>OZ010603.1:26198161-26495661 GCA_963932145.1 Acanthosepion lycidas
CATCATAAAAATGTATTGCTGCTCATTTCACCATAAAAATGTATTACTGCTCATTTCATCATAAAAATGTATTACTGCTGCTGATTTTTGTTTGGAAGTTTACTACTTGCCCATAGCTGGGACCTTAACAGGTGCTACCAGCCCAGGTCAGGGTGGACCTGGTAACAACAGCAATTAAGAGGTGGTTCCATGCTCCTCAAAACCTCCAATTTCCCTATCAGAGGTGGGAAAGTTTGGAGACCACAGGTCTAAATGACAAAAAAAAAAATAAATAAATAAATAAAATAACCCAAATCTATTTTATATTTTTTATAAAATGAATTTACTTCGAACAGCATAAATGCTACAAAACACTCCTGATCTGGATTTAAATTTTCTAATGGTGGTGTAATGGATAGCGGCTCAGATTGAGGAGTCAGAGAGCCGAGTTCAAATCCAGTTTAATCCATTACATTCACTTACATACTAATACCCTTGGGAAAGGTATGAATCCTCTTCTCCCTAACTAGCTATGGGTAAATAGACAGACTGGGTTTTATAGCCTTGAATGGCAACTGGTCTACCACAGAAAGAAATGGCAACCTACTGCAGAAAAAAACATCTGCCTCGTCAGTCAGGTATCGAAGTATACATAATTGCCTAATCGTGTATCACACATGACACATAACTGACTGATTATCATACAAAATTACAAATGTGAGACACCCAGTGAGAATTAAACCCTCTACAATATTTATAGTCTTTGAAACTATTTAGCTAACAACTGATTTATATCAAGGTAGCCCAAGAGTTTCTTAACATGTTTAACCTTGTATGGCCCAAGGTTACAAATGTGAGGTATTCAGTACTAATGTTACACAAGATGAGTTTAGTGACCATCCCCCAACAACAAGGTGCCCTTTCTGGTCTGTATGACTGCAAAAATTTGTTTATCTGTTTAATTATTTTGACATTGTAATGTCACACACAAAACAAAAAAGGTCATGCAAAAAGGTCAACAGTCTCACCTTCACAAATGACACACAAACATTCTTCATTATAAAGTTCTTCAGAACTCTGTACACTTGGTAGCTAAACTATTTCAAAAGAACATTCAACAGCAAATCCAACACATATAGATCAAACTGATCAGTCAATATTGTTATCTTTGACCCACTGAATCAAGAGACCATTACCTTTGCTTATTTGGGGTAAATGTCATTATTTTAGAATTGCTTGTATAACAAAGAAATCAGCATTGAAGAATAACATATATATATATATATATATATATATATATATATATATATATATATATTATATATAGTTGCCTTGATATTAACTGAAAAATAAAATTCCTGCATAATACAAAAGATATATTTAAAACAAGGTCATGACATTTAAAACAATCTGCATTTTAATTTTAGATCAAATTATTAAAATGTATTCAGTTACTTGGTTAGTTGTTAATTACACACATTAATTAATTAATTAGGGCGTATGGTCTAGAGCTTCTTTTGTTAGTAAAGAACAATAGAATAGAACATTACTCACTTTTTCAGTATTGCTAAATTTAACATTTCTACATTTGAAACACTAATTTACATCACTTAAACTTTTTTTTTTTTTTTAAGTAGTCTTATATTCTGAGTTCACCTGAATTCAGTATTTTCTTTTTGTAGAGAAGTCAAAACAAAGAGTGATTTTTCGTGCTTCTGTGAACTTTTTAGACCAAAATATTTTCTATTTATATTGACTGGACTGCTGTCCTCATCTTTAATTCCATATTCACAACATTTTGTCCATTGTATGCTCCAGAATTCTCCAGGTGATATTAGCTAGAATTTTGAACCAAACCTGTTATTTAATCCAAGGAAGTAGATTGTTCTAATTCCACAATGCCAAGCTTTTGGATATCTTAGTTTCAGTTAATTCCCCTTGGTGACTCAACCCTTCAAGTTTTTGTTCCCTCTGCTGTGGCCAGGTATTGAACTCACAACTGCTTGAATCAAATCACTTTTAAAATCTCTCAACCAATTCTTTTATTTACTAACAAAATATTTTCCCCCATTTAAATCGAAAAATATCTGTGCATTTTTCTTTAAAATTTCAATTTTTAGTAAATTTTGCAGCCACAAAAATCAACTCACATACAACTTTACCTACATAATCTTTGTTAAAATATAAATAAACTGCAGTTTTAAATTGGACAATTACTGCAAGTTTATTTATTACATTAATAGTAAGTAACTCCACAGAAAAGCAATACCTAAGGTTTAAAATAAATTTTTAAAAATGAAAAATCTTTCTTGATACTTTTAATTTAAAGCTAATAGCTTAAATTTAATACTTCCAAGGAGTAAAATACTTAGTTGTATTTCAAAATAAATCTAAATTAACTGGAAAGAAGTTTTTGTTTTGAAATCACTAGTGGCATTTTTAGCCATCTGTCAGTACAATATAATTTTTTTATTAAAAAAATCTTTCAAAAATAAAATATGCTTTCCTGAAATTTTATTTGAAGAATATTAGCAGATTTAAAATTTAATTAAATCTTATTTAAAATAAATATTATAGTTTAAAATATCACAGAAATGCATTTTTAACTCACAGTGATAGCTGTTTATCTCTATATATAAAACGCAGGATGTGTGTGTGTGTGTGTATATATATATATATATAAAAAAGGCAGGATGTGTGTGTGTTTAACGAATGCATGGCCACAATTTTCGACCAAATTTGCACCAAAATTTACATGCACATGCTCCAAGTTAGCGGGAAGGCCAAGACTGACTTTGCATTTCCCAACTTCCATTGATAGTGGAAATAATCAATTTTTTCATGTTTCTACAGCAGTTTTCATGTAGTTTGTGGCCATTTTCTACTGGCCAAAGTGAGAGCCTATAGCTGGCTGCCACGAATAGGCAGGAAGATTCTATTGGCCAGCCTGAGAGCCAACAGCTGACTGACACAAATGGTAACTAGCATGATAGCATGCAAAAAAAAAAAAAAATCAATAGCTGCATTCGTCACAAGTGGGAAAAATTTTAATCTGCATGGCACTTAACTCCAATTGGCTCATTCGCTTGCTTAAACTCAACATTGATTCTGATTCCACAAAATTGGGTTGGGTGTGAAAAAATATTTGTTGTTAACATTTTTTTCATTCGTTTTTTCCAGTTACGAGTCCTTTTTTAATGCTGATTGTTTTGTGTTCATTTTGTTTAGTTCTTTTTTCGTAACAGATTTAATGTTTAGTATAGAGCTTAGAAAAAATTTGCAGTGTGCGGTAGGCAAGAAGTAAGGCATGTAGCAACATCAGCATGGCAAAGGGCACTCCTTTAAAGGCAAGGAAGGGCAAAAATATTTTAAGTCAAGTGATAACGATTGCTGTACGAGTCGTACGATTTTTGAATCAAGCACGGGCAACGCCGGGCCATGCTGCTAGTTTAACATGTTGACAGCTTGACTGAGAAAAGTTTATCTAATTTTTTTTTTTTTTTATGGTGGACATATCTGTAAAAACTACTTGAGGAATGTAACATAAGTGCCTTATTTAATTTTTAACTACCCAGTAATCTTTAAAATTTAGGAAAATATTCCCTGTAACCTAATGTTTTATTGACGGTTATGGTACTTTGGTTTTAAATTTACTATACTTATTGCTATAGCTATTTTCTGATAATGTAATGTATGAACATATGTATTTACAAAAATTGGCACGTGTATCTGCAAAAAACAAAAAAAAACAAAACAATACTGGGCAGGATAGTAAGCTTTTCCATTTATGATTAGCAAATATAGTCGCCTAATCGGTACAAATTTAGACAGAATTTTAAAACTTTATAAATTATTCTAATTAAAATTTTTTAAAAATGAAAACAATCCTTGTAAAAATTAATTATTCATAAAACAAGTGTTTTTTCTTAAGACAATAGTGTCTATAATATATCTTATTCATAAAAGCGATTAAAAGCTTTTCTAATTAGATAATGTTTTATTGCATTTTTTATTTTATGATTCAGAGCAGATTTTCTCTAACTGGAGATCATGTTTTACAATAAAAAAAAAAAAAAAGAAAAAAATGACAAATTCTCCAAGGAGTTCTGCTTATAACTAATATGAACATTAGGCAGTACAAAAATTTCTTGAAATTTCATAAAATTAAATAAGCGAGTGGTAAACAGATGTAAAATAAAAAAATGTTATTTACCAAGATTTTTGAAAGAAGAAACATTTATAAAATAATTTCATTCATTTGTGAATAAGTCTTGAAAATTTCATTAAAATCCAACAATTATTTGATTTTTGCAAGAATCAATGTATTTTTCACTACAAAAAAAGATGCTAAAATTTCCTATAGTAATCTTTGGTTCCCCTGCTGATGCAAGAAAAACAAAATTTTTTTAATCAAAATTTTGAGCATTCTAAAAAAGATAAAAAAATTTAATAATCCAAAATCCTTTAGTCTTTGCTCTTAATAATAACAAGATTTTGTCAATAAAACTTTGTTTTTATTAAGTTTGGGGTATTTTTTCATCATGGTATGTTCATTTTTTTAGCAATTCTGTCGAGGTACCTAATTAATAATCACTATAATGAATTACTAACACCGCTTTAATAAGATTAATTTTTAGGCACTTGTTGATATCATATTTTAGCAATTATTAAAAATTAACAAAAAATTGACTATATAACTAAAACACATTTAAAAAATGTTTTAAAATTTTTCTTTTAAAATGTCAGTGTCCCCTTTCCTTCATGTGCATTGTAGTTACATCAACATAAATATCAATATAAAAGTCAAATAAAGACCCAAAGACATGAAAAATATTCTTCCACTTTGTCAGATTTTCCAAGGAAAACAAAATGATAATTCTTAATTCACCAATAAATTTTATCATTAAAATCTTTTTCTTTAAAAAAAAAAAAAAAAATAAATGTTATTAATTAAAAAAAAAAAAAAAAAAAAAAAAAAAAAAAAACTTTAGAAAAACCAGTCTTTGAAATCATAGAAACTGGTACAGACAAGTGAAATTTCTAAGACACAATGTAATGAGGAAAGAGAGCCTGGAGAATTTAATACTAACAAGACATTGAACTGAAGGTAAGAGGGAGCAGCAAAAACCTTCAAATAGCCTACCGAATGTGCATGTGGATGGCAGAGAAATGACAATAATAAAGAAAGAAAGAGTTAATAATTTAGAGTTGCTTAGAGCTACAAGGACAGGAAGTTGTGGAGAGCAATGATCTTCTAAATCATGACGGGATACGGAAAATAAGAGATGAGCCTTGTAGACAATTTTTTTATTGAACGAATAAATAAATCAATCAGGTTAAAATTTTATTCAAACATTTTTTTGCATTTCACATGAAATTTCATTTGTTGTCATAATCATCCATATATAATTTTTTTTTAATTGAAGAACAAGGCATAAACCTTTTTGCGTTTTAAAATGATTTATTTTATTATTATTTTTATTTTTAAAAAGTATCTTTTTCTACGATCTGGGAAAGATGTTTATTGAAGAAGTTTTTTGCGTTTGTTTTTTTATTCACACAAACGAAAATTAATTCACATTTTCAATTTCTGCATATTTCAGAAAAATAAAATTTCAGGATCACCTGTCACAAATTAAAAAAAAAAAGGCATTGACTATTAAAATTCGCAAAATGGTTCAATGCACGATTTTCATTTATTTTTAAGAGAAAGTAGAGCTAAAGAATTTTGAACTTAAAATTTGATCTGAAGAAAATTTTTTTTTTTACCTTTTCAAACAAAAGAGAAACAGAAAAATCTTTTTCGCAATAAACCAGAGAATGGAGATTAAAAAAAAAAAAAACTTGATTCACATTGTAAAAATATTCTGTTTCTTTTTATTTATGAGATAATAAATAAATAAATAACTTAGTAAAAATGTTGAATAAAAAAAAATAGTTCACTTCATCAGGGGATCAATTTCTAAATGACTACCAATAACATTTTTTAAAAAAGCCCAATACGACTGAAATCAGGGTCGGGTTTTTTGTCCCATTTATTATTATATTATTTAATATTTATTATTTTTCTGGTAATCAATTTCTAAATTTAAAGATCAAGGTTGGATCTTTAAATTTACAAATTGTCAGGAATCTTTTATTATTGGAAATAAAATTAAAGATCAGATCAAAAATTTAAAAGCGTAATGAATGATTTCTAAGAAAAAAAAATCTCTGATGAAAATAGTTTAACCCAAAATGTTAAGCATCTAATTAAAGACTATTAATTATTAATTTATTACTTAACCGGAAAAAAAGGACATGACACACAAGGTCATGGAAATGTTTTTATTTAGATGGATTTTTAGTTACATTCTCCTCCAAAAATGCAACCTTGAACTTAAAAAGATTAGATATTTTAGATCAGAACAAGTAATATTGCTTGGTGAAAAGTTAAACTGCATATTTATAAGGGTAATTATTAAATATAATTAACGATTAAGGGAACAAATTAACAATTAAGATAAGAATTTCCCTCTGCAATTAAAAAGGAAAAGGTTTTCAAACAAAATGACATACTCATAAAGATTAAAGTTTTAGTTAACACAACGATTTTAATTTGATACAATTTTAAAATAAAAAGTGGAAAATACTTTTATTTTTAAATATTATATAACATTAACAATCAACAACAAAACAGGGAAGAAATATAACATCAAATCTACGGACATAATGTAGGGGGATCATTTTGTAATAAAGACGTATTAGTAAAATGAACCCCCAGTTTGTGGCCAGCAAAGAGTAGGCACCGCGTGACAGTTATTTAGACGTTTGATCGAAATAGTGACATTAATGCACAAATACCAACAGGGCGGAATTAAATTGAGGGTCTTTTAGAGAGCCCAAAAGGGCTGATATTTTCGAAACCTACCTGGATAAATCTCGAAATATTGCGGACTGACAACATGACGTGAAGGTCATGCAAAACCCAAGCCTTCTCAAAGTGACGGTGTTACTGTTAACAGCCGCAGATACGCACCTTTTCGGGTTTAGTTACGTCTGGCACATAAGCGGGGGAGAACACGCTTGCGTTGATTAGAGTTTTAAAAATATCCGCGTCTAAGGGAAATAACTCATATTGCATTTTTCTTAAGCAGCATCAATATACAAAGAACTTAAAACGATTACTACGTTACTTATTTTAGTGCATCATTTTTTTACTTACAATTATTGCTTTATAGTCAGTGCATTATTTACTTAAATAAATTAGCCGTATCTAATATACAGCTGTAACTTATATTATTGCCAACTAAAACTTTTACATTTACATAAGTAGCAAAATAACCATTCTAAGATGTTTAATCAAAATAAGTGCTGTGTAGTTTACAATACTAAGCTGCCGAATTTTGGCCTAAGACTAGAAGCACAGGGACACACAGTAAAAGCTTCACATTAATGATCTACAGGTTTGATTCCAGTTGAGAAGCACATTATCTTCAACAAAACTTCTTTATCTCTCGGCTGGGTTGTGGACTCTTCCACAACAGGCTAGTTAACCCCTGCTAGGAAATGCACTATTCCTGTTGTAATTTTCACCATCACAATCTTACAAATTAAAATTTATTGAAACAAAACAATTACAGTTGACCACTGATGACAATTCCAGAACAACGTAACTATAAACAATTTTTTCCTATCCTCTGCCAGCTGCAATGATGGAGAAAGCATTACCTCGAACCATCACCAGTGAGACACACTGCAAGAGTCACTCTATTTCGCGAGGCTTGTCCCTTAATCGAGATGCAATTGCGCCTCCCCTCCAAAGGAACGCCATCGAACGAGAGCCAACAACCCCTGAAGTCTCCACTGCCACAGGGGTAAAAAAAATCTATCAGCAAGAGAAGAATATTTAACTATTTTTTCATCTCTGCGTCCCAGGTGATGGATCCTGACTCAACTGCAGAACTGATCAAATAACCGACTGAAAATGTATCCACACAGGTCGCATCCCAAATCAACGACTTCCCCATTTTAAAAGGGAAAATGGTAATGCCATCCGGCCGCTTTCCAAAATTGATGAGATACTCAGTGGTTCGTCTCAGTGTTTCTCAGGTAGTTCTTTTGAACAAGCTTGCAGCATCTGGACTCAAGAATTACTTTGTCTCCCACTAGACACATCAAAACAAAAAAGCTGGGATAAAATAAAATGCGAGGCCAATTTTTCTAATTTGAGGCTCTCTCTGGATCAGCATCGCCTCACCTGTCTACTATCTGCTTCCCAACCAAGTAGTGGCGCCTGGCTCAATGCAGTGCCCTCTTCATCTACCAGAACCCTTCTAGATGATGAGTGCATTTGAGTCGGAGTCGGGATGCATCTTGGACTCAAAATATGTGAGCATCACAGATGCAGATGTGGAGCCTCCATCGATGAGTTTGGTTTGCATCCTCTCTCCTGTTGTCGTAGTGCCAGCCGCTTTCCGCTTTCCTGCCATTAACGACATCATCAAAAGAGGTTTGGATGCAGCTGGGTTCCCTTCCCAAATCGAACCCGTAGGCCTTGACCGCGGTGATGGAAAGTGGCTGGGTGGCATTACCATTTTCCCTTTTAAAATGGGGAAGTCATTGATTTGGGATGCGACCTGTGCAGATACATTTTCGGTTGGTAATTTGATCAATTCCATGGTTGAGCCAGGATCCATCGCCTGGGACGCAGAGATGAAAAAAATAGTTAAATATTCTTATCTTACAAATATGTAACAAGTATTCATTGGTCAATCACCTTCAATCTAGCTTGCTGATTGGTCAGTTGCGACCAATCAAACCGCCTGCACGCGACCAATCTGTTTTCCCACTCAATATGCTTGGAGCCTCCCACGTGGTACATGACCATTACATAAACAGAACATCTGTAAACCCCCTGAGTAGTTTCTTTTCATTCATCTCTCTCTCGCATGTCTCATTCCTTGCTACCAAGTACCAAGATGTAATCTTCAAGAACTCCCGTCTTAGCCATTGCGGTCAGACGTTAAAGACCATTACCAACATTCACGCAAGTACAAACTCTGAAATCTCTTCTGAACTTTTACCAATTTGTACAATACACAATTCCAAACATGCTAAAGAAACTTTATTCTTCTAAATTACAGTTTAATATTACTTCCTTTTAATATGAACTCAGGTACAACTATTACCTAATCAAAGGGACACAACTCTGTCCTACCTTTTCAGTTTGCATGCATGTATATCAAACATTAATAAATTCAATTGTTATGTTTTGAAATCATTTCGTTCAGTTTTGTATTTTATACTATGTGCTATTTACGTCAAATATAAATTGCATTGCGTCCACGCATTGTCCTTAATCTCACCTTTCCTAGCCAAAGTTAAATATTGGTAACACTGTCGCTACAGGGTGACATTAATTTCACCGTTGAAAAGAAGTCAACTCAAACATGTCTACCCAATAAATATGTTTATAGTAATACATACATACATACATATATATATATATATATATATATATATATATATATATAGTTATTTAATAATTATAATTGATTAGATCCAACATAAGCCCTAAGCACCCAATGTGGACTAAACACACTACTCTGTAGTAAAGATATGTAAGACAAGTTTGATAAGCATTACAACATAGGCAAGTGTGTACATGTTCACTCTATCCAGGGCCCAAAAGAGTTACTAAACAAAGTTGTTATATGGATATATGTGAAGGAAGTAAATGCAGATTATGAGGATAGAAAAAAGTTGACTTTAGACTTGAAGTGGTTAAAATTGTTGTGATCGGTGTAACATTTTCTTGAGAGTATAGGATACAAATCCTATATCATTCCAACAAATAACTGAAAAACACAAAGTAGATTTGCACACCCACAAAATTGGATCAAAACAACTAAAACCAGATTTCGCAATAAGGTGTGAAATTAATTTTCTGACCAATGAAAGGAGGCAATTTGCTAAACTAAAAAAAGATAACGATCCGGTGTGAAAAAAAGTCAGCTATAAATAGAGAGACTCAAGTCAATCACCAGTCAGAAGGGCACAGAGATCATAGAGGACAGAAGACTGACAGTCATGTCCATCACTGATTCAACCCTACACTAAGAGCAGAAAGTGGGGTAGGAAAGGAAAACAACAACAACAACAACAACAAATTTACAACTGACTCCAAAACAATTCAACCCGATAAGTACATTTTCCTCTTATCTTTTATTTCTCATTCACACTCTCCTTTTCAACTTAAATTAATCGCCCCTTTTTCCTTTTCACCTACTCGGCAGATACACAAAAACAAAAGAAACAGACATTACTCTACTACTCTGTTGAAAGACAGTGAACACATAGACATTTTTTGTTCAAATCACATTTGCTTAAACAAACTAAAGCATTAATCTTTTTTACTCTATTCAACAAGATATAAAAGTATACAAATTTGTTTATTCTGCATGAATGACATTAAATATACAATGTTCTATTTTCTACAAACATTCCTTATTGTGTTGTCTTTTCTTGAAATTTGCATTGTATTTTGTGGGCTGGGTATTCCATATTAAATTCTCCTTTTAATCCGAGTACGCTGTACCCGACAAGAGTCTGTTCCACAAACAACACTTTTCTGATCAAAGTTCAATTAGGTCTCATTTAAATACACATGCAGACTTACCAGGCAATATTCATAACATACTTGTTGACAACACAAATATAACAGCATCATCTACATGCAAAAAATAATGGAAGCCTTATAAATAAAAAGAAAGAAAAACAAAACTCAATAATATCAACTATGAACATGAACACAATATCTTGACTGTGTTTTGAAAATGAAAACATTATATAAATACATACATACAACAAACTATTTCTTGCTAACAGTTAATATATTTCAACCTTGAAAATGGCTAAATGTATAGCCAAAACACTCGGGTAAAAAGAATAATTGGATAGTATTTATATAATTAATCATTTGAAAAAAAAAAATTATTAGATCACATGAGAAATTGTATAAAAAACTAAATCAAAGCACCTTGTATGTCATATTCAATGAAATGTGCTTGGAAGAAGGATTTCTGTCTAAATACACAAACACACACACACACACGTGCGCGCGCACACACACGCACAGATATATAATGTCATCCACATGCAGGCCTGTTTCGCTGTATCACAGCTCATCAGTGCGGCTAGACATATATATATATTTAACTGGACAACTCCACTGTCTTAACAGTACGCTATTAATATTAATATTTAAATTTTACAATGATCAGTTTTCAGTCAGTAACTGAAGATTGCTATGTGCATGAAACCCAGAACAGTACCAGTTACTTTACATTGAACATTTTATTACCACTATCACTCATTCTGCAATATGTTACATATATATATATATATATATATATATATATATATATTTCTTTTTGGTAAATGTTTGCCCATCAATTATTTAGGACTTTTTTTAATATATAATTGGAGATTCTATGTCACAATATATATATATATATATATATATATATATATATATAAAAGTCCTAAATAATTGATGGGCAAACATTTACCAAAAAGAAAAATAAATATATCTTGGATATCTTGAGAAGAGATAAAACAAAGAGAAAGATAAAGAAAGACAAGAATACAAAGGCTGTTTGCCAAACTCCTGAGGAAAGAGAAAGGAAAAGATATCCACCTTTTTTTTTTTAAGTAAATAATAATGATAATAATAAGAGCAAGATAGGAAAAGAACAAACTACTTGAAAACTAAGTAATCACCATTAGCATTTCTACACCTTTGCTCTGATTGATTTATATGTATATGTCTGTTCTGAATCTTTAACAAGAATATTGAAATCTTCCGATAATATATTTTGCTATTATCTTCCTTTTACCCTTTTATTTTTTTTTCTACTTATTAAATCTTTTGCGTTTTTTCACAACTATCATATTTAATGTATTTTTGCAAATAAACCTTTAATAATTTATTTAAAACTTGATTTCTGTCATTGTCATTCATTGGATATGGTTTATTGGTCAGGTTCATCTGTGAGGAAGACCTGAAGTGGAGGACCCAAAATATACTGTGGACTTTAGGTTCATACATATGTTACCCATTCATGACAATCAATGAAACATTAAAAGAACATAAGGAGAATTTATTCCTTTAAAAATTGATTCCTTAAATTTGCTTGAAGAAGGTCATGAGACTGGAAACGTGTCTAGCAAAAATATGAAGAATAAAATATAATATATACTCTAAAACAAATTCACATTATAACCAAAAACATTTGCATTTTCTCTCTTTTTTTAAAATACACTTTTTCTCTCATTGGAACAATTATAACCTTTTTCCTATATATATATATATATATATATATATATATATAGGAAATAAAACCTTATTTCCGACACAATTACATGCATACATACATAACATTTTAACATGCTCAAACTTTTTCTACTCAATAACAGACAATATTAAAAGCATGACCCCAAAATTCCACAATCCAACACATACTGTTTAAATCAAAGTATCTATTGGTTAGTACTTAACATCACCATATGAAATATTTGACCAATCAGAGAAAGCTGAAACCCAATTTTTCTCTAGCCTACTTTCGGGAAAAATTTCTTATAAAAACCACAGATTTCAACTTTCAGAGAGCAGAGATGCAATTGTCTCCTAGCCATTCAAGATGTGACTACATAGATTTTTTTCTACCCCCACAGCACATGCTGAAACATGTGTTGGCAACTTTAAATGAATCAGCTACAACAAACACCAGCTTGGGCATTCAGTGAATATTCGTTGATGATCATGTATCACTGATTCCAAATAAAACATCTCCAACAATGATAATAAAGACAATCATTGACTCTTTGATAATGATAGATGTTTTTTCTCAACCATGGCATTTTACAGTGGACCAACTATTTAAATGTCTTTTCTAGACTACAGATTTATATATATATGTATGTATATATATAAATTATGAAATGGACTCAGCCTGACAATTATTTTAATATATTTTTTGTTTATACATTACACAGTAAATGTTGTTTAATATTGTTTATTATAAACAGAGCATTTACTTAAATATTTGTATAAAAATAACTTATAAACAAAAGATATATCAAAATAATTGCGGGACTTTGTCCATTCCATAATATATTATGTCATTTGTTTATGTTAAGATACACTTTGAGCAGATATGAACACTCGAGAGAAATCATGGGAAGTTTGTAGTTTAAAAACAGTAATTTAACCTTGCTAACCAGACACTTCTCCTGTAGCTAAATGGTATTGTACATCAGGCTATATGGTGGTTCCATGTGGGATACAGGTTCAATTCCTGTCAGAGTACACACATTTTCCATTAAATTATTTGAACATTCAGGCTGGTTAATATTGTTTATTATAAACAGGGCATTTCCTTGAATTTTTGTATCTATAAAAATAGCATATAAACAAAAAATATATTAAATATATATATATATATATATATATATATATATATATATATATATATATATATATATATATATATATATATATATATATATATATATATATATATATAAAATAATTCCCTTATCTTTTTTAATTTGTCACATTGAAAAAAAGATAATTGACCTATTTCAATCTATATAATAAATGCAAATGTCAATGTGTCACACTTTTTCAACTTTACTCCTAGAGACCATAGCCCAACATATCATACCACTTTGGAATCAGGTCGACTTCATGAGCAAATTAAAATCATTTCAGGCCAGATCTACCCCTGCAATTCGGAAATTTGGGATTCCCAAGTTTTCATTGCTGCAATTGTTTTCAGATTCCACCATCTTGGCTTCTACTGATAAAAACAATTAAAGGCACACAACTCTCTAATTTTCAATATTTCATGTTCAAATGAAAAAATTACTGTTCTTTGTCTTTCAAAATGAAATGGCCTGTGTTTTCAGCTTTACTCCTAAAGGCCATAGCCCAACATATCATACCATTTTGGAATTAGGCCAACTCCCTGAGCAAATTAAAAACATTGGATCCCCAAGTTTTCATTTTCATCATTGTTTTTGACAAATTTTTACATGATTTTTTGTGACAAATTTTTTTGTATGATAACAATTTCTATAACTTAAAAATAAATTTGGGAATAATCAAAATTAATTGCAATAGTCACAAGTGAAATAAAAATAATTGTTTGTATAGAAAGTAAGGACCTACATTCATCAAATTGTCCTTAAATTAAGTGGCAGCAGAAGAATTTTTGTTGAACTTTTAAGAGGTAAGCTTAAATATTAATGCAATACTATATGCAACAGGGCAGCTTTTAAGGTAGTTATTAATAATTACCATTTCTCTGTATCTTGATATTAAGTTCTGGAATATAAAGTGGAGTTATAAATGATCATTTACGAGAGTAAGTTAAAAATTATGCACACTTTTGCCATAACAAATCTTTAGGTTTGTCACACTGCCTTGTGCTCATGTGTGCTTATAGTTGGTACTGTTGTAGTCACATTATTTGAGCTTGATTGTGCCAGTTTTTTTGCTGCTGTTATAGTGTGAACATGGTCGCTCCACTAGCAGTGTGCACCAATGAAGAACATAGAGCAATGATCCAATTTGTCTAGTCAAAAGGTGTATCAAGGGCTGAAATTCATCAGAGGCTTTTAACACTATATGGTGACAGTGCACTACTGCACAGAAGTGTGTATGAGTGAATCAAGAAGTTTAAAAGTGGCCAAACAAGTATGATGTGTGAAAAAGGAGCAGGATGCCCATCAGCCTCCATTACTGAGGAGATGATTCATCCAACTTGGGAGATGGTAATGGCAAACTAGTGGATTATCATTGATGAAGTAGCATATTCTCTGCAGATTCAGATCACTGCTTTTTGTTCCTTCTTGGTGCACACTACTAGTGGAGCGGTCATGTTTGCACTGTAATAGCAGCAAGAAAACTGATGCGATCAAGCTCAAACTTCGATCATGTGACCACAATAGTACAAATTATAAGCAGAATAAGCACATAAGCAGAATGTAGTATCACAAACCTAAAGATATGTTATGGCGAAAGGGCAGATAATTTTTGACTTACCCTCATAGATGTGGACATGAAATAAATTTTTAAGTAATAGTTTTAAAAAGTAAAAGTACTTTTGCTACAGCCAAAATATTTATATAGCATTTTCTTGATGCCCTGTAAATGTTCTTCATAATTAATTAAGGTCTCTGTATTTTTTAAACAATTTTTTGCATGTGTGTCTGCATGGCCGTTCCTAAAAAGCAAAATACAGATAGAATCTAGCCTTGTGAGTTAAAGTGGGTTGACGGAATTGTTTATTTTCTAAATTTTGTATTTTATATTATCTTTCATGTTATTTAATAAATGTATTTGTTATGAATAATCAAGAGTGGTCTCCCTTGTTTTGTTACTCTCCTCTTTTGTAAAGCCTACACCTGCATACTTTTGTCATTAAAGTATTATTTTTTCAAATTTCACACCAGTGTAGTGTCTTCTGTTTTTTTTTTTTATTTGTGTCATTCTTAATACTTGGAATAAGAGATTTGACATTCTCTCTTCTCCTTCACTCCAAAAAAAAAAAAAACATTTAAGTGCTCTGTTTTATTTTTATAGTCAATCAGTCAGTCAGTTATGTGCCATGTATGATACACGCTTAGGCGATCATGTATCTTTCAATACATGACTGACGAGGCAGATTTTTTCCCACAGTAGGTTGCCATTTTTCTGCAGTGGACCAGTTACCATCCAAGGCTATAGAACCCGGTCTGTCCTAATATTTACCCATAGCTTGGGGTGGGGATAAGATGAGGACTCATACCTTTCCCAAGGGTATTAGCACATAAGTGAATGTGATGGATTTGACTGGAATTCAAACTCAGCTCTCCGATTCATCAATCTGAGCCGCTATCCATTACTCCACTGTGCCTCCTCTTTATAGTATGAACAGTAATTATTGAATCTACGTGCTTTAATCAACAGAAAGTAGGTGTTTTATTTGATTCTAGAAATATATGCGTACAGTGTAACCCAGATATAAGAGAGTTGTCGGGACCGGAGAAGAAGTATCTTATATCCGGGTTTCTCTTATATCCGGGTTTGGTCTATTTTGTTTAGGTAAGTATGGCTCTAATTTGGGACCAGAGAAAATCTCTCTTATATCCGACTTTCTCTTATATCCGGGTCTCTTATATCCGGGTTACACTGTATATCTGAAAACCTTAACATGGGTTGACTCGAGGTTTGTGAGTGGGATTGGGTAGGTTGGTATTTCTCAATCTTTTTCAACCAGTATTCCCTTTGGACACAAACTTTTTTGTCAGTGCCCCCACTAAGAAATTAAATTTTGATTATTATACTGAATTCATTTTTCATGGCAAGATAATACTTAGGTATTAGTGCAAAAATAATAATTTTAATATTGTTTTCATTTTTATTTAAATGCCAAAGATTAAAATCCCCACCCCCAATTTTATTTGATAGCTTATCTCAATCTTTTCAATGCAGTGGTTGACTTTGGTGCTTACTGGCTAAGGCTCTTACTCTAGGTTCCATGCTGCTTAGAAGTAATCATAGATCTTCTCGTTTTGTAATTTGAAGGCTGTTTCTTTGTTTAGTAAAAAGTTGTGTAATTATGTTGAAACCACATTCAGCAATATAGGAAGTTGGGAAAGCAATGAAGAAAAGATTGATAGCTTCCCACAGCTCTAGATACCTTTCTGAAATTTCCTTTCATAGACAATATTGAATAATTTTTGAAAATTAAAAAAAAAAGGATAAATACCTTCTGCCACCCACTGAGTATGTTCACCACCTACCAAATGAAATAAAAACTCCCAGTGACCTCTTTCAACATGACAAAACCCATAAGAGGGTGATAGTTCCCATGATGAGAAACACTGGTGTAGATGGAACTGTTTGAAAGCCATTGATGATTGTGCTAGCAAGAAGTCACATGTCATCGAGACTTAAGATTTGAGCATATAGGCCTTTTTCTAACTGTTGATTATGCCAGATTATGCCTTCTCTCTCAAAAACTGTGACTAAAGTTCAGTCAGCATAGTTGCAGTACAAACCACAAGTGGGCTCTCAGGGTGTTGAACAAATGCAAATGTAACATCTGCAACTTATTGTTTATTGGAACAGTTAGCAAAACATTGCCAATTGATTCAAACTTTATAAAATGGTAAATAATAAGGATTTCCTTATAGTTGGTTTGCATGTTTTATTAATTTAGTAATTTTTTATAAATTTATGAATAAAAACTTTTCCTATTTATTTCTTTATAAATTGGTAAATGATATTTTACATACATATAAACTTTAGAACGGCTCATGATCTGAGATAATAGACATTCATTGTCTGTTATATTTAACAATATATATTTAAATAATGATATGCTGCCCCAATGCACTATATATATATATATATATATATACGAAGAAATATACTCTTAAAGTGTGCTATATTTATGGGATAATGTGCTCAATATCAGAGATAGAGCATGTGTAAATATAAAAGTGAACATCGAAGTCAACTCTTAGAGGCGACAGGCTGATTTATGCTAGACACAATTGTCAGGCTATGAGTGTTGCTTTTTTTTCTCAGCTATTTATATATATGGGTCAGTGGTGCATTGTGGGTAGTCTATTTTGGCGTTTATTTTGCCGGAAGTCATTTATTTGTTGTTATTTTTTAAATGACTTCCGGCAAAATAACCACCAAAATAGACTACCCACAATGCACCACTGACCCGTATATATAAATAACCCAAAAAAAACCCAATACTCATGGCCTGATGATGGCGTCCAGCATGAAACAGCCTGTCGCCTCTAAATTTTGACTTCAATGTTCCCTTTTATATATATATATATATATATATATATATATATATATATATATATATATATATATATATATAATATTTGTGAAATAATTTATTTCATTGCCTTAGCTTCAATTGTATTAGTTTTTAGAATGTTGTAAATATAAAATTATTCTTGTAAATAAACCATCTAATAAATAAATAGTGTTTAATATTTTTGTTGTAAATTCTCAAGAACAAAAAAAGAAATATAAACTCACTTTCATCATATGTTTATGTTTGATTCAAATTCTAATCATCACTTAGTATTATGAATAGCACAAATGAAAAAACACACAACTCTTACTCCGGTGTTAAATTTGAAAAAAATTTACATTATTAAATGACATGAAAAGCAATAATAATATAGAATACAACATTTATGAAACAAACTTGCTCAAAATTTTCCTTTGTGCACCAAACACTTAAGTAAGATAACAAATTCTAATTACAATTCTGTTGGACTCATAAAAACAATTATTATTATTTTCAACAAAATATTCACTTAGTTCCATTTATCCAACTGTCAAAAGGAGTTGAGAAGGTTGACAATTCACTGGGTTTCTGGTTTGTTTATTTTTTAGACAAATTGAGATTCAAAATTGAGATAAATTTTGAATTTTTATAAGTACAATATTAGGGTTAATACCTCAAATATTTGTAACAAGCTTTCACAAATGACAATAGAAAGATAATTGTATATCTCTCTAAATCTGAAAAATCTTTCTCTTTCTTTCATCTTCTTTTTCTTCCCTTTCATCGTCATTGTTTTAAACTTAGTTTTTCTTAGTTCAGTTCCGAGAAACAGCCCACACTCATTCACCTGTAAAAGCCAAAACCCTTCTACTTTCTGACATAAACCCTTCTCCTTTTCTTATACAGATATTTAAACACTATAACCACTCTGAGGATGGTTTATGTGAGCCAAAAGTTTAGATTAACAATATATATATATATATATATATATATATATATATATAACATCATCCACAGACAGACTATTTCGCTGTTTCACAGCTCATCAGTGTGGCTAGACATCCGGTTGCCTCTAGCTCGGATCGAAACCCGACTGAATTGGTATCAGCCGGAGATTCTACCACTAAGCCGTCGGCGCACGGCAGGGAAGCAGGTGGATTTTTAGCGTATTTATTTTTAGAAACATGCCCAGAAATATATATATATATATATATATATATATATATATATATATATATATTTGCTGCCCCAAAACACTATATATGTAATACATATATATATGAAGAAATATAATTTTAAGGTGTGCCATATTTATGGGATAAAGTGCTCAATATCAGAGATAGAGCATATGTAAATATAAATTTAAAAGTGAACATTGAGCTCAATACTCAGAGGCAACAGGCTGTTTCATGCTGGACGCAATCGTCAGGCCGCCTGACGATTGCATCCAGCATGAAACAGCCTGTCACCTCTGAGTGTTGACTTCAATGATCACTTATATATATATATATATATATATATATATATATACAATGTAACCCGTATATAAGAGAGTTGTCAGGACCGGAGAAGAAGTCTCTTATATCCAGGTTTCTCTTATATCCGGGTTTGGTCTATTTTGTTTAGGTAAGTATGGCTCTAATTTGGGACCAGAGAAAATCTCTCTTATATCCGAGTTCCTCTTATATCCGGGTTACACTGTATATATATATATATATATATATATATATATATAGATAGATATATAGATAGATAGATAGATAGACTTTAATTATTTTTATATAATTGTACATTTCTTTTTTATTATATAAATATTTATACACTTAAAAATTGCAGTAAATATTACTGATATATTTACAAAGCTTGACTTAAGCACAAGATCATAAGCTTAGGGTACTCAGTGAAATTTTAAATGAATTATATAATGATCTGAGACTGATTTCTCACCTACACACTATGGCGAGGCACTCATAGATAATATGCATGAAATAATTTATTTTCCCACAGGTTTTTTGTGTTATTGATAGTGTTGTTCTTAGATAAATTTCAATCAATTTTTAACTTATCTCTGAAGTTAGAAGCATGATTAGTTAGGGTAGAGCAATCAGTTGTGTCTAACCGTAACCTAGTAAACATAGTTTACTTTTAAGTTTTAATAGAAATTCATTTTGACAACTGAAAAATGAAATTTTAAAATTTCAGACATTTTTAATTATTTTTTAATTCTTTTTAAAAACTTTTCCAATCTCCTCTCTCTCCATAAATTAAAGTTATAAAAAGATTTATTTATTTTTTAAAAGTTATTCAAATATTAATTTATTTTTAATTTGCTACTTTTTTTATATTCTAAATTAAAATATAACCGGAAAAAAAATTATGTATGAGTATTACTATTGAATGCAAATGAAAGAACGTGCTATCACTTAATTTGAATTCAACTAGTACTAACTAGTAGTAGTGTTAAAAAACGAAACGGGGATTTGTTAGAATATTTCATTATTTGTTTAAAATTTAAATTCAACTACAAAATATTATTAGTAAAAAAATACCAACTAAATATAAAAACAAATAAATAAATGGTAATAAAATTTATTTATTAATTTTTAAAAAATTTATTTTGAAATCTCATCCGAACGCGTGTTCAAATACACCCGACCCGGCTATTTTCACTCATAATTCCTTTTGAGTTAGTTTTTTTTTTTTTTATTGCAATTTGGCTAAATGTGTTAATTTTTAATCAGCATAAAATAAATTTTAGCCCCCCACCCCAACTACGAAATATTTAAAGTTTTTATAACTTGTGCAAATTAGAATAAAATAGCTAATCGATTAGTTAGACCTGGGCCGTGTCGCCTTTTAGCAGAAGTAAAAACCAATCGAGTGAGAGAAAACTAATAGACGAGCCTCGACAAACCAACTCGTGTTACTTTTTTTTTTTTCAGTTGTCATAAAACCATCCAAGCGATCACAGTATATGTTGGTTCTTAATATATAAATTTCCCAACTGTGAACCCACGCTCATTTACATGTCGCTACTTTGAGGCCCGTTTTTTTTTTCCACAGTAGGGTCGCCGTTTTTAGGACGAAGTGCCATGTTCCAAAGAACAGTTTCAGCCCAGGACCCCAGTGTAATTCTTACAGTGTTATATACAAGAAGTCTTATTATTGTTGCAGTTCTACTTTCTTTTGTTTATTCATCGTCATTTACGATGATATTGTCCAAGTTTAAAGCTAACTGTTGGAATGAATCTGATTCTTTTTTGCGGGGGAATAACTTTCGCGAAATGCAGGAACACAAATTCTTCAGTGGGCTGATTGTAAAATGGTTGTTAACAAGTTAAAAAAAAAAAAGTTTAAGAATAATGAAAATAACCTAAAAAAAAACAAAAACTTTTACTCAGTTTGAGGAAGTGAGTAATGAAGACTGATGCTTCAGGCTTGTTGAAAACAAAGCAACACATTTTTGCTTTCATTTTTATAAAAAAAATAATATAGCAAGAAGATAACATTTTTAAAACTTGGACGTTGTTCGTAAAGTTGACACAAATACTTTTTTATCTTAAAAAATATCTATCTTTTAAAGAAAAAAGTTAAAATAGTTCAAGAGACGTAAACTACTGTCTTTCTTTTTTGGAATAGAAGATAAACTATCTTTAAGAATTTGAAACAACTTTCTTTGTTGAAGAAAAGAAAAAATCGTAATCAATTTTTTACATTTATTTCACAAGTGCTTGTAAAATCGATGATTTATAATTTATTGCCAACAACTTGAACGGTTATTCCATCCTAGATATACTGTTTTAATTACTTGTTAAAAAGTTGTTATAAAAAAACAAAAAAAAAAACAATGTGAGGACTTTATTTAAAAGTCAAATTAAAAAATGTGGACAAAATAGTTGAGAAACAAGCTTACAAAAAGACTCCTTTCCCAACATTGAAGAAAACAAAAAAAAAAAAAATCCTACAAAAAGCACTAACTAAATATTTTTATACTTTGTAACTTTAAAGAAAAAAAAAATATTTTTTTTAAATCTTGAAAAGATAAACCAAAAAATACCTAGGAATCAAAAAAAATTCTATAAAGTTTGTTTTTATTAAAGAAAAAAAAACTGGACAAAGTGGGGAAAGAAGAAAAATTAAAACAAATGCATAACACATCTTTGACCAATTCAACCTCATCATCGTCGTCTGGGACAATTTCATCCCGGCACGGACTCCACATGGCAGGTGGTCACTCCTCAGCTATAGAAGATGGCTTCTATAGTGACCCCTCAACAGCGGCTAGCTGTGGTCACATGTCCATTGTTTCCCTGACCGTCATTTCCATCATCTGCCTGTTGTTAATTTTCTTCAGAAATTACATCAAGGACCTCCTCCTTTGGCTGGAGACGACGGATGCAATGGTCAGTTATATAGCCTTTCTTTGTATGTTCACTCTTGTGTCATTCCCCGTGGCATGGGGTTACTTCTTGCTTCTTTTGACCACTGGATATGTGTACGGTTTTCTGCGAGGCATCATGGTTGTCCTGTCATGTGGGGCCGTCGGGGTAACTGTTGCGTATTTGGTCCTCCGGAACTGTTGTCGGTGCATTACTGTGAGATTTTACAGTAAAAGACTAGAAGCTGTCATTAAGGTTGTCGAAGGTCCACAAGGATATAAAGTAATTGCTTTGGCCAGGCTAACACCAATTCCTTTTGGCTTACAGAATGGACTCTTTGGTGTAAGTTTCTTTTAGTTTTCTCTCTTTTTTTTTTTTTTTTTTTTTTTTTTTTTTTTTTTTTAAACAGTAATACACTGCAACCAGAAATACTTTTTTTTTCATAAAAGCATTCTAATTCCCGAATATCAAAAAAAAAAAAAATTCATAAAATTTATAAAAAATAAAAATCAATAGAGTGGGGTAGTTAATTGTAAATTCAATTTTAATGTAAAAAATAAATCCACCTTGATAAGCCAATTAAAAAAAAAACAATAGAGATGAACTTCTTAGAGGATCATACGACGTTATTTTTTAAAATGTCAAAAATAAAAATTTAAATTCATAATCTGGAATGCTTAATCAACAGTCTAAAAAAAATCTCCAGGTTACGAATTTTTTTTTTTTTTTTTTTTTATTATTTTTAACTTAATTTTTTTTTTAAAGAAATCACGTACTGGGCATATTTTCTTTGTGCTTCCGTCCGGGGGATTAATTTTAAAAATGAATTTACATAGCAAACTGGGCTCCTTATTAACTTTTAGAAAATATTTGTGAAGTCAAAGTGTAACAATATGAAAAAAATATATTTCTGGTTGCAGTGCCGATTGAACAATTCCACTTTTTCTTTTCTTTTTTTTTCTCCCCAACAAAATTGTGAGAATTACTTTTTTTGTTTACTTTTCCAAAGGTAAAAAAAAAAAGCGTAAACAATTGTCAACTAATAATTTAGAGTAGACACTTAAAGTTAGTAGTTTTATTCAGATTTCTACATTTCAAGAATTTTGTTTTAAAACCCTGATGATGAAAGTAATTGTTAAAAAAAATGCGGTTAACCATAAATTTAAAAACTCAGGTGTTTTTAGTTTACTTTATTTTCCTACAAAAATATTTCTTTATTAGTTTTAAAACTTTATATATGCTTTGAAATTTGAATGAATATGGCCATCCTTACAGTGTTTGGGAAATTAACTTTTTAGTTTTTAAAGATTTTATTATCTTATTTTATTTCTCATTTTTACGCCGCGGTTGGGTCTACGAGAATCAGTTTTTTTTATGTTTTAGTCCATAACGTTTACAATTTTAAATTACGGAAACCTAAGAAAATTACATTTTCGTTAGTTTTACTTTTAAAATGCTCACCGTTTGAATTTCTAAGGCTAAGAGTTTTAAAATTAGGAGGGGTAACATTACAAACATGTAAAAAAAAAAAAAAAAAAAAAATTATTACTTTAAATAATTTCAATCATTTGTGAATAGTTTCTGAAAGTTTCATTAAAATTCGACAATTTCTTTTATTTTTGCATGATTTTACAATTCAATGTCTGTCACTGCAAAAAAAAAAAATGCGCTAAAATTTACTATGCTATTTATTTTTTTGTGATGCTGACGCTACGAGAAACAAGATTTTCTAATCAAAAGTTAGAATATTCTAAAAATAATGGAAAAATAATCAAAATACTTTGGTCTTTCTTTTCTCTTAATAACATTTTTACGATAAAACTTTTTTTTTTTTTTTTTTTTTTTTTTTTTAGCAAAACCGTGGTGTTTAGTTATCAGCCCGAAGTTATCAATTCTTTCTTCTTTTCTTAGCCTACACCGGATAAAAGGCATACACAAAATCAGGGTCCAGTTTAACAACAGTATAGTTACTTGCATTGCAATGTGCAGTTTTTTGGTGTTAAGTTCTGTTATTTATTTTTTTTGTCAGTATGTGACACGAAGTCAGGGTACAGTCTGACATTACATTTTTACACTTACACTATTTTTGTAAAATTGAGCCACTTCGTTTCCACTTTAAAAACTTTTTCTCGAAAGTAAACTTGTTCCCTTCAAAATAATGAAGAGTAGATGAACTATACATCTGCAAAAAAAAAAAAAAAAAAATCATTTTTGTAGTTGAATAGCTAATCTTTCTTGGGAAGATATTTTAAAAACTTTACTTCTGTTTCATTTTAACTTAAAATCTTGCTTCTATCAAAAAAAAGTATTTTCCATTAGACTTGTTTTTTTTGTACACTGAAAAAAAATCCATAAACCATAAAATTAATTCAATAAACATTCAGTAGTCACTAAGTCATTAAATGAGGCATATGATCATAAATTATATGTAGTACAACCTTTGTAATTTCCTTAGCTATTTTTCATAATAAGCAAGAAAAGAACATTCATGCCAATATACACCAGTATCTGCAAGTCTTTGTAGCTTTGATGCTTATTTAGCAGACTTCTGCAACCGGTAGTTATCCAATTCTGTCTCTGAAAACAAAACTCAACTTAAAAAGAATGGTGTATCTTCAGATAGACTTAAGAATTTAATAATCTCTATTTTCCAGTTTGGTTTAAATTGACAGTTTTTAAACATTTTTGTCACCATGTGACAGATATGTTCTTCGATAACAAAGCTTTTTTTTTTTTTTTTTTTTTTTACTGTCTGATTTTTTTCACAGCACTTGTCTCTATTTTTCAGTTTCTGCTTCTTTACAGTAGCAAGTACAATAAAAAAAAAACGTGAGCATTAATTAGAAGGCAAAATAAGGCCTGCTTAAACAAAAAAAATTACAACTGCCCAGTGTTGTGATTAAGCCCATTATTTTGAATTGCCTCAATCTAAACAATCTATGGAAAAAAAACAAAGCTAAGGGAAATTTTTCTTAAATATTATGAAATATGCAACATGGAAAAATAAAATGCAAGAACTAGCAGATACAGTGAAGTGGTGCTAGATTCACAAAAAAAAAAACCAAACGTTTAAGCTCTAGTTTTCAGTGGAAAAAAAGACTACACAGGTTTTACAATCAGAAATTATGAAATTTGATGATTTTTAGTCAATTTTGTTATTTTTACTAGTTACCTTTTTGAATTTGCCTCTACATACATACATACATACATACATACATAGAGTTGAAAGTACTTGAAAAAAAAAAATCATATGTAAATTTATGCATTACATGAGTGGTGAAAGTGGAAAAGATATAAACAACTCGTTTACTTTCTTGTTATCCTGTGTTTTGGATACATCCCCCTACACACACACACACACACACACACATATGTGTGTGTGTATATATATATATATATATATATATATATATATATGTATATATGCTCGGGTTATAGGAATGAATTAAATGTGTTGATTTAAGCAAAACTTAGTCTAATTTAAATAATTTGATGTTCCCAAATATCTGTTTTACTGTTAGGCAATTTTAGAGAAGTTGGATAACTTGAAAATATGTGATTTGAGTTTTTTAAAAAAGATATTCAAACTTTCTAACTAAAGTTATTCACTTCAATTGACCCCTGTGGTGTATTTATTTTTAGTCCTGTAACTATCTTGTTAACCATTACACTATAGTAACATAATTAACTTTGTAGGCCATTTATGCTATGGTAGTCACCTAATTATTTAGTTAACCTCAGCTCTGCTTGTTAAATGGGATGGTAAGAAGATTCTAAATGGAGAGGACCTGCTTGATTTGAAGATCAATAATCATGAACTACTGGATCAGAAGGAATATATGACTACTGTAATGGTATATGAAAGCACAAAGTATATATATCTGAGGGTACATAGTAAGTCTCTACTATAGCCTGATACAATTATTAGTTGATTTTTGATCTAAAAGTTTCACTGTATTTGATCTATATAATTAATATTCATCCCTGAATTAAATGTATTTATTAGGAATGAGACGATGTTGAAAAATGTGTAAAATAAATGCATAGTGCATCATTAAGTTGTGAATTTATTGACATATTCGTTCAAAATAAATTTCATTTTGTGGTTATTACAAATTTATGAAATTAATATTTGGGGATGGGGGGAGGTGATAAATGCCCCCCCCATTATTAGGCTATGGAGTTACTGATTTACCTATATAATAATATATATTGTGGTATATTATAGAAAAAAATCTCTTTCCCAATTAATGTAAAATTTGTATCCTTTTTATTTTAATATATGAAAAAAAATCTTCATTTGTATTCTTCTGTCATCAGCTCTACAATGGCTTGGTTATATTTTTATAAAATTTTACATTGAGGCTCATTTTCAGTTTGTATTGAATGAAGATTATATTGTTCTTTATTTTTTAAATTTTTCTTTATTTTTAAAATTTTTCTTTTCTTTAATAAGATTTCTTGAACTTTCAGACTGGTAGATGAAAATAAATAAATATACTGTTTAATAAATAAATAGTGCCTACTCATGAGTATCCCACTCAAAATAACATTTAAAATGATAGAAAAAATGTCAGATTAATAAAAATCAATTCTAAAAAAATATCTTTGTTTACGTTTGGAGACAAAACTGTGTGCAGATATAAAAAAACTTTGAGAAATCTGACGGGAGAAATTTTGTTTGAAAGCATGAAATTGGATTCACCTGACCATCTGTTTCTTCATGGCCAAGCAGTAAGGTGTAACAAACTAAATGGTGGCTTCCTCTACCCACAAGGGACACAGGTTCAATTCCTGCCAGAGTGTGCAAATTTTCTTTAAGATTTCTTCAACATTCAGGCTGGGAGGTGAAAATAAATAAATATTCTTTTTACTATGTAAATATTAAATAAATTCTCAAATATGAGGATCCCTTAAAAATAATATTTAAAGTGATAAAATATCTGTTGGATTAATTAATAAAAATCCCCTCTAAAATTCTCTTTGGATGAAGATAATGTTCCTGAAAGTCTCCTTTGAGATATATATATATATATATATATATATATATATATATATAATTTTTTTTTTTTTTTTTTTTTTTTTTTTAAGGACCAGAACAAAATCTCGCTCTATAATTTTTGGTAATATTAATTCTTAACTTCCTACACTACCAAATTCCTTAGTTTAACCAATTTGCATTCCAGACAGTTATTTGGTGTCAAAAATGACCTGAAATGGAGGGAAGTGGTTCATTTTATCTAAAATAATCTGCGAATGGTTTTAGGGGAGGTGTATTCTTTACGTTAATAATTCAGCTTATTCCTCCTTTAGTAAAATGAAAAATCGGAGAGCTGGGTTTAAATTCCAGTTGAGTTCATTATATTCACTTACATAAAAATACCCATGGGAATAGATATGAATTCATCTTCTCTCTCCAGCTATGGGTTAAATAGTAGGATTTGTATCGTGAAAAATCATTGTTCTCAAAAAATTGTTAATGTAATACTGACTTGCAAAAACAAAAAAAAATTTTACAATCCAAAATGTTTCAACTTTAAATAACCCACAAAGTGTTGATAATCCATAAAAACTAATCTACCAATTCTCTTTTAGTAAGTTAGCACATATATTACACTCTGCGACTATCTCAGATGAATAATGAACTATTCTTTTCTGATTGCAAGGAAAGATGGTGTTTGGTTTTAGTGAGCAAAAGAAAGCATATGTAATAAGGAGGTGGGGGGTAAGGGTCCCCATAACTCTCAAGCATTTAATGCTTGTTCAATGAAATAGAAAACTGTTTAAATTTTTTTATTTGTACCCTCTTACTTCTTTAAATAATGACCTTCATTCATACTTATGATTGTTATTCCAATATTTGTTAAACATTGTTAAGCTGAAATATTTAACAAGGCAATAGTGAAATTTCCATAGGTAAGCTTATTTAATCATTAGCTTAAAAATTATGATTCTTTAGAAAATTCAAATAGCAAAACCTTGAAATTTTAATGAGTATTGCTAGTTGACGTCATCTTATTTTGAACTGAACCCTTTATTTATTCTATAAGGGTCAATTGTTCTCATTCTCAGGATACCCCTTTTATTTATTTACCTTTTTTTTTTTTATTAATATTGCTCAGTTATTGTTTTCCTCATTTCCACTGAATCTGAGTCTATACTACTGGGCCCAGGGATTGAACTATGTCACCAAATTCATGGCCCAAAACTTTAATCGACTAGGCTATTGTCTCATGGGAAATCTATTATTTAGTCTAATTTCATTGCACTGATATTTGCTGTGTTGTGCTTAGTACAGCACAAAGTTAAATGTAGGAAAATTGGTAGAGGAACATTGTGTTGTGCCTGCTTTTAAATTCAGCAATTAAGGTCTTGGTTTTTCTCCCTAGGTTTAAACGCCAACAAATAGCACCTGTGATAAATGTGGAATTTTCTAATGTATCAACATTTTTGCTTCACAGGATCAATTTGCCTGGAAAAAAATATTTGGAATATTTGAAAATATTGGCGATCATGTCTCTCCACAGCTTCCTTTTCTTTATCTGTGAATTTCTATGACTTGGAAATGGTAGTTGTTTCATGTTACCTATTCCACAGTTTCAAATTCAGAGTAGTCCTCCTCCTAGACTAACTGCCACCTAAAATCTGAGAGCCAAGTCTATTGTCTTATTTAACCCATAGTTGGGGAGAGAAGGAATAGATTCAGGTTCCTCATAAGAGTATTAGGGTACAGTAAGTGCAACAGATGAGGCCAGAATTATTATACTACCTACCTGTGTGTGTGTGTGTGTGTGTATATATATATATATATATATATATATATATATATATATATATATATATATATAAATAAAATAGATACTGCCTTGATATTGAGTATGCTTATGGCCATATGATGAAACAGTGGTTCATGTAATATAAAAGTTAAGCAATGTTGAACCTGGTTAGTACCTAGATGGGTGGCCACTTGTGAATACCAGGTGCTGTAAGAAGAGCCTAGTTGTAATTCCCATTGGGCTTGTTATATTCACTTATGCGCAAATATCCTTGGGAAAGGTATGAAGCCATCTCTTCTGCCCTCAGCTATGGGTTAATTAGTAAGACTTGTATAATTAAACCATTATTATCTCCCCCCCCCCAAAAAAATATCTAAAAATATTTTCTGGCTTTGAATAACCTGCAAAGGAAAGGGTTGATAAGCTATAGAAAATGAATGAATCAGTTAATCAATAAATCAATTGATGTTGTGTATGACCATAACACAGCGTCATTGTAAGACACAGTTGTGCCTTGAACAGATATGGCTCTTTAAACCAAACTTTTGAAAATTCTGGCATAAAATTAGCAGATGTGAAACACATTTTGTTGTCCTTACATATGTGTACATACACAATTTGCCTGATCTCTTAAAAAGTGATAGAAATATTTCAGTAATTTTGGAATAAAATCAAAAACCTTTTAACATAATCATTCTAATATAAACATGTTTTGCCAATCAAACAGGTTGACATTCATCATCTACAATTCTTAACTTCAATATAATAAAAAGAATTTAAAAATAAGAGAAAATTGTATTTCTATATCCTCATTGGAATTCAAAGATGGAGATAAACAAATTGCTTACTTATCAAGTTTAACATAACTTAAAATCTTGTTTTTTTACATTATCACCAGAAGAGTCCCTTGTATAAAAATAGGAAATGCTCTCATCCTAATGGATGTTCTAGCAATGTAGAAAAATGTTGCACAAGCAACTGTATCTGTTTGTGTGTGAGAATTGATGGGTTTTATTTTATAATCTGACACTATTTCTTATTACTATAGACATTGTTTTGTAGAAGCTAGTTGATGTTAATTACACTTTTTCATTTTCCTTTTTTAAGAAAAATGTCTACTCAAACACGTGTATCCATTAAATATAACATTTATAGTAATCGTATATATATATATATATATATATATATATATATATATACACACACACACACAAACGCATGTTTGGTGTGCGACTGAAGTTTCATTGGTTACCCAACTGGTCGAGCATAAGATATAGCTTATTGTTTTTTTTTTTTTTTTTTTTTTTTTTTTTTTTTTTTTTTTTTTTCAAAAACAAAAAAAATAACAATAAGCTATATCAACTTAACTTGCACATCAAACATAGGCGTATGTATATTTATTAATATATATTTCTTAGCTCTGTCTAACCACATCAAGCACTATTATGTCTACAGTTCTTGGCAAAATTTGTTATTTATTTGCTTACCTGTGTATGCATGCCAGCATGTATGTGTATGGTTGCTAATATCTAGTTATTTCATTTAACTAACCATCTAATATCTATATATATATATATATATATATATATATATATATATGATAATGATATATATATAATGAGTGATTTTATTACTCTGAATCATAGAGGTCATTTGTACATCCTCATTCCATAATTTTCGTTACTAATTTCAAGATTCTTGTAGAACATAAAAATACTAGCTTTCACTTCCAGTGCTTTTATTTAGCAAACCACAAAACTTATGGTCTTTTTTAAGTTTCTACTCTTTTTTTCGTTTCTACTCTTTTTTTCCAACAAAAGTTAAGAGGAAATGTCAGCTTTTTCTTCATGGTAGTTTTATAGTTTTAATGTCTTGACATTAAGTGACTAATAAAGAAACAAAACAAGTATTTAGCATACAGTAAGACCTTCACCCTTATTTAACGCAAATTTGTATGTAATGCTATGGGTCAGAGTTAATTTGGCTTTTGCAAGTATTTTTCTTGTTACTTTGATTAATCACGCTGCTTTTATCATAATGACATTTTATAGACCTCAATGTTCTTGTTATAACAGAATTGTGCTTATATGCCTTTCTGGTAATAATTGCCCATTTAAAAATTTCTGACAATTCATGATGTGTATAAAATATAAATATAACTAGTAAATTTTTTTTTTATGCTTTTTACTTTACTAAATATATAAGTTAAATAGGGGGAATGTCTAGGCTCTCTTGTCTTCAGGTAGCAATCGGTCAAGAACGAAAAGTTTGAAATCAAAAACCGCTTCAAGAGGGTTGGGTTCTGTCAGGTTATTGTGTTTTATACACATCACTATTGCTATGGCTGCAGTACATATGAAGCCCCTATAACACTTACTGGTCATGGAACTTGTTATAATGTGAAAGTGTTATAATTTTTATTTTACTAATTTTATTTTGCTAAAACTAGTAAAAAGTATGACATTTTGTGTGAGAATGATAATTAGCTTAGTACTGCAGACATACAAAAAAAGAAAGAGATAGGAGGAATGAGGTTGGAAGATTTTGTTTAACTGAAGGGGTGCATGAGAAAGAGCCACTTTATATCTCTATAAAGTGGCTCTTTCTCATGCATACATTCAAGGTACAGCTGTACGAATTTTGTGGGTCTCCATTCAGCAGCCAAGAGATCATCTGTCAGGTCAACCTTGGATCAGGTTTCTCCAGAGAATACAGAATGCAAAGTCTATTCAGACTTGATCTGGGATGAAACGCATACATGTACTTGAACACTGGCAATGATGAGAAATAACTGCTAAGCTACACTTTAATTAACATAATTCAAACTAAAAAAAATTCAAGCATTATTATTTTTTTTTTTTTTTTTTTGAATTTAAAAAAAATTGTTTGATATATGGGGGAAGTAAAATTGGTAATAATTAACCTTTAACTCTCTGCATTATTCACTACTTTCCTTTCCACTGCATTGTATTGCAAGGCTCCACAACTGTATTACTTAATTTCAGTCATGGTTGTTTTCTGTTGCCATAGCAGGATATGGCAACACAACCATAAAATTCAAACATGGCATCATTTCTTCATCTGAGTTACTTGCAGTGGCAGGATGAAATCTTTGTTTTGCAAGCAAAATCACCTCTAATATGTTAAGGGTTATACAGTGAATATTCTGTAGATGTTTGTTTTTGTTACAAAAACTGTAATGACATTAGTTTACCAGTTTTGTAGCATCATTGACTATTTATCAAAGAGGGATATATCTATGTGATAGGTTATAGTTCAGATGTTATCATGGTCACACAATGTCTTTTTCAATAAGAGATCGTATAGTGATAGTATTGATGATATGTGGTTTACAGAGTACTAAGAATGCTAGTTAACATTCGTGTCAGTCAGCTGTTGGCTCTCATGCTAATCATTAGAATCTTCCTGCCTATTCGTGGCAGCCGGCCATAAGCTCTCACTCTGGCCAGTAGAAAATGGCCGCAAACTACATGAAAACTGCCATAGAAGCATGAAAAAATCGATTATTTCCACTATCGATGGGAGTTGGGAAATGCAAAGTCAGTCTTGGCCTTTCCGCTAACTTGGAGCATGTGCATGTAAATTTTGGTGCAAATCCGTCGAAAATTGCAGCCGTGCATTTGTTACACACACACACACACATCCGGCCTTTTATAGATAGATGAGATTACAAATTGAGACAATCTTCTAAATAAAGAAGGCTAGTTTGTCTTGAAAATCAACATTTTGAAACCCTGACATTTTATTTTAGGCCTGAGCAAGTAAGGTGGAGAAATATTACTTGAGAGGGCCCAACATTCTGCAGTTGATAATGCCAGAGCACTAGCTATTGGGTAATGAATCAGTTTACAAATATTGAGAAAAGTAAGTGCAGTAGTTTTGTTTCAAAATAATTTTAAATGTGTTTTACAGTAACTTGTTTAATTTTTTTTTTCTTCAGTTGAAGTAAAAAAAAAAAAATGCTGAATAATACTGACTGATTTTCTAAATTTCATGACTACAGCTTTAAAAACCTGACCTCTTGTGTTTGGATAATTATAAAAACATGACTCATGTCTGTCTCCTCTTTATTTATTTATTTATTAACCTCAAAATGCATTTTCCCCAGAACTCTTTGCATTGGAATTATTGCCTTCTTTGCACAAAACTTTCAAGTCAGTGTTACTAGTTTCCACCTTAGCACCAGTAAATCTCTAAGCATAAAGCCACATCCCCACTACATGAGGTGTTGCTGCTGCAGTTTCCATAGCAAGTAAGTTTTTACAGGATGGAGTTTCCAGCCCCATGTCACCCAACTTGAATTCAGAGTTGTCCTTCTTGACTGGTTACCAAACAAAGCTAAATAGCCCACTTTGTTCTGCTATTTAACCTATAGCTGGGGGGGAGCAGAGGAGCTTGATTCAGGTCTTTCTCAAGGATATTTGCATGAAAGTGAATGCAATGACCTCGATTGAAATTTGAACTGTGCATGCTGATTTCCACTTTATGCTGTTAACCATTGTTATACACTCATATCTACATCATTAGTTTAAGTAACAACAAATCCCCAATAATTTTTACTGTTGTATCATATAACATTTTTGATAGTTACTAAGTTTGGCTTAGTATGAAACAAAAAAAATTGGGGTTGGGAAGATTGTGTTCCATCAAGGGTCTTCCTTGAAAATCAGTATTCAAAATCTTAACTTTTTACCTAGGCTTGAACCACTCAGCTTCAATTTCTACCTCATTTGCTCACAAAATGGAGAAAAAATACAATTGTTTGAAAGAATTTGAAGAAACAAGTTCAGATTGTGACTTGGGATTGAGTTATAATTACAGTTACTTTTTAATGCCCTCTCATGAATTTTTAAATGCATTATTGCCAAATTTGTTTTGACATTTCTAAGCATACCCATTGGGATATTTTGTATATTGGGTCCAATTCAGTGTTTTATCACATCAATCATATTTAGATTTGTATACTTAAAAGGCTGTTTTGGTTCAACTAGCACATAGCAAGCAAAAGGTCCTCCACAAGTAGAGAAAGAATAGTGACTTGTTGAAATATGTTAATTACGCGTTATCTGCTACTTAGTTTTGAAATTGAATATCTGCTTGTTCTCAAGCCAAGAGTGGGGAGAACTGAGAATGAGTTAACTTTTGTGTTGCCAACAAATACTCATTGTCACTTTCATAATGCTCATTTTAGTAAAGACTTTGTAATTGCAGATACAACTATAGTACGCTATTGAACAATGCTGGTGCCAGACGCCTTCGAATAATCTCATACTAATAGTACTTGCTCAATAATACTCGACAAGTAACCCGTATAGTGATCTGAATAGAGTAGAGAATAGCAGTCCATATAGTAAAAGAGGCTAGACTAGAAATGGTGATCTGAATACTAATATAGGATAGACTATAATATAGCGATCCATATAGTATAGAGGATAGACTAGAAATGAAGATCAAATTTGATGTCACGCGACTTCCTATATATACATTTACTCTATGGTCATGTGATCCATTTAATTTAATAATGGGATCGCCTGTGTTTGTTCTCTGGCAATCTATGTTCAAATTCAAGTGTCGGCAGCAACATTTTATTCTTATATAACATTAACAGTGAATTTTTTTTTTTTTTAGTCTGTTTGTGTGAGAGAGAGTGAGTTAATAAATACAGTGTATATACAGTATGCATACATAAAGATATTTGTGAGTATGCATATGTGTAATTGTGAATTATAAATATATAATTTTTCTTCCTCAGTACTTCAGATGTCCTTTCATTCTTTTATTTTTCTCTTTCATGGATGCCATGTTCTTTGGAAGTTTAGATCAAGTTAATGGCTTTTATGCTTCCTCCGCACAAATAGAAGTTCACTTTTTGAATAATAAGAATTGTATGTCGGGCAGGTGGGGCATCAGGATTTTAGAGATGCTTATGTGGGGCATGTTTTTAAAAAAAAAAAAAAAAGACTGAGAACCATTGCATTAGACTGTTGTCCTCATCACAACTTTTCAGCCATTGTGGCCAGTTTGATGACAAGAAACAGAACACAAAGCTAATCCAGGTAATAAAATAATTGCTGAATCTTCCTTTTGACTGATTAGCTTAGTAAAGTTACTATATAAATTGAATATTTCCTTTTGATAATAGAAAAGAGATAGCAATTACTTTATCATATGTAAATGGAGAATTTCTTTTTCAGAAAAGTGGGGGGGAAAATACTTATTTTAAAAATGGGTATGCACAAAAATTTTTTTTTTATTTACTTTATCTATTTTTCTTACTTTTCATATTATTCCTAAAATTTCAACAATGCCTGGTGTTGGTCTTGACAATTATTGTTTTCAATAACGGTTTTGTCTAAATTGTTTAGAGAATTATTTTCTTTGCTTTAATTTACCTGGAAACTAAAAATGTATAAATTTTTTTTTTTTTTTTTTTTTTTCTACAAAAAAAAGTTTCTATGAATTTAAACAATTGTAGATATTCTATTGTTGATTAATATTTTATAGCCATTGTATTTTCAGTTTTTTGCCACAAATGAGATTTTTCTTCCATTTCTTTCTTTCTTTTTTTTTCCATGTTCCGGTATATGTTGCATTCTTTTTATTAGGTTGGTGCAAAAATAATGATGTAATAATGTCGTTTTTTGACGTATTTTTAATGTCAAAAAACGACATTATTACATCATTTTTGCACCAAACTAATATATACCATGTTCCTTCAGAACCTGGACTATGTCACTCTATAACTTCCTCTCCTTTGTAGCTCTAAGCAATGTGTGATGATTTTTTTTTTTTTTTTTTTTTTTTTTTTTGTACACAATCTCTCTTTGTCTCTGTTCTGCCATCCATTCACACAAACTTATTTGATAGTTGGGGGTACTTATTATTTCCTTCTGCTTTCTGTAAACAGTTAAATTCTCTAAGCCCTCTTTCTTCATTATTTGTCCCAGAATTTTAAACCATCTTTTTTTTTTTTTTTTTTTTTTTTTTTTTTTTTTTTCCTGATTGTAAGTATGAATGCCATTCTAGATTCCATTTTCTTTAGAACTTCCTTGGTATTCAAATGTTCTGTTCATGTTATTCTCCATATTCTTTTTTTCATTTGTGAAGAAATTGTCAAGCATTCACACCATCATATAGGAGGATTGATATAACATAAGTTTGGCATTCTTTTCTTTGTTTCTAATGAAATTCTCTTGTCTCTTGATACTTTGTTTATTTTCTGGAAAGCATCTTTTTCACTTCTAATGCACCTTTTGAATTTCTGTGTCACATGTTCCATTTATCAGCACTAACCAGATTTCCTGTACCTTCTTAATTCAAAGCTCGCATACCTTGCTGATAACTATACATTCTGCATTCCTTTACTCTCTCTAGTATACTATTTCCTTTTCTCTCTTGGGCATTTTTTTATTATACATTTTGTCCTTTAGATGTTTTGACTTTAGTAATTTTTCTTTGAATTTTAGTTCATTCATTTTTTTTCTTTTTATTATGATTTTATTTTATTTTTTTCAAATGTTGCTTTCTTTTCTGTTTTTATTTTTTGCCATTTCATTGTATTGTTCTTTCATTTGCTGAACCTACTGGCTTTTCTTCCACTCTTTTTATCCCAACCCTACCTACCACCTCTCACTCTTGTGTCTAAAGATCAGTACTCTTTCTGTTGTACCACATAATATCAACAATGGGTTCATCCCATCTTCATTGTTGGTTACAGACCTTTTCTTTACAAACCAATTGCTCTAGTGCAACCTGCCAGTCATGTACCTGGAACGACAAAGACTGTCCTATATTTCAACAGGTTCCGCTCAGAAGCATAACTTCATTTTATTTATATATATATACATATATATAATTAATATAAAAGTTTAAAATTTATTTTGCATTCTAATTTATAATGTAAGGTTGGTTTTGTTAAGTATTGTATTTCTTCTTAGTGTCCTTTATTTACGTCCTATGGATAATTTTGTTTGAATATGTGATTTCATTAAAAACACCATAAAATTTGAAATGCGGCGTTGTAATCAATGTATCTATTGGCTTAATTCATATCAGCATCTCCTCATACGTTATTTTCTTAACTTTCCTCTTCCTTTGTATCTGTAATTTTGAATATACTCCTTTCTTTTGCCTTTTTTTTTTTTTGTGTATTATCTTGGTAGTAGGGTTAATTTCTTGTGCTTTCTTTTACCTCTCTTTTCTTTCTTCTTCCTTTCTTTTTATTGATTTCTTATTTTCTTTCCTTTTTCTTTATAAAAGTCCTTTTTACCTTATATGGAAAATTTTCCAAAAATGTAAAATGAAGTGATGTTTCATAAATTGCAATTTTAAATAAGATCGTTTATTACCATCAGTGTTAACTAACTGATAAGACGTTTTATGAAATGTCAAAAAAAAATGTACAATTTTGTAGTGGTTACTTACATGTTCTAATATAACAGTGTGTGTTTTATATATATACACACACACACACACACACACACACACACACACATAAAGGGTGTCCCCCCCAAAATTTGACATCATTTAAAATGTGAATGTCTGAGTAACTACATGTCTCAGGCAAACAAAATAAAATAGGTTTCATGTTGAACAATAAAAGATTTATTTATCAAAATTTGAACAAGATATTCAAAGGGATGTGGATATTATAACCGATTTCACAAATGTTCAATATGTGCACCACCTGTGACATGACATATATCAAGACAGTCATCCAGCTCCTGACAAACACAACGTAGCATGTCTTAGGTAACATTCTCCAGTGACTCGGTGATTCTCTGCTTAAGTTCCTCTATGCTTATAGGAAGGGGTGGGGGTGCTTTCACATAGCATCATAGAAAAAAATCACAAGGTGTCATGAAGTCAGGAGAATGTAGTAGTCATTTCACCACCATATTGTTATTATCACTGGCACACCCAATCAATCTTCCTGGTAGATTCTCATTGAGATAAGTCTGCATGACCTAGCTCCCTATACTGGAAGTACAGGAGGCTTTTCTTTTTTTTTTTGTTTTTTGAGGCTTTGGACAGTTGCCTTTTGGTCTCTTGTGTCGAGTGAGGCAGTCATGAGCCATATGGTTTTGTTGATGAACTCCCGATTGCTTCCACTGGGTCACGCATTGGTTTTACAGCTGCAGCGACTAGCTCAATTCATGTTGACTTGTCCTTTAATATTGCCTTCACATGAGCCAGCATGTGTGTAATGTCTGTTTTGTTCATTTGGCAGGATGCATGGAAGATCTGCTTGACACATTCTGGTAGACTGGTCATGAGAACATATATTAAGTCTTGTTCTTTTATATACTGTAGAGCAGAACTTTGAGTTTTCATAGTTTCACCAGAAAAAACATTGACGGACTCCAGGGTATAAATATCGTACCACAAATTGTTCATGTGCTGCAACCGAGTCAGCGACAAAGGCCACATACAGGGCTTCGCTTACGTAGCTGAAGTCGTTTTTTTTTTCTTCACTCGGCTGTTGATACACTGTGTATGCACCACTCATTAGATGCATCAGGACTACAAACTCAATCCTTTTCAAGATGCACAACTGACATATCAATTCTGCATTCTATATCCATTTGATGACAAATTGTCCAGGATCAGAACTATCAAATTCTGGTATTAGTTTTGGGTCAAATCAGTCAGTCATGGTACCAAAATAGCTTGTAGTAATATATCTGTCTTAATCTGTTTCACATTCCTCACTGCCACATCTTTGCCATTGAACCTCAAAGCTGGCTCAATGAAATGTGCTCCTCGCCGTCTGTAATCCTTCATTCTACCAAAGAGAATATCTGCCAGCTTTTTATGTGGGCCTCAGTCAGTTATTCAGATTTTTTTTTTTCACACCCACCTACAGGCATTTAATTAGTTCTAAGGCACTGAGTAATTTACATGACCGTGTATGACACAGCCAATTCTGTGCCTCTTTTGTCAGATAGGCCATGTCCATTACAGTTGTTAGTGATTCTTTGTCATCTCATTTTCTAGTATTCTTGAATTCCTTCCACAGTAGTTGATGACCACCCTTTTCACTCCTTATATGATCAGTCATGGCCAATTTCAGTCTCTCTCTTCCACCTATTGCTTTTGATGGGCAGCTCATCTCTTCTTTATATTCCTTGCCACAACTGCATAAGATGGAATACATTCAGTTCTTGGTCATGTTTTCTTCCTTGAGACAGAGTAGGAAGTGGGGGGACATGTTCACAAGCGATATCTCTGAAAGTCAAACTGCTTTTGAATACTGATATTGTATGGGTTGCTAATTCTATAAATCTCTTCAGATTTACTCCTTATCTAGAAAAGAAACTGTTACAGATTTTTGGTTATTGTCCTTGAAACTTCCCATAACTTCATATAGTAGAATAAACCCAATTTTTGATCGTGTTTTCTTAATGAGTGACTTTTAAAAAAGCCATTAATATTCTGTATCGTTATAATTCTTATAAATGCCAGCTTAGGGTAAAAATACTATGATTCATTATTTATGCACACACACACACACACACACACACACACACACACACACATACATTTCTTTCTTTAATTTTGTGATCTGATGAAGCCTAGAAAGGTGAAACACATAATCAAATTTAGTTTCAATGAAATGTTTTCCATTTGTCAAATTCCTTAAATAATTATCTAAAAAAAAATTCCAACAAGTAATTAATTCAATTGAAAACATTTTTTTTTTTTTTTTTTTTTTTTTTTTTTTTCATTTTTTATTTTGGGTCACAAAACAACATTAGTATAACAAACTTGTTTTATAACTGGTATTTTACACTCTTTAGGCAATAAATTTCTGCTTTTATATATAAAAAAAAAAATAATAATAATTTGCTTGTTACATTTAGGAAAAAGAAAAGCTGCTTAAAAAATCCCATAATGGAGAGTAAATTTTGGTTTGTATTTGAAACAAAAATTTAAATGCATAGTAATTGGGAGGACTAATGCTCTTTCTAGTTCATCCAAGCTTCGGCGGTTTAAGCTCAAGAAGCCCACTTCTTAAATCTAATATCAGCACATTCAGTGCAATATTTACATAATTCTTTCAGATTTATATCTTAAATGATCAATGGTTTATAATTGTGCATGTGTGCAATATATGGAAGAGGCAAATCAATAAGTGGATAGATTTATGTAACAAATTATTTTTCAGCATAATTCAATGGTGAATGTTAATTGCATAGACTGAGCATTATACAATGAAAGTTTCAGATCAAAATTCAGATAACTAAATGTCAGGCTGCAGATTGACCCTCAGATCTTGAATAAAAGAATGGGGTTGGAATAAGTAACGGCATTATCACTTTGCTGCAGGTGAAATTGATTAAGCAAAAAAGTATAATACACACACCTGGAATTATAACATTAATACCTTGGTCTAATGAACATATGTGAAAGATTTACATTAATTTAATGTAAATATTCATTGTGTTAATTCCTGTTTATGGCTACTACAGCTACACTAACTCTTTACCTATCATGACATACATACATAATTCAGAAGAATCTATTTCTACAAGTTGGAGATGACAAAACCATTTGGTATACACCTCTCTATTTTGTTGGCACTTCAGTTTTTATATTTTTATGTACAGTATTGTCACATGATAGTAATAACTTAGCATAATGAGTGCATTTAAAATATTTACAATTGTATTAAATTATTTACTTTACATAAGGATAATTTTTCAATCCTTTTTTTACAAAATCCTTCTTGAATGGTGATTCAGAAATAAAAACTTTTTGCTAGCTTAAAAAAAAAAAAAGCAATATTTCTAAGGGTATTTACAGGGATATTGTTCACTGCAACTACTACTACTACAAGACCCTTAGCTACCAATTTTTAAATAGAAACCCTCTAGCCATGATACCAGTGCGCATTGAATGCTGTGTGATGTCTGTCTGTAGCTTGTTTTTTCATTTTTTTTTTTTTTTTTTTTTTCTTTTCTTTTAAGTCATATAAAAATAGTTGGAATATTCATGTATGGGTATGCCTAGGATAAGAACCTTTCTGAACTCTGTAAAAGGGTGTAATTATTACAGGTCTGGGAGTATTTTGACACACACACACACACACACACACACACACACACACACACACACACACACATGGGGTGTAAAATATCTCTGCCCAACCCACATTCCAAACATCATGTTTATTGTTGAGAGCTTAGTCAGGCTAAGTATCTTTCAACACCCATTTTTGGCTTTTGTGTTTTGATGTTTTTGTTTCTATCTTTTTTTTTTTTTTTTTTTTTTCTTTAACTCTTTTGAATGATTTCCCCTGTTGCCTTCTCCACATTTTGGAAATCAGTTTTCCTTCTTTGAGATTTGTTGCTACCCAAGGTTAAGGGAGCCTAGTCTACTCTGCTGCTTACACTATAGTGTTTTCATTTACTTCAGTGATGATAATTTTAGACAAAAAAAAAAAAAACTTGAACTAAAACTAAGTGTGTAGAAATAATTTAGACATATGTCTATTTATTTTAGTTTTAATTCTTTCAAGTCCATGAATTAATTTCTTGGTGGCTCTAGAAAATTAAGAAAAAATTCAAAATTTTCTTTTAAATAATTTTTATTTTCCCAACTACTTTCAATCTCATCTGAGACCATCTTCAGGGGTTGCATATCTATGGGTGTGTTATATGTTAACACTGTAATCTCAAAATATTTTTTTACCTCTATACAAGGGAGGTAACATGATTTAAGATTTTTTTTAATCATAGTATTTAAATTTAGTATTTTCTTACATAACACTTTACTGCTACAAATATTTAAGAAATTTATTGCTATACTCATGGTTGACTTTATTTTTGGTCACAATTCTCTTATATAATGGACTTCCAGAATTTTAAATGTTTGCTTATTATTATCCTGATGAAACACTGATGTATTTTCAACTAATATCTCTCTAAAATGTGAATGTGGACATGTGTTCCTTTAAATGTTCTGAGATTGAACTATGATCATTCAAGTGAAATATAAGACTTATCATCATTGTTGTTGTAAAACCAACATACATGTTAACATTTTTATTAGCAATGCATATATATGATGTTGGTCTTTTGTAAGGTGCTAGTTGATGGAGAAGAGTTGTTATGGATGACTAGGTTGGTTGTATTAAATTTAGTATAATTAATTTTATTTTTTTTACTTGGATCAATGGGAGGATATATTCATCTTTCAGTCTTTTTAGAATTGTTTCCTCTTGCTTATAGTTAGGATGCATTTGATTATAGTACTTTGATATGTTTAGAGTTATTTGAGGATGTATTATGTTCATTTTTATTTATGTTAATATTCCCAATATCTCGTCTAATTTGTATATTAATGATGTAATTAAGAAAATCATTATTAATGATGATTTAATATTTTTATGTCTAAATTATTTAACCAAACATGCTTGAATTAAAATATATATATATATATATATATATATATATATATATATATATGCATGGTACTTATTGGAAAGCACTTGATACAGCTAACATATTTAGTTGGATTGATGTGAGTTTGTGACCCTGGGTTTCATGGTCTCTGCAATCATCAAACTTTCATGACTTTGTCTGACAATCGCAGAGTGTTAAACCAGGGTCACAAACTCACATCAATCCAACTTATATCTCAAGAAAAATATTGATGGGGGGAAAAAATTATGACAGTGGGGAAAGTGTTTGAGTGACTAGTTTTACCCTTTAGGACTAAATTTGTTACGTTGATGCAGCTACATATGTACATGAATGAAGGATGCTGCGAATTTTTTTTAATTTTTTTTTTTTTTTTCTTTAATTAAAAAAAAAAAAAAAAAAAATTAAATTAAAAATTCCCAGCATCTCTCATTTGTGCACATGTGTACATTTTCAATGTTATTTAATTAAGTGTTATATTAAATCTACATCAGCAAAAACTGACCAAGAAAGATTAATGGTCTTGAAACTGTTATAATAACCTTGACAGCCAAATAAATTTTTTACCATTGCTTCAGATTTTACAAGTTCTCAAATATATTGGAAGCTATATGAATAGTAAGACCAAAAAAAATAACTTGCTTTTAGAAAAGCTTACTTTTTACTTTGATTTAAATACTGACTACTGGCACTGGGGTAGGAGATTACTTTCTTCATCCTTGCCTCTTCCAATGCATAAAAGAATTCTTATAGAACAAACAGAAATTCATGGACGAATTCAAAATAAATATATACTAGTAAATAACTAAAAACCACTTCCCAATTGTAGTATATTTTTTTTTTTTTTTTTTTTTTTTTTTAGGGGGGTACATTTGGATTTAGTTGTAATGAAATAATTCTATTTCATACAGTTGTTTGTCTTTTTATCCTTGGACCCAATTTTACTTTGGAAAATGTCAAAGTGTTTATTTGCCCAATGGCACATTCATTAAACTGTCACATTAAAAAAATAAAATAAAACAATGGGAATGTGTAAGCCCGTCCTCTCCCCCCCCACCACCCCAGAAAAGAAATATGTGTAGAGAGGTTCAGAGTAAAAGTAAAAATAGAGAAAGGAAATGAAGAACTTCAGTTAGGGGAGTGGGTAGTGTGGTTAGTGGAGAATGAGTACAAGAGGAATAGTGAAAAATAAGAGAATGTTGTTAAAAAGAAAAGACAAAAAATGGCTTTAAGCAATAGAATGCGATCAAGTTAGGCTGTTATTTTCTAAGGCTGCTTTTTTTCGCTTACATTTCAGTTGGGAGGAATTTTAATAAATAAAATGAAAAAACAAAATGGAGTAAAACTGAGAAAAATTGTTGTCTGAAATATATTTTAATGAGTTGACACCTTGTTTACATGATTATGATTTCACTATATGTGTATTTAAATGTTTATATAGTATTAAGAAAATGCATATTTAATATATATAATATATATATAATTTTGGGGGAAAAATGTATGACAAAGTGGAAAAAGTTTTCTTGTGACACGTTTTGTCCTTTAGGATTCCATCAGTGTCACAAGAAAACTTATATATTTATTATATATGCAACAGTCAGTGTTTCATAAACAAAGATGTTGAAAAGCTCTTGTCCTGACTAAGAAAGGAATAAACTAGTCATAAAATGTCCATGCAATTCCATATATCCACCCTGCCCCACATTTGACACATGATTTCTTGTGTTTCTTTAACTCTACAAATCAAAATCTGATGTTGTAGCAATAATGATTTTGAGAAGTAGGTTTGCTAAAGATTCAATAACTTTTCAGCACTGACAACCTTTGTGTTTTGTGTGTGAGATATATTAAGAGAATTTTTTTTTTTTTTGCCATGTGGATTAAACTTCAAGTTCTGAGTCATTTGACATGGTCATATGAACTTAAAAAGTGGAGGTCTTTTATCCTGATATCTGTATTCATTGTTTGTTGCCAAAATTAAGTGAGTTGACTCGCTAATTCAGTTGTTGCAAAAATCGGCTTCACAGCAGCCCGTTTACTACCATCTACTAACCTGACATGTGCACTATAATACAAAAACCCAGCAACTCCCAACCAAAATTATTTTGAGGTATTTATAACACCTTGCTGGTATGCCTTTTTTTATTTTTTATTTTTAGCCACTGACCATAATCACTGAAATTATAATAAAACCTTTTTTTTTTTTCTTTTGTTCTCTATAAAACTTGATCTTCTTATTCTCCTCTTTATCTTCTTATTCTCCTCTTTATCTTCTTATTCTCCTCTTTATCTTCTTATTCTCCTCTTTATCTTCTTATTCTCCTCTTTATCTTCTTATTCTCCTCTTTATCTTCTTATTCTCCTCTTTATCTTCTTATTCTCCTCTTTATCTTCTTATTCTCCTCTTTATCTTCTTATTCTCCTCTTTATCTTCTTATTCTCCTCTTTATCTTCTTATTCTCCTCTTTATCTTCTTATTCTCCTCTTTATCTTCTTATTCTCCTCTTTATCTTCTTATTCTCCTCTTTATCTTCTTATTCTCCTCTTTATCTTCTTATTCTCCTCTTTATCTTCTTATTCTCCTCTTTATCTTCTTATTCTCCTCTTTATCTTCTTATTCTCCTCTTTATCTTCTTATTCTCCTCTTTATCTTCTTATTCTCCTCTTTATCTTCTTATTCTCCTCTTTATCTTCTTATTCTCCTCTTTATCTTCTTATTCTCCTCTTTATCTTCTTATTCTCCTCTTTATCTTCTTATTCTCCTCTTTATCTTCTTATTCTCCTCTTTATCTTCTTATTCTCCTCTTTATCTTCTTATTCTCCTCTTTATCTTCTTATTCTCCTCTTTATCTTCTTATTCTCCTCTTTATCTTCTTATTCTCCTCTTTATCTTCTTATTCTCCTCTTTATCTTCTTATTCTCCTCTTTATCTTCTTATTCTCCTCTTTATCTTCTTATTCTCCTCTTTATCTTCTTATTCTCCTCTTTATCTTCTTATTCTCCTCTTTATCTTCTTATTCTCCTCTTTATCTTCTTATTCTCCTCTTTATCTTCTTATTCTCCTCTTTATCTTCTTATTCTCCTCTTTATCTTATTTCTTTTGTCACACATGTGATATATAATTTGAAGGTATGGTATATCTATAGATAAGTACTCAGTATCTGATGTAGAGCAAGTGTAAATATAAGTGAACACTTAGGTCACCACTTTGTGTTGACCTAAGTATTCAGAACAAAATCTTCAGGCCATATACGATGTGTGTCTGAAAAGTAACAGGACTGGTGTCATAAACAATTTATTTCAATTCCAAACAACAAAGTACATGGTTTGAAGAAACCCCTCTTCAAAGTAATCCACCTTGAGTCCAATGCACTTTTCCGTCCTTCTCTGGAATGCTTTTATGCACTATTGGAAGCATTCTTCTTGGATGTCCCTCAGCTCTGTCATTATGGCCCTCTTGATGGCCTCCACAATTTCAAAACTGGTCTCCTTGATGATCTTCTTGAGCATATGGAAAAGAAGAAAATCACACGGCATAAGATCAGATGAATAGGGGGGTTGTTCCAGTACAGCAATGTATTTCTTGGCTGGAAACTGCCTGATGCTCAGGGCATTGTGAGATAGTTCATTGTCATGTGAAGCAGTAACAATTTATCCTGCCACAAAGAAATGTGAAGAAAAAATGTAATGGTTGCAGAAAGGTAACATTACAGTTGTATATTCCCAAGATATCATGTTAGGTGATAACACAATATTCTTATTCCTCTTTCGCCCATAGCTCACACAGCACACCTGGTTCCATATCTTTTCTGACAGACCTTGTGTGTGTGTATGCATGCGTATATATATATATATATATGCACACACATGATGGTGGCTGCCTAATCACCTTTGCTCCCCACCTCGTCCCTCACACCTCTCTCATGCATGACCCCAAAGGTGACTTGCACGATAGATGTGCTTGCTACAACCTTGATGGATACACACTGCTGTGCCTGATTCTTGTGCACCACCATGTGCCTTTTCAGTCTGGAACTGGTTGTGCATCTCTTGTCACACAGCTGTCTCTGAGGAATGTCAAGGGTGAATTTTTTTTTTTTTTTTTTTTTTTTTTTTTTATGTGACTTCATGATTCACCCAACCAGCTTTTGAAAGAAGTTTGTGCTGACAGAAATCACATGTCCAGACCTTGATACCCTCGTCTAGTCCATGGTTATCACCCATTCTAAGTTGCCACTTCAGCTGTTTGTGTTCTAGATGACATTTCTTTGAAGAGTTGACACCTGTCTCTTATTTGACCTCTCCATCCAGTTCTATCTAGGGCCATTTCTTCCCAATTGTTGAAGTCAAATGCCAGCTTTTTTTAAGTTGTTCTTGATGCAGTCATTGTATCTTTTCCTTGGTTTGTGCTGAGGACATTTTCTGATACTCAACACACCATAAAACTATTGTTTTGGGAGTCTACTATCCTTCATTCAAATTATGTGTCCTGTCCATCACATTTGGGAAGATGTTACAAGAGTCCCTATGCTTTGGCAGTTGGCTCTGACTAAGACATTAGTATCAGTTCTGATTTCCCATTTGACATTCAATACGCATTTCAGGCATTTTTACTGGAAATGCTCAAGTATTTTTGCTGAGTAGTGTCCAGGTTTTGGAGGTGTATAGAAGAACTGTCAGAATGCAAGCTCTATATACATATACCTTGATAGGGTTGGTAATGTGACAAGCTGCCCATACTCTCTTTTCCAGGTTTCCGAAGGCTGCAGAGACCTTCTGGATGCGTAGATATTTCAACATCCAGTGAGCCATCTTTTGTAATTGTGCTGCCAAGGTAAACGAACTTCTCAACTACCCCCAATCTTATTCCATGAACAAAGATATTTGGCTCGATATATGGCTCTCCAGGGGCAGGAATAAACATTACCTTGGTTTTTGTGATGCTTGTTGTTGAACCAGATGCAGTGCATGAGGATGAGAAATGGTTCATAATATTTTGCATGCCAGCTTATGTATGAGCTAAGAAGTCTGTGTAGAGTAGCTCTCTAATCAAACAAAGCTTGGAAAGTTTTTGACTTGGCATTGAACCTTGTCAGGCCAAAAACCCTTCCAGTGGCTCTGAATTGCAAATGGATGCCGTCAACACAATCTTAGAAAGCATGCGCAAGTAGAGCAGTAAAAAAGATAGAGAAAAGCATGGTATGCCATTTTCAATAGGGATTTTTGAAAATAACCTGGGCTCTCATTCCTGTGCAGCTGCTTGACCACACACACACACACACACACACACATACATACATACGTACAAACATGTACCCATATAATGTGTGTTAACACATGCACACACCTATGTGTATAGGTTTGTATGTATGTATGTATGTGTGTGTGTTAATATTCAGGCCACTCATCATGGAGTAATGCTTAGTTAGCTAGTCTTCCTAGACTTGCTATCAAAAGTGAGCTCCATATTCATTGGATGCTCTCATACTTGTGGTTTTTTTTCTGGACTAGATTTTACTAAGTAAACGCCTAAGAATATATGATATGGGGGAAAATATTTTAATAAAATTGGGATATTTTTTTTTTTTTTTTTTTTTTTTTTTTAAAGAATATAGTAGACTTATAGCTGCGAAAGTTAGTAGCATGTCATACTTAGCAACTTAGCAAAATTCATTTTTTTAATTTTTGAAAAAAAAGTTTTGTGTTATTGGAAGGTATTAAATGTCATTTCTACAAATATTTTATGCTACTGAAAGGTGTTATTTTTTATATTCTCTCAATCAGTCATTTTCTACACGTGGCAACATGATATGAGTCAATGACCAGGTTTTACTTGAACAAATCTCATGACGATTACATAAGTTTATAGTAGCTAAAGTTACCTACTAATAAACTGTAATCAAGATGTTGTAAGTAAGTAATAAAATCTCATATGTAGGAATGATATACTTGTCTAAATTCAAATCATACCATTTTCACTGTAACCTACTTCAAAGTTTTCTGGCCTTAAAACTTACGTGCACTGCAACTAAGATTTCAGTTAGAAATATTTGGTAATAAAATCATTCAAATCCTATGACCTTCAAGGACTGTCCAAAATGTGTTCTGAGAGATATATTTTTTTTATTTAAAATCACAAGAACTAGTTGCATGCTCTTGATATAGTATGACAACTAAACAAAGAGTGCACAAAGTCCTATAGAGTTACTCAGTCAGCCGTGAGACCCTTACATATAGTAACTATCACATTAATGATGATCATGTAAGTAGATTTTTTGCATCAGATGAAAAGTTATCCTCATCTTTATCACAACTTTTCAGCTTTCATCAGGTGTATGTCAGTCTGAGAAACCTACACTAACGCTAGGTCATGAGGACCTCCTTAGTAGGTGCCACTAATAAAGACAGCATGTTTTCAACAGCAGTTTAACAAAAGAGAAAAGCTTCACCGAGTGAAGTCAAGTACCAGCAACACACATCAACAGGCAAGGTTAGGTTTAAGGCTCCAAGTTATCTCTAGCATAGTGGATTAAAAAGTACCATACTTCATAGCATCTCAGTCCTACTCCCTTTCACCAAATATTAGAATTGTGTAATTTTGTGATAAATGTGTGAAAAGAAACTTGTTTTGAACTGGGCCAAGTCTTATATACTATCAAATATGGTACATCATTGCAATTGAGGGTATGCTCATTGAATCTGAAAGAAAACTATCTATGAGAACCTCCTTAGTAGACTTGGCATAAAAATAAATATGATATTGTATCAGCTGATAAAGAAAGACAAATGATAGCAAGTTTTCAACAGCAGCAGCTGTAACAAAAGAGAAAATCTTCACAGTATGCATTCGAGTATCAGAAGCACTCATCAGCAGGCAGGTTAGGTTTAGGGCTCCAAGTTCTCCACACAGAATTGTCCTATGGGACAATAGCCTAGAGGATTAAAGTGTTAGTCTGGGAATTTGGTGATATAGTAATTGTAAATCCATAAGTAAGTTTTGTTTCTATCTATAGAATTCTATATTGGATGAAGGTTAAATTTTAAAATTAGTAAAAAAAAATATTTTTCATTTTGATGCATGCATAAACACATAAAAATAACATTTTTGTTTTATTGACTTATTTATATGTATTAAAATTTAATTTGAAAAAGAGCACCGTTAAATTTCTGTCTGGACTTTTAGGATGAGGAGTTATCATTATTTATGCTATAGGCAGGTTAGGTTTAAGACTCCAAGTTCTCCACACAGAATTACTCCATGAATCAGTAGATTAAACCTTTGGTTTGTGAATTTGGTGACATAATAATTGTGGGTTCAATTCCTGTGCCAGGCAGTGTGTACTTGAACTCGGTGGAAAACAAGGGTGAGCAATAACTTCAGCAGTACTAAAATAAGAAGTAAATCCCTAGGCATGGGCAGGGGAACAAGGACAATTTACCTCCATAGATTAAATAAAAGGTTCAGTTTAAAATTTCCTGTAGGTTATCTGGATCAACATACACCTTTGTACCCTTCGGCTTTTACTGATGAGGCTAGAGGATACAACAGCCAAAACATTGTGATGATAACAAAGTTACAGACAATAGTCTGCTTGTAAATAATAACTCGTCCCAGAAATTCAGACAAAGAAATTATGCAGAATTGTTTTTAACAAAACATTGCATCACTCAGGTCTGTCAGTGCCCCACCCTCTGCAGTCAGTATTGGGCTTCCTGTTACTTCTGACTTTTCCTAAAACTAATATCCCTATTAAAACCCTGTGAATGAGATTAAGGAGAATGTAACAAAACAGCCAATGGGAAATTTGAAAAAAATTTTTGTAAATAGTTTTAAAAAGTGTGAGAGAAGAGAGCTAAGTTGTTTACTTTTTCTTTAGCATTAAACGGCAGAATGCTTTCTACACAAACTCCATAAAATCTTCAGTGAATTATTTCCCTTGGTGGCTGATTGATTTGAGATGGCAGCACAGGTACTATTTTGTCGTTGGACTAAAAAGATGTTGGTTTTTAAAAATTACCGTTATTTATACCCCCTGCCCCAGCTTGCTTTAAACTAATGTACTCAGTCCTTTAGTAGATTCCAAATATAATAATAGGTATCCTAAACTACAATTCTATTTTCAATATATCTAAAAATGAAACAAAAAAAACAAAAACTTTAATACGGGCATAGAGAACATGTCAATACAAAAAAGGGGTATCAAATTTATCTTAGCTCAATTAGCAAGGTTCGTTAGTTGGACCAGAAGCTAATTTCAACAGTATATTACTTAAGATGCAGGCTTCAGAATAGTTAAAAATCATTATAAATGTAATGTCATATAGGTAATCTTGAATTATAAGAAGTATAATATTAATGAAATTAATAATTATTAGATCAGGCCAGCCTAAACATTGGAAAAATTGTGTTTTTAAAAAAACGAAATAATTAAAACATTAGCCAGAAAAGTACATTTGATTGTTCATATAAGTATAATGTCAACAAGTAGTGCCTTGCAACTTCTTGCTATGATTCATATCACAACAGAGATGAAGCTAAATTTCTTTTTCAGTTGTACATCAATAAAAATAAACTATTTACACCATGTAAAAACGGCCAATTTGACACTCGGTCAAAAACCAGGTTAAAAGTATACTATGCTGAATTTTCCGTAAAAAGTATCCATTAGTGGTACATGCTTCACCTTTGAAACTTAGGAGGAGGTATTTGATAAAACAATTCTTTTCTCTGTAATATTAACGCTTTTTCTCATGCATGTATCTAATTTTGGAAAATTTTGAATTCATACAATTTTTAACTTTACAAAAGAGATGTTAATGACTACAAAACTTAAATTTGTTTCCTGAAATGAATCATTGGTCAGTCTTACAAACAAATGTTTATTATAAAGCTTTAAACTCATTTATCTTCAAACTAAAAACATTGAAATAAATAAATAATATATTTATTGAAACTGATGAATAAGACTCTGGACAGTTGGAATGGTCTGGCGTTTCCTCTTCTAATAGTGATTTGAAGTCTGAATTTATTTATAAAAACCTCTGCTATACTTTGGATAAAATACAATGAATAAGTACTTTAAACAGTTTTAAACTTTTAAAGAAAATGAGAAAAAATTTAAACTGTATTATCCATTGATGAAACAAGACTAATTTAAAATGGGGTTCAGCTGGTGATGTTCATTTGCTAGATCAACAATGCAAATTTCAATACATCATACCCAACTGTTTTGCATAAAATGCATGCAGAATACCCTCTTTTTAATTCACCTGCTCCTTGAGTTGTATGGGTGCAGAGATATAAAACAAGTGATTATTAAAGACAGACATTGCTCTACAGGGAGGTGTAATATTCTTTTTTTTTTTTTTTTTTTTTTTTTTTTTTTTTATATCTTGAATTTTTCTGGTATTTTATCCACTGAGGTTTTCAACTTAGAGACATTTTGTGAAAGACAACCTCAAACCTTATGGTTAGCTCACCAAATTTATGAGTGTCCTTTTTTTTTTTTTTTTTTTTTTTTTTTTTTCTTTTCTATTAAGATGGGAATATTTGATTTGATTTGTATTGGGAGACACAACTCTGAGTGCAACAAATTTGAAAAATACCACTATGAAAGTGTCAATTTTGATAATGCAGAAAAGGCACTGTCTGTCATTGAAATAGTTACATAATTTAAAGTGATATGGTATAAAAACTCATTATCATACAGTAGAATTGTATTTTTAGAAAAAGAAATGATTAAATTTTGTTTGTATACTAATTTTATCAAAATGGCCTCAAAAATAAAAATATCAGTAGTTGAAATCGAAAGAAATTACACTATTTTGACATTGTATACTAGGGCAGCTTGGTATTCCTAATAACAAGGAGACATAGTACTGACCAGAAAAAACTCCCAAACAGCAGAGGAAAAATGTTCCATAATACATTTATTCTTGCACAACATAGCCTACCTTTTTTTTTTTCCTTAAATTACTTTCATCTACTAATTTACCTCAAAGAATGTGATTGTTTGGTTGCAATACAGATTATAAAGGCTACAAACTATTAGGTTGGTGCAAAAATAATGACGTTTTTGACATTAAAAAATACGTCAAAAAATGTAATTATTTTTGCACCAACCTAATAATTTGAGCTCAGAGGTCAGATACATTTTTGTACTTCATAGCAAACTCAATATCTCAGGTCATTTTGTTAGAAATGGCATGGTGCACTCTTTGATGACTTTTGCCAAAAATGACATCATAAGGTCTTGTTGTTTGAGTTTGATCATGACATAGAAATATATATATATATATATATATATATATATATATATATATATATAGAAAACCTACATGTAAATTATATGGGTACATTTTTAAAGTTTTAATTCTGTCATTTTTATGGGTACTCTGCTAGTTTATAATGAAATTAATTATTTGGGGAAAAATATATACAAAGTGGTGACATTCTAAATTTTAAAACGACTGTCATCCTGTGAAAATTTAATATTTTCTTTGAATTTCTAAGAATTTGTTTAAAATTAGGTCATTTGTTCTTATTTGAATGGGATTGTGGTACAGGCACACTAACAGTAGCTTTGAATATTAGTTTTGATCTAGAATGATATGTTCGGTCTTGATAAAATTCATAAGATTTGCCACGTGTTAAAATGTTTGAGGCCAGTGTTATGGCACACAGCTTTAGCTATACTCAGTTGACCAAAACTTTTATCCAAAAAAATATACAACACAAAGATCAATTTAATAATCACCTATTGATTGGAAATATACAGCAACATTTGTTATATTTTGATCTCAGGAAAAAGGAAGAATTTTCAATTCTTACCCAAGTACAATACAAACAGTTAATGATAGTCAATTACAGAACCAATTGTTATAATTAAAAAAAAAAAACAAGTTACTGAGAAAGTTACTCTTTATTTAATATACATACATACATAAATAAAATTTGGTGACTTCCATAAAATAATTCAGTGACTTCCATTAGTCTATCACACCCTCTAAAATAGTCGTGTATTGACTGAAACCAAATTTTGGGGAGAATTGCAAACAGGTAAGTGGGTACAAACAGTGGAAGCAAGACCTCAACTTGGTACCTCCTACCACAACCAATGGCCAACAGTTTTTTAGAAGTTCAAATATAAATACTTCTCACGATTATTGATGCGATATAATTATTTACCCGCTGCCCCACACAGCAAGATATCCGAGCCCCTAGGTTCAGGCAAAAATTGCCTATAGACCACGTAAAAACAGTCAGTTTCCCAAGATGACTCTGCCGTTTTGAAACTAGGCAAAAATCTTAATATAAATGCTTTTTCACATAAATACAAATGCTCTGAAAAAATATTTAAATACAATTCAAATTTTAAATTGATCCATCACTACCAACAAGTACTTTGCTTTGGCAAAACCTTAATTAAAAGCTGTCAAGACTAGAGCAATTCTTTTCATCTATTTGAAATTCGTAAAGCTGAGACATAGAACCAGGTTTGGTTAAAAATTTATCAATAACTCCATCCACATTCATATGTCCAAATTCTTCATTTACGATGTTTAATAAAGACAAATTGCTTAGGTGTTCCTGACCCATTGTGCTTGGGAGATAGTTTTTTATTTTTTTTATTTTAGTTTGCTGAAAGAGCACTTACAGGATGCCACAGCCAACAGTATGTGCAATGCTATTTGTAAATTGGGGAACACATCATTGCTGTAAAATATTGCAAAGTTGAAAAGCTCGATTGAGGTTTTTGGTTTAACAAAGGCACTATCTTTTTTTTTTTTTTTTTTTTTTTTTTGTATTAACATTCTGCAGTCTGTAATTTCATGACCAAGTTCTATTCCATCAAAATCACCTTTGTATGCTGCAGCAGCTACTTTACATTTTTCTACCATGTCTTTGTTTGAGTCACTGAGGATTTCCATATCCAAGAGAAACCCAAATTATTCATGTAACCACCTCAACCTTGTAAATTGATCTTTCAGTTTTGTATTCAACCTGTTCAGTACTGCCTTCAAAGTAACATCCATTTCTTTTTTCATATTTAGACACTCTTCTTTCGTCTCCTCTCAAGCCAATCTTTTCACAACACTCCCTTCTCTGTTGACCAACATCAGTACCCCATCATAAGCATTTTCCTTCATCTTTTGCAATTGAATTTTTAGAGAGAGAATCATGTTGCAAATTTTGAATGTCAGCTTTAGCTTCATTGAAGTTCATTCTAGGGCACTGAAGTCTCTTCTGAACTCTGTCGATGAAAGTCAGGATGTTGCCCTACAATGGCAACATAGAAAGCTAAAAGTTTGCATGTTGTGCAGCAAGCAACTGGCATCACTTCTTGTGTCACCTGATACAAATTTAATAATTTAGCTATGCCATCCAACTTAGTTTTTACAACATTAACAGCATCACACCTAGCATTCCATCTTACATCAGCGGTCTGCTTCACAGCCATCCCTACTGTCTCCTTAAATTCTCCCACTACATTGTTGAGGTGGAGAAAAAAAATGATATAGCAAACACCTGTTTTGATGCTACATGAACTCTTACGAGGTTCAAAAAATGGTTGTCACAATTTACAAAGATTGCTTTTTGGTTTCTCTATGATATGCTTTTCTGGACATTGGACATCTTCCCAGCTATTGTGGCAGCCTTGTCATAGTCTGTCCATGACAGTTGTTCTAATCAAGACTATCTTATTCCAATTTGGCAATAGTGTTGAATATAATCTCATAGTATCTGCTTCCTTTGACGCTCTGTAGGATAGACGGACATAATTTGTTCAGTAGCTCAATGAATTCATTCTGTATTTTACCAGACAAAAATGTTGCAGAATTTGGATGCAATTTGACATAATCCAAATGATGCTGCAACAGACGGTTGTACTTGCTAAGTAGCTTAACAAGTGCAAGAAAATTACCAAATTTATTACTTGATGCAATTACATCTTGGTGTCCACGATATGCCAGATTTTGAGTTGCCAAAAACTTGATACAATCCACAAAATGCATGCATTAGCAGATCCTTACACAATTGCTTCTGTTCTTTCATATGCTTCAGTATTACTCTGTCAATTGTAGACCCTTCTGATATGTCGCTCTCAAAGTATTTCTATACCAAAAATGATGCATGGTGATAAGCGACCTGTTCATGTTCTTGTATTCTTTCAGTGCATTTTTGAAATCCACGAGATTTTTCGAATATTGTGCTTTGTTTGACAAGGTCTGTTGAAAATAATAAACAACAAAAACAACAATACATCATCTTTAATAGAGTAACAATAACCAATCAATTACATGGAATTGTAGACCCATCCTGTAGTTGTCTTTGAAACTAGTAATTCATGAATCTACAGTTGACACCCACATGTTTTGTGCTCGTTTCACTTCTCATCTCTTCTTCCACGTGTCAGCTCTCAATAACTTCCTGATCTTTTGTAATTTTGAAAGGGGCCATCTTTGTTCTGAAAAACTTTAACACCCATCTTCACCATTTGTACACATAGGTCATCAGAAATTTGTGGATTATTGCAATTTACATAGAAATTTAAGCAAATATCTTTCTTTCGTTAAAACTACATATTTAGTTTCATCATATTGTGCATATTCAAATATTAACCACCTATATTTCTTTTACTACCACCTTGATATTTTTTTTCCCTTTTTCTCTTTTTATATCATGATATATATTGAGCATCATTGTGGTGTGGTTTAGATTATTTTTTAATCAGTGTTTTGATCATAATCAATGATTGCAGGCCTTCTGGAATGTTCTTGATTTTCCAGAGCAAAATTTCTTCTTCTGAACCTTCATTTTTGCCATAAAAACAAAATTCACAATCCACATGTTGAAATATCACCTTAAAGAATATGTGAAATTAAATCGCATGTTCAAAATCCACCTATTGAAAAACACTACAAGCTTTTGTTCCAACCCAAATAATTTCTTTATTATTATTACTTGCTTAGTACCTACTAAAAAATAACAAATTTTTTTTTTTTTTTTGTTTTTTTTTTTTTTGTTTTTTTTTTTTTTGTTTTTTTTTTTTTTTGTCTGTTTCTTTGTATGTTACTGATTAAGACAAAATGAAACATGATATAGAACAGTAGAGGGAAGGAAACTCCAGACTCTATATTTAATGTTATTAATGTGTACACAAAAACAAAAAAAAAAATGTGGTATTTAACTTTTTGATTCCCTCCCCAAAAAATCCCTAATCGTACTGATCTCTGGGCTCCTGCTGTTCATAACTCTGGTCAGTATACCAACTGCTCAGGTATATGCACTTTTACACTGCTGTCAGTATACCAGCCATTAAGGTTCAAACTACAGTAAATATATGTAAATCTTACTGAGTTAGAAAAGAATCTTATTGAGATTGAAATACATACTTTTTAGCCAGTGTAATAAAATACAAGGCACCACTGCTTGTGTTTTTTTTTTTTTTTTTTTTTTTTGTTTTTTTTTTTCCTTCCTTCTTCTTTCCCTAGTAATTAATATTCTGACACTACAGAGAAAATTATGAGTAATCATTTGAATTCCAAATGATTTCCAAACTAATAAACCAGATAGCCACAGATGGTGGTGTATTTAATAATAGTTTAAGTTTCTAGCAGTCATTGATTCTGTAGAGATAAAAGAAATGCATAATTAGTGGGTCAGAGGTGCATTATTGAATTATTACCAGACTTCTGTTGGTCTGGCAAAATGGATTCAGTTCTGGAACCAAGGGTGATAGGAAATCAGTGACTGTACCTGTACATCATTCTTCAATAAGCATCTCTTTAGGATGTTTGAAATAAACAACTATGGTTTCCCCATTGAGTTCTTTATTTAAAATGTTTCTTAGAGAATGAGAGGATAAACAAAGGATAAAAATCTCTACTTCACTCAAATCTCACAAGGATGGAAATGCTTCATAATACTTCTGATGATTTTTTTTTTTTTTTTTTTTTTTTTTTGCCTAGTACTGGTCATTGTAAATAGTTAATTGTTTTTAAAATATTTCTATAGCCAAAGTCATGTGACCTGATTATGTGCTTTGCTTTCATTAGACCCTATTTAAAGCTGATGTTTTACAATGATATTACTGTCGATTATTACAACCATCTAACATCAAGCTAAACTGTTGAGGTTACTTATTTACTTTGAATTCCCACAGCAATTAATATGGATTCATTTCTTATTCTTTGTTAATGCTCTTATAAACCAATTGTTCTAAGATCTATGAATTATAAGATAGGATAAAATTTGTGCCTGGTCATACAAACCAGCTTTTGGTACTTTTGGCATAAGTGACATACACATTAAATGAAAGCACTGTTACAGCCTTTTATTACATGTAACTATTTCAGTTTTGAGATGTGTGTCTGATGGGACAATTAAAATCAAGAATCTGATATATCAGAACTATTTTTGGTGCGGGAATCAGAAAATTTTTAACATAATTTCTGATTCCAAACATGATCCTTTGTATTTATTTTTGTTTTTTAAACTTAATTTTCCATTCCTGGTACTAATGATAAAAAGATAACTATTTATTGATTTTAAACTATCAGTAAAACTAAAATCTATAGATCATAATAACACCCAAGTTTGATGTAAATCTGTTTGCGTAAAAAAAAAAAAAAAAAAAAAAAAAAAAGTGCAAGTTTCTACTCAGTTCTCAAACTTTCCCTAAAGTTTGCTAGTTTAAAGTCTGTTTCAGTTCATAATAATTTTATTTTTAATTTCTTTTTAAACATTGTTAATTCACCCATTTAATATGATAAATTATTAATTTAATTATCAAAATTATGTAATATAAATGTAAAATGAATTCATACTGTTGTGCTGGGCTCTCTTTTAAGAAAATTTTTTATTTTTTTTAATTTGTAGTAAAGAAAAAAAAGCATCATCTGCATTTAAAAACCCAGAAAAAAAAATTTAGAATCTTTATATAAAATTTTATTTTAAAATTCAAATTTTCAATTATTTTTAAGTAGAAATTAAAAATAAAATCACATATAATGTCCAGAAAATGATTTGTTGATTTATTTTTGCTTATGTAGCATACTACATAAACAAAAATAAATCATCTTTTCAATAACGAAGACTTAAAAAAGTAAACATTCTTTTTGTGAAACTTAAATTTGTTTCTACATAATTCATGTATTTTTAAAAATTTTATAGCTTTCAAAATGAGTATTTGAGACAACACAGCAATTTAATATTTCTCACAGTAAAATTTCTGTTCTCTTAATAAAGACAAAGCAGCTAATATGGCCGCAGCCACTGTACAAGCCTAATGAGTCATTACCTTACTTTTACACACCTTGCTGTTGAGCATTAATGATGCCATCTTTGCACACATGTATGTGAAGTATATACTTTCTATTTGTAAACAAATAGTTGGGTATTTTCATCGCTCACCTGCAGCTTTTGCAAAGCACCAGGAATACCAGAAAAAATGATTTTACCAAATCATGAATTTATTCAGGATGTCCAGACAAGATTGAACAGTCAGTATTATATGATGTCCAGAGTATTTGAACCAAAAAAAAAAAAAAGCTCTTGTAGTGATCATGCAAAACCACATTGTTTAGAATCCAACCAATGGAAGATTAGAAAAATTACTGAAAATACTTAAACAATTCATTGATTGTACAAATTTATTAAGTAAGAGAAGCAACTTCCTCTTACACTACACATTAGTCATTTATCCCTTTTTTAAAAGGGAAGAAGAAAAGGGACTGATGGCTTAGGTTAAACTTGATAATGTTCTTACATTATAATTTAAGAATTTTAGGACTTCAATATAAGTACCAAGATACTTAAGTGATTTACTTAAAGAAATTATTCTTTATTGTTTAAACTCTTACCCAATTTTTTTAAATAAAATGGATATCTAACTTTATTTTATGACCTTTTGTATTCATTTTTCTATTAAATGTTTTATTAATAAATGTACTTTGTTCATTAAGTTTCCCAAACCAAATGTAGGGCCTAAAAATAATGAATTTTAATCATTGCAGATATCAGAAATTTAGAACAGTATTGGGAATTGGTAAAAATATTTGTATCATCTCATCACTTATGTATATAATTAAAATAGGCACCTCCATTTTTTTTTTTTTTTTTTTTTTTGTGGAAAAATAGCATAGCATGATGAAAAAAGACCACAAACATTGTCAAAATGTTATTAAGAGGAAAGACCAAAATATTTTTTTAATTTTTTAATCCTCTCAAGCATGTTCGAAATTTTGGTTCAAAATCTTGTTTTGTTCACATCAGCAGTTGACATAATAATTACAATTAGCTTTTTTACACATTGATTTTGAAATTTTTGCAAAAATCAAATGTTGGATTTTAATGAAACTTTCAGGACTTATTCACAAATAAATAATTTTTTTTTTTTTCTATTAAGAATTTTTGCGTTTTTCTTAAGGTGGTTGTGAGAATTTTCCAAGAAAAAACTTGACTATATAACCCTATGCAGGTATATTTTTAAAGAAAAGAGGTAGATGAAAGGCAGTGGTGTAGCTTGGGGGGGGGCGTACTGCCCTGGGTACCAGCACAGGAGGGGTGACACAATGTCACCTCCAACAAAGTTTTTCAACCAGGCTAAGGTGCCAAAAATAGTCTGAAAACAGTGGTGGAAACACAGGGTTTCGCAGGCAGGCATATGACCCCCCAGAAATAATTTATGACCCCTCAGTTTTGCTTTTTGTTTATTTTACAGTTTTAAGATTTTACATTAATATATATATATATTTTTTTTTTTTTTTTTTTTTCTTCAAATAAAAACAAATTTTGCAAATTCTAAAAAGATTGTCACAGTGCCCTCATTTTTAAAGGGTCCACTGGGGCAATTTTTGCTTGCTCCTATCTTAGGCTAAACTTATCCATGTGTGATAGATATATATATATATATATATATATATATATATATATAGTCCCTCTCTAAAAGTATTGGAACTGCAAGGCCAATTCCTATGTTTTTGTTGTTTAATGAAGGCATTTGAGATCAAAAAATGAATGAGACGAGAGTTTAGCATTTTAACTTATTTTCTGGTATTTACATTTAGATGTGTTAAACAACTTAAAACATACCACCTTTTGTTTGAATCCACACATTTTTCAAGTGAGAAAAATTATTGGAACGTGACTGACAGGTGTTTCTTGTTGCTCATGTATTGCTTTTTAGATTGATTGTTTAAACATTAAATAACTCTGACTAATATCGGTTTTAGCTTTGGGTTTTATCTGTAAAGAATGCATTTCTTCTTAAAAAGGATAAACCAGCTGACTATGGGAGAAAAGCCATTGTGAAGCTGAAAAAAGAAGGAAAATTGAATAGAACCATGAGACAAACACTGGGTATAGCCAGCACAACAATTTGGAATGACCGGAAAAAGAAACTACTGGTATACTGAGCAACAGACACAGAACATGTTGGCCAAGGAAAGCAACAGCAGTTGATGACAGAAACATTGTAATAGCTATGAGCAAAAACCCCAAAACAAAAGTCAATGACATCACCAACAACCTCCACAGTGCAGAGGTGAAGGTTTCACAATCCACCATTTGAAGAATACTTTGAAAGCAGAAATATAGAATTTATACAACAAGATGCAAACTGCTTATCAGTAGTAAGAATTGGAAGGCCAGATTTGAATTTGCAAGGAAGTACAGAGATGAATGACAAAAGTTCTGGAAGAAATTTTTATGGACTGATGACTTATTTCTACCAAAGTGATGGAAAAGCCAAAGTGTGGAGAAAGAAAGGATCTGCTCATGATCCAAAGTATACAAGTTCATCTGTGAATCATGGTGGAGGCAGTGTCTTGGCTTGGTTTTGCATGGCTGCTTCTGGAACAGGCTCATTCATATTTACTGATGATGTAACTCGTGATGGTAGCAGCAGAATGATTTCAGAAGTCTACAGAAACATTTTGTCTGCCAATTTACAGAGAAATGCATCCAAACTAATTTGAAGGAAATTCATCATGCAGCAGGACAACGGCCCAAAACATACTCCCACACAATAAATGACTGCATCAGGGGAGAAAAAGTGGACAGTTTTAGACTGGCTAACCTTAATCCAACTGAGCATGCATTTCATCTCCTGAAGAGGAGAGTGAAAGAAGAAACTCCTCAAAACAAACAAGAACTGAAAAAAAAAAGCTGTATTAAGTCTGGAAAAGTTTGATGCAGTTATTGCAAGCAAGGGTTATGCAACCAAATATTAAATGTTATTTACTTTAAGACAATCTGTTCCTTTACTTTTGCTCACCTAAAAATGGTGGGATCTGATACATATTGTGGGTATGTCCTCGGCTGTTTAACTGATCTAAATCTAAATACCAGGGAATAAAAGCTGAAATTCCAAACTCCTCTCATATTCATCTTTTGATCTTAAACCCAAATGTCTTCAGTGAGCAACAAAAATAAAGGAATTAGCCTTGCCATACCAATACTTTTGGAGGGGACTGTATATATATATATATATATATCTTAAAGGTCTCTTAATCCATTAGTCTTGTACACCACATGTACTGCAGCTTTAGGAGTAATGGATATGTCTAAGCCTTACCAATCACATCTCTGTTCTGGCTGGTTTTGAATTCAGAGTTGTACTTCTCCTAGACTGCTTACCCTACCAAGGCTAAAGAGACTAGTCTGCCCTAAAATTTAATAGCATTTGAATTCAGTTTTCCTTCTACAAGGCTGGCTCCACTCAAGGCAAGAAATACCAGTCTGTGCTGCTATTTAACCCATAACTGGGGGAAGATATGCTTTTACCAATGGCAACAGTGCAAAGTGAACGAAAACCGCCTCAGGCAAAATTTGAGTTCTGTATGCCAATTCCCCTTTCATGTTAACCGTTACATTGTCTTTCCCTACATTCACGCATAATTATTATTATTATTATTAGAAATAAAGTATATTTATGCAGTGATGCTGACCAATATTTAGTTTAGGGAGTCCTGGAACACACAGGTGGTGATAATTTGAGTGTTTTGACAGGAAATTCAATGGGACACAAAGTTTCTTAATAAATTGTAGTGTTATAAAATGATGTTATTAGTCCAAAACATTTCCACTAACTTGACTATCATATTAGCTGGAACAGAGGCTACAAAATTAAGTATATATTATCACAGCCATTTGTGCCAAATACGTCTCCATTTGTTAAAATGTTTGCATTAAATACGTTTTAGATTTAACAACAAAGATACAAAATAGGTCTAAGTTCTAATTACCATTAATATCTATCATAGTTCATTTAACAAATGATTAGCATTTGGTTACAGAAAGAATATATCGGTTACATTTTAAATTAAAGGTGGATACATCATTGCACTGATGTCTTAGTTCACTTAGTATCAAGAAACAACAAATTCCTTTTACAATCTATTAACTTCTGTGTTGGCTGTATACAATATATTGTTTTCCATGGGGAAAAATTGAGGTGTGTCCCTGTGACACATGTGTAGGTAGTTTACTGTGTCCATTTAGATTTTTATATTTCAGAGACACAGGACACATATCTGGCAGCATATCTGCTTTTGTGTGTGATATATATATATATATATTGGGTTGTCTGGAAGGTTTATGCTGATTTTTAAGGGAAATTAAAACACAAAAATGATGCCATTAAATATTTATTCAACTAAATATGAACCATTTTGTTGCACCTTCCCAGAATTTCGGTGGTTTCTTGGCAAAAAACTCATTATGGTGTTTTTTTGGGCGTTTTTTTTTTTTTTTTTTTTTTTTTTTTTTGTCATCTAAAGTATTAAAATTTATTTATTTTACTACTGAGATTATTTTGCAATGAGCTGAATAAATGAAAATCTGAAGGAGCAATGTCTGGGGAATATGGCGTGTGGAGTAACACATCCCAGCCTAGCTGCAACAATTTTTACTGGGTCACCAAAGAAACATGAGGTCTGGGATTATCTTGATGGAAAAAAACACCTTTCCTGTTTGCCAATTATGGATGTTTGTCTTGAATTACTGCTTTTAATTCATCCAGTTGCAAGCAGTATTTTTCAGAATCAATTGACTGATTACTTGGCAGAAGCTCATTGTACAAGATTCCTTTTCAATCCCACCAGATGCAGAACATGACATTCTTAGGATGAAAACTTGCTTTTGAGGTGGCTAAAGTTAGCTCATTTCGCTTACCCTAGGATATGGCTGGTGGATTTTGATAAATTTACTTTTTCTGCTAATTCACATGTTTTTTAATACAGGTTATTCTCAATCAATGTCTTGATTTGGTCATCATCTATAGTAGGGGATGGGGTCTGCATGAGTGTTCTTCATCAATAAGGCTACAATCACCAACTCTTAACTTAGGGAACCACTTCCGTACAGTTCTGTCAGTTAAAGCACCTTCACCGTACACAGCACATATCTTTTTTTTGTTGCTTTGCAAGGCATTTTTGCCTTACTGTTATATAAAAAAAAGCATCAAATGATACTAAAATTGAAAATAACACTGACATCTCATTTTAACAAATATATTTACCAAAATTGCACAAAAATATTTCTAAATACTGAAGAGTAAATTTATTCAATAAAATTGTGATTGGCTTCAACCATGGCCTCCAGACAACTTCAGAATCTCCTGCAATTTTTCTGCAGTCTCCTTGTTTAAGTAATGCTTTTTTTTATTGCCCTCTGGTAAAGAGATGGGGGTGGCTAGTGTGAAGCATAACCTCAACATTTATCCATCTATTCCTACCACAGGCCAAGAGTGTTGAGGATATTCTATGTGCCGTATCCCTTCAGAACGTAGCTGGTCAAGGCTCTCCACAACCTCCTATCTTTTGTAGCTCTTAGCCTTGTCTGTCTTTTTACTCTCCTTTCCATTTTTTGTTCTGCAACCCATAAGATCATTAAGTAGGTTACTCAATGTTTCTCTCTCTCGCTCTGTGTCCTTCTTGCCTCCAGTGAATAAATTGAGAGTACACAATGTTAAGTGATGATGACAGCTGCTATTTATGGTTGGGAGAATAATTGACAAAGTATTGATTGTTTTACTAACATTATGAATATTGATGACTTCTCTTGGTTTAGGCAAAATTAATAACCCAGAATGGTTCTGGAATCAAGAGTACTGGAAAATTGGTTGTGAACCTGTATTACATTCTTCAATAGTCTTAAAATTCTTAAGGTTTTGAAACCATACAAAATCAAGGTCTGAGAAGTCTTTGAGCTTTCTGGACCTTACCCATGCAAAGTCTCTGTATAGCCAATGAACCACTTATATCTCCAAGATGGGAAAAATTGTCCCTCCGATACACACTAAAACTAAAATCCAATGTGAATAACACTGAATACCAAAAAAACATATAAAGCTCAATATGTCCAGTTCTATAGAAATAGACTAACAGCCATTCCTTTACCTTTATTCGGACTTCAGATCAGTGAGACAACTAAAAAAAGTAAAAAAATAAACAAAGATCTTGATAATATAACACCAGTCACAATAAATAATTTAGTTCTATGGACAATCTCACATAAACCTAATATTGACACATAGAAAAACATGCTCAACAAGAACATATATGGAGAATTAAGAGACAAATATCATGACTATAAGCCATTCTACACAGATGGACCAGAAATCTTGGATAAAATAGGTGCAGCAGCCACAAACAAATTCACAAACATACCAGGCTATCAAAAAATCCATTTCTACAACTGAACTACAAGCCATAGAAATGACACTTAAAATAGATAGAAAATTCAAAAGATAGGGAGTCTGAGAATATTATAAATTTCCTATCTAGTTTAACAGCAATTAAAAAAAAAAAAAAAAATGAACACAATTCATCCCTATATTCAAGAAATCCTAGAAACTTATCTAATTCTACATGCCATGCCTCCCCCCCCCAGATATCTCCATTTCAGTTAATTTCCTTCAGTAACTTGACTTTCCAAGATTTTGTTTCCTCTCACAACACCGGGGTGGTAGCATCTGTTAGGGCCCCAGCTATGAACCCCCAAAATAAAACAATAGGAAAGTATAAAATACATTTTACTAGTAATATATTTTTGTATGGAAAAATTAGCAATATCTATTTATAGCAGAATTACCAACAATACATATTTATAGTAAAATGACCAACAATACATTTTATCTGTAGTTGAAGACATACAATTGCGTTCAAAATATATTTAGTTGAAGCCATAAAATTCTGTTCAAAAATATTTAGATTTCAGCATTAAATAACCCATAGAGGTGTTGATATGCTGCTAAACAAAATCAATCAATCAACCAACAATACATATTTATAGTAAAATGACCAACAATACATTATCTGTTGTTGAAGGCATACAATTGTGTTCAAAGTATATTTAGATGAAGCTATAAAATTGTGTTCAAAATATTTAGATTTGGGAATTAAATAACCCATAGAGGTGTTATGCTGCCAAACAAATTGACCAACCAACTCGTTGCGAGTTGGTTGGTCAATTTTGTTTTGTGCCAATTCACTCTTGGATTACTCAACCAACACTTTCATCCACTGGGCCATGTGTCCTTGTGAACATTAGTGAATGAATATTTGGGACTTATAAGAAACATAATGTCTCAGTAAACATTTTTTACCAGATTGCATATTACAATTTTGTAGTTGTAAAGAAAAAGAAAATAAACTGTCAACTTATAGTAGCAACAAATATCTGCAATAGATTTCTTCTGTCTCTCGACTGCAACACTTGTAGCCAAATCACAGTTCAAATGATAGTCCGTCATAACAGGCAATGTAGAAACAACAAAATGGGGTCATACATAAAACCGTCACTTCTCACCAGCAAAAACGTGTCTCCGTCCATCAAGCTCAGAAAATCTCATCTGTCACATAAGCGAAAAACAACGGCTTTTGTTCAGCAAGAGATCTTTCTGATTGGTCATGCCATTCAGTGGAGGGAAGAACATTAGCATAGATTCTGGTCCTTAAAGTAAATTTTTGCTAACTACTTTTTGGTAATTTTTCTTTGGCAGATTGCACACAAAACACAAACTCTTTTTTGAAGTAGCTGATTATCTCTTTCACTACAAATTTTTCAGTTCAAAATTCCAACATAAATCACCTGACGATGGCTGGAGTATAATACAATGGTCGAAACATGAATATGGCAATAAAGATGAGGACGACAGTCTGAATGATATAAATAGTGTAAATAGTTACAATATCTCATCTCAGAAATATCGACAAATGTTAAAAATTGTCATTATTTAACATTGATACTTTCAAGCCAGTTTCATTGTCTTCGTTGTCTTTCTCACAACATTTTGACCACTGTACCCTCCAGTTTTTTCTTTTGTCTGAATTTCTAAGACTATCTATTTTTACTATTATACATTGATTATTTCAGAACAGTTTCATCATCTTTCTTGTCTTCATTATCATGCTTCTACTGCCATCTCTTCGAGGCTTTAATAACTATAAAGATTTTTCTGTGAAATCTTTTTTAATGGAATTATACAATATCATATATTGGGTCACTCTACAACTTGCTGCTACCATATAACCCAGTTCTAAATGCCACATGGTCAGGTCATTGGCAACTAAACTAGTTCCCCCCACCAAGCTTTTCAGGTGAGGAAAGTGATTTGACACCCGGCAGAACTAAAAACAAGACCTGTCAAAGGACAGATGAACCTTTTCTTTTTTTTTTTTTTTTTTTTTTTTTTTTTTGTAGGGGTCAACAACCACCTAGAACAATGGAGTAGACTTTACTCCATATCTATATATTTTCCTTGGAATGATGTTAAACTACATTACAATCATGGGTTTTTCGCAAAATAAATTCACCTGTGTCCTGGGTATGACATTAAACTACAATAAAGCATAGTATAGGAAGCAAAATAGATTAGAAACTAATTATTTGTATGAGGAACCTTCACCTACATGCCATCAGCTTATACAATAAACTTACAACCTATCCGTTTATACCTAGAGTTTTGCATGCAAACAATCTATTGAGGAAAAAAAAAAAGAAAGATACCTATAAAATTGCAATATATAAAGCACACATTAATGAAAACCAATTCCCTAAAATTAAAAATCCCCCCCCCAACGGGGCCGCCTGTGACATCCGCGGATGGAGTCCAAGTGACTGAGTAACTCTTTGACCTGGATTAAAATTGCCAGGAGTTTCTACAACATGCCACTTCAGCCCCAGCCTGGGATGGAATAGCCCAATCCACTCCAATCAGGTAGACTGATAGTGGTAAGTGCTAGTTAGGATGTAAGAGAATGGCTGCGAATTCTTATATCGTACTTGGTTAGAGATGGTGGAGGAATGTGAGTGCACACAACCACTTTCAGCCCAACTACACTATCTGTAGCCCTGGCAGATCAGGGTAAATGGGATTAGAATCTACTGTTAGTATGCTTTCAGAAGGAACTTCAAGGTGGATGGGGAGCACAGACAGCAAATCTCTTATAAATAATCCAAGAGATGGTATGAAAACTCTGAAACGAAAAGTGACAATGAAATATCTTGAAAAGAATTTCAATTTTCACTGTCATAGAACCATTAGAGGGTGAAATAACAAAAGTGCCAATCAGCCATGACAGAACCAAAATAAGTAAAAGAAAAAAAAATACAAGAAAAGAAAAATAACACACTTCGAATTCAAGTAAAAACAAAGGACACAGAAAAGATAGTAAAAATCAATTAAATAAATGACATGAAAGTAAATGCTTACCCCCATCAATTTAACTCCTCTAAGGGAGTAATAAAATGCCCAGAATTGTTGATCTGCTCACTGGAAGAAAGTAAAAATGATGATACCCTAAAAAAAAAACAAGACGTAACAGATGTCAAAAGAATACATACAAATTTGGTCATCTACAAGATCAATGTATGCATGTACCAGTCTATTGAAATTTGAGACTGAAAAACAAATAATAAGAATAAAATACACACAAAACATTTTGTTCCAAGAAGCTAAAAAACATGTGAAAATTAACTCACTTTCAACATCATACACAAATACTACTAAAATAACAAATCACAAAAATGATATACAAGATATCAACAGAGTAAGAAACCAAGAACTTACAACTCTAATAAATGAATTAAAAAAAAAAAAAAACCCAAAACTAGTAGTTACTAAAATTTAGTATACCATGCATGATTCAAACACCCAAAGCCAAAACAAATCCTATCCTGTCAGCTTTAAACAAAAAAGAATCTATAAATAACTCTGAGAGTCCCAATCCAAATTATAAAAATCCTTCAAGAACTAGAAATCTCCAAATATTCACAAGAGAAACAAAAGGTTCTTAAAAGAAATAACACAACCCAGTACATCACTGAAGAACTAAGAGAAATGGATATAGATGAATAAAGCTCTACCTCACCTCAAATAAGAGAACAATCATCATCCAGACAAAGATTGCCAAAAGAACCTCATGGAAAAATAGATCAAACAAGGTAAAACAGATAAGCAGAAACAAAAGACCTCCGAAGAACAAAACAAGAAAAAAATCCCTAACAAATTGGAGAACATAGAAATTATGAACACTTCACCTACTAAACATAAAGGAGACAAGCAAAAACTCATAACACCATTCCAATACATAAGCATGATGCCAAAAATTATACAATGAAATTGTCAAGGCCTAAAAGCATACATAAGTGAACTACTCCTACTCAATCAATTTCCTGCTATCATATGCCTTCAAGAAGCTTTCCGAAAACCAAATGATAAAATAAAAAAAAAAAACAAATCCTATCCTGTCAGCTTTAAACAAAAAAGAATCTATAAATAACTCTGAGAGTCACAATCCAAAGTATAAAAATCGTTCAAGAACTAGAACTCTCCAAATATTCACAAGAGAAACAAAAGGTTCTTAAAAGAAATGACACCACTAATGCAATCGCTGAAGAACCAAGAGAAATGGATATAGATGAATAAAACTCTACCTCACCTCAAATAATAGAACGATCATCATCTAGACAAAGATTGCCAAAAGAACCTCATGGAAAAACAAAAGACCTCCAAAGAACAAAACAAGAAACAAAGCCTTAACAAACTGGAGAGCATAGAAATTATGAACACTTCAACCACTAAACATAAAGGAGACATGCAAAAAGTCATAACATCACTAATACATAAAGCATGAGGCCAAAAATTATAGTGGAATTGTCAAGGCCAGACAGACAAACATAAATGAACTACTCATAATGAATCAACTTCCTGCTGTCATATGCCTTCAAGAAACATTCCTAAAACTCTATGATAAAATAAAAATAAAAAACTATACTCAATATAATGACATGCACAACACTCAACAAAGGATATCTGGGGGCATATCAGTCTTAATCAGAAATGAACATCCCCCCTCCAAAACAAAACACTTCTAGAAACCAATCTACAAGCAGTTACTACAAAAAGTACCCTACATCTGCTCTATTTACATCCCACCTCATGATCCCCACTCCCTGTAAAAGAAACTGATCTAAACAAAGTAATAGAACAACTACCAAAACCCTTCATATTATTTGGCAACTTTTAACAGTCACAATGTTATATGGGGATCCAAGAACTCTGGCAAAAAGTAGGAGGGGAAACCTGGAAAATATAATTAACAACAATGACGTATGTATTAAATTTATCATTTAGTAAACATATCTACACCCTGTATCAGTTATGTACTCAGCTATTGACCTATCACCATGTGACTCCTCTATTTTTATAGATTACAGTTGGCAAGTACACGATTCATCACTACCTAATTATACTGAAGAGTTCAGAACTGGTTGAAAACAATCTCCCTCAATGGAAACTAAAAGTAAATTGGAGGGAATATAAAACCAATGCTATTGAAAACTAACAAAGACAGTAAAACAAAAAAATCTATTGACTATTTCTCTGAAACATTAATAGCAATTAGAATAGAATATGTATACTGAAAAGCATTAAATCAAATAAGCAACAAAGACAATGATTAGACAAAGATTGAAAAAAAAAAAAAAAAATAATGGCATAAGATTATGTAAAGCAACACAACGAAAATTTAATACCCAACCTACAGACCATAATTTAAATTTATTCCCACTAAATAGAGCAAAAGGAAGCAGAACCATCAAATAAGTTAAAAAAAAGAAAATTACATAAATAAAATAAACTCCCATACAAAATCTAAAAACATCTGGAATATAAAAAAAACAATGCTGGCAAAAATCTATCACCTCCTCTAAATCGCCTTTTGCAAAATAACATGAAAATAACAAGCAAAAACGATATAACAAATCTACTCGGAGAAACATTTAAAGAATTCCTCTAGTGAAAACCTACAAAGAGCAATTCCAAAACGTTAAACAAGGTGCAGAAAGAAAGAATAAGCTGAACTTTAACTCGAATAACAAAGATGACAATCAACCTTTTTACCTTGAATGAACTTATAGATATCGTAAGTGAATCACGTAATACAGCTACTGCCCCAGATGAAATTCATTACAAATTCCTTAAACAACTCCTTCTCTGAAATCCTTAAAATATCTGTTAAACATCTTTAACGAGATATGGTTTAGGGGCAAACACCTGAATAGCTGGAAACCATCTACTGTGATCCCTATACTAAAAGCAAATAAAGACAAATCAGACCCCCAGAACTTTTGACCCATAACATTAACAGGTTGCATTTGCGAAACCCTAGAAAGAATAGGGAATAAAAGACTGAACTGGTAAGAAAGAGAAATTTAAATCACTAACAAATTTCTGGGAAATTATATATATATATATATATATATATATATATATATATAAAAGAATATGTATGTATGTATGTAATGTATATATGTATGGACAATGACCAAGCACATGTCTTTTTAATAATGACTATCTTTACCTAATATTTTCAAATTTGGGTGGGCTAAAGAAAAAGGCAAAGAAATTCGGTCACCCCAGTTAAAAGAAAACTTTGAGTTCAAAGAGATTAACCGCCTAGCTGAAGAAAAAGAAAAATTTGCATACCTATGTTTAATTTTCTTTGCACTAATGAAAATGCCATATATATATAAAAGAAAGATTGTGTCTGTTTGTTTGTCTGTACAACAACCAAGCACATGTCTTTTTATAAAGAAAAATTGGTGGAGTACTGTAAATGATATATTAAAAAAAATTAATTTAAAAAAAATAATCCAAAAATAAAACAAATTAATAAAAGATAAAGCATATTATAAGAACCAAATAAAACAAACAACAATAATAATAATAATAACAATCTAAAATCAAACAACTGCTCTGAATTGTAAAATACAAAACCCAATAAAACTAAGACATTATTAAATTAGAAAAGCTTTTAATTACTTTTATGACTAATATATGTTAAGGATAATATTGTCTGAAGCAAAAAAATTTTCTTATGAAAAATTAATTTTTACAAGAATTGTTTTTCTTTTTTACAGTTTTAATTACAATAATTTATAAAGTTGTTAAATCTTTTAAAATTCAGTTTCAATGTACTTTTATTAAGTAAAACTATTTTTACTAACACTAAATCTAAAGCTTATTACAATTTGCAAACAACCAATATTTAAAAAAAAGAATTTTAAATTGTTTCTGGATGTGTATAAGCATGTCTTCCCCGCATCCTTTTTATTTTATTTATTTTTTTTTTTTAAAGCTAAATGTGAATATGAAATAATATCATCTCCTTTTACCCACATAAAGAAATTCATGAGCCTATGTGAAATTTTCTTTGGACCAATGAAAATGTTAGATTTACAGGCATTAGTCCCAAAGCTTAGGAAAAGAATGAAAAAATCCTTTTTTGATATAAAATAAGGAGAAAATTTAAATCAACAAGAGAAGAGTATCTGAAGTCCTCTGAAATGTTTCATTTCTGTTCCAGCATTCAGATTTTTGCCAGTGTCAAATTACTTACTGATTATATTATCAGCCTTAACAAAGTACTTGGCATTTCAAAGAAATTTATTTCAACTATCCAAGAAAGCTAAGTATTACCATCCATTATTAATCTTCTTGGCATGGATAAACCCTGAAGTTTCACACCACTATAGAACAACATCAAACAATATTTTTACCAACTCAAGAGAAATCAAATGCCAAGGGTTCTTGAAGGTTATTTCCATTGAGCAGTTAAAACATCAGAACAAAAGGAAAGAAGGATTGTAAGCCAAAAAGAACCAGGATAGTTGCAGAAGATCAGAGACGAGAAAGGCTTTGGAAGGAAAGAGCTAGGTCTGCTGCTTGTAGGTGAAACTTCTGAACAAAGACAGGAAAGACTTCAGGCTGCTAGCAGGGCAGTTAAGTCTCCTGAGCAAAGAGATGAAAAACAACAAACCAATAGAAACCAGAAGGCTACTCACAGATCAGCTGAAGCTTCTGAACAATGGCAGCAGCTTGGCAGAACTAAGGAATGGAGAAAAGCTGCTCTTACCTAGGAGCAGTGGCACCATGTTGCCTTTATCAGCTGAAGCATGACTAAACTTTTGAAAAGAAAATGACAATAGGCTCTATGCCTAAAGTCTGTGGTAAATGTGAAGCAAAGAAATTTGAAGGAGAAACCCCTAGAATATGTTGTTAGAGTGGCAAAGTTAGAATTCCATGATTGGAAGATCCAACACTTTAAAGTTTCTTCTTTCAGGCACCAGTCAAGAGTCTTTTTGAAAAACGTGCAATTGTTCTTTTCAAATCACTTCATGCAGGGCTAACATTATTAGGGAAGGTGGTTTCATGGCCACTTTTAAAGTGCAGGCTCAGGTGTACGATAGGATTGGATCCCCACAGCCACTAACAAATGAAGACCCACAATTTCTTCAGTTGTATTTTGTTGGTAAATTCAAGAACAAGTGGCCAAGCATAATTCTATTTCACCTAGCACCAAGTTCAAACTTGCACTGAGACTGTAAGAGATGATGCATTATAGAAATAGCTATGTCAAAAGATTCAAATGTGTTCTGGAAAGTGCTCCTACTAACAACTTTAATGTGATCATTGAGGCAGGCAAGCAACCTACTGGACAGCATCCAGTATGGTTTAATGTGCCCTCCTACAATGAAATAGCAGTGGTGACCAATATAACAAGACATTGTTCTAAGCCAACAGGACAACACACTTCAATGAATTAATAAGATACATAGATCTCCTGATGCGCTTCACTGTTACTTGTTATTTGTTAATGGGGAAGATGGCTACCATTTTTGTGTTTAATCAAAGCAATCTGAAGGATATGTTAAACAAAGAAGTATTGTGTAAGGAATTCTATGCACACTGTTTTATGATGCATGGCAACTCATTCAATCATCTTCATCACTCTCAAGATCTTTCATCAATATGCAGTTGATATGGTTGCTAAAATGGAGTCTGAGAGGCTGTGTTTCATTAGAAACAATCAAAAGCAACTACAATTGGAGAATTATATTCATCTGTGAGATGCGGTATTTACTCTGTCCCCCGCCACTAGGATGAGATGTGACACAAGGTCTATTTTTAGGTGGGGACCCAAGTGCATACGCCCAGGACAGGAACAAAAATTCCCCTCAGCCCCGCAACCGTCGGTTTGCTGGCCTCGGTGCAAGCACCGATCCCTCCCTCTGGTACAATGGGAGGACGTGGCCTCGGGCAGCTGTTCCCCAGGGCTGGGCACCTCTTCAGTATTATTTTCCCAGTTGTCCCACTGTCCTTTGACAGAAGCCCCTGAGTGCACTCTGTCCAAAGACAGACATGCAACTGAGAGATATGTAAATGTTTAATTTGCACTATGAGATGATGTAATCAATGATGTAGCACCTGGAAATCTTGGGCAGGTCTGTATTTTACCATTAAGCTTTACAGGTGGGCCTCGATACATGCATGAAAGGATGCAGGAAGCCATAACCTATGTATGTCGCTATGGGAGGCTAGATCTTTTGTAACTTTTACATGCAACCTGGAAAAGAGGCTGGAAAACTTCAGCTGGCAATCTCCTGCAACTGCTGATGCCAAAATAAAATGGGGCTAGCACAATAACGTAATTTAAGAAAATGTCTGAACCTCATTTTTACATAATTTTTAAATACACAGTAATCTTAAAATATTGGAAAACATTCTCCATAATCTAATTTTAGGAATGTTACTCTAGTCATCGCACTTATTTTCTGATAATGCCATGTACAGTTGACCCTACTGTCAAAAATGGGGATAATATAATATACATTAAAAAAAAAATATTTTAAAAATCTTGATGAAAAATGATTCTCAATTTTTGATTAGTAAATATAGCTTTCACTTAATAACAATATCACCTAACCTAATGAATGTAATGCAGAATTTTAAGATTTATATAGTACAAATTATTATAATTAAAAACTTTTTTCTTAAAATGATAGTTTCCTTAATAAATCTTATTTATAAAAGCAATTATTAGGCTGGTGCAAAAATAATGTCGCTTTCTCACATAGTAACATATGTGAGAAAACTACATTATTTTTGCACCAACCTAATAAAAACTTTTCTTATTAGATAAGTCTTATTGCATTTTTTAATGATTCAGAGCAGATTTTTGGCAAATGAGTAGTTTTTAAAAAAAAAAAAAAAAAAATTGAAGATTTACATTCTCCAAGGAGCCATGCTTTTAACTAATAAAAAAAAAAAAAATAAAAATTTAGGGATGAAAATTTAATTTCTTGAAATTTCACTAACAATAATTTCTCAACCACATAACCACTGTACAACCTTTAGAAAAAATAAATAATAACAATAACCTAAAAAATACTGTCAAACTACTTCACAAAAACGACTACACAATAGTTACAGACTAGACAAAATAAATAAGAAACCTCATACATATCACTTATCGATTAAAAACAAACTAACTTTCTGCAAAACAAAAAAAAAAAAAAAATAACTTAACCTGATCATCACCAATGATACAACAAAAAATAAAATTCAGTAAATGAATGTTATCTATAAATTCACTTCTCTCCTTGGAGAATGTCTCTCTAATAAAAATAACACAGAAATTAGTTATACAATCGTTACATTATCACAGTTAACTTGGGTAATAGCTTAATTAAATTGTTTCACCAACCAACACAAAGAATTCGACAAATATTTATCAATAATACAAAAAAAAAAAAAAAAATACTACAAATATTAAAGGCCTAACCCATAAAAACAAAATGACCCAGCACCAATAAAATGTCATTCAGCTTAGGAACATGAATAATGGATATATTTCACAAATAGCAAAAAAATATCATGAAAACATGATACTGCAATCCAACACCACCAAAGAAACAATCCTTACCTATAGACAAAACTTTATCAAAACATAAAAATAAAAATTGTTTGATCATTCAGAAGACGCAGGACAATTTATGTTCTCCAGAGACCTTGAAATGGGTTTGAATCAAGAAAAGGAGAAATATTTCATTGGTCTTTAAGCAAGCCTACCATGCATGTAAAAATAAATATATGCACACAGTTTTGGAAAGGCTGATTATTATTAAATGTTTCAAACAAGATGTTTTGATACAAGGCATTATTTAAAAAGTATATTCAAGTTGATTGTTGTTATAGTCTTCTGTAAGCAGACTTTGAAACTTATCAAAACTCTTTTGAATAACGCCAGTTATTAAATCTTGTTTATTCAGACAACACTGATATATTATGTTCAGGGATTTGTTTTTCACTTGGCTGTCATCATCAGATGATGGGCAGCATTAAACACATTGACTGTTCAGTTCTGATTGGGCTGCTCAATTTAGTTAAACTTCAGCATCATTAAGTGACAGGAGATCAATTTTCATTGGTCCACTCAATTTTTTTCTATTTATAAAATAAGTTTTATCTGTTCATTTTTAGTAACTATTTCTTGTTACTATCTGGAAGTAAATTTAAATTTACTCAAATGAATTGAAACGGCAAATATTTTTTGATCTTGTAGGTACAGAATTTAACTAATGCTATAAAAACACATTTATCAAAATGAACTGAAAAAAATACAATTACCATAAATAATCTTCCTGGTGTCATCAGTTCTCAACTTGGTATCTATGCTGATGGCACAACTATTTACTCCTGTCAGTAGTAATTCTGATTGGTTTGCTATGGTCAAATTGGCAGCTGATCTCAAAAATGGCCTACAATCTGTTATTAAAATGGAGCAAGGAATGGCTTGTTAATTTTAATCCCTCAAAAATTACACTGCTCTCTTTTACTCATCTGAGAGAATCCTTTAATCTTCCATCATCATGGCTGATGCTACCCTCCAGGAAAATGACTCATTGTTCCTTCTTAAATTAACATTTTCTGCTGACATAAAGTGGAAAGATTATTCTGAATCAATTGCTAGATCTGCTGCTAGGAAAGTTGGTTCCCTGTGTAATGCTAGACAATTTTTCTTGCCAGAATCTATCTATCTCGGCCTCGGTGAGCAGAGTTTGAATTCCTGTCAAATCCATTACATTCACTTGCATACCTTTGGGAAAGGTATAAATCCTCATCTCCCCCAGCTATGAGTAAATAACAGGACAAACCTGGTTCTATAACTTTGGATGGCAAATGGTCTACCGCGGAAAAAAATAGCAACCTACTGCAAGAAAAAAATCTGCCTCGTCAGTCATATATCAAAAGATATCTGATCACCTATGCATGTATCACACATGGCACACAACTGACTGAATCAACAGATATTTCATATAAGCCCATCAATGAACACCTGATGATTATCACAGTGTATAAACATTGTCTATATATAATAACATCTAGATCAACCAAGAGGAGAACAATAGTTTGAAATAGTCCAGAATTTCTTTATCCTTGTATTATTATCTATTTAGAATAGTATCTTCATCTTGATTGTTTTAGTAACATTTCAACTGCTGCATCATCCCCCAGCCTTCTTTGGTTTATTTTTTCGGAATTTTGAATTGAGCTCATATTCAATCCAAAGGAATTGATCCTTTCTCATTTTCTGTCTGTCAGGGGAGGTAATTCATCCTTTGGTAAGTGCTTTCTCCACTGAACAAGGGTATATGACACTCATCACCTGATCCACTGATTGAATTCAGGATCAGTAATGACGTTAAACTCACAAATCAAGTTCACCTATGTCCTAGGTACAACATTAAACTATAACCAAGTGTAATATAGGAGGCAAAATAGATTAGCAACTATTTGTTTGTGTAAGGAAACTTCACCTACATACCATCAGCTTATATGATAAACCTGCAACCTATCGACTTATACCTAGGATGGTGCCTTCAGGAAAAATAATATAGTTTTCCATACAAACAATCTATTGAAAACAAAAATTGATACCTTTTTAAACTATCATCCAAAATTACAAATCCCTCTCAATGGGGCCATCCGTTTCCCATGGGTGGCAACCTGTGACATCCAGGGATAGAGTTCAGGTGACTGAGTAACTCCTGACATAAAATGACCAGGAGTTTCTAACGCATACCACTTCGGTACCAACCTGAGATAGACTGGTGGCTGAAATAGCCCAATCCAAACCAAATAGCTGCGAATCCTTACACCATACTTGGTTAGAGATGGTGGGGTAATGTGAGTACTTGCAGCCATCTTCAGCCCGACTATATTATGTATAGCCCTGGTGGATCAGGACAAAATGGGATTAGTACTCCCTGATGGTGTCCTTTTAAAAAAGAAAGTCCAGGGTGGGTGGAGAACACAGACGGTGAAATCAAAACAAAATTATATGTCAAACTCTTGTAAACAATCCAAGAGACAGTATGAAAACACTGAAACGGAAAGTGCCAATGAAATATCAAGGAAAAAAAATTCTCAGTTTTCATTGTCATAGAACCATTAAAGGGCAAAATAACAAAAGTGTCACCTTTTGTGTTGCAAAAGGTTATATCAGAACCAAAATCAATAAAATAAAGAAAAATAACACACTTCTAATTCAAGTAAAAACAAAAAAAGACACAGAAAAGATACTAAAAATCAATCACATAAACAATATGAAAGTAAAGGGTTACCTCCCACCAATTTCGTAACTCCTAAGGGAATAATAAAATGCCCAGAACTGTCACTATGCTTACTGGAAGAAATTAAAAATGATAACACCTTTTTTTTTTTTTTTTTTTTTTTAAATGTGTAACAGATGTCAAAAGATTCCAAACAAATAAAAAGAAATGACATATCAGTAAACATGTAAGAAATAAAAATATGATGCACAATATCCAAGGCAGTCATACATCCTTAACCCCCATAGAATATGATACTAACCATGATGAGTTACCCTGTGAAAGGCCTCCTTTGTGACCAAACTGCAAACAAAATCCCTCAACAGATTTTATCACTATTTTGGTTGCTGGTAATTAATAGTAAGGGCTTTTGAATATTAAACAAAAATGATATACTGATAAATAAACTACCAAGTGTGACATTATTTATCTATAGTAATTGTTTAACTAATTAACCATAGAAATTAAAACAAGAAAACGGAAAAGAAGATACCCTGAAATTTTTTTTTTTTTTTAACTTAAGAATAAAATCGAGTTACTTTCTCAGTGGCAGTGGACTCACAGAAAGGCCATATGCGAGCTTTTGACAGTTGATTAATGGTGTTTGTAAAAGTGCTTGCCGAGAAAAACATGAGATTCAGAAAAGGTGAGATATCAAGCGGCAGGCCATATGGTGATTATAAAAATTTTTGGCATGAGAAAGTATTCCAAAATGATTTGCCAATACGGGGTAAAGAGAATCGATATTAATTATCTTTCCAAGATATCATTTTTAAGTGTCGACAAGTTGAAAAGCCATATGTTTATTGTGAAAAATTTCGGCATGAGAAAATATTCCAATACGGGGTAAAGAGAATTGATATTATTTACTTTTCCAAAATATCGTCTTCAGTACCGACACGTTAAGTAGCCATATGTCGATTTATAAAATTTTGGCATGAGAAAAATATCTCGGAAGAATTGCAATTTGGGAGATAAAGAAATTTATTTTCTCAAGAAGCCAAGGGTTCCAGTAAATGCTAACTTTATGAAGGGAGCAGATAGCAGACTTTGACAATTGAGTGATAGAATTTAAGTGCTGGTTAAGACGACGCAGAGTGATCAAAAGAGCTGAGAGATTTTAAGTGGCAATGTGTGATTCATAAAAAATTTTGCCAATGGGTGGGGGAGAATTTTGTAAACTGGGTTATAATTTTAATGAGGCCAGCTTAGCCATGCCCACATGGCTGGGGCACCATTAGTCGAGTGGTAGCAATGGTAATAGGTGGGGATAATTTGATGAGAAGGATGGGGAAATTATTAACGGACACTGAAGAGATTGGTACGAAGTATCAATGTGAGAAGGGGGGAGCTTAGGAGGATAGCTCTCCTCACGGATGAAGAGATTCCCCCAAAATGGAAAGTGATTAATTTTCCAAAATGGAAAGTAATCAGTTTTCCTGGCCTGACGACAAAGAGGTTTTTTTTTTTTTTTTTTTTTTTTTTTGTCAGAAATCAGGATTTACTGAAAACCCCAGACTGCATCTAACCCTACACCGATTTTTGGTCAGTATCCATATAAATGAACATCCTCAGGCCGTTAGAGAGTCAGTTCAAGTTTGTGAGTTGGAGTTGCAGTTCGAGTAGCAGGAACCAGTTTGTTGCCTCGCAGAAGCTGACTGAGAGATTCCACGACCTCCAACTTCACCTATCCTACCAATAGCAAGTTATACTGACGAACAAAGCTAAGTCAGCACTTAAAAACTAAATCAGTTGACTTAGAGGACCAGAACTTGCCTAAGAAGCGTAAAAGTGTCACACTCCGTAGAAAACAGGTTGGGAGAAAAACACACTCCTGTATATAACAGACGGATAAAAGTTAATTTGTAGGAGAATTATTACAGTTTTGCGCCATGACTGGGAGTTGACCATCAGCCGACAGCTCAGTATCACACATGAAAAGGGTTAATGGATGTCAAGAACGATAGACTGATAAACAATTCATTCCCAGAAAATCGAAAATTCTTAAACAAACCAAATGGCCAGCTAAGAACAATACTTGATTGTATGACATGGTGAGGTATTGACAATTGATTGATAATGCCTGCAGCATGTTGTGGAATCAAGATGAGGAGAATCAGATAAAATTGTAAATACCAGATAGAGGTAAAAAGGTTACTTGAGGAAGGTTTCTAACGTGATCCGAAGGACATAAGAGCCAGGTGTCCAGTGTCTGATTTTGGACAGGAAGGAAATATAAAAATGACTTTCTACAGAGGTGTCAGGATTGAAAACAATAACTACCTGACTTTTTTTTCCTTTTTTTTTTTTTTCTTTTTTTTTTTTTTTTTTTTTTCCTTGACATTCAGCCAAATGATCGTCACTGTAAGTTGCAAGATTTTCCCTGGGGAAAGTGTCTCTGGGTCGAGGGGAAGAAGGCCAGTTATTCAACTTTCAGACCAGAAAAATAGTCAACACTAGTATCAATTCACTTATGATAGCATTTGGAACAATTTTTTTTTTTTTTTTTTTTAATTTTCACAGAATGATTGAGGTGATAGGTGCAGAAGAGAGATAAAGGAAGGAGGAGGAGCTGCCCACACTGACTGAAGGGTAGCAGGCACAGACGGGACACCAAGGAGGGTGAAGGAGCCACCCACACCAACTTAGGAGAATTAGTGGGAGATGCTAAGAGGAAGAAGCTGTGGGTGGAATAATGCCTACAACCGTCACCCAAGAAAAGTAGGGGGAGACTTCCAAATCGGGAAATAATTAATTTCTCAGGACCAAAAACAGTGAAAATGACAGGTGGAGGAAATACCAATTCCCCCAACTGCATCACACACCCTCCCTCCAGGTTTTTAGCAAACATCAATAAATACAAATGCATGAAGCGAATTTGAGAGATGGGAGAGAGATTGCACTGAGACTCTGTTCCAGTCGCTGAGTGCGAGACACTGCAGATGACTATCTGCTGACGTGAACCCCCGACATCAGCCTTGAGTCAAACTTACCAAATCAGCTAAACAAACTTTGCTAAGTCTACAAGCCAAACCTTACCAGCTTAACCAAGGGTTGCGTCCAATTTAGGAACAGGTTGGGTTGACAAACACCTGCATGATAACACCTAGACCCTAGCAACTATTAACAAACCCTTGTACTCAGTATTCAATATAAAAATAGTAAATATATTTTTTTTTTATATTTTGAGTGTTACTTTTTCTCCTGTTTTACTGTACGTCTTCACCCTGCTTGGACCAGCTCAATACAAGGATACCTACAATGAGCTGACCTTGGCCTCCTTATGATCAACCAATCACAACGTGGGATAAGGCAGGTCTGGGTTAAAGCGATCACTCCATTGATCAACTGCGGTATTAGATGTCTTGGACGACCAGGGAGGGGGTATAGAGTTACAATTGGTTCCCAGTGAACCATAAGCTTGACTCTGAAAGCATTACAAGATTCTAATTAGTGTAACACCTGGAAAAAGGAAAAACAAATAAGAATAAAATACACACAAAACATCTTGTTCCAAGAAGCTAGAAAACAGGTTGAAATTAACTCGCTTCCAAAATCATGTGCAAATACTACTAAAATAACAAATCACCAAAATGATATACAAGATAGCAACAGAGTAAGAAACCAAGAACTTACAACTCTAATAAATGAATTAAAAAAAAACAAAAAAAACTAGTAGAATTACTAAAATTTAGTATACCACACATAATTCAAACACCCAGAGCCAAAACAAATCCTATCCTGTCAGCTTTAAACAAAAAAGAATCTATAAATACAAAACAAATAACTCTGAGGGTCCCAATCCAAAGTATAAAAATCATTCAAGAACTCTCCAAATATTCATAAGAGAAACAAAAGGTTTTGAAAAGAAATGACACCACTAATGCAATTGCTAAAGAACCAAGAGAAATGGATATAGATGAATAAAACTCTACCTCACCTCAAATAATAGAACGATCATCATCTAGACAAAGATTGCCAAAAGAACCTCATGGAAAAACAGACAAGCAGAAACAAAAGACCTCCAAAGAATAAAACAAGAAACAAAGCCTTAACAAACTGGAGAGCATAGAAATTATGAACACTTCACCCACTAAACATAAAGGAGACATGCAAAAAGTCATAACATCACTCTAATACATAAAGCTGAGGCCAAAAATTATAGTGGAATTGTCAAGGCCAGACAGACAAACATAAATGAACTACTCATAATGAATCAATTTCCTGCTGTCATATGCCTCCAAGGAACATTCCTAAAACTCAATGATAAAATAAATAAAAAAAAAAACTATACTCTACATATAGAACCCACAACAAAGGTCATCTGGGAATATATCAGTCCTAATCAAAAATGGTATCCCCCCCTCCAAAGTAAAATGTTTCTAGACACCAATCTACAGGCAGTTGCTACAAAAAGTAGACTATATCTGCACTGTTTACATCCAACCTCGTGAAAACACAAATCCACCCCTCCCCGGGTAAAAGAAACTAAGTAAACTAATAGAACAACTACCAAAACCATTCACTTAACAAAGGGCATCTGGGGGCATATCAGTCTTAATCAGAAATGAACATCCCCCGCCTATAAAAAAAAAAAAAAAAAGAAACCAATCTACAAGCAGTTACTACAAAAAGTACCCTACATCTGCTCTATTTACATCCCACCTCATGATCCCCACCCCCCATAAAAGAAACTGATCTAAACAAAGTAATAGAACTACCTCCAAAACCCTTCATATTATTTGGCAACTTTTGGCAATGTTATATGGGGATAGAATTCTGGCAAAAGTGGGGAAAAAACCTGGAAAATATAATTAACAACAATGACTTATATTTCCTAAATGATAAATCTGATACATATCTACACCCTGTATCAGTTATGTACTCAGCTATTGACATATCACTGTGTGACCCCCTCTATTTTTATATATTACAGTTGGCAAGTTCACAGTTCATCACTACCTAATTATACTGAAGAGTTCAGAACCAATAGTCCGAATAATGTAAATAATCTTTGTAAAGAACTTTTTAAAACATTAAACAAGATAACATACTGGAGTTTTTCAAAAAGATTGGACTTTACAATAAAATATATATAAAAATAATTGTTTATAAGTGTTTACACAAACAAAAAACTTACCTTCAGTCATTCTTGACAAACAATAAAACATGTTTTCAACCATACCTGAAGAACAATAAAATTTCTCTACTATATTTTGGAAAACTTTTCCTTCAACCATACCTGAAGAGCTATAAAACTTACTCTCTTCTATCCTGGGTATGACAATAAACTACACCTGACAACAAGGCCTCTGAATGGGAGGTTTTTAAGAGTGTGGAACCACCTCCTTAATTGCTGTTGTTCCTGGGACCACTCTGACACAGGATAGCGGCAATTGTTGGAATCCCATCTATGGGCAAATGGTGACCCCCCCCCATACACACAAAATGGGGTCAAAACACTATGAAGGTGTAGATGCATTTTTATAGTAAAATTAGCAGAAATACATTTTTGAAAAAAATTATTACCAGAAATATGTTTGATATTCTAAAAAAAAAAAAAAAATCCATCTTTACAAAAATACATCAAAGAAACCTGATCTACAAACAGATTTATTACAAAGAATACATATTCTATTCATACAAACCTATCCTAAAAATTTTGTCTGCATTAAATAACACATTGAGGTTGATATACCATAAAACAAAATAAACCAAACCTTACTCTCATCCATACTTGACCAACCATAAAATATGTTTACAACACCATCAATTTGGCTCTAAATGACACACTAGAGGTTGAGGAGCTGTTAAACACAATCAATCATTTTCATTATCAGTAGTTTTACTAAATCTAAATACTTTTTATCACAATACTCTGTTACATCATCTTATTATTGTTGCCTTTTCTTACAACTCCCTGGGTTAACATATTCTTTAACCTTTAGCAATCTGTATTGCTAATATTACTCCCTTATCCACTGTATTCCTTTTCAAAGCCTCTCAGTTGCAGTATCTTTATTGTTAATTTCATTCAAAGTTGGTTTCTGTTGCCTTAGCAGGATATGACAACACAACTATGAAATCCAGACACATTATTGTTCAGGGATCAGTCACTTTCAATAGGAGGATAAACATTTTGTACAGTTAGTGAAGTCACATACAGAGTAATAAAGGTTGACAAACAATACAAAATTCGAAACAGTCATAACTTCCAATCAGATTTGAACCCTCATTGCACACTTTGAGAGCCTGTCTTTTATAGATGTCACTTGCGAATCAACTTGGTCACAAAAGTATTGAAGATTAAGAATAGTGATTTTTTTTTTTTTTTTTTTTTTTTTTCTCAACTGATATTGCAACATAATTCCCCCTCACTAATATATTTTATTATGGCATGATTACTGATTACACTTTTTTATTTTCTAAATATTTCTTCTGTTCACACGTTATCACTTTCTGAAGGGTTGATAGTAGTAAAGAAACAAAGCAAGAGACTCTGGATAGGGTACATTTGGTGTGCTGGGAGTGAATTGCTTTTCCCCTACTTTGCTTCTCTGGGCTTGTGTGATGCTTACCACTAAATAGATTGTCCTCTTGATGAATTAACTGCTTGTTGGGGCGGTGGGCATGGCTGATAAGCTCCAGTGGCATTAATAATTTGCATGTCATGGATATATGGGATGACTGTTAGTACTAACTAGTGAATGCAAGCAATGTTGTTATTCTGGTCTTGCTGACAGTGTGCGCATAGAAGGTGGAAGTGGGGTGTGATGAACCTTTGTCATTTTGAAGAACCCTGCTCATATGGTATGCTTGTATGTTCATATGGACAGTTGCAGCAACAACATGCATAATTGCAAACTCCAGTATAAACCTAATATAAAAAAATGGAAAAGATTTCAACATTAAATAACTTTATGAAGGTTGTTGTCATAAAAATCACCCAACCAAGCCAAAATGACAGGTGGCAGTTGCAGGATTTGACTTGGTATTGGTTTTTTACAGCAACAGTCAATATGATGAGATGAATTTTGTGGTATTCATTTAATATTAATTCAATGTTATTCCTGTAATAGTTTGTAAGCAATTTGTTAATGTGTATCAACAAATAAAACTTGTGATGTATTTCATGGAAATGGTGACGTTTTATTTCGGCTTTTTCCATAAGCCTTGGCAAAAGTTATGGAATCACTACACTTTTACTTCATAGCAAAAAACACCAACACAGAAATATAACCCAAAACAAGTTTTGTTCAATAGGTGAGCAGTTTTGCTTCATGGAATAACATATCTTTAAAATAACAACTGAGATTAAATTTAAATCTATTTTTATTTCTAGATCATGTAGCAGACAAAAAGAAAATATGGGCTCTCACAATGTTAAGGAAAAATTATATATTAATTTATAATTTATGTTTTTTAAGTTTTAATATGCGAATTAGTCTGCAGCCAAAAATGTCCTGCGTATGACAATAAGCTACATCTGGCAGCAAGGTCTCTGATTGGGAGGGTTTTGAAGAGTGTGGAGCTACCTCTTAATGACTGTTGTTCCCAGGCCCACTCTCACTCGGGGTGGCAGCACCTGTTAGGGTCCCAGCTATGGGCAAATAGTTAACCCCCAAACTGGGGTCGAAACACAAAGCATAAAAATAGATGTTTATAGCAAAACTACCAGCAGTAGATTTTTGAAAAAAAATTATTACCAACAATGCATTTGACTTTTGACAAAATACATCAATGAAACCTGATCTACAAACTGATTTCTTACAAAGAATACATATTCTATTCATATGAACATATCCTACAAATCTTGTTGCCATTAAATTACCCATTGAAATTGATATGTCTATTTATCTTTTATAACCTCCTCATTTTGTTTAAACTTTCATTATATTTTAGATATAGCAAACTGGGAGCAACCAACACATATGTCTTAAAATAAACCAATCAAAAGTGTTGCTAATTGATAGAAAACAGTTCCAACTTTCACTGACCTTTGGGCTGGGATCAAAGTGTAATATGTATTCTCCTCTCTAAGAAACCTTGTCTTGAAGATTCCAACCCTCCAACAGCACCTCCCTCATTGTATTAATGAGGGAAGGTTGATGGCTGTTGACCTCACTGGTCATGGGCCCTGGCCATTTTTCTTTTTTTTTTTTTCTTTTTTTCTTGGCAGCATACATTAAACTGACCTTATGGTGAGCTGGGTTATTTACCAAATATGGTTCGAACTTTGCCTGACCTTCGAGTTCATCAATGTGAAATACATTTGCCCCTCCTTTATGAGGAAAGACTTGCCTTGAGTTTCCAACCCTGCAGCAACAACAACTCTTTGCACTAAAGAAAAAGGGTTGGTGGATACCAATGTCAGCATGAAAGTTGTCGAAGGGACTGGGCAGGTTTTATCCTTGGCTCATATGTATGCATATTGACATCCCCCATGAAACTAACCTTGTGTCAAATCCTGCTACAATGAGGCAGCAGGTAATTACAAACATGTTACCAAACCAGAGAGGTATCTGTCAATTGAAAATATTAGGAAGGATTATAAAACACTTTTATAAAGAAATCCAACATGGAGTGGATTTTAATTAAAACATTCAGGACTTATTCACAAATAATTATTTTTAAACATTTTTTTTTTTTTTTTTTTTTTTTTTTTAGAAAATACCCCTACTTACTTGATTATTACTTAAAATTATTTACTTTACTTAAAAATTCAGCCTCTTCATATTTATGAGTTGAAAGCAGAACTCCTCGTAGAATTTTAGTAATCGTCTTGTTTTTGTCAGACTTGTTTTTGAAAGTCTGCTCTAAATTGTAAAATAAAAAATGCAATAAAACTATGGTATTATTTAATTAAAAAAGCTTTTAATTGCTTTTATAAATAAGATATATTAAGGACGATATTGTCTTAAAAAATTTTTTTGATGAATAATGAATTTTTACAAGAATGGTTATCATTTATTTTAATTAGAAAAGTTTTAAATTGTTTAAAATTCTGTATTAATTTCAGCTATTTAGATTATATTAAGTGAAAACTATATTTACTAAACATAAATGGTAAAGAAACATCAAGCACCAAGATTTTTAAAAGATTTTTATTATTTTTTTTATATTTATTTTTTTTATATTTATTTTTTTTATATTTATTTTTTTTATATTTATTTTTTTTATATTTATTTTTTTTATATTTATTTTTTTTATATTTATTTTTTTTATATTTATTTTTTTTATATTTATTTTTTTTATATTTATTTTTTTTATATTTATTTTTTTTATATTTATTTTTTTTATATTTATTTTTTTTATATTTATTTTTTTTATATTTATTTTTTTTATATTTATTTTTTTTATATTTATTTTTTTTATATTTATTTTTTTTATATTTATTTTTTTTATATTTATTTTTTTTATATTTATTTTTTTTATATTTATTTTTTTTATATTTATTTTTTTTATATTTATTTTTTTTATATTTATTTTTTTTATATTTATTTTTTTTATATTTATTTTTTTTATATTTATTTTTTTTATATTTATTTTTTTTATATTTATTTTTTTTATATTTATTTTTTTTATATTTATTTTTTTTATATTTATTTTTTTTATATTTATTTTTTTTATATTTATTTTTTTTATATTTATTTTTTTTATATTTATTTTTTTTATAAACATGCAAAGTTTTAAGTATTTGTAAGCGTTCTGAAAGCAAAGGAAGTATTTGTCGCAGATTACTTCCACAAGACAAAGAAGAATCACTGTAAGTCCAGACTCGAATATCGTGGGCAGAAAGAAATGCTGAAAACTCGATTCACCGGTACTATTTCAAATCACAATGCGTGTAACCAGTCAGAAAAATAACTCGCTCACTAACAAACGCCGAAACCAAAAATGCCCGAATTTTTTCCTCCCGAATTGAGAACACCAACTGCTTTTATCGGCAGAACCTATTTCTTCCATTCGTCGACAGCTGGGATAGGATTTTCCGTAATTTGCATATCAAAATACTTTTATAGCGACTCCTGCGACTGACTTGTTTTTTTCTTTAATTCAATTATTCCATTTTCAGCATGTTATGCGGAATACGTGCCCTTCTGTTTTGTAAGTAGTTTTCTTTTTTGTCACTTTTTCCGTCGTAGAATACACGCGACACGCTGTCGCTTGGTTTGGCGAGGTAAGTCGCCGTTTTCTTTGCTATAGCATTGTCAACCATGCATGACATGATCAGAAAATAAGAATGATGACTATAGTAAATTTAAAGTTAGCATTCCTAAAATTATATTGTAATATAATTTTAGGAATGCTGACTTTAAATTTACTATATTTTCCAATATTTTAAAGATTACTGAGTACTTAAAAATTATATAAAAAGGTGCTCATGTCATTTTCATAAATTATGTTTTACAGATAAAGTCTCTGTAGAACAACAATAAACCTGTCATCTTATCACTTGTCAAACACGTATACATAACTACTGTTTAGTTTAAAAATAGATTTCTTTGTTATTCTAAACTTAAAGTAAATATTGTTTTTTCAGAGCAGATTAATTATACTAATATTCCTCAGATAAAGTTTTAGAAAAGTATATTTTATTTTTGGAAGATTTTTTTAATAAAGAGAGCTGCATTGTGATGAAAGACAACTAAAATAAAAGTGGGGGTGCACTAATCAGCTTATAGATTAGGTACTGTATTGAAGGCAGTATCATCATAACTATGGGAGAGTTATCTTCTCTTGACAAGACTACATCTGTCAGAATACCTATTATAACAATATGGCGTTCTCAATCAGTTACTTAGCCACGATGGAAGATCCTGAATATATGGAAACCTGGTTTAGGTGTTTTGCAGCGTTAGTGAGAGTGAAAAAGTTAAGGCACTAAATCTAGTGGAGGAGAAAATGAAGCTACAGATTTGTTTTTGACCTCAGCAGGGTGTGAAACCATAAAAAAAATCTCTGTCATGGTCTATCCCAATGTGTTGGAAGAATTAGCATAAGAAGAAATTGCTGCAATCATAAAAGCAGATTTACAACCAAAAAAACAATTGGTCATAGCTAAAAGAACAAAATTTCTCAAAAGTAGACAGAGACCGGATGAACCTATTATGCAATATGTACAATGATTGAAAGAAACATTAAGAAAGAATGTGTTCAGAACAAATGTCTATCAAAAGATGAGCTAATTGTGCTATGACTAATTGAAGGAATGTTTGACATCTCATACAAGTGTATTAAATGTCAAACTTTCCTTCAATTACTCTAGAGCGGTTTCAAGCTCATAATATGAATCTGGAAGAATGTGTGAGTTCTTACAACAATTGGAATTGATTCAAAAATTCAATGTCTCCATAGGCATCATTGAGACTTAAAGTGCTACTAAAAGCTTACTTATATATAGATATTGCAATAAGGAACATGAAAAGAGCAAAAATAAGGGGGGAAAAAAAAAAAAGGACTCATTTCCAGATGGTATGCACATATGAAAAGCAAGTGGAAAATATAGATTCTTCAATTGAAAGATAGCTGCACTAAGAAATAAATAAAAAAGAGTTGGTTCTTTTTAGGATTAACCAATTTCTATAACATATCTACCACAATATAGTGACCTTGTAGAGCCATTTAGCAAAATAAGGAAGGATACAGTTTCAATGGAAAAAAGACAGGAGGTCGCTTTTGAGAAATTAAAGAAGGCACTCATAAACAAACCAGTTGTTAAAATCTTCAACCCAGCAAAAGAATTGATGTTAACTACGGACGCCAGTGACTATGCTATAGTCACAATAATGTTGCAGGTTTATCTTCACTGTAATGTACTTATCTAGAAAACTAACGTGGAAGCAACTTATTCAAGTATTGAGAAGGAGGCATTGGTGATTGTGTGGAGCACAACAAGAGTTAGAAAATATGTGGCTTTGTCTTTGGATTTCAGCATTGCACTTACCATCCTCTGTCAGAACATTTTCCAGATATTTAAATTTACGCATCTGCTTGATTTTAGTGTCCCTGACCTGTAAATTGCATTTTGAGCTCATCTTTTTGCTGATGACTATGCATTCTGTCTTTTAGTCTATGCTTAGTCCATTCTTCTTGCTCTCCTTCACTACATTCTGTAGGAGGTTTTGTAGTTTCCTTTCTGTGTCTGCTATCAACACTGTGTCATCTGCATATCTTATGTTGTTAAGATTGTAGCCATCAATGATGAATCCTAATAGGCTTTCCAGTTCACTCAGAATTGCCTCGCTGTATAGGTTGAATAAGTCTGGTGAGAAGACACATCCTTGCCTTACACCTTTTTCTATTTTTGTATATCTGCTGAACTCATTTTTTATCCATATGCAGGTGGTTTGCTGCCAGTAGAGATTTTTGATTATTCTAATGTCTTTCCCAAATGTGTCGAGGTTGCTGAGCAGTTCTAACAGATCTTTGTGTCATACTTTGTCCATTGCATTTGCATAGTCTATAAAACACAAGTGTATGTTCTGCATTTGTATTGCTCTTTCTGATAACATTCTAAGCATAAATATTGCATTCCTTGTTCCAGTGTCTTTAACGAACCTGCACTGTTCTTGTCCTATCTCTGGCCTGATTCTGCTGCATGCTCTATTCATCAGAATACGGATGAGTTTTGTTACATAGCTCATTGGACTGATTGTTTGGTGGAGTTAACATTCATTTGCACCTGATTTCTTAGGCAGTGCTATGAAAATAGATCATCTTAGATCTTTCGGTATATCCCCACTATTATAGATTTCACTTGCTATTTCAGTATCTCTGTTAAAAGTCCGTCTGGCCCTGCCACCTTGTTTCTGTTCAATTTGGCCAGTGCCAATTGTACTTCTGTTTTTAGAACTTCAGGCCGATCAGTAATTCTGTATATTGCCAGTTCTTTCATTGTGAAAGAATTCTCCAATATATTCATTCTAGTGCCAAATAATTTTTTCCTTCTCTAATATGAGCATTCCATCCTTGGATTTTATGCAGCGTGTTAACAAGCAAGTTTTCTGTTAGTTCCTTTATTTGTTTATGCATATCTCTTTTGTGGTACTCAATCTCTGTATTTCTGCACATTTTTTTGTTTAGACATTCTTCTTTAGCATGCCTACATTTGGTCCTTATTTCATTGTGTAGTTTTCTGTATTCTGTTCTGTATTTTGGCAGAATTTTCTGTCTTCTTTGCATCATGTTGAGAATCTCATCAGTGATCCATTCATTTTTTCTTCTTCATCCATTTTCCTTTGGGATGATATCGTTTGCTGATGTCACTAAAGCTTCTCTTAGTGTGTTCCATTTTGAGTTTCCATTTTGTTCTTCATATCTTCTGTTCACACTGTCCATATATTTTTACTTCAGGTTCAGGTCACTCAGAAGTTTATTGTATTGCAATTTGGGTGTTGCAATAGAGTCCTTCAGTTTCCGTAGTTTCACTCTTAGTTTACATATAACAGGGCGATGATCGTTTCCGCAGTCGGCACTTGGGTAGGTTTTGCAGTGAACCGTTGCATTCCTGAATCTTTGTTTTGATAGTTATGTAGTTAATTTTGGTTTTAGTTTCTCCTCCTGGGCCTCTCCATGTCCATAAATGTCTCAGATGTTCTTAGAACCATGTGTTGGGTATTACTTGGTCATTGGCTGTGCACTATTGGACCTATTTTTCTCCACATTCATTGTGGATTCCTTGTCCAAATTTGTCAGCTATCTCCCCTGCCTATTTTGGTGTTCAGGTGTCTCATAATTATGACTTCTAACAATTTCTCCAATGAGCCTTGGCATTGTCTTACATCGAGTAGAAAGATTCGATTTCTTCCTTACTTTGTGCTGTCGGTGCATACACTATTATGATAACTACATTGAAAGGCTTTCCTTTCAGCTTGACTACCAGAATTCTTTCGGATAATTGGTAGTATCCCAGAATGCATTTCTTGAATTCTTGATCTAGTATCAATCCTATTCCTTTATTGTTATTCTCTCTGCCTAGGTATATAATCCTGTGATTGTCATAAACAAAATCTCTGTTTGGCTACCTGGTTTCACATACACCTAGTTCCTTAAAGGAATTCATAAATAATATTGATTCTATGTAATTTAGATTTTGCATGTGAGTAGTTGTTGATAAGGTTACTTGTTTTAAATGTTTTATAGTAGATAATTTAATTTTCTTATTCTGGCTGACTGAGGTTGTGTATTTCTTTATAATGTTTCCAAGAGAAAATTCATCGTGATTATAGTTAATGTAGGTACCTCCACGAAAATGTAAACAAACAGAGATAGCATGATGAAAAAGACGCCGAACTTGACGAAAACAATTTATCGTCTAATGTTCATATTATTATTAAAGAGGAAAGATCAAAGTATTTTTGGGGTATTTTTTTACATTTTTTAATCGTTCCTATCACGTCCGAAATTTTCGTTACAAATTTTGTTTTTTTTTTTTTTTGTCACAAAAAAAGGACAGATAATCAATCATTTGATAAAAAGATGAAAATCTGACTTTGATATTCTTTTAAAAATCAATTATCATTTTTTCAAAACTGATTTTAATAAAATCAGAAATTATAATGTTTATTTAAAATATTTTGAACCAAGCTTAACTTAGCTTCTGCGCCGAAAAAATGTAATTTGAAAATAAAACAAAGCAGGTCATAACCTTTCGCCTCGTTGACAGCTGTTGACAGCTATGATTCATGACGTTTAGATAACTTACGGGAGGATAATTCTTTCTACGGATGGAAGGAAGTGAAATTATTTAGATTTAAATGAACAAATTATTTACCTCGTTACTTTTAAGAAAAACTTTCAGCGCTCTAATTTTTCATTTTTTTTTTTTTTTTTTTTTTTTTTTTTTTGTACTTAGCTTTCATCTTTACGTTTATGATGCTTTATCGAAAATATAAAGAAATTAAAAAATAAGACTGTTAAGAGTGAGATTAAATTTCATAAGAAAGAGGTATCTATTAATTTATATACGTACCTTATGAATTTTTATCAGAAGTGTACATAAAATACTATAATTTTATGTACATTTATTAAATTTTACTGTGTTATTTGTATTTCCATTTATTTTGTTATTAATTTTGATATTTCATTTATGGAAAAATGACATAACTGAGATTAAAATCAAAATAAGATCATATAAATTAAAGTTTAGCAGTAGTTAAATTTCATATGATACTGAAACTGATACTTATAGGTACCCTTCTCAGTTGAAATTGAAAAATCAAATTAACTTCTCCATACGTGTTTCGCAAAAGTAAAGGCCTTAAGAGCGGAGAACAATGCTGAACTCAAATAATGCAACTAAATTGTATCCTGGTTGATCTTCCGTACTTTATAATTACCGCTCTATTATAAGCATAAAAGTTACATTTTTTAATTACGTTGGCTAATCCGATTGGTCCAAACGATACAATTTTCAAAGCGCTAGACAATGGTGGTCTCATCTGGACACAATTGAAAGCTTGGCACTGCTTTTAACTAATTTTATAATATTTTTAAATACTTAATGTAAAAATCTATTATAATTAAAAGAAATAACAAATAATTGTATTAAAAATTCAATTTTCATTGAAAAAATTTTTTGCTTTCGGAAAATATTGTCCATATTCATAAAAGCAAATAAAAGCATTTGAAATTAAATAATATATTTGTTTTATTGAGTTTTGTATGTTACAATTCAGAGCTGATTTTCAGGTACGTTGTCCACAATTAAAAAAAAAAAAATACATGATTTGCATTTGAAGAATGCAAATCATGTATTTTTTTTCTTGTGCTTTTAACTATTGCAATCTGTAGCGGGCGACACGATCTAATTTCTAGAGTTTTTCATAAAATTAGTTATGGGGTGTTAATAAAAATGAAAAAAAAATATTTCTGCCATGACTTTTATAAAAAACAACATATTTATAATAATTTCGATCATCTGTGAATAGTTTCTGAAAGTTTCATTAACATCTGACAATTATTTTTATTTTTACAAGATTTTCAAAATTAATGTGTGTAAATACAAAAAAACACGCTAAAATTATCTATGTTATTTACTACCCCTTGTTGCAACAAAGATAAACAAAGTTTTTAAATCAAAATTTAGAATATTCTAAAAAGATGGAAAAAATTTTGAAAAATAATTAAAAAAAAATTTGGTCTATCCTCTTCATAAAAACATAAGCATTTAGACGATAAAATTTTGTTTTCATAAAGTTTGGCGTCTTTTTCATCAGACTATGCTCTTTTTTTTAGCGATTTCATAGAGGTACCTAAGTTAATGTGTATTTGTCTTTTATAGAAAACTAGACTACCCATTGGGTCGACCGTGTTGTATTTTCTGTTTACATTTATTTTTATGAAGAGTTTGTGAAAGTAGAGATACATTTATTTGCAGTTATTGAAGTTGCTTTCAACATTAAAAAAAAATTGTCTGTTTGAAGAACATTAAACAATAAGACCCTGGAATGTCAAAATTCGGAATGTTAGGATTCGTTACAATAACATAAAATATTGTTGCAGGGCTGCGCATAATTCATCCATTTAGATTAATCAAATGATTTTCATCAAAAGAATATTCAGTAGAAAAGACAACATAGTTTCAACAAATGAACGTTAATATAACAATAATACAAGCAATTGATCATAGATTGGAAAGTAATGGCTTTTTGTTTAGGTTAATAAAGCTCTGAAATATAAATTCTTTGTATATGAGAAACAATGAAATGTTGTTATATGTATGTTTGTGTGAAAAAGTCAACATGTGTGCATGGTTCATAGTAAAGAGGATACAAGATATAGAATTTTTCTTAGTGTAGATGGTGTTACAGTAGTCTAAAGCGGTCTCTTTCAAGTTTGTCAGGGCTGTCGATTTTAGCATGACGTGAAGTTCACAAGCAAGAGTGGCTTGGACCTTGATGACAGCTGTGCATATCCTGCTTGGGGCAGGATTTCATGTGTTTTATACACTTTGTTGTAAGAAAATTGGCTCCATCCTCCACTTCTTACACGATAATAAATTTACATCTTTCTTTTTCCTACTTTCTATATATGACTTCTGGCAAACACATAAGATACAAAGTTCACAGAGTTTTCTATAGTAATAAGATGTCAATGTTATTATCTACATGTTCAGTGTTGCTATTGGTTACATTAGAAAGAAGTAGTCTAATTTGGTGATTGAGGAGGTAGTTTCGAAAACTGTTGTTAACTAGCATCTGTTTCACGTTAGAGTTCTTTAAGGAAAAGATGATGAGAGGATGAATTTTCATGCACTCTCTTGGGGAATTTTTTTATAACACTTATTTTATATCTAAGAGGTCATTCACTCAAAATTAAGATGGCAAGAGTTTTCTACTAGTGGGTTTTTTATATAACAAAGTAGTGAATGTGTTACTACTAAATTCTACAAGATCGTCTAAGAATGGGAGTTAAATTTTTTTTACTAAGTTTGTATGTAAATTTAAGGACTTTTTTTTTTTTTTTTTTTTCAAATGTGGTTTTGAGATTATCAATTTCTTTTTTGCTTTCAGCTAAGATAAAAATATCTACATAGTGAACATATATTTTGGGTTTCGCCATGTGTGATACACGCTTAGGCAATCATGTATCTTTTGATATATGACTGATGAGGCAGATTTTTTTCCCCTGCAGTAGGTTGCCATTTCTTTCTGTGGTAGACCAGTTACCATCCTAGGCTATAGAACCTGATCTGTCCTGCTATTTACCCATAGCTGGGGGGAGAAGAGGATGATTCCTATCTTTCCCAAGGGTATTAGCACATAAGTGAATGTAATGGATTTGACTGGAATTCAAACTCAGCTCTCTGATTCCTCAATTCAAGCTGATATCCATTACTCCACCATGCATCCCCATCTTGGGTTTTAGTAACTATTCTAAATACCTTGTTTTCTACATGAGATATGTAGTAGTTTTACACCTGGCGGCAACAGTCTATTTCATGCTTACATGCAATTTTCAGGCTGTGTGTGTTGTATTTTGGCTCAACTATGTATGCTGGTCAATGGTGCATTATGGGTAGGTCCATTTTATTCTAATGGTTGTTAGGTGGCCAATAACTGATAGAACACTACAAAAGACTTACCCATAATGCACCATTGACCAGCATATATAAATATTTGAGCCAAAACACAGCATGCATGGACTGAAGATTACATTTAAGCATGAAACGGACTGTTGCTGCTGGGTGTTAACCTCAATGTCCACTTTTATATTTACATATGCACTTATCTTTGATATTGAGCATTTTAACTCATAAATATCGCATACCTTAAAACTATATTTGCGTCCTGGGTATGACGGTAAACTACATCCGCGTCCTGGGTATGGCGATAAACTGCATCCAACAGCAAGGTCTCAGATAATGTTTTCAGAAAAATAATGTTGCCAGCACTAAGTTTTTGAAACAATAATGTTGCCAGCTCTAAGTTTTTGAAACAATAATGTTGCCAGCTCTAAGTTTTTGAAACAATAATGTTGCCAGCTCTAAGTTTTTGAAACAATAATGTTGCCAGCTCTAAGTTTTTGAAACAATAATGTTGCCAGCTCTAAGTTTTTGAAACAATAATGTTGCCAGCTCTAAGTTTTTGAAACAATAATGTTGCCAGCTCTAAGTTTTTGAAACAATAATGTTGCCAGCTCTAAGTTTTTGAAACAATAATGTTGCCAGCTCTAAGTTTTTGAAACAATAATGTTGCCAGCTCTAAGTTTTTGAAACAATAATGTTGCCAGCTCTAAGTTTTTGAAACAATAATGTTGCCAGCTCTAAGTTTTTGAAACAATAATGTTGCCAGCTCTAAGTTTTTGAAACAATAATGTTGCCAGCTCTAAGTTTTTGAAACAATAATGTTGCCAGCTCTAAGTTTTTGAAACAATAATGTTGCCAGCTCTAAGTTTTTGAAACAATAATGTTGCCAGCTCTAAGTTTTTGAAACAATAATGTTGCCAGCTCTAAGTTTTTGAAACAATAATGTTGCCAGCTCTAAGTTTTTGAAACAATAATGTTGCCAGCTCTAAGTTTTTGAAACAATAATGTTGCCAGCTCTAAGTTTTTGAAACAATAATGTTGCCAGCTCTAAGTTTTTGAAACAATAATGTTGCCAGCTCTAAGTTTTTGAAACAATAATGTTGCCAGCTCTAAGTTTTTGAAACAATAATGTTGCCAGCTCTAAGTTTTTGAAACAATAATGTTGCCAGCTCTAAGTTTTTGAAACAATAATGTTGCCAGCTCTAAGTTTTTGAAACAATAATGTTGCCAGCTCTAAGTTTTTGAAACAATAATGTTGCCAGCTCTAAGTTTTTGAAACAATAATGTTGCCAGCTCTAAGTTTTTGAAACAATAATGTTGCCAGCTCTAAGTTTTTGAAACAATAATGTTGCCAGCTCTAAGTTTTTGAAACAATAATGTTGCCAGCTCTAAGTTTTTGAAACAATAATGTTGCCAGCTCTAAGTTTTTGAAACAATAATGTTGCCAGCTCTAAGTTTTTGAAACAATAATGTTGCCAGCTCTAAGTTTTTGAAACAATAATGTTGCCAGCTCTAAGTTTTTGAAACAATAATGTTGCCAGCTCTAAGTTTTTGAAACAATAATGTTGCCAGCTCTAAGTTTTTGAAACAATAATGTTGCCAGCTCTAAGTTTTTGAAACAATAATGTTGCCAGCTCTAAGTTTTTGAAACAATAATGTTGCCAGCTCTAAGTTTTTGAAACAATAATGTTGCCAGCTCTAAGTTTTTGAAACAATAATGTTGCCAGCTCTAAGTTTTTGAAACAATAATGTTGCCAGCTCTAAGTTTTTGAAACAATAATGTTGCCAGCTCTAAGTTTTTTATTCTATACAAAATAGGTATTTAAAATTCATATAAACTGGATTTGGCATTAAATAACCCACAGTGGTTGATATGTCATAAAAACCCAAACAAACAAACAAAACTATATTTTTATCATATATATATATATATGAGTTGGGATGATAGCTAGGGCAAGCAGTACTGTGAAAATTTTGAAATGAATATGACTAGTTCTCTTAGGCTCAGTATTGAGGCCATAACATCAGTGCTGCACACCCATCATCTTAGTTGGTTTGGTCATGTCCTCTAAGTTCAGGGTTTTCCTGGTCACAGAGGTCAAGGTAGACCTAGGAGTGTGGCTAGTGCCCACATTAGCCTGCTTGACAGGGATGCTTGGTTAAGAGTGAGAGCTAGCTGACTGCCCTAGTCACAGGGAAAACCAAAACAGTATAATCAAAGCTCCAGATTTTGACTTATATATATATATATATATATATATATATATATATATATATATATATATATAATGCAAGAAATCATTAATAAAACAGAAAGAAATTTTAAACAGTTGATTTCTATAAAACTTTCATGTTTTTCTGATATTTTTAACAGACCAGTTAATAATTAATAATAAACTAAAACTGCAGTCTCTTTGTCAATTTGAACATAGTTTTCTTTTACATGCAACTATAATGATAATCTCAGTACTATGATATCCTGTCCATAAGTCAAGCTATAGATAATTCCTTGTTTTGGATCAAAATGAATAATACTCTTTCACAGTTCATGGATCATTGGCATTATCCTATGCAATCTCTTCTAGTCGGGTAAACTTCATTTTGTTTTTTTCACAAACAACTTATGCAATGGTGCTAAAATGCTGGAGATGTCAAGAATATAGCGTACATGGTTATTAAGCATTCCCAAAAATGCTTGCTGTTCTCTAACATTTGGTGGACCAGGAAAATTCTTGATAGCCTGTCTCTGCTGATTGACTGTCAGATTTGTTTATCTAAATAAGGACTAAAAATGTTCATTTTGTTTCTCTTGTTTGAAACACACACTTAATCTAACCTACTCAATACCTGATTAAAAGTTAATAGGTGAGCCTATTTGGTCTGACCTGTCACAAGAATGTTGATGATTCCACCAATGACATTTAAAATACCTTACAGAATATTTTCCATCATCTCTTGTTAAATTTCAGGTGCATATTACAAAAACAACTCTTTTGTGAGTGTTACTTGTTATGGACTTTTTGAATTCCTCGTTCAGTAGTAACTTTTATGTTAAGTTTCTTTTCTCACACTTCTTACTTGTGGAATTCCCTTCTGGCTCCATGCTTTCCAGTCAACTTTAATCTTAAAAAATTTGAATGCAATGTCAATTGTTATAGTACTGTCTTCCTCATTACTCTTCCTTTGCTGTTGCTCCTTAGTAATGTTTCTACTTTTTAATTCTTTCACACCTAGTAACACTTTGTGCCTTAGTGATCTTGTTGCCTTGATGGGGTAAATCCGATTTAAAAAAAAGAAAAAACATTTATTCAACATATATGTGCTAAGAACTAACAAAATGTTACTTTAATATTTGAAGGACCCTTGGTTAAGCTGGGAACTTTCTAGTACAATCTTGTTTTATATATATATATATATATATATAGTTTTAAGGTGTGGTATATTTATGTGATGAAGTGCTCAATATCAGAGATAGAACGTATGTAAATATAAATAAAAGTGAACATTGAAGTCAATACTCAGAGGTGACAGGCTGTTTCATGCTAGACACAGTCGTCAGGCAGTGTGACAATTGCGTCTAGCATGAAACAGCCTATTGCCTCTGAGTGTTGACTTCAATGTTCACTTATATATATATATATATATATATATATATATATATATGCTAATTTATTTTATTTTGCCTTCTCCATGGTTTTGAATTCAGAGTGACATTTCTCTGGCTGTTATTCAAGGTTAGAAAGTTTAGTCTACCCTGCTATTTAAAACATATCCGGGGGTGAAGTTGAGATCAATTCATGCTTTTCCCAAAGGCATTTGTGCAAATGTGAACACAGCAGATTGGGGCAAGAATTGGAACTAATTTCATTTTCTGCACCAATAAACATTACACTACCCACACACCAAGTTATATATGCTATTTCATTTAAACATTTATTTTTTCCAATTCTAGTCAAGAATTATTTTCTGTTTTGGACTCTAACTGGCCATGTTTTTGAGAGAACACAGCTGAATAACTACTGATTAGTTTGAAAGATAAGATTAACTTGTTTAGCTAGCCTAGAAAATATTTTCTTTTTTATATCTCCTAACAGTGACTATCGTTCAGTTGAGATATATATATATATATATATATATATATATGTGTGTACTTAGAAACTATCATCATAGGAAGATGGTTAATTTAAGGGTGGGTTATATGCAACCAGATTGCAAGTATTAAATTTTCTTCTACTTTGAGATGAAGTATTTTCATTATAACACATATTTTATCATTAGTATTTACTTAATGTAGCATGGTATGGAACAAGGCCATGTGAGCATACCCAATTCATTCCTTACTAGATTCAGTTAGTGATAAACTGGGACACACTATGATTGGTACACCCATATAGAAGAAATGGTGCATGATTTTTATCTTGGTCTCAAATGTTTCAAGTTTTATGACCTGCAATAAAGTCTGAGAAGGGAGGTATTCAAAGCACTTGACCAAAATAGAGGAAAATAATATTTATCTAGAGCTCCTTCATAAAATCCAAAGAAGAATCAGCAATATTATTGGCCCTGTTCTGGTGTCTCGACTTCAGTCTTTCTCATCACCGTAAGGTTATCTCCTTGTGTCTTTTCTATAAATACTGTCCTTTGCTATGGTGCCTAGGCTTGTTGAATTTAAGTACTGGACTGGTGTCTAGATCTCCAATTTACAGTTCAGCTGGCTAGATGTAACCATAAATTCTATGCTAACAGTTTTTTTTCTCGTACTTCTCGCTTGTAGAATTCTCTTCTGCTTCATGCTTTCCAGCCAACTTTAATCTTCAAAAATTTAAATGCAATATCAATCACTATCTACTGTCTTCCTGATTACTCTTCTTTTGTTTTTGCTCCTTAGTAAAATTTCTGTTTTCTATCTCTTCCACACCCAGTAACCTCTTGTGTCTCAGTGGCTTTAATGGTTTGCCTGGAGTGAACTTGATTAAAAAGGAAAACTAATAAATAAATAGATGAAAACTTTTAGGATTGAGTTCAGTTCTGGACTGGCAATTAATGGAAACAGACTGTTCCTCGGGGTAGTACCAGTGCATTCCATTAGAATTGCCATATGTTGAGGTGGAAAAGCTAATTTGTTAGTCTGGGGTTTTTGTAAGTGGCAGAAGTTGTCCCAAGTGTCAGATACCTATTTACCCACCCAGACCATGCAAGAGAATCCTAGAATTTAACAATTAAATATATTGCAAATTTTGTTTGAGTTTTCTTTTCTCGTTACAGTGTTTATTTTCACATCTCCTTGTGTGCTTGCAATGGGCCTTTCCCAATTTTTAGTGAACACCAGAACAAATGAGAATAGTGATACAATGTGGGATATTAGGTATCCTGTCAATGAAAAGCTGAGACAGGTGAGGGCTTGTTGTATACTAACAAATCCTCAATTGTTTTAAAGTTATAAGATTAAATATTTTCATTATTGTAGGTTTTGATACATTAGTCTCATCAGAATCTACTTTATTCTGATTTCACATTGTTTACATTTTCAACCAATAAAGTACTTATTTTTAAATTATAACATTTATAAAAATAGTCATAATTCTTTTATTAGCCATCATAAGATATCTTACATTGATCCAGAGAAATTTTTATTATCCATTATAATAACATTTGAAGTAATAAAAATGTCATATTGTACACACATGCATACACTGTAAAAAAAACAAAACAAAACAAATCTGTACATTTTAGCTTATACAAATTATACAGAAGATATTTAGTTTTATATCAATTCTCTCTCCTCACTACCATTTCACCATCCTGGGTAAGACGATAACTGCAAGCAACAGCAAGGCCTCTGATCAGGAGGTTTTGAGGAGCATGGGACCACCTTTTAATTACTAGTGTTCCCAGGTCTACCCTGACCCAGAATTGTAGCACCTGTTAAGGTCCCAGCTATGGACAAATAGTTAACTCCTAAAATGGGGTCAAAGCACTATTAAAGTGTAAAAGGTAGGCTTTAATACCAGCAATACTTTTTTTGTAAAAGATTATTACCAGCAATAAAAATCTTGTCGGCATTAAATAATCCATTGTGATTGATATGCCATAAAACAAAACAGATACAAACAAAACTGCCATTTCAGTAAACAGAGGTTTAACATAATGTATTAGTTAAATAAAACTTATTTTGTCTATTCCAATATTAGTGCATTGAGACAAATTTTACACAAACGACAGTGGTCCATCTTAATGATATACAAACGACAGTGGTCCATCTTAATGATATACAAACGACAGTGGTCCATCTTAATGATATACAAACGACAGTGGTCCATCTTAATGATATACAAACGACAGTGGTCCATCTTAATGATATACAAACGACAGTGGTCCATCTTAATGATATACAAACGACAGTGGTCCATCTTAATGATATACAAACGACAGTGGTCCAGCTTAATGATATACAAACGACAGTGGTCCAGCTTAATGATATACAAACGACAGTGGTCCAGCTTAATGATATACAGTGGTTCATGACATGGGAGTTCTTTTCCTTCTTTCTTTCTTTTTTTTTTTTTTTTTTTTTTTTTTTAACTTTGGATTTTGAGATAGACTCTTGAAGTGAAATAATTTACAGCAACTTTTAAGAAGTTTCCCATAAAATTAATTTATGTAAGCATATAAGAACCATGTCCCAGACAGTTTTATAATACAAAAGGGTAGGGTAACTCTAAAAAGTTTAATAATCAATAGAAGTACTGGCTTGGGTTATCTTAGTCTGGCACATGGCTAAAACTGTGGAGTGCAAGATATAGATCAAATTTACCATACAATATTGATAGTCTGCTTAAATATGAAGAATATTTTCCATAAAAATTTTTCAGTATTTGCAGGATACTTAGTGTTGTCCAGAAAAAAAAGTATTCAGTTTGGTGACAATTGGATTAAGAGGAAAATAGTGCAGCAGCATCATACATATATATATATATATATATATATATATATATACACACACACAACATAAATTTCCACATATAAAGTGACCTTTAGATAAGACTAGGTCAAAAAATATAGCAAATTTTCATGAATTTATCCTATACCTGTAATAACTGCTTACTGATTACATAAAGATGACATTATTGGAAATGTTGTTACTTACTGTATCCTTAGAAATTCAAAATAAATGAAATAACAGAACCAATTCTATATCATGTTTTTTCTACATACATCTTCTAAAAGGGAAAGCATTATTTTGTTTACATTTCACCATGTGATCTCCTGCAAATACTGATTCTTTTTCTTTCTCTTCTTTTGTTATATCAAAACAGTTACAAACAGCCTGGTGTACTTATGGCCATTTACTTCATCAGCAATCACAAAATACCGCTATTAACAGTACAATAATAGTACATTCCATTGCTGTGAATCCAATTATAACTCAATGTTTACATTTTCTCAGCTGAGTTTGCATGGATACAAGTTGATTTCATTGATAGAGAATTATTCTTCGAATAGACAATTTTTTTTATGAAGTTATGCCAATAATATATAAGGAAGAAATGGTTTTATTACTTTTATTATCAGTTTATTACTTTTATTATCAGTTTATTACTTTTATTATCAGTTTATTACTTTTATTATCAGTTTATTACTTTTATTATCAGTTTATTACTTTTATTATCAGTTTATTACTTTTATTATCAGTTTATTACTTTTATTATCAGTTTATTACTTTTATTATCAGTTTATTACTTTTATTATCAGTTTATTTGATAATGTGAATCTTTATGTATGTTATTGGTTATCATACCAAGGCTGAGGTGAGCCTACCGACAAACTTCACTCAGAATTTAAGGTTTCATTTTTGGGAATTGTAGTATAAGATGACCCCCAATTTTTAAGGATGATCTTTGGGCCTGAAAGGTTATCTTGTACACAAAAAATGGTCTACATATACTTCTTATAATATGTAGATTTAATAGTCTGGTTAATAAGATTTGATGAATAAAAAGCCAACAAAATGATAACAATATTGGCAATAAGATTGATGATATTTAATATTAGGTTGGTGCAAAAATAATGACGTAATAATGTCGTTTTTTGACGTATTTTTTAATGTCAAAAAACGACATTATTACATCATTATTTTTGCACCAACCTAATATATCCTTTTGACTAAATTGAAGTACAAAGAAAGATTTTAAAGTAGGAATTTTTAGACACACCTGTATCCTTTTTCAGTGAGATGAGGAATAAACAAAGAATATGATAAAAAGTTTTAAGCTATGCTATAATTAAGGGTAAAAGTGCTCAGTATCCAGGACAGAGCATATGTAAATATAAAAGTGGAAACTAAGGTTGCTGCTTGGTGGGTCACATTTTATTTTAGAGATTTTATATATAAAGTGAAATGTGAGAGCAACTGATATACATGCTTTTTTGGTGGAAGTGAGGGATCCCCATCATGCAATAAATGACATTGCATTACAGTACTTGTGTATAAGTGCTCCTTTCATTTGTATTTTGGTTGCCTGAAGATTAAAAGAGTGTGAAACTTAAGTAACAACTTTTTGTCTATCTGGATAACCTAGGCATTGAGCACTGTTATTTACTGCTTAGGCATGTGTTTGCTTTTCTTTTTAGTTTGTCTGTCGTTGTTTGTTTGTTTGTTTTGTTTTTTGTTTTTTTTTTTTTTTTGTTATTTTTAGGTCTTTTGACAGGTAATCTGTTGGTCACACCAATATTTTGGAGTTGTGTGCGTGTGTGATACTATGGACACCCACATAGAAATAAAAGGTGGTTTTCTCAGTTTCAAGTGTTTTTGTTTGATAGGCCAGCAGATGGGTCCATTTGAAGTTTGGTCTTCTAAGCAGCATCCACTGTAACCAACAGCAAAGTAAAGGTGTAGAAGAGGGATTTTTGAGAGATCAAGTGGCAACCACACCGGAAATAGGGTACATCTAGGTGCTGGTCTATTAAGTCATGTTTAGAATCAGGAAGACTTCTGGTTCACCCTTGGCATGAGATAGATATGTCTTTTGCATGGTTCCAAAGTTTCCATTCATATAGCCAGACACCACATTAGGATGAGTAGATGGGCAAGGAGTTGGTAGGGAGAAGAACTGACATAGCAGAAGTTATTCCCAACATCACCTACCTAGCAACCCAGATGAGCAGGTGAAGCCCTGAATAAAATACCTACATATAATATGGGAAACATGGTTCCCACTATTATTTCTCAATGTCGTGTTTGTCTTTCATTATATTACCTTGTGAACCTGCAACATGAGGTAATCGTTGGATCATCAATGGAAACCTTGGGCGTTTACATATGAAGATCATTTTAAATAGCTAAACAACATTGGGACTTACCAACTCGTGCACTTCTACCTGTGGATATTCAGACTTTTAAGTGCCAGGAATGCATTTTATAATCCTGTGGGTTAGGTTGGGGCAAAAATAATGTCGTTTTCTCACACATGTTACTATGTGAGAAAACGACATTATTTTTGCACCAACCTAATATATGGATTAATTTTATTGTGAAACCACCAGTAATGCTAAAGAGTTTGTAAAGACTGGGATTTTAAATATTTAAAAAAAAAATTTTTTTTTTTTTTCCAAGGCAATTTTAAACTAGTCTTTGACTTATGAAGTGACAAGTAAAAATGTGCTTTTTATTTTTTTATTTTAAAAATTTTTATTTTGTTTTTTTTTTTTTACTTTTTATTTTTATATTATTTTTATCACCATAATTTTTTTTTTTATTGGATACATGTTTCAATAGACATTCCCAGTTTCAGACAATGAAATTAATGTTCTGTCAGCAAAACCACAAAAAGTTTTTTATTAAAAAATAAAATATTAACTCTCAGCCAATTTATTGATGCCTAAAAATCTTTTATAATTGTGAGATTGAACCCATTTGAAAGGTTAGTTTGTTTGAGATTTTGCTTTTAGCTTCTGTCTTATTAAATTGACACCCATGATAGCTAAAAAAAAAAAAAAAAATGAAACCTTTCCCAAGCATTAAGTTAAAAAACAGAACGTTAAGGTTCCATGACTATAATTTATTTCCCCAGAAAATATATTTATATATTATACTCTGTGTCTCATTTATTTTATGTCTATAATATCTGTGTGTGTTTAACAGTTGCTTTGGTACACCTGTTAGTCTAGCTTGTCAGCAGGGTCAAGAATACACCGACTGTATCCTCTATAAAGGATTAAAAAAATCCCCCTTCCCACAAAAAGTTACAACCTACCAAGTATATTTTTCAGAATACATATACAAATGACCAGTGTTTACCTATAGGCTCAAATGCAACCCATGTCTATGATAGGTGTAAACACAACCTAACATCTAAAACAAACATTAACATAACCCAGCAGGTATTGGTATATTGTAAAATCCATCGACCCAACAAATTGATAGCTTGCAGGTGAGGCATTTTTCAAGCAGAATACTCTCTTTATATTAACTATCTTCAAAATCCTAAGTACAGAATGTCCCAGTTAGCTTAGATATTTTTATTTATTTATTTTATAAATAAGCTTTCAAAAATTTGAAATATTCTTTTGTTTATAGTGAATATAATGTAAAATATTTTCATTGTTATCAAGAATTAAGTGAATGATGATATCAGTAGTGACACAGCCATGTAGGGTATAAACAGCACTTTGACCAAATAAATAGCCATCCTGGGTAAGACTATAAACTATGTCCAACGGCAAGGCCTCTGATCAGGATGTTTTGAGGAGCATGGAACCACCTCTTAATTGCTGGTGTTCCCAGATCCACCCTGACCTGGGGTTGTAGCAGCTGTTAGGGCCCCAGCTATGGGCAAATTGTTAACCTCCAAACTGGGGTCAAAACACCATGAAAGTGTAAAAATGCGTTTTAATACCAGAAATACATTTTGTAAAAAAAATTATTACCAGCAATACATTTTTTGAAATTTGGGGGGGCACCCAGTGAGAATCAAACTCAATACTCTGTCATAATTGTTCCAGTGAGACAAGCTTGCTAACCATTACACCACCTCAAGGTGCCCAGATTCACTCCCATATATCAGGAGAGCATATTCAAGAAAAAAATGTTTTCAATGTATTTCAGTATATAATGTTTAAAGCAGGCTATCATTACATTTATAAAATCACTTTTTCCTGTAGTTTCCAGCTCATTAACAATAGGAATGTATTGAGACATATTTAGGTATGATAGACCAGCTGGTTGCAACAATTATTTATTGTAATTCTGGTAGCAGTATTTAAGTAAATAATATTATAATGGAGACCAACAAGGTAGATGTGAACATCTGAAGTAAAATGATACCCTACCATAGTGAGGTTTGAGGATATGATTAGCCTATTAGTTGCCTCAACTTTGCATAAGATATTGGAGATTATTTGTTTTTTGTTTTTTTTTTTGTCTGTGTATGTTAACAAAGTTGTGGGTTTTGTGTGTACTTTTTAAGTGAGAGTGTGCGTTCAATATATAAGCAAAGATAAAAGAAACATACAAAAAACTTGTTTCCGCTGTTTATTCTTTTTATGTTGACTATTAAAATAAAGTTAAATGTCTCTTTAGTGTGCCCATTTTTCTTTTTGGTTTTGAAAAAATTTATGGGAAGTAAGGATACAAATGGGTAAATATGGTCAAGCTAAAGTCGATTTCATGCTGATTTGGGAAGACCAAACCTCTACTTCACGAGTAGGGCTGCTGAAACCTGTCCAAACGATCTTGTTGGAAAGTGGAAAGATTTCTGTCATCAGTGGACCGAGGGAAACTAACATTCTCCAGTGAGAATATAATTACTGTATGGTTCACATCTTCAAACGAAGAGAAGAAATAAAAAAATTCTGTCCTTTCTGGAAGTGGGGTCATAAAAATCGCACATGTGATCAGAAACCCTTTTTGGTTTCTTTATAACTTGTATCATGGGGAAAATTTAATTTATTCTTTTGCATCCATTATTATTATTTTATTTATTAGTTTTATTTCATTTTCTCTACATGTCATCAAATATAATATGCACATTTATTATTTGTATAACCCTCACAGTAAATGTAATACTGCAACTCACTCTGAAGCACTCTAGCCACCAATATGGTAACACCCACCCTTCACCATAAAACAATGTATGACCACTCCATGATGAACAGACAGCACATGGAGTCATTGGAGGTGCTTCAACAAACTAATGACTTCAGAGATCTAATTAGGCCACATAATGAACAACCAACAAGTTCTTGACGGTACCCCAGTTAATCTTCCTGTATCAGGACATGTTTTTTTCTCTTTCTCTGTCTTTAAATATTTTACTTGTGTGTTTGTGGCCAGCAGAGATATTTAATTATCTCAGTTTTAACAGTTATTGTTGACTTAGTGAAGTTGCTCTGGTAAATCCCTGTGTTTTAAAAAGCCTTCATCGAATTACATTTTGATGATTGAAGAGTTATGACCTCAAACAGTCTGTGTTGTTAAGTCAGTGAAAGTGTCCCACTCTTAATCAGTTTAACAACAACAATTTGATAAATATCCCAACCAGATTCTTTCCTTAAAGGTCCATTTTATCTCACTATACAAACATTTAAAGGGTGACCCACTTTGTTGTCTTGTGGTAAATAATGGAAACTATTAGAAATTATTTAGGTCATAAATTATCCCTTTTATCCATTTGTTGCAATTAAAGATAATCTTTTGTCCTAATTAAGCAGAATAATTTCATATAAATTGATATATTATGATTCCACTGATGCTAATCAATTTTTAGATCTTTTTATAGAATAAAAGACGTTTTCTTTTTCTTTACACTGCTTAATTATCTTTATTTCAAATGATCAACACAGTTGCCAAATTAACCTACATTTGAAAACCAATTTCTTTGTTTTTTATTTTTCAATGTCATATCCTTACAGGATTTAGGTGATCATGGCTCTCCATAGATTCGTTTTCTCTATTATCCATGAATTGCTATAACATCTTGGGGAGGATAATAGAATGGTTTCTTTGTTGCCTTCTCCATGGTTTGGAATTCTCCTAGACTGGCTACCATCCAAGGCGAGAGAGCGCAGTCTACTCTGCTATTTAAATCCTATCTTGGAAAAGGAAGAAGAAATGGATCCATGTCTTTCCCAAGGGCATTTGTAGGAAAGGGAATAAAACAGACTATGGTGAAATTTGAACTTGGCTTGCCACTTTTGCTTTCCACACTGATAACTGTTACACTACCTGAACATACCACTTACATATATACATACATACATAATATATATATATATATATATACACACACACACACACACACTTTTATACTAGTACATTCTGTGTGGTTCATTTTCATACCTATACACACACACACACACACACATATATATATATATATATATATATATATATATATATATATATATATATATATATAAATAAACCTGTGGGTAAATAATCCAAGTGAATCCTAATAATATAAAATATTAAAACTGATCCAAAAAGAGAGCTCAATGTATTTATTATAACAGAGAATATATATTTTATTTTTTAGCCCCTTGGTGTTGACAAATCCTGCAAGGAACCTCTTGTAGGGTGAAATAGTTATTCAAAATTAACCCATTTGAATTTCTATTCTATGTAATATATATATATATATATATATATATATATATATATATATATATATATAAATAAAAGGAAAACAGACCACTTTAAGGTATCATTATAATAATTTATTTCACCAGAGCCCTTTTAAAGGACACCGGATCATCAGATAGTTTGCCACAGCACACTAGTTGAGAATCACTTCCTTAGAGAATTGGGTACCCTAAGAAAATCAGGGAATTAAACAAAAAAATACTTATATTTTGGTTGCCCAATATTAAGACATTGGAGGGTGGGGGTGATAGAAATTGAACTTTAAACAGTAATCTGATATCAGCCTTATCAATTCAAATTTTCTATTGGTTGAATTTTTTCTATTTAATTTATAAATTGACTGCAGTATAAAAATTGTTACAAATTGGCTCAAGTACAAGTTCAGACACTTTAACACTTTTTTTTTTTTTTTTCTGCACTTCAAAATGCTCATTATCTGATTTTTTTTTTTTTTTTTTTTTTTTTTTTTTTTTTACTTTTAACTCCCCCCCCCCATGTCTGTGTACCTCTCTGTCTTATGGCTCCTTTTTTTTTCCTTTCCTTTTCAGCTGACCCATGTTTCTGTGCCTGTCTATGTTATTGCATCAGTGGTAGGAATGACACCACTTGCACTCGTCAACTGCTATGTTGGCTCCACATTTCGATCTATGGAAGAGGTGTGGAGTGACAGCTCCTCACATGCAACGGGTTACTTAGTTTTCATTGGACAGGTAAGTGATATTTCTAGGAGTACACTTCCAAATTTTAGCACTTGACATTTCCAAAGGCTAAACAAAAAAAAAAAAGATGAAATTACTTATTCCTGCCGAATTATCACATTATTCAAAGTTATTTTTGTAAAGCATTTTACAGTTAATCTGTTTAATATGTCACACCTTAATACAGATATTTTTTTTTGTTTATAACTTTGTTTTCTCATAAAACAAAATAAGTGAATTCTAATCTAGAGATAACCAGACAAATGACATATCCACAACATTCTATTACTTGATCAGTATGGTAAAATTGACCTGTATTTAGGCTTTGTAGATTCTCTAGGAGGCACAGTGGAGTAATGGATAGCAGCTCAGATTGAGGAATCGGAGAGCCGAGTTTGAATTCCAGTCAAATCCATTACATTCACTTACGTGCTAATACCTTTGGGAAGGGTATGAATCCTCTTCTTCTCCTCCCAGCTAAATAGCAGGACAGACTGGTTTCTATAGCCTTGGATGGCAACTGGTCTACTGCAGAAAGAAATGGCAACCTTCTGCACAAAAAAAAAAATCTGCCTTGTCAGTCAATTATCGAAAGATACATGATCACTTAAGCATGTATCACGCATGGCACATAACTGATTGAGATTCTCCCGAGGAGTATATGACCCACATCCTCACTAAGTGTTGGTGCAAGTAGGTTTTTAAGGGGTCGAGTTACTAGCCAGAGTTGTTCTTCTCTTAGACTGGTTGGCAAATGAGGCTAGAATGCTGAGTCTGCTATACAATTAACCCTTAGTTAGGAAAAGAAGAAATGAATTCATACCTTTCCTTCTGTATGTAAGCAAATGTAATAACTTTGGCTCGAGTTTGAACTCTGCATGTCATTTCCACTTTCCATGATGATAACCATTATGCTATACACACTTCACCAAACATGGAAATACTAAAATTGATTACTCTGATTTTAGAAATACTAAAATAGATCACACAGATACTACACTGATCTTAGACGTACCAAAATTATTATAACTCCCTTTTGCAAGGTTATTGTTATAACACACATTCGTACCTGGTATAATGGAATTTGTTAAGTATTATCTATACATCAATGCTTAGGCTATTGCCATAATGACTGTATAGTTAGTATGAAGACTGACTCTAATACAACTACCCCTGACCTCATAACATGAAACTCTTTATAGTATTGGATGAGTTCATAGTCACCAGGGGTGTACTCTTAACTCTACAACATCCCCCCCCCCCTCATTTTGAGATTACTACTTTATTAAATAATATTTTTTATTTAGTGTTAGTATCTCACCCCTCCTCTTTCTGGAGAGTTTGCCAACTACTTTGTAGTGTTTTCTTTGAAGTTGTCCTTACATGTTTCCAGATTTGTTTTGGTGCTGACACATCAAAAATATCATACTGCATTTTTATTGGTTCTTCAGATTCATTGCATTTCTTAGAACATAAAAGCTTTTCTTTTTATCTGCTTATTTAAAAAATAAACATCACGTGTTAATTCTCCTAAAAAAAAAAAAAAAAAATTTCTTGCCAGAAACTGAAGTTGCAAATTTGTAAGTCCTTTTTAATAAAGGTTTTGCAATTTCTTTGCATGTGGTTTTGTTTACTTTTGGAATGTCACTACCAGTATCTAGTAACATTACTGAGTTGCATGTTAACAAATTTTCTTTTATTCCATCTGACTATTTTTCCATTGTAATAGTGTGTATTAATTTCTTCCTAGGAAAATTTTCTTCTTCATTTAGTTCTGCAGTATAATTTTTATGTCCTTTTTTTTTTTTTTTTTTTTTACCACAGTTGTAGCACTCTGCATTTTTCCATGTATAGTCTTTCCCAAGACGCAATTTTCCACTTCTGAAACAAAATTTTATATTCCTTTTTGTGTGTTTTTTCCTTAGCTTTTACCAATACATATTCTTTATTCAGAAGTTTTTCAGCCTTGTGCTTCAGACTTAGCATTGTTTGGCAATCGTCCATTATTTCCTGTAGTGTTAAATTATTATTATGTTCAATCTTTGCTAAAATTTTTGTTTTCTTTTTCTGCTGTTAGGTCTTACATGAAAATTAATCCCTTCAACATATCTGGAGTCATTTCCTTTAGTTTAAATTGTTCACATTCTCTGTTGATGGTACCTGCATACGTGACAAAATCTTCATCCTCTTTTTTCATTTAACTTCATGCACCTCCAACAAGCATGAATTAGAAAGCACTTGTCACTAAAAATTTTTGTCAGAATATTTACTGTGTCTTCAAACCCTATTTCATCTGGTTTTCTTGGTAAAATTACAGTGCTTTTCTTAACAACACTATCTTAACAACAACCTGTTTTTTTTGGGGTTTTTTTTATCTTCTTCCCAGCCACTGCATTTCTGATTAAATATTTCTTCACGTTTGTGAAAATACACAGCAAAAGTTAGTCCATCATCATGATTGTATACAAATTCTGATATGGTGTTTACACTACGTCTGGCATAAGAGACATTGAAGCATTTTTCTTCAAAACCACTTCCAACAACTCTTGTTGTTTTTGCAACTGTAGCTGATGTTGGGTATTTTGTTGTTGAAATTTTATTAAAACCAAAATTTTCTCCATATCTGCAAGAAATTTTTTTTTTTTTTTTTTTTTTTTTTTTTTAAACCAATATGGTTGAAATTTGTAACTCCTGCTCCGCATCTGATTGCTTACTATTATAACTCTTGTTATACCGTGCTTGATTTCCTTGTCGTCCACAATTATAACTTCAGTTATAATGTTGCAATTTTTATCCTACCTTTGTGCTCATTTTCCTTATCACCAACTATTATATCTCTAGTTATAATGTTGTGAATTTTTATCCTCTGCTTGTGTTCGAGTATCTTTGTTGCCAACTATTACAACTTTAGTTATAATGTTGTGCTTGATGTAGAGATCCTCATTGCCAATTATTATAACTTCAGTTATAATGTTGCGAATTTATCTTGTGCTTGTGTTCAAGCTCCTCATCACCAACTATTATGACTCAATTTTGCAAGGTTATTGCTATAACAACACTCATAGTTGATGTAACATAATTCATTAAGTATTCTCTATGTGTAATGCTTAGTCTATTGCTGTAATGCCTGTATAGTTAGCATGAAGACTGATTCCAATATGAATACCCCCAACCTTATAACCTGAAACTCTTTATAGTATTGGAGAAGTTCAGAGTCACTGGGGGTGTACTCTTTAATCCACAACAAAAATAAAGCACACAGATACTACACTGATCTTAAGCAGGAATGGAAATCCATACATAATTTCATCATTATGTACATTTAAAGACACAAATGTGAACATTCTGTAATAATTGTAAAGACTTAATAAAATATGCCATGATTTTAAGCATTAACCTAAGATACTACTGAACATAAAGCGAGGGATCGGTTTTCTATTGTTATTAAGTAATAAACTGTTCCTCTAGAATAGTGATTTTCAACCAGTGTGCCATGAGAGGATCATTGGTGTGCAACAAAAATTTTTCAAGATCATTAATTAAATTATTTTCAAAAGAAGTCCCGAGCAAAATATTAAAACCCACTTAAACTAATTATATGAATATATCATTGTTATAATAAATAAATATATACAAAAACAAAATCGATGAAGGCTAGAATCCTTGGGAGAAGATTTAAGAGTACACCTGTCCAAAATTCAATCTTGCTGAGATATTCTAAAAAAGATATGTCATACTCAGATATCTCATTAAATGTTAAATTATATTAAACAAAAAGTAAATATAAATTAGGTAAAATTAAGGTTGTAACAAATTTTTGAATGAAACATTTGCCACCTTAATTTTACTAGTTACTGTCCTCTTAGATATAAACTAGACATTATAAAAACAAAAAATTTCCTTATATATATATATATATATATATATACAAATATTTAAGTAAATGCTTAGTTTATAATAAACAGTATTAACAACATTTACCAGCCTGAATGTCAGAAATTTTATAGAAAATATTTCCTCTGACAGGAATTGATCCTGTATCCTATGCTGAACTGTCATATAGCCTGACGTGCTATACCACTTAGCTACAGAGGAAGTGTCTGGTTAACAAGGTTGAATTACTGCTTTTAAACTACAAATTTCCCATGATTTCTCTCGAATGCTCATATCTGTTCCTCTGTACTTAAATGGTATAACATGTCAGACTATATGACATTTCCGTGTAGGATTCAGGTTCGATTCCTGTCAGAGGACACATATTTTCTATGAAATTTCTCGGACATTCTGGTTGATAAATGTTGTTAATACTGTTTATTATAAACAGAGCATTTACTTAAATATTTGTATCTATAAAAATAATGTATAAACAATAAATATATTAAAATAATTGTCGAAATTAATCCTTTTCATTATATATATATATATATATATATATATATATAATTAATTATTTTTAATCAGATATTTTTATAACTTCAAACATTATTTTTAATGGATACATGCCATTTTTATTTAAAACTGTATTACATCCATCAGCCTGCACGCTTCAGAAACACAGTTATCCACTAAAAATAACATTTGAAGCAATAAAAATATATAAACTGATTACTCCTCTGTTGTTCTCACTTCTTAGTAATGTTTTCTAATTCTTTCACACCCAGTAACCCCTTTTGTCTTAGTGGCTTTACTGCCTTGCTTGGGGAAAATCTGATTTGTAGTTTTAAAAAAAACTACATGCAAAAAATTAAACTCTTATAGACTTTAGCATTTTTAATCTTCTGATATTATATGAGTGAACTGAATTTTCATTCGGTCCTGTTCCATGTTGAAAATCCTTAAAAACTACAACTCAAATTATTCATAGGTAAATAACCAAATTTAATACCTTTACCAACTGAACTTTGACACTCACTCCCTGAAAATTTTGCTGTCTCTTTTGCTGATAAAATCTGTCAAAATGTCATCTCTAAACAATCACTTTTCTATTTGATCAGTATTTTTACTTTTATTTCTTTTGTTCAAAAAAAAAAATAAAAAATAAAAATAACTACTACAATACTAAATAAACAAACTCCTGGGATAATCATCCTGGAAAGGTCAGTGTCCCATTAGTTTTCCCTTTGGAGATGTTAATCATCCTTTCAATTTGGTGTTGTGTTTAGAATAAGCACATTCACATGACACCCTTAGATTTCTTCTTTTTTTTTTTTTATTACCTTTCAAACCTACAGATTTTGTTTGGTATCACTTACATTGCTTTTTTGTACTATTTTTCTTTTTCTCTTATTTTTAGGGATATTTCTTCTTTTTTTTTTTCCCCACTTTCTTTTTCTATTTATTGAGAGTTTTTTTTTGTTTTATTTTTCATTTTATTTTTTAATGTTTCTGTTTTTCTTTTTAATATTAACTGCATATTTTTTTTATTTTATTTTATTTTATTTTATTTTTTTTTTTTTTTGATAAATAACTTAGTTTTGACCAGTACTTAGGTTACTTAATTTTTGACCAAGAAATAGTATTCAAGCTGCTTTTAACTTGTTGCTACACTTTTTGGGGGCTTAATAAATAAAAAAGAAAGACGTTTTAATATAACTAAACCAGTGTAATTGGCAGAATTCTTGAATATGCTATAAAATAATATATTTAGTAAATCTTGTGTTCACTTTATTCTTTTTTTTTGTTTTTCTTTTTGTTTCAGTTGCTTATACCATACTAATGTCAGTAGTTGAGTTGCTTAAGATTTAGTCAAATTTGAGTCCAGATGAATATAAACAAAAGATTGGGGATTATTATTTTGACTAGTTTCTCTTTTTCATTTGGTTTCTATTGCAACTTTCACATCATCATTCTGCGATTATTAATTTTAATATTTTTATTGAATTTTTTCTTTTTTTTCTTTTTTTTGTATGTTAACTTTTATATTTCTCTTTTTCACTTTCCCATCCTGGATATGACGATAAACTACATCCAACAGCAAGGCCTCTGATCAGGAGGTTTTGAGGAGCATGGAACCACCTCTTAATTGCTGATGTTCCCAGGTTAGGGTCCCAGCTATGAGCAAATAGCTGACACCCAAACTTGTGTAAAAATAGGTTTTAATACCAGTAATAATTTTTGAAGGAAAAATTATTATCAGCAATACTTTAAAATAAAAAGTACCAGTAATACAAACAGCTATACATTCTTTGAAAAAAATATTCCCAGCTATAGATTTTTGAAGAAAGACATTACCAGCAATAAAAATTTTGTCAGCATGAAATAACCCATTGAGGTTGATATGCCATAAACCAAACCAAACCAAACCAAACTAAACCAAACCTTTTCACTTTTTGTTGCTTTTCGTTTCGGGGTTCCACTTTTGTTTTCCACTTTTTTTTGTTGTTTTTTTTTTCCACTTTTTTTTGTTGTTTTTTTTTTCCACTTTTTTTTGTTGTTTTTTTTTTCCACTTTTTTTTGTTGTTTTTTTTCCACTTTTTTTTGTTGTTTTTTTTCCACTTTTTTTTGTTGTTTTTTTTCCACTTTTTTTTGTTGTTTTTTTTCCACTTTTTTTTGTTGTTTTTTTTCCACTTTTTTTTGTTGTTTTTTTTCCACTTTTTTTTGTTGTTTTTTTTCCACTTTTTTTTGTTGTTTTTTTTCCACTTTTTTTTGTTGTTTTTTTTCCACTTTTTTTTGTTGTTTTTTTTCCACTTTTTTTTGTTGTTTTTTTTCCACTTTTTTTTGTTGTTTTTTTTCCACTTTTTTTTGTTGTTTTTTTTCCACTTTTTTTTGTTGTTTTTTTTCCACTTTTTTTTGTTGTTTTTTTTCCACTTTTTTTTGTTGTTTTTTTTCCACTTTTTTTTGTTGTTTTTTTTCCACTTTTTTTTGTTGTTTTTTTTCCACTTTTTTTTGTTGTTTTTTTTCCACTTTTTTTTGTTGTTTTTTTTCCACTTTTTTTGTTGTTTTTTTTCCACTTTTTTTTGTTGTTTTTTTTCCACTTTTTTTTGTTGTTTTTTTTCCACTTTTTTTTGTTTTTTCACTTTTGTTTTGTCTTTTGTAGAAACACGTTTTTTAACATTGTTTTTTTTCTCTTTTCTTTCATCTAAATTTTTAATTTTATAGGAATAATTTTATATCAATTGTAAATAGCAAATCATAATCCTTATCTTTTTTCTTTTCTTTTTTTTTTTTTTTTTTTTTTTTTTTTTTCAGCTTTTTCTCATGGCTGGTCTAATGATGTTTGTCATACGAAAAGCTCGCGAGGAACTTCGAAGGACAGTAATGACAAAGTGTATGGATAATGTTGGATGTTGCTGTGAAGCAGGGCGACATCATAATGATTCCACTTTCTTCAAAAACATTTCCTCAGATAGTACTTATATCACTGTGCCATGTTCTGTTTGTATGAAAGGATCACACCACAATTCATTGGTGTTCACAGCTTGACGTTCTATATATATATATATATATATATATATACACACACACACACACACACATTTCTCACGAAACCCTATGCAAAATTCTACCAGAGTAAAATATTTTTCAGCTTTCATATTTTTGGGGTTTGCTATGATTAATAAACTCCTGCCTACAATATCTATTTTGAAAGATAATGGGAGAAAGAAAAGTCGCAAACAGTACACTATTCTTTAAAAAAAGAAAAAAAGAGATTAGATACAGTAGTTTCTCCTTTATCCACAGGCTGATCCAAGACTCCCCTCTGCAAATATGTTTTTCTTATATATACATACATCTGATAAACTTTAATTTAGAAATGAGGTATAAGAGATTAACAATAATTAATAATAAAATAGAACAATTATAATATACTGTATTAAAGGTTATGAAGGAGAGAGATTCATTCTTACCATAGATCTTGTTAGGCACAATATGAAATTAACAATAATACAATGGAACAATTATAGCAAAAGTTTAACAAAATTTTATTTTCACTGCAGATGTTAACAATATTAGCATACTTTTTATTTATTTTTTTTCAAGTTGAGAGCTTTCATTTATATAATCTGATTTCCCAGTATTGCTAGTCTTGTGCTTTCAAGCTATTATTAGGTAAACTTAATAGACTGTTTCAATCTGAAGTTGATTGCTAGTAGCCTGAAATGTGGAAAAGAAAATTGCTGATAAGGGGAGACAACTGTATATTCAAATATCTGATTGGCCAATTTGGAAGTTTTGTGTGATTGTTGTTTGTTGTTCTAGATTTGCTTATTGACATTTGTGTGTGGTGAGAAAGATTTTTTTAAACCTCCACAAGGAAACTAAGAAATATTCCTAACATTTTGTTGTACAAATTTTTCCCCTTTTGTAAATTTTTTTTTTTTTTTTTTCATGTTCATCAAGATTGAAGATATGCTGCTAAAAATTGTTTTTGGGATGTTTTACTAGAAAAAAAAAAGAAAGAAAATATATTTGAGATATCTCTCCATTAACAGATTTTTAATTTTCATCAGGTAAATGTGGGATCTGTGATATATTTTTTATCAAAGATTTGCCTCTCAGTGTTTATATATAAACTTTTTACTTTATTTTTTTAGAATGCATGCAGTATTCAAGGAATTTTTTAAAATAATTTAAACATTTCAATCAACAAATCTTTGGTTTACAGTGCTTTGTGATTTTCCTTAGTCAAAATTAAAGTATTGTTAAAAACAAAAATTTAACAATATATGATGATCAAGATAACTTTAAAAAAAATATCAATCTTTTCTATTCAAAAATCTTCATTAACTCTGTAAAGGCCATTTCTTTCTACTTTTTTACTTAAAACTACATGGCAACCAGTTAGTGATCAACCTCTGAGTACTAAAAAAAAATGGTGGGACATTATAAACCTGTGGGTTCCAATATATACGAACTGAAAAAGGTGGCATTCAAATTGATCCACTATAAAGCAACCCATCATGCCTCAAAGATAATCAAATTGCATACACACATACAAAATTAAGGTTAGTAGATATAAAATTTGAAAAGTTCCAAGAAGATAAGTACATATCTTAAGTAATGGCATTACGAACAAATAAAGGTTTGATTCTAGTCGAGAGACACTTTTTTTTTTTTTTTTTTTTTTAATAAGACTTTCAATCTCTATGCAAGTAGATATTGATTTCCTTATTATAAAAGAAAAAGAAAAACCTGTCAGGAATGTTTTCTCAAACATGTATATTTACTAAATATAAAATGTATCCTGGTTTATATCAATGAAGAGCTAGTTTTTTTCATATCCTGTACATATAATAATCAAATTGAACACGCACACACAGAATTACTTCCCTTACACTAAAAAATTTATTTTGCAAAATAGTATGAAAATTTTTTTTTAAATAATTGTATTGTCTGATTAACAACTTCCGACTCTATGCCAACATTATTTTTAATTTGATTTTTTTTTTTTTTTTTTTTTATTGCAAATTAATCTTAAATTTTAATATTTTTCTTTAATAAGGAACACTTGTCCACAAAATATGTCTTCTAAATTAGGAAATATAGTCTGTATCTTTTAATTGGTTAATGTGTATAAACTATGGAATGATCATAAAAATCATAACTAGAAAAGAATATCGGAATTTTTTTTTTATGGGGTGGGTAGAGATGCACAACTGTTTTGCTTTTGGGGTTCACATCTGCAGCTGTAAATCTGTGTATACACTGGTACTTAAAAAAAAAAAAAAAAAAAAAAACTGAAATCATATTGTCTATAAGTTTGAGCGGAGATGGCAACATTCCAAGCTTTCTTCAGACAACTGAACTCTTTTTTTCGTTCTTATTGCACATTTCTGCCACTTCATTCTACAGCCTTCTTCAGATTTATAATACCTAAGGAAATAGAGGGGTTGATATTTTAGCAACCATTTCTGTCATCTTGATTTTTGCTATCCACAACCACCTTCATTTTACTTAGAAATTACACACTTGAAGAAAGTGCTCTAGAATAACTCAACCAAAACACAGCAACAATACAAAGGAGTTCATTTATTGGAATAAAACTTGGAAAATGAAATCATACACAAAATATCAACAGATACTAATTGCTATGGCCAAAAATACTGATTATATACTGGGTTATTTCTTATAAACATTATATCTGTCTATATATCTGAGATGAGGTATTGTAACTATTTACACTATTTGCATTGTTCAGACTGTTGTCCTCATCTTTATTGCTATATTCACAACGTTTCAGCTGTTGTATGCTCCAACCTTCTTCAGGTGATATACAGTGGGAATTAACTAATACTGATATATCTAAAAAGCAATGGAACTAGAACAATCTACCTCCATTGACTAAATAAAGGGTCCAGTACAAAATTCCAACATATATCACCTGAAGAAGGCTGTAGAGTGTACAACAGCTGAAACATTGTGAATATGTCAATAAAAATGAAGACGACAGTCTGAATGATGTAAATAGTGTAAATATAAATATTATATTTATTGGGTACATGTATTAGACATTCCTGTTTTTTGTTTTGTTTTTTTCCACAGTGGAATCGGTATCTACCAGCTTACAGATTGAAAGTCTTATTAAAGAAAATGTACCTTTTCTTGACTGGAATCAAATCATTATTCCCTTTATCTGAGAAAGAACCTTCAAACCCAGCAGAGTTTACTCTTTAGCCACAAGAAGTCATTATAGCAAAGCAAGGCTAAATAACACTTCTTTTTTGGGGACCTTTTAAAATCTAAATCTGTTAAGTTTATTTTTGTACCCAAAGCATAATATAAAGTTGACAGTCTAACAAATACTGTTGCCTAATCACGGACAAAGTAAATGTTTATAATAGTAAAAAATGTTATATTAAAAAAAACATTACTTAAATTAACTTTGTTTCAATTACAAAGTTAAGGTTAGCAGATATAAAAGTTAAAAAGTTCCAAGCAGATAAGTACATTTCATAATTAGAGTAATTGAGTCTTGCTTTGCTGTAATGCTTTCTTGTAGCTTAATAGTAAATCACCCTCAAATTAAAAAGGAATAAAGGTTTGATTCTTGTCGAGAGGCACATTTTCTTAAAATAAGACTTTTAATCTCTATGCTCTATCAGTAGATACTGATTTCTCTATCTAAAAAAAAAAAAAAACAGATGTCTTCTCAAATATGTATAATCACTAAATATAAAGTGTATCCTGGTTTATATCAATGAGGAGCCAGTTTTTCATATCCTGTACATATGTGGTTAATATCTTTACAATATCGATGAAGATATCTTTTAAAAAATACAAAATGCATTGGTATATATGATTAAAAAAAAAAAAAAAAAAAAATGCACTAATGTGCAAAACATTTGAATTAAAATTGAATAAATCCAAATTATTATTATTAATACTACTATTTATTATTATTATATTTCCTTTGTTTTCTGGTGTATAATCATTTCTTTCCGGTTCCTGACCAGTGACCTAAAGTCAAAAATGGCATCATGACATTTTCCACCGAGGAGTTTTTGAATTAAAAAATAAATAATCATATATTTTACATAGATAAAGCCCTTTGTAAGGTGTGGGCTGTACTTGTGAGTACAATTTTTTTTTTTTTACATTTCTTTAAGGCATGGGCTACCAGGGATTCCTTCAATGTGTCTATTGGAATCTTTTCCAATCAGTCAAGGGTTCCAACTACAACTGGAATTGTTAATATTCTCATGTGCCACATTTTTGAGATTTTGATTTCAAGGTTCTTGTATTTTGATACTTTTTTTGAAGATCTTCAAAGATAAATTGCATTCTGCAAGGACTGTCATATCAATAAGTAGGCACATTTCAGGGTGATTAACTTTGATTGTTTTGTCTGTGTGTATTGTAAAGTCCCATAAAATTGTTACAGGTCTTCATAACTGAGTCTGAGTGGTGTTCATACCAATTTCTAGCAGTTTCCTTTTCATAATCATTGCAGATTTTCTAGTGAAGATATTGGCCTACTCTGTCGTGCCATGTTGCATATTCAGTGAGTACCAATACCAGACAACCTGATGCTACAAGATGGTCAATTGTTTCTGGATATTTATCACAGAATCTGCATTTTGGATTAACACAATTTTTCAGTATATGTGTGCGTGGTAATTTCTAGTCAGCACACATACTGAAAAGTTGTTAGGCCCATCGGAAAAGCTCATTTTGGACTGTTTCTTGTTTGATGGTATCTCACATTGTATCATTTATGATGCAGTCCATATAGGAGATGACTAGGATGGTTTGGTAGCATCTCATTTATAATGTTTCAATTCTTCTTCCTAATGGATAAAAAAAAAAAAAATGTTTTTATATTATAAAATGTTAATTTTAATATTTCCTAATTTTTAGAAAATTAATGAAAGGATTCATGGAAATATTTGTATTACACACTTATGATGAGACAACAGTTTTAGGAATTTCATAGACATATAGTGAACCCCCAAAACACTATGAATGTATAAAAATAGATTTGTATAGTAAAATGACCAACAATACATTTTATTTGTAGTTGAAGGCATACAATTAAGTTCAAAATATATTTAGTTGAAACCATAAAATTGTGTTCAAAATACTTAGATTACAGCATTAAATAATCCATAGAAGTGTTGATATGCCGCTAAACAAAATCAACCAACCAACAATACATATTCATAGTAAAATGACCAACACTACATTTTATCTGTAGTTGAAGGCATACAATTGCATTCAAAATGTATTTAGTTGTAGCCATAAAACTGTGTTCAAAATATTGAGATTTTGACATTAAATAACCCATAGAGGTGTTGATATGCCGCTAAACAAAGTCAACCGACCAACAATACATATGTGTAGTTGAAGACATTCAATCGTGTTCAAAATATATTTAGTTGAAGCCATAAAATTTTGTTCAAAATATTTAGATTTTGGCAGGGGTGTTGATATGCTGCTAAACAAAATCAACCAAATTGGCAAAACGTGTATATACCAGTGCAACTTTCTCTTGTTGACAGCAGTTATGAGGTCTTCCAATGGATCTGTTTCTTCTTTGATGGAGTCTTGTATGGCCTCATTTATGATGCAGTGTACATAGAAGATACCTAGAATAGTTTTTGTTTTGATTGTTTGCTGTAATTCTGACAAAGATTTGCAAGTGTACAGAAAGACTGTGAAGGTCACTACACAGCAGTCTGATCTTTGATTTAAGACAGAGGTTCTTGTCTTTCAGGAAATTATAATACAGTTATATAAACAAGTTTCAGGGAGGAGTTTGTGTAGTTTTATATACTGCAGATAACCCCCTTTCTCACAGACTAAACATCATACTCACTGCTCTATCACTGTTTCTATGGAAAATGCTCAAACGAACTCCATTTCTTAATTCCACCAGTTCTAACCATCACCTGCCACGCACATTGTAGCAAGCCATCCACATTCCCTTTGTATTTCATTGGTGAGATGTAAGTTCCACTCGAGCAGCTGCTTTGTGGAACCAACTCCTAAGATCACTACAGTCTTGACCTGTCCAAATCTAGTGTTAACCATTATCTTTCCCACTGATCCACATAAACTGTCTCTTACTATTTAATATCTAAACTATCAGCTGGATACAACTGCTTTCTAAGATCAATGGTGAAATAGGCTTTCAGTGAGTAGAGCCTAAGGGTTTTGGCAAAGATCATCATCCTTTGGACTGGCACTATGGCGTCACAAACGAAGAACTATACCAAATAACAGAAACCCCATCACTTGAGGACTACCAACAGCAGCAACAATTAAAATGGACAGCAAATGTAACCCAAAGAGAAAATATTGACATAATCAAGATGTTAACATTCCACACCAATTCAAATAGAAGATTCGGAAAGAAACCCTCATCAATGCTGGAAAGAGTGTCATCATCTACTGGACAAGACACCTGTTTTTCTAACAAAAAAGTGATTTAACAGAATTAATTTAAAAATTTCAACCAAAAACAGTACTGGCTACTCAGTTAATGAATGCCAAATTTCACTTCTTCCTTGTGGAACTCTCTTCCAGCTTCTTTCTTCTCAGTCAAGTTTGATCTTCAATAATTTAAATGCAATGTCAATCATTTTCTTCTGTCTTCTTAATTCTTGTTCTTTTATTGTCCTATCTCATTAATAGTATATTTTCTCATATTCTCTAACACTCAGTTATCCCTTATGTTCTAATTGTTTTATTCTCTTGTTTGGGGTGAAATGATTAAAATAAAGTTTCCTTGTAAGGAAACAGCTAATTACCATTACTCTGTAACCCTCCAGCTCGAGTAGCTCCCAGGCCTTATACAAGGTGAACATCATTGTAAAAGTTTACATCATTGTATCAGTACAATCATTATCTCCCCACAAAAATTCTAAAAAAACGTTTTCTGGCCACAAACTGTTGACAAACCATAAAAAACAAACCAGAATGGTTTTCATTTAAGCAAGTCTAATTTAGTCATAAGATCCACAAACAACAGGCAATCTAAATCATCAGACACAGGTAAATATTGAATTTTGAGATTTGCTTATGTTTGCACAAGTGTAACAGATGTTTTCTGACTTGAACAACGTAAAGGAAAAAAAATTCTGAAATAAGGTGTAGGTTAAATTTAATATTAAATCTTCGCAATTTGCATGTAATAAGTTATTTCTTTAAGGACTTAATGGTCATATCACATTGAAACACTTGCTTTTGTCCAATCACCAAAGTTAAGCAACATTGAGCCTAGTCAGTACCAAGATGGGTGACTGCTTGGGAATACCAAATGTTGTAAGCTTGAATGTGTGGGTGTAATGGATAATGGCTTGGAATTGTTAATCAGAGCTGAGTTTGAATTCCATCCAGGTTCATTGGGAAAGGTATGAATTCACCTTTTCTCCTCCCAGCTATGGGTTAAATAGTAGGACTAGTACCAGAAAATCAATATGCTCTTAAAAGATTCTTACAATCCAAAAATATGTTTTGGCATTAATACAGCTGCCAGCTTGATTAGTAAGACTTGTATTACTAAACCGTTATCTCCCCACTACCCCAAAAAATTCTTACAATCTAAAAATATTTTCTGGCTTTAAATAACCTGCAAAGGGTTGATAAGTCATAAAAAATTAATCAATCAATCAATCTTTCTTTCATTTTCTCACTGAAATCAAACTGTCTCTCTGATGTCTTCCATCTTTCCTCAAAATCAAAATGAAACAGTTCATTATTATCGCAAAAAAAACTCTTACAATCTAAAAATATTTTCTGGCTTTAAATAACGTGCAAAGGGTTGATAAGCCTTAGAAAATCAATCAATCAATCAATCAATTCTATGGTATTGCCAAAAACCCCACATTCATTTTCAACTTTTGGCCACATTATGTTGCAACGTGGGTACACAGATAAATACCTCCAGAAACTAATCCACTATGTAAATGAGAGGACTTTGCTGCTAATCTGGTACTCCGCTTAAATTCATAAAGTCAAAGTACCAAAGAAGGTTAATTATTTTATAGTACTGCTGTTGCTTCCAATCCTACTAGAAATAATTGCAAAATACTTTCCACTCCTCAATTTATAGGTAGAACTATGCAAATTCCCAATATATATCACCTGAAGAAGGCCAGGGCATACAACAGCCGAAATGTTGTGAATATGGCAATAATGATGAAGACAACAGCCCAAACAATTTTAATGTAAATATTACTTGTAAGTGTTTCTGGTCACATAACTATAAAGTCTTGCCATGTTTTTTTTTTTCTGGGAAGAATCATGTTGAAGACTACATTTTCAGTGAAAATTCCCTGCCTCCCAATCTCATCAAGGATGTTTCAGGAACAACAGCCTTTGAAGAGACTCACTTAAGAGTAAGGGAAAATAATATTCTTTGGTCATTTCTTCCATTACAATCAATTGTTTCACATTTTGTTTGGTTTTGTTTTAATTATTTCACCCCAAGCAAGGCAATAAAGCCACTGAAACTCAAGGGGGTTACTGAGTGTGAAAGAATATAAGAAAAAGAGAACATTATTAAAGAGAGAGGGAAAGATAATGATTGACATCATATTTTAATTTTTGGAAGATCAAAGTTGACTGGAAAGCAAGAAGCTGAAAGATTTCCACAAGTAAGAAAAGAAAAACTGTTAACATAGAAGCTACGGTTACATCTAACCATTTCAACTGTAAAGTGATGAGACCTAGCTGCCAATCTAGTACTGCACTTCAATATGTAATATTGATGTACCCCAGAGGGAAACTCAGCTGAACAATTACCAGGAATGTACATGGGTGGTCCGAAAGTCTTGTCAACCTACAACCTCTCTTCCAAACTGTAGGAGCTTGCGTCGGCCATCTGAAATAGAAAATAATATTATGGCTGGATGACAAGACTTTCGGACCACCCTGCAGTTATAGAAATGTTCAGTGAAGCTACATTACGGTGGTGAGAAAGGGACTGAAGCCAAGATGCCAGTTCAGGACCAATACCATTGCAGATTCTTCTTTGGATTTTGTCAAGAATCTCTAATTACATAGCGGAAGAACCAGACCAGATGTGTCAGAAATACTCAATGCATGGACAAATAGACTTATAAAGATGTAAGGTAAATTCTGGTGAGAAAAATTGCCATGGCACAGTGAACCAACTTACCTGGTAGTAAACCTAGCAATTAATTCAATTTCACTTCATTTGAGTGGAAAATGTTTCCCCGAGAAGGGACAATGAATTACTCTTCTGGTGGTCAGCAGCACTCAATGCTAATGGAAGATTAAGAGAATTCTCTAAGAGGGTTAAAAGAGAGCAGTTTCATGTCAGAGGCATTAAAATTAACAAACCATTTCTTACCCCAGTCAAAAGTCATTTTTTTTTCTTTTTAGATCAGCTGCTTATTTGACATTATCGAACCAATCAGACTTACTATTAAGACAGGTATAAATATTAATCTTTTTCAAACAAAATATAAACCTCCTTTTTATTGAAAATTATTATTAATACAACAGAATCTCTCTACTGAGGGGATACAAACTTAAAATTTAATTATAATTTATGGAGAAAGAATTACACTGCCTTTAAAACATATACAGTGTAACCCGGATATAAGAGAGATTTTCTCTGGTTCCAAATTAGAGCCTGTGTTAATGTATATAAAATAGACCAAACCCGGATATAAGAGACGACTTCTCTGGTCCCGACAACTCTCTTATATATATAGGTTACACTGTATATACAGTGTAACCTATATATATAAGATCAAATTATTAATATTCAAAGTTTCAGCTTTTAAGCAGATTTTGTTCTTGAGTTAATAGAATTTTTTCTTCAAATAACACACATAGAGACAAGTGTCTTTTCTGTTAAATATTCACAAATATTTTTGCATTCACTACAATGTCAATGCACCATGTATAAATAAATGACAAAATATCAAGTAGCCAGTCCATGTAAAGTCCACATACCATTCCAGGTAAAAGTCTGAGTTGAAGTAGTAAGAAGACTCATTAAGAAATCTTCCTTTGTCTTATGTCCTGTCTTGACCTGCTGAACGGTTGAACTCTCTGCCTTCGGGCGGGGAGGAACCCGAAAGTGGCTACGCCGAAGGGCGGATTCTCTTTCGGGGAGGTAAACCGACCCTGAACCCGTTTATATGAGTTCAATGGGGATATTTTTGTCCGAGCCCACGGGCTCAGAGATCCTACATTAAACCGGCCTTGTGCCACATGATGCCCATGTGGGGGGGGGTGACTAAATATAGTCCTGTCAATAAAAAAACTGTTTCCATAAGAAGGAACTGGACTTAAAAAAATAAAGAGAGAAAGAAGCAATTTTTTTGTAAAACACCTAAAAAATGTTGGATTTACACTTTATCTGCTTTCTTATTTTCCTTTCCTTTTTCTTTGTTGAATAGGTCAAAGGTCAAATTTTCACACTCTCCTCCCACCTCAACCTGTAACGCATTCAAACAATTTTATATGTCCTTGTTTTTCAGGTGTGAACAAAGTGTACCTGGGATGGTAAAGTAAGTTTATTACCACCTCCATTCTAATGTTACTAATCAATATCTTTTCTGATAATTAATTTTAGATATTCACATTGTATTTGTACATATTCAATAATTTCCTTTCTGGCTTAGCAAAATATCATTTGCAACTAAAAGAAATTTTTCACAAGGTTCTCGTAAGTTTATAAAAAACAAAATTAATGGATGGCTTGTAACATTTACTTGAATATCTTAACATTTTCAAAAGGAATAAATTCAATATATATATATATATATATATATATATATAATCAAAATAAAAAAAAAAGAAAGTACAGTCAGATTTATAATCCACAGTTCTTTAGCATTTTATTTTTAAAAACCAGTGCTCGATATACAGTAGGGTATAATATTTATTCATAATTATTATTTGAAAATATTTATTCATTGTGACAAAGAAATTAACATGTTTCAGAACTAAAAATTAAAATTAGAGATTTTGTTCTATTTTCAAGTGATGTCGAATAACTTTTGAAAAAAAGGATTTACTTTTTTTAAGCTAGATAGGATTATATAGTTTAAGCTGGAGAGGGAAAGGGATTACAAAATTTTAAAAGGGTGATGCCTTTTTTGATGAATCAGGATACAAGTATAATTTAAAATCACAAAGTGTAATAGGGTTTGTGGGCTTTACTCTGATCAACCAGTCACTTGCAGTTGTGTAGCATTTTTTGACATGTTTTTGATGTAATATTCTAAAATAAAATATATAAAAGACTTTGTTAAGACGAATCAAGTTCTCCGGTCACTAGTGTGTTTGTCTAAAAATAAATACGACTAAATTCACCTTCATCCTTGCCATGTGCCAATGGCTTAGGGGTAAAATCTTCAACTCATACCATGTCAGTCATGTTTCAATCCTGGCCTGAGTCAGTCGGATGTCTAGCCACACTGATGAGCTGTGAAACAGTCTATCTGTGGATGACAATATATATATTCAAACATACATTATTAAATATAACAAACAATGAATGTCTATTATGTTTGATCATGAGCCGTTCCAAACTTCGTATATTTGGCTTAATTTCTGGAGAGAATAAAGACAAAAATTGTCCAACATTTGGATATTTTTTTTATTATGCTGTTTCTTGATCTAAGCTTTCAGCTCACATGAGCCATCATCAGAGTGGTTATATAGACATTTAAACAAAGATATTCACCATCAAAGATGATATTCTGTTATGTTGACATAGAAGATTGCTAATGCAACAATAACAGTCGTAAATTCATGTTGCAGTTCTATGACATTCTAAGCCTGAGAGGAGTGTGATCTGGATGATAGGCAAACCTATCTATTCCTGTTGAGGATAAAGATAAATAATAAATAAAGTTTCAGAGTTTAGGTGGAGATATCAGAAGTACAGAGTTGAAGTAGTATTTAGAAGGAACTGGAAACCTAATCCTAAACAGGAAACAAGGGATAAACCACTTCTCTTGTTCAAAAGACCAGGGAGGAGTGTGAACCGGACTATAGGCAAAGCTATCTTTGTGTATTCCATATATAATATAAACATAACTCAGAAAAGAGAGAAATACATATTTATGTGATTGACTGTAGTGTGTATTTTCTTACTAATTATTCACTCAAGGCTCAAGAACCACACAAGGTAGAGGGTTACTGAATGAGGTTATCAACCTTTTGTCAAACCTGGGTTATTTCAAATGAAAAACACATCTTGGATTGTAAGAATAATTTTATTTTTGTGAGTGAATATTGCATTCACAATTTTTTGAGAATAACAATGATTTTTTTCCAGATGAAAGGCTTACTAATTAATCCATAGTGGGAGGAGGTGATGGATTCATACCATTTCCAAGAGTATTTGTGCATAAGTGAATGCAACAGCTCCAACTGGAATTTGAACTCAGCTCTACTGATTTCTAATTCCAAGCAGTTATCCATAACACCACCTGCACATCCTTATATGTGTCATCGCCACCATTGGCCGCTCCTTAGAAAAACGACTTTGACCTTCACAACCCCTTTATTCGCAGAATTAAGGTCAGAAGCAGGTAAGTAACTAGACGACTAGCCTAATGTGGTTGAAGCCTAAATCATACCTTGAGAGTATCAGATAAGGCAGTGCTAACCAAACATCAGGAGTAATTTTATATTTACAGTTTTCTACTCCCATTAGCCAGGGAGTACTTGAACAAACCATTTGATATAATCTTAGCCCCTTTTTTTCTAACAAAAAGCAAGCTGTTCTGCCTGGAGCCAGGATCAAAGTGTAGTATCTGTACACTGTCTTTGCAATCTTCCTGCCGATACAACTAATTAGTTCTGACCAAACCGGTTATCCTCGACCTGACACTGATCCAGACATTTTCTCCTGACAGTACATACTGTAAAAATAAAAATCGACATTTGTTTTTAAACCTCTGCTTTTGTGTCCTCATTGTCTTGGCTGTTCACACCTTTCTTCAAAAATAAAAAGCTTGTAGGGGCAACATCTTTATCGGTCCTGCAACATCTGAATATAAAAGGAAGAGGTAAGAAGTGCAGTTTACAAGGATATCCTGGAAAGATAATGGATGACTAGACTTGAAGAGGTTAAGAATGTATTGATTGAGGGAAACATTCTCTCAGGAGTTTGTTCCACCATATATCAGTTTTTAGGAAGAAACTGTCCTAATGGAACTTCCTTCTTACTAATGGAATACAAAGGAAATGATGGATCATTGGCATGGTCATCTCAGAATTGGTGAAACTAAGAAATGTAGCACATTGGAACATTTTTCCATGGAAACGTAGTAACAAGAGGCTTGCAATGTTTTGTTTATTGGGAAGGGGTTGTAGAGTGGAAAATAATTCCTCACCCACAAGGCCACAAAGACTTTTTTTTAACTCTACGAAAACTGGAAAATGAGGATTGGGCAGTTCCAACCCAGATATGACGACAGTACTCCATTTTTAGTTTGATCTGGCTCTTGTAAACATAGAACATGACAAGATTTGATTGATTTGTTTTTTATGGCTTATCAACCCTTTGCAGGTTATTTAAAACCAAAAAATGCCAAAAATATAGCAATGGACTGTTCCATTTTGATTGTGAGGAAAGATGAAAAAGACATATCAGAGAGACTGATTTCAGTAAGAAAAAGAAAGGATTCATTAATTTGTTTTTTATGGATTATCAACCCTTTGCAGGCTATTTAAAACCAAAAAATATTTTTAGATTGTAAGAATTTTTTTTTTTGAGATAGTAATGATACTATTTTTGACTGTGAGGAAAGAGTCTGATTTCAGTGAGAAAAAGGATTGATTGATTTGTTTTATGGATTATGAACCCATTGCAGGTTATTTAAATCCAAATTTTAGATTGTAAGAGTTTTTTTTTTGGTGGGGTGAGATAATAGTTTAGTGATACCAGTCTTACTAATTAACCAATAGCTGTGTGGAGAAGAGGTGGATTCATACCATTCCTAAGGGTATTTGTACATAAGTGACTATAATAAACCGAACAGGAATTGGAACTCTGATTAACAATTCTGAGGCATCATCCATAACACCACCTGCATATTCACGTTTACAGCACCTGTTAATCCAAAGTGGTCACTCATCTAGGTAATGCCTTGGCTCGATGTTGCTTAACTTTGGTGATTGTATGGGAACTTGTGTTTCAATAAACATAACTGGAGGAGTCAGGTACATACCAGAGTGGTTAAAGGAACTGACCATTTTTCCAGCATCTTTGATGATAGATCATATATATGAGTTCCACCAGAGGTCTGGAGTGAACTTGAGTTCCAATAGTTTGAGACAAGGAACTTCCCTGAGAGAAAAATTATTCATTGATTTTCTGTGTGTAGCTTAGGTGTGGCGCAAGGCAGAAAGTACAAGGCACTCATTGAGAATCAAACTCACTACTCAATCATAATTGTTCTAGTGTGCTAACCATTACACTACATCAAGGCACCCAAATAATCATTCATTATAATAGGCAGAAATCTTATGTGTGTGTGCATGTGATGTGCTATGTGGTTCAGTTCCAAATAAAAAATTAGTTCACATAGAGAAAGAAGTCTCTCTGGCAAGAAAATGATTCACATCTTGCCGCTCTGGCATCCTCTGCAAAGAGGAGGCACAGTCGAGTAATGAATAGTGGCTCGGATTGAGGAATTGGAAATCATTATAAAAAAAGAAAAAGATTATGAAAATTGTAATTTTATGTACAGGTTGTCCATAAAGTTCATGTGCACTTTAAAAAATTTATAATTTTATTTGTATTTGTGATAGAAATAATTTGTAAAAAGGATTAGAAAGAAGTAAATCTATATTTTTTTTAAGGTTTTATTGAAATTTTATTTAAGTCTCCACATGTCCTCCATTATTAGCAATACAAAGGGTAATACGATTTTGCAGTTCACGGAAAACATTTGCCAACTGATTTACAGTAATGCCTGAAATCACATTAGTTATTTTAGCTATACTTAAAACTAGGTACATTAAACTTTATAACATTTTTTTACAGATTATTTCTATCGCAAATACAAATAAAGTTATAAATTTTTTAAAGTGCACACGAACTTTATGGACACCCTGTATTTACCGCGAACCAGGTAACTCGTGATATAACATTTTAGTTCCTTTAAGAGTTATTTCCCTTGGTCAGTGTTACCGGCAGCTGATTTAATAAGTCGGATGAGTTCATATCGTTCATAAATCTTACTCAAGAGACTTTTTGATTGGTGTGAAATTGAAAACTTATTTCATTTGCTGAATAATATATTTATGAACCACAGGATTCAACAAATACAATTAACATTTCATGATGCAAACTAGAAAATTAATTTACACAAAGAATTTCAGAGACCTTTTGATTGCTTTGAGTAACTTTATTTTTAAACATTCAACATTTTCAAAATATCTTATTATAGAAATGTAGGAAATGTATTGAAAATAGTTTTCGTATAGTATTAAGGATTATTTATTTATTTTTTCAGCAAACATTTTATAGAGCATATGTAGGGTCACAAACAGGTGATGCCATTTCAGTAACAAGGGAATTTTTTCAAATGGACTACCTTACCAATGACAAAAACTGTACAAATTTCTTGTTTAACTTTATAAAAATAGAAGCTAACATGACAGCTATTCAAAGACTTTTAGAATTAAGTTAAAACTAAACACTCCTAATGCTATCTAAAGACAAAAAAATAGATCAAATTTTTGTCTAGTCTGATAAAAATGCAAGATATATGACAGCTATGGCAATACAGTAAAAAAAAAACTAAACACTTAATGTATTTTTAATGCCAAAAACAGAATAAAATTTTGAGCTAACCCAATGAAAATGGAAGCTCAAATGACAGCTTTCATGGTCCAATAAAAATAAATTTTTATAAAATTGATTAAAACTAAACACTCCTAATGCCATCTAAAGACAGCAAACAACAGAAATATTTTGGTCAGTTTTGTAATCTAAGACTGATCATGAAGATTATCTTAGCAGTTACTTCCCTTTACATTTTATCATTTAAACATTATTTTTAGTGAATACTCATATTTGAGTAGACACTCCATTCAATTATTAAATGGTATATTTATTTATTTTCATCTACAGGACTGTATATTTGAGAATGCTTATTAAAGAAAAATATACACCCTCTGGCAGGACTCAAACCTGCATCCCTCTTGGCGGGGGAAACTGTCGTTAGATTCAACAGGCTTATACCAACTCAGCCACAAAGGGCATTTGCTGTTGCTTTGAATGTATTGATGGTAATATTTTTTTTTCAAAAAATGTATTGCTGATATTTTTACTATAAAAATCTATTTTTATACTTTCATCGTGTTTTGACCCCAGTTTTTTTTTGGGGGGGGCGGGGTTAACTCATTTGCTAGGATCCTAACAGGTGCTACCATCCCAGGTCAGGGTGGACCTTGGAACAACAGTAATTAAGAGGTGGTTCTACACTCCTCAAAACCTCCCAATTAAAGGCCTTGCTGATGGATGTAGTCTGTTGTCATACCCAGGACGCATTTTATATTGTATAAGATATTGTTATAGTGATTTATAGTCTATAATATTTGCTTATTAAAATTTGAAAAGTCAAACAAATTTTGTCAGTACAAAATCCTACATTCACCTGTTTCAGTTTTTTATATTTTAACTTCCAGCATTATTGATGACCAACTAACTCAGCCAAGATGATTAGTGACTAATTATTGGTGGTTCTTTTCACATACCCCACTATATTTTGCATTCCACATTTGAGTCAAATCAAAAAATTTTAATTCAGTTCAATGTTTTTCACTTATGTGGAAGCTACACATCAAAGTGACTAACATAACTAGGTATTTACTTTGTCTCCCCACTAAGATGAGTTGTGACACAAGGTCAGTTTTTAAAGTGGGAACAAAAATTGCCTGCAGCCCCCACAACCATCAGTTTCTCTGGCCTCGGTGTGAGTACCAATCCTTCTCTCTGGTGCAATGAGAGCACACAGTCTCAGGCAGCTGTTCCCCAAGGCTGGGCACCTCTTAGTATAATTTTGCTCAGTTGCAACTCTGTCCTTTGATGGAATCACCCCCAAGTACCCTCTGCCTAAAGACAGAGATGCAACTGAGAGATGATAAATAATGTGCTACAAACTACTCAAGACAGCAGTGAGTAGCATAATTAAACTGGTGACAGTAATTTTCAGTTCTCGATTTGGATATTCCGAGTTTTTTCGTGTATCTTCTGCAACACAGAATTGAAAAAATCATTTGAACTTACAAATAATACTTAATAATTACTTAATGCAAAGCTGTCATGGCCCAATAAGAAGCATTTTTTTAATTAGTTAAAACTAAATCTATGTTATTTAATGCCATCTAATCTAATTTATGGTATTTAATATCATCTAATTTTCAGTATTTAATGTCATCTAATTTCCATATATTTATGGTATTTAATGTCATCTAATTTATGGCATTTAATATCATCTAATTTACAGTATTTAATGTCATCTAATTTCCATCTAATTTATGGCATTTAATGTCATCTAATTTCCATCTAATTTATGGTATTTAATGTCATCTAATTTCCATCTAATTTATGGTATTTAATGTCATCTAATTTATAGTATTTAATATCATCTAATTTACAGTATTTAATGTTATCTAATTTCCATCTAATTTATGGTATTTAATGTCAGCTAATTTATGGCATTTAATATCATATAATTTACAGTATTTAATGTCATCTAATTTCCATCTAATTTATGGTATTTAATGTGATCTAATTTACAATATTTAATGTCATCTAATTTCTATCTAATGTATGGTATTTAATGTCATCTAATTTCCATCTAATTTATGGTATTTAATGTCATCTAATTTCTATCTAATTTATGGTATTTAATATCATCTAATTTATGGCATTTAATATCTAATTTTCAGTATTTAATGTCATCTAATTTCCATCTAATTTATGGTATTTAATGTCATCTAATTTATGGCATTTAATATCATCTAATTTTCAGTATTTAATGTCATCTAATTTCCATCTAATTTATGGTATTTAATGTCATCTAATTTATGGCATTTAATATCATCTAATTTTCAGTATTTAATGTCATCTAATTTCCATCTAATTTATGGTATTTAATGTCATCTAATTTATGACATTTAATATCATCTAATTTTCAGTATTTAATGTCATCTAATTTCCATCTAATTTATGGCGTTTCATGTCATCTAATTTCCATCTAATTTATGGTATTTAATGTCATCTAATTTCCATCTAATTTATGGCGTTTCATGTCATCTAATTTCCATCTAATTTATGGTATTTAATGTCTTCTAATTTACAGTATTTAATGTCATCTAATTTCTATCTAATTTATGGTATTTAATATCATCTAATTTATGGCATTTAATATCATCTAATTTTCAGTATTTAATGTCATCTAATTTCCATCTAATTTATGGTATTTAATGTGATCTAATTTATGGCATTTAATATCATCTAATTTTCAGTATTTAATGTTATCTAATTTCCATCTAATTTATGGCGTTTCATGTCATCTAATTTCCATCTAATTTATGGTATTTAATGTCATCTAATTTATAGTATTTAATATCATCTAATTTTCAGTGTTTAATGTTATCTAATTTCCATCTAATTTATGGTATTTAATGTCATCTAATTTATGGCATTTAATATCATCTAATTTTCAGTATTTAATGTCATCTAATTTCCATCTAATTTATGGCATTTAATGTCATCTAATTTCAATCTAATTTATGGTATTTAATGTCACCTAATTTATGGCATTTAATATCATCTAATTTTCAGTATTTAATGTCATCTAATTTCCATCTAATTTATGGTTTTTAATGTCACCTAATTTATGGCATTTAATATCATCTAATTTTCAGTATTTAATGTCATCTAATTTCCATCTAATTTATGGTTTTTAATGTCACCTAATTTATGGCATTTAATATCATCTAATTTTCAGTATTTAATGTCATCTAATTTCCATTTAATTTATGGTATTTAATGTCATCTAATTTCCATCTAATTTATGGTATTTAATGTCATCTAATTTATGACATTTAATATCATCTAATTTTCAGTACTTAATGTCATCTAATTTCCATCTAATTTATGGCATTTAATGTCATCTAATTTCCATCTAATTTATGGTATTTAATGTCACCTAATTTATGGCATTTAATATCATCTAATTTTCAGTATTTAATGTCATCTAATTTCCATCTAATTTATGGTTTTTAATGTCACCTAATTTATGGCATTTAATATCATCTAATTTTCAGTATTTAATGTCATCTAATTTCCATCTAATTTATGGTTTTTAATGTCACCTAATTTATGGCATTTAATATCATCTAATTTTCAGTATTTAATGTCATCTAATTTCCATCTAATTTATGGTTTTTAATGTCACCTAATTTATGGCATTTAATATCATCTAATTTTCAGTATTTAATGTCATCTAATTTCCATCTAATTTATGGTTTTTAATGTCACCTAATTTATGGCATTTAGTATCATCTAATTTTCAGTATTTAATGTCATCTAATTTCCATCTAATTTATGGTTTTTAATGTCACCTAATTTATGGCATTTAATATCATCTAATTTTCAGTATTTAATGACATCTAATTTCCATCTAATTTATGGTTATTAATGTCACCTAATTTATGGCATTTAATATCATCTAATTTTCAGTATTTAATGTCATCTAATTTCCATTTAATTTATGGTATTTAATGTCATCTAATTTCCATCTAATTTATGGTATTTAATGTCATCTAATTTATGACATTTAATATCATCTAATTTTCAGTACTTAATGTCATCTAATTTCCATCTAATTTATGGCATTTAATGTCATCTAATTTCCATCTAATTTATGGTATTTAATGTCACCTAATTTATGGCATTTAATATCATCTAATTTTCAGTATTTAATGTCATCTAATTTCCATCTAATTTATGGTTTTTAATGTCACCTAATTTATGGCATTTAATATCATCTAATTTTCAGTATTTAATGTCATCTAATTTCCATCTAATTTATGGTTTTTAATGTCACCTAATTTATGGCATTTAATATCATCTAATTTTCAGTATTTAATGTCATCTAATTTCCATTTAATTTATGCTATTTAATGTCATCTAATTTCCATCTAATTTATGGTATTTAATGTCATCTAATTTATGACATTTAATATCATCTAATTTTCAGTATTTAATGTCATCTAATTTCCATCTAATTTATGGCGTTTCATGTCATCTAATTTCCATCTAATTTATGGTATTTAATGTCATCTAATTTCCATCTAATTTATGGTATTTAATGTCATCTAATTTATGACATTTAATATCATCTAATTTTCAGTACTTAATGTCATCTAATTTCCATCTAATTTATGGCATTTAATGTCATCTAATTTCCATCTAATTTATGGTATTTAATGTCACCTAATTTATGGCATTTAATATCATCTAATTTTCAGTATTTAATGTCATCTAATTTCCATCTAATTTATGGTTTTTAATGTCACCTAATTTATGGCATTTAATATCATCTAATTTTCAGTATTTAATGTCATCTAATTTCCATCTAATTTATGGTTTTTAATGTCACCTAATTTATGGCATTTAATATCGTCTAATTTTCAGTATTTAATGTCATCAAATTTCCATCTAATTTATGGTTTTTAATGTCACCTAATTTATGGCATTTAATATCATCTAATTTTCAGTATTTAATGTCATCTAATTTCCATCTAATTTATGGTTTTTAATGTCACCTACTTTATGGCATTTAATATCATCTAATTTTCAGTATTTAATGTCATCTAAATTCCATTTAATTTATGGTATTTAATGTCATCTAATTTCCATCTAATTTATGGTATTTAATGTCACCTAATTTATGGCATTTAATATCATCTAATTTTCAGTATTTAATGTCATCTAATTTCCATCTAATTTATGGTTTTTAATGTCACCTAATTTATGGCATTTAATATCATCTAATTTTCAGTATTTAACGTCATCTAATTTCCATCTAATTTATGGTTTTCAATGTCACCTATTTTATGGCATTTAATATCATCTAATTTTCAGTATTTAATGTCATCTAAATTCCATTTAATTTATGGCATTTAATGTCATCTAATTTCCATCTAATTTATGGTATTTAATGTCACCTAATTTATGGCATTTAATATCATCTAATTTTCAGTATTTAATGTCATCTAATTTCCATCTAATTTATGGTTTTTAATGTCACTTAATTTATGGCATTTAATATCATCTAATTTTCAGTATTTAATGTCATCTAATTTCCATCTAATTTATGGTTTTTAATGTCACCTAATTTATGGCATTTAATATCATCTAATTTTCAGTATTTAATGTCATCTAATTTCCATCTAATTTATGGTTTTTAATGTCACCTACTTTATGGCATTTAATATCATCTAATTTTCAGTATTTAATGTCATCTAATTTCCATTTAATTTATGGTATTTAATGTCATCTAATTTCCATCTAATTTATGGTATTTAATGTCACCTAATTTATGGCATTTAATATCATCTAATTTTCAGTATTTAATGTCATCTAATTTCCATCTAATTTATGGTTTTTAATGTCACCTAATTTATGGCATTTAATATCATCTAATTTTCAGTATTTAACGTCATCTAATTTCCATCTAATTTATGGTTTTCAATGTCACCTATTTTATGGCATTTAATATCATCTAATTTTCAGTATTTAATGTCATCTAATTTCCATTTAATTTATGGTATTTAATGTCATCTAATTTCCATCTAATTTATGGTATTTAATGTCACCTAATTTATGGCATTTAATATCATCTAATTTTCAGTATTTAATGTCATCTAATTTCCATCTAATTTATGGTTTTTAATGTCACCTAATTTATGGCATTTAATATCATCTAATTTTCAGTATTTAATGTCATCTAATTTCCATCTAATTTATGGTTTTTAATGTCACCTAATTTATGGCATTTAATATCATCTAATTTTCAGTATTTAATGTCATCTAATTTCCATTTAATTTATGGTATTTAATGTCATCTAATTTCCATCTAATTTATGGTATTTAATGTCATCTAATTTATGACATTTAATATCATCTAATTTTCAGTACTTAATGTCATCTAATTTCCATCTAATTTATGGCATTTAATGTCATCTAATTTCCATCTAATTTATGGTATTTAATGTCACCTAATTTATGGCATTTAATATCATCTAATTTTCAGTATTTAATGTCATCTAATTTCCATCTAATTTATGGTTTTTAATGTCACCTAATTTATGGCATTTAATATCATCTAATTTTCAGTATTTAATGTCATCTAATTTCCATCTAATTTATGGTTTTTAATGTCACCTAATTTATGGCATTTAATATCATCTAATTTTCAGTATTTAATGTCATCTAATTTCCATCTAATTTATGGTTTTTAATGTCACCTAATTTATGGCATTTAATATCATCTAATTTTCAGTATTTAATGTCATCTAATTTCCATTCAATTTATGGTTTTTAATGTCACCTAATTTATGGCATTTAATATCATCTAATTTTCAGTATTTAATGTCATCTAATTTCCATTTAATTTATGCTATTTAATGTCATCTAATTTCCATCTAATTTATGGTATTTAATGTCATCTAATTTATGACATTTAATATCATCTAATTTTCAGTATTTAATGTCATCTAATTTCCATGTAATTTATGGCGTTTCATGTCATCTAATTTCCATCTAATTTATGGTATTTAATGTCATCTAATTTACAGTATTTAATGTCATCTAATTTCTATCTAATTTATGGTATTTAATATCATCTAATTTATGGCATTTAATATCATCTAATTTTAAGTATTTAATGTCATCTAATTTCCATCTAATTTATGGTATTTAATGTCATCTAATTTATGGCATTTAATATCATCTAATTTTCAGTATTTAATGTTATCTAATTTCCATCTAATTTATGGCGTTTCATGTCATCTAATTTCCATCTAATTTATGGTATTTAATGTCATCTAATTTACAGTATTTAATGTCATCTAATTTCTATCTAATTTATGGTATTTAATATCATCTAATTTATGGCATTTAATATCATCTAATTTTCAGTGTTTAATGTTATCTAATTTCCATCTAATTTATGGTATTTAATGTCATCTAATTTATGGCATTTAATATCATCTAATTTTCAGTATTTAATGTCATCTAATTTCCATTTAATTTATGGTATTTAATGTCATCTAATTTCCATTTAATTTATGGTATTTAATGTCATCTAATTTCAATCTAATTTATGGTATTTAATGTCACCTAATTTATGGCATTTAATATCATCTAATTTTCCGTATTTAATGTCATCTAATTTCCATCTAATTTATGGTTTTTAATGTCACCTAATTTATGGCATTTAATATCATCTAATTTTCAGTATTTAATGTCATCTAATTTCCATCTAATTTATGGTTTTTAATGTCACCTACTTTATGGCATTTAATATCATCTAATTTTCAGTATTTAATGTCATTTAATTTCCATTTAATTTATGGTATTTAATGTCATCTAATTTCCATCTAATTTATGGTATTTAATGTCATCTAATTTATGACATTTAATATCATCTAATTTTCAGTACTTAATATCATCTAATTTCCATCTAATTTATGGCATTTAATGTCATCTAATTTCCATCTAATTTATGGTATTTAATGTCACCTAATTTATGGCATTTAATATCATCTAATTTTCAGTATTTAATGTCATCTAATTTCCATCTAATTTATGGTTTTTAATGTCACCTAATTTATGGCATTTAATATCATCTAATTTTCAGTATTTAATGTCATCTAATTTCCATTTAATTTATGGTATTTAATGTCATCTAATTTCTATCTAATTTATGGTATTTAATGTCATCTAATTTATGACATTTAATATCATCTAATTTTCAGTACTTAATGTCATCTAATTTCCATCTAATTTATGGTATTTAATGTCATCTAATTTACAGTATTTAATGTCATCTAATTTCTATCTAATTTATGGTATTTAATATCATCTAATTTATGGCATTTAATATCATCTAATTTTCAGTATTTAATGTCATCTAATTTCCATCTAATTTATGGTATTTAATGTCATCTAATTTATGGCATTTAATATCATCTAATTTTCAGTATTTAATGTTATCTAATTTCCATCTAATTTATGGCGTTTTATGTCATCTAATTTCTATCTAATTTATGGTATTTAATGTCATCTAATTTATAGTATTTAATATCATCTAATTTCAGTGTTTAATGTTATCTAATTTCCATCTAATTTATGGTATTTAATGTCATCTAATTTATGGCATTTAATATCATCTAATTTTCAGTATTTAATGTCATCTAATTTCCATTTAATTTATGGTATTTAATGTCATCTAATTTCCATTTAATTTATGGTATTTAATGTCATCTAATTTCCATCTAATTTATGGTATTTAATGTCACCTAATTTATGGCATTTAATATCATCTAATTTTCAGTATTTAATGTCATCTAATTTCCATCTAATTTATGGTTTTTAATGTCACCTAATTTATGGCATTTAATATCATCTAATTTTCAGTATTTAATGTCATCTAATTTCCATCTAATTTATGGTTTTTAATGTCACCTAATTTATGGCATTTAATATCATCTAATTTTCAGTATTTAATGTCATCTAATTTCCATCTAATTTATGGTTTTTAATGTCACCTAATTTATGGCATTTAATATCATCTAATTTTCAGTATTTAATGTCATCTAATTTCCATTCAATTTATGGTTTTTAATGTCACCTAATTTATGGCATTTAATATCATCTAATTTTCAGTATTTAATGTCATCTAATTTCCATTTAATTTATGCTATTTAATGTCATCTAATTTCCATCTAATTTATGGTATTTAATGTCATCTAATTTATGACATTTAATATCATCTAATTTTCAGTATTTAATGTCATCTAATTTCCATGTAATTTATGGCGTTTCATGTCATCTAATTTCCATCTAATTTATGGTATTTAATGTCATCTAATTTACAGTATTTAATGTCATCTAATTTCTATCTAATTTATGGTATTTAATATCATCTAATTTATGGCATTTAATATCATCTAATTTTAAGTATTTAATGTCATCTAATTTCCATCTAATTTATGGTATTTAATGTCATCTAATTTATGGCATTTAATATCATCTAATTTTCAGTATTTAATGTTATCTAATTTCCATCTAATTTATGGCGTTTCATGTCATCTAATTTCCATCTAATTTATGGTATTTAATGTCATCTAATTTACAGTATTTAATGTCATCTAATTTCTATCTAATTTATGGTATTTAATATCATCTAATTTATGGCATTTAATATCATCTAATTTTCAGTGTTTAATGTTATCTAATTTCCATCTAATTTATGGTATTTAATGTCATCTAATTTATGGCATTTAATATCATCTAATTTTCAGTATTTAATGTCATCTAATTTCCATTTAATTTATGGTATTTAATGTCATCTAATTTCCATTTAATTTATGGTATTTAATGTCATCTAATTTCAATCTAATTTATGGTATTTAATGTCACCTAATTTATGGCATTTAATATCATCTAATTTTCCGTATTTAATGTCATCTAATTTCCATCTAATTTATGGTTTTTAATGTCACCTAATTTATGGCATTTAATATCATCTAATTTTCAGTATTTAATGTCATCTAATTTCCATCTAATTTATGGTTTTTAATGTCACCTACTTTATGGCATTTAATATCATCTAATTTTCAGTATTTAATGTCATCTAATTTCCATTTAATTTATGGTATTTAATGTCATCTAATTTCCATCTAATTTATGGTATTTAATGTCATCTAATTTATGACATTTAATATCATCTAATTTTCAGTACTTAATATCATCTAATTTCCATCTAATTTATGGCATTTAATGTCATCTAATTTCCATCTAATTTATGGTATTTAATGTCACCTAATTTATGGCATTTAATATCATCTAATTTTCAGTATTTAATGTCATCTAATTTCCATCTAATTTATGGTTTTTAATGTCACCTAATTTATGGCATTTAATATCATCTAATTTTCAGTATTTAATGTCATCTAATTTCCATTTAATTTATGGTATTTAATGTCATCTAATTTCTATCTAATTTATGGTATTTAATGTCATCTAATTTATGACATTTAATATCATCTAATTTTCAGTACTTAATGTCATCTAATTTCCATCTAATTTATGGTATTTAATGTCATCTAATTTACAGTATTTAATGTCATCTAATTTCTATCTAATTTATGGTATTTAATATCATCTAATTTATGGCATTTAATATCATCTAATTTTCAGTATTTAATGTCATCTAATTTCCATCTAATTTATGGTATTTAATGTCATCTAATTTATGGCATTTAATATCATCTAATTTTCAGTATTTAATGTTATCTAATTTCCATCTAATTTATGGCGTTTTATGTCATCTAATTTCTATCTAATTTATGGTATTTAATGTCATCTAATTTATAGTATTTAATATCATCTAATTTCAGTGTTTAATGTTATCTAATTTCCATCTAATTTATGGTATTTAATGTCATCTAATTTATGGCATTTAATATCATCTAATTTTCAGTATTTAATGTCATCTAATTTCCATTTAATTTATGGTATTTAATGTCATCTAATTTCCATTTAATTTATGGTATTTAATGTCATCTAATTTCCATCTAATTTATGGTATTTAATGTCACCTAATTTATGGCATTTAATATCATCTAATTTTCAGTATTTAATGTCATCTAATTTCCATCTAATTTATGGTTTTTAATGTCACCTAATTTATGGCATTTAATATCATCTAATTTTCAGTATTTAATGTCATCTAATTTCCATCTAATTTATGGTTTTTAATGTCACCTAATTTATGGCATTTAATATCATCTAATTTTCAGTATTTAATGTCATCTAATTTCCATTTAATTTATGGTATTTAATGTCATCTAATTTCCATCTAATTTATGGTATTTAATGTCATCTAATTTATGACATTTAATATCATCTAATTTTCAGTACTTAATGTCATCTAATTTCCATCTAATTTATGGCATTTAATGTCATGTAATTTCCATCTAATTTATGGTATTTAATGTCACCTAATTTATGGCATTTAATATCATCTAATTTTCAGTATTTAATGTCATCTAATTTCCATCTAATTTATGGTTTTTAATGTCACCTAATTTATGGCATTTAATATCATCTAATTTTCAGTATTTAATGTCATCTAATTTCCATTTAATTTATGGTATTTAATGTCATCTAATTTCCATCTAATTTATGGTATTTAATGTCATCTAATTTATGACATTTAATATCATCTAATTTTCAGTACTTAATGTCATCTAATTTCCATCTAATTTATGGCATTTAATGTCATCTAATTTCCATCTAATTTATGGTATTTAATGTCACCTAATTTATGGCATTTAATATCATCTAATTTTCAGTATTTAATGTCATCTAATTTCCATCTAATTTATGTTTTTTAATGTCACCTAATTTATGGCATTTAATATCATCTAATTTTCAGTATTTAATGTCATCTAATTTCCATCTAATTTATGGTTTTTAATGTCACCTAATTTATGGCATTTAATATCATCTAATTTTCAGTATTTAATGTCATCTAATTTCCATCTAATTTATGGTTTTTAATGTCACCTAATTTATGGCATTTAATATCATCTAATTTTCAGTATTTAATGTCATCTAATTTCCATCTAATTTATTCTTTTTAATGTCACCTAATTTATGGCATTTAATATCATCTAATTTTCAGTATTTAATGTCATCTAATTTCCATTTAATTTCTGGTATTTAATGTCATCTAATTTCCATCTAATTTATGGTATTTAATGTCATCTAATTTATGACATTTAATATCATCTAATTTTCAGTACTTAATGTCATCTAATTTCCATCTAATTTATGGCATTTAATGTCATCTAATTTCCATCTAATTTATGGTATTTAATGTCACCTAATTTATGGCATTTAATATCATCTAATTTTCAGTATTTAATGTCATCTAATTTCCATCTAATTTATGGTTTTTAATGTCACCTAATTTATGGCATTTAATATCATCTAATTTTCAGTATTTAATGTCATCTAATTTCCATCTAATTTATGGTTTTTAATGTCACCTAATTTATGGCATTTAATATCATCTAATTATCAGTATTTAATGTCATCTAATTTCCATCTAATTTATGGTTTTTAATGTCACCTAATTTATGGCATTTAATATCATCTAATTTTCAGTATTTAATGTCATCTAATTTCCATTTAATTTATGGTTTTTAATGTCACCTAATTTATGGCATTTAATATCATCTAATTTTCAGTATTTAATGTCATCTAATTTCCATTTAATTTATGCTATTTAATGTCATCTAATTTCCATCTAATTTATGGTATTTAATGTCATCTAATTTATGACATTTAATATCATCTAATTTTCAGTATTTAATGTCATCTAATTTCCATGTAATTTATGGCGTTTCATGTCATCTAATTTCCATCTAATTTATGGTATTTAATGTCATCTAATTTCCATCTAATTTATGGCGTTTTATGTCATCTAATTTCCATCTAATTTATGGTATTTAATGTCATCTAATTTACAGTATTTAATGTCATCTAATTTCTATCTAATTTATGGTATTTAATATCATCTAATTTATGGCATTTAATATCATCTAATTTTAAGTATTTAATGTCATCTAATTTCCATCTAATTTATGGTATTTAATGTCATCTAATTTATGGCATTTAATATCATCTAATTTTCAGTATTTAATGTTATCTAATTTCCATCTAATTTATGGCGTTTCATGTCATCTAATTTCCATCTAATTTATGGTATTTAATGTCATCTAATTTACAGTATTTAATGTCATCTAATTTCTATCTAATTTATGGTATTTAATATCATCTAATTTATGGCATTTAATATCATCTAATTTTCAGTGTTTAATGTTATCTAATTTCCATCTAATTTATGGTATTTAATGTCATCTAATTTATGGCATTTAATATCATCTAATTTTCAGTATTTAATGTCATCTAATTTCCATTTAATTTATGGTATTTAATGTCATCTAATTTCCATTTAATTTATGGTATTTAATGTCATCTAATTTCAATCTAATTTATGGTATTTAATGTCACCTAATTTATGGCATTTAATATCATCTAATTTTCCGTATTTAATGTCATCTAATTTCCATCTAATTTATGGTTTTTAATGTCACCTAATTTATGGCATTTAATATCATCTAATTTTCAGTATTTAATGTCATCTAATTTCCATTTAATTTATGGTATTTAATGTCATCTAATTTCTATCTAATTTATGGTATTTAATGTCATCTAATTTATGACATTTAATATCATCTAATTTTCAGTACTTAATGTCATCTAATTTCCATCTAATTTATGGTATTTAATGTCATCTAATTTACAGTATTTAATGTCATCTAATTTCTATCTAATTTATGGTATTTAATATCATCTAATTTATGGCATTTAATATCATCTAATTTTCAGTATTTAATGTCATCTAATTTCCATCTAATTTATGGTATTTAATGTCATCTAATTTATGGCATTTAATATCATCTAATTTTCAGTATTTAATGTTATCTAATTTCCATCTAATTTATGGCGTTTTATGTCATCTAATTTCCATCTAATTTATGGTATTTAATGTCATCTAATTTATAGTATTTAATATCATCTAATTTCAGTGTTTAATGTTATCTAATTTCCATCTAATTTATGGTATTTAATGTCATCTAATTTATGGCATTTAATATCATCTAATTTTCAGTATTTAATGTCATCTAATTTCCATTTAATTTATGGTATTTAATGTCATCTAATTTCCATTTAATTTATGGTATTTAATGTCATCTAATTTCAATCTAATTTATGGTATTTAATGTCACCTAATTTATGGCATTTAATATCATCTAATTTTCAGTATTTAATGTCATCTAATTTCCATCTAATTTATGGTTTTTAATGTCACCTAATTTATGGCATTTAATATCATCTAATTTTCAGTATTTAATGTCATCTAATTTCCATCTAATTTATGGTTTTTAATGTCACCTACTTTATGGCATTTAATATCATCTCATTTTCAGTATTTAATGTCATCTAATTTCCATTTAATTTATGGTATTTAATGTCATCTAATTTCCATCTAATTTATGGTATTTAATGTCACCTAATTTATGGCATTTAATATCATCTAATTTTCAGTATTTAATGTCATCTAATTTCCATCTAATTTATGGTTTTTAATGTCACCTAATTTATGGCATTTAATATCATCTAATTTTCAGTATTTAATGTCATCTAATTTCCATTTAATTTATGGTATTTAATGTCATCTAATTTCTATCTAATTTATGGTATTTAATGTCATCTAATTTATGACATTTAATATCATCTAATTTTCAGTACTTAATGTCATCTAATTTCCATCTAATTTATGGTATTTAATGTCATCTAATTTACAGTATTTAATGTCATCTAATTTCTATCTAATTTATGGTATTTAATATCATCTAATTTATGGCATTTAATATCATCTAATTTTCAGTATTTAATGTCATCTAATTTCCATCTAATTTATGGTATTTAATGTCATCTAATTTATGGCATTTAATATCATCTAATTTTCAGTATTTAATGTTATCTAATTTCCATCTAATTTATGGCGTTTTATGTCATCTAATTTCTATCTAATTTATGGTATTTAATGTCATCTAATTTATAGTATTTAATATCATCTAATTTCAGTGTTTAATGTTATCTAATTTCCATCTAATTTATGGTATTTAATGTCATCTAATTTATGGCATTTAATATCATCTAATTTTCAGTATTTAATGTCATCTAATTTCCATTTAATTTATGGTATTTAATGTCATCTAATTTCCATTTAATTTATGGTATTTAATGTCATCTAATTTCCATCTAATTTATGGTATTTAATGTCACCTAATTTATGGCATTTAATATCATCTAATTTTCAGTATTTAATGTCATCTAATTTCCATCTAATTTATGGTTTTTAATGTCACCTAATTTATGGCATTTAATATCATCTAATTTTCAGTATTTAATGTCATCTAATTTCCATCTAATTTATGGTTTTTAATGTCACCTAATTTATGGCATTTAATATCATCTAATTTTCAGTATTTAATGTCATCTAATTTCCATTTAATTTATGGTATTTAATGTCATCTAATTTCCATCTAATTTATGGTATTTAATGTCATCTAATTTATGACATTTAATATCATCTAATTTTCAGTACTTAATGTCATCTAATTTCCATCTAATTTATGGCATTTAATGTCATGTAATTTCCATCTAATTTATGGTATTTAATGTCACCTAATTTATGGCATTTAATATCATCTAATTTTCAGTATTTAATGTCATCTAATTTCCATCTAATTTATGGTTTTTAATGTCACCTAATTTATGGCATTTAATATCATCTAATTTTCAGTATTTAATGTCATCTAATTTCCATTTAATTTATGGTATTTAATGTCATCTAATTTCCATCTAATTTATGGTATTTAATGTCATCTAATTTATGACATTTAATATCATCTAATTTTCAGTACTTAATGTCATCTAATTTCCATCTAATTTATGGCATTTAATGTCATCTAATTTCCATCTAATTTATGGTATTTAATGTCACCTAATTTATGGCATTTAATATCATCTAATTTTCAGTATTTAATGTCATCTAATTTCCATCTAATTTATGTTTTTTAATGTCACCTAATTTATGGCATTTAATATCATCTAATTTTCAGTATTTAATGTCATCTAATTTCCATCTAATTTATGGTTTTTAATGTCACCTAATTTATGGCATTTAATATCATCTAATTTTCAGTATTTAATGTCATCTAATTTCCATCTAATTTATGGTTTTTAATGTCACCTAATTTATGGCATTTAATATCATCTAATTTTCAGTATTTAATGTCATCTAATTTCCATCTAATTTATTCTTTTTAATGTCACCTAATTTATGGCATTTAATATCATCTAATTTTCAGTATTTAATGTCATCTAATTTCCATTTAATTTCTGGTATTTAATGTCATCTAATTTCCATCTAATTTATGGTATTTAATGTCATCTAATTTATGACATTTAATATCATCTAATTTTCAGTACTTAATGTCATCTAATTTCCATCTTATTTATGGCATTTAATGTCATCTAATTTCCATCTAATTTATGGTATTTAATGTCACCTAATTTATGGCATTTAATATCATCTAATTTTCAGTATTTAATGTCATCTAATTTCCATCTAATTTATGGTTTTTAATGTCACCTAATTTATGGCATTTAATATCATCTAATTTTCAGTATTTAATGTCATCTAATTTCCATCTAATTTATGGTTTTTAATGTCACCTAATTTATGGCATTTAATATCATCTAATTTTCAGTATTTAATGTCATCTAATTTCCATCTAATTTATGGTTTTTAATGTCACCTAATTTATGGCATTTAATATCATCTAATTTTCAGTATTTAATGTCATCTAATTTCCATTTAATTTATGGTTTTTAATGTCACCTAATTTATGGCATTTAATATCATCTAATTTTCAGTATTTAATGTCATCTAATTTCCATTTAATTTATGCTATTTAATGTCATCTAATTTCCATCTAATTTATGGTATTTAATGTCATCTAATTTATGACATTTAATATCATCTAATTTTCAGTATTTAATGTCATCTAATTTCCATGTAATTTATGGCGTTTCATGTCATCTAATTTCCATCTAATTTATGGTATTTAATGTCATCTAATTTTCCATCTAATTTATGGCGTTTTATGTCATCTAATTTCCATCTAATTTATGGTATTTAATGTCATCTAATTTACAGTATTTAATGTCATCTAATTTCTATCTAATTTATGGTATTTAATATCATCTAATTTATGGCATTTAATATCATCTAATTTTAAGTATTTAATGTCATCTAATTTCCATCTAATTTATGGTATTTAATGTCATCTAATTTATGGCATTTAATATCATCTAATTTTCAGTATTTAATGTTATCTAATTTCAATCTAATTTATGGCGTTTCATGTCATCTAATTTCCATCTAATTTATGGTATTTAATGTCATCTAATTTACAGTATTTAATGTCATCTAATTTCTATCTAATTTATGGTATTTAATATCATCTAATTTATGGCATTTAATATCATCTAATTTTCAGTGTTTAATGTTATCTAATTTCCATCTAATTTATGGTATTTAATGTCATCTAATTTATGGCATTTAATATCATCTAATTTTCAGTATTTAATGTCATCTAATTTCCATTTAATTTATGGTATTTAATGTCATCTAATTTCCATTTAATTTATGGTATTTAATGTCATCTAATTTCAATCTAATTTATGGTATTTAATGTCACCTAATTTATGGCATTTAATATCATCTAATTTTCCGTATTTAATGTCATCTAATTTCCATCTAATTTATGGTTTTTAATGTCACCTAATTTATGGCATTTAATATCATCTAATTTTCAGTATTTAATGTCATCTAATTTCCATTTAATTTATGGTATTTAATGTCATCTAATTTCTATCTAATTTATGGTATTTAATGTCATCTAATTTATGACATTTAATATCATCTAATTTTCTGTACTTAATGTCATCTAATTTCCATCTAATTTATGGTATTTAATGTCATCTAATTTATGGCATTTAATATCATCTAATTTTCAGTATTTAATGTTATCTAATTTCCATCTAATTTATGGCGTTTTATGTCATCTAATTTCCATCTAATTTATGGTATTTAATGTCATCTAATTTATAGTATTTAATATCATCTAATTTCAGTGTTTAATGTTATCTAATTTCCATCTAATTTATGGTATTTAATGTCATCTAATTTATGGCATTTAATATCATCTAATTTTCAGTATTTAATGTCATCTAATTTCCATTTAATTTATGGTATTTAATGTCATCTAATTTCCATTTAATTTATGGTATTTAATGTCATCTAATTTCAATCTAATTTATGGTATTTAATGTCACCTAATTTATGGCATTTAATATCATCTAATTTTCAGTATTTAATGTCATCTAATTTCCATCTAATTTATGGTTTTTAATGTCACCTAATTTATGGCATTTAATATCATCTAATTTTCAGTATTTAATGTCATCTAATTTCCATCTAATTTATGGTTTTTAATGTCATCTAATTTCCATCTAATTTATGGTATTTAATGTCACCTAATTTATGGCATTTAATATCATCTAATTTTCAGTATTTAATGTCATCTAATTTCCATCTAATTTATGGTTTTTAATGTCACCTAATTTATGGCATTTAATATCATCTAATTTTCAGTATTTAATGTCATCTAATTTCCATCTAATTTATGGTTTTTAATGTCACCTAATTTATGGCATTTAATATCATCTAATTTTCAGTATTTAATGTCATCTAATTTCCATTTAATTTATGGTATTTAATGTCATCTAATTTCCATCTAATTTATGGTATTTAATGTCATCTAATTTATGACATTTAATATCATCTAATTTTCAGTACTTAATGTCATCTAATTTCCATCTAATTTTTGGCATTTAATGTCATGTAATTTCCATCTAATTTATGGTATTTAATGTCACCTAATTTATGGCATTTAATATCATCTAATTTTCAGTATTTAATGTCATCTAATTTCCATCTAATTTATGGTTTTTAATGTCACCTAATTTATGGCATTTAATATCATCTAATTTTCAGTATTTAATGTCATCTAATTTCCATTTAATTTATGGTATTTAATGTCATCTAATTTCCATCTAATTTATGGTATTTAATGTCATCTAATTTATGACATTTAATATCATCTAATTTTCAGTACTTAATGTCATCTAATTTCCATCTAATTTATGGCATTTAATGTCATCTAATTTCCATCTAATTTATGGTATTTAATGTCACCTAATTTATGGCATTTAATATCATCTAATTTTCAGTATTTAATGTCATCTAATTTCCATCTAATTTATGTTTTTTAATGTCACCTAATTTATGGCATTTAATATCATCTAATTTTCAGTATTCAATGTCATCTAATTTCCATCTAATTTATGGTTTTTAATGTCACCTAATTTATGGCATTTAATATCATCTAATTTTCAGTATTTAATGTCATCTAATTTCCATCTAATTTATGGTTTTTAATGTCACCTAATTTATGGCATTTAATATCATCTAATTTTCAGTATTTAATGTCATCTAATTTCCATCTAATTTATTCTTTTTAATGTCACCTAATTTATGGCATTTAATATCATCTAATTTTCAGTATTTAATGTCATCTAATTTCCATTTAATTTCTGGTATTTAATGTCATCTAATTTCCATCTAATTTATGGTATTTAATGTCATCTAATTTATGACATTTAATATCATCTAATTTTCAGTACTTAATGTCATCTAATTTCCATCTAATTTATGGCATTTAATGTCATCTAATTTCCATCTAATTTATGGTATTTAATGTCACCTAATTTATGGGATTTAATATCATCTAATTTTCAGTATTTAATGTCATCTAATTTCCATCTAATTTATGGTTTTTAATGTCACCTAATTTATGGCATTTAATATCATCTAATTTTCAGTATTTAATGTCATCTAATTTCCATCTAATTTATGGTTTTTAATGCCACCTAATTTATGGCATTTAATATCATCTAATTTTCAGTATTCAATGTCATCTAATTTCCATCTAATTTATGGTTTTTAATGTCACCTAATTTATGGCATTTAATATCATCTAATTTTCAGTATTTAATGTCATCTAATTTCCATCTAATTTATGGTTTTTAATGTCACCTAATTTATGGCATTTAATATCATCTAATTTTCAGTATTTAATGTCATCTAATTTCCATCTAATTTATGGTTTTTAATGTCGCCTACTTTATGGCATTTAATATCATCTAATTTTCAGTACTTAATGTCATCTAATTTCCATCTAATTTATGGCATTTAATATCATCTAATTTTCAGTACTTAATGTCATCTCATTTCCATCTAATTTATGGCATTTAATGTCATCTAATTTCCAAATAATTTATGGTATTTAATGTCACCTAATTTATGGCTTTTAATATCATCTAATTTTCAGTATTTAATGTCATCTAATTTCCATTTAATTTATGCTATTTAATGTCATCTAATTTCCATCTAATTTACGGTATTTAATGTCATCTAATTTATGACATTTAATATCATCTAATTTTCAGTATTTAATGTCATCTAATTTCCATCTAATTTATGGCATTTAATGTCATCTAATTTCCATCTAATTTATGGTATTTAATGTCACCTAATTTATGGCATTTAATATCATCTAATTTTCAGTATTTAATGTCATCTAATTTCCATTTAATTTATGGTATTTAATGTCATCTAATTTCCATCTAATTTATGGTATTTAATGTCATCTAATTTATGACATTTAATATCATCTAATTTTCAGTACTTAATGTCATCTAATTTCCATCTAATTTATGGCATTTAATGTCATCTAATTTCCATTTAATTTATGATATTTAATGTCACCTAATTTATGGCATTTAATATCATCTAATTTTCAGTATTTAATGTCATCTAATTTCCATCTAATTTATGGTATTTAATGTCACCTAATTTATGGCATTTAATATCATCTAATTTTCAGTATTTAATGTCATCTAATTTCAATCTAATTTATGGTATTTAATGTCACCTAATTTATGGCATTTAATATCATCTAATTTTCAGTATTTAATGTCATCTAATTTCCATTTAATTTATGGTATTTAATGTCATCTAATTTCCATCTACATTATGGTATTTAATGTCATCTAATTTATGACATGTAATATCATCTAATTTTCAGTATTTAATGTCATGTAATTTCCATCTAATTTATGGCATTTAATGTCATCTAATTTCCATCTAATTTATGGTATTTAATGTCACCTAATTTATGGCATTTAATATCATCTAATTTTCAGTATTTAATGTCATCTAATTTCCATTTAATTTATGGTATTTAATGTCATCTAATTTCCATCTAGTTTATGGTATTTAATGTCATCTAATTTATGAAATTTAATATCATCTAATTTTCAGTACTTAATGTCATCTAATTTCCATCTAATTTATGGCATTTAATGTCATCTAATTTCCATCTAATTTATGGTATTTAATGTCACCTAATTTATGGCATTTAATATCATCTAATTTTCAGTATTTAATGTCATCTAATTTCCATCTAATTTATGGTATTTAATAGCACCTAATTTATGGCATTTAATATCATCTAATTTTCAGTATTTAATGTCATCTAATTTCCATCTAATTTATGGTATTTAATGTCACCTAATTTATGGCATTTAATATCATCTTATTTTCAGTATTTAATGTCATCTAATTTCCATTTAATTTATGGTATTTAATGTCATCTAATTTCCATCTAAATTATGGTATTTAATGTCATCTAATTTATGACATTTAATATCATCTAATTTTCAGTACTTAATGTCATCTAATTTCCATCTAATTTATGGCATTTAATGTCACCTAATTTATGGCATTTAATATCATCTAATTTTCAGTATTTAATGTCATCTAATTTCCATTTAATTTATGGTATTTAATGTCACCTAATTTATGGCATTTAATATCATCTAATTTTCAGTATTTAATGTCATCTAATTTCCATTTAATTTATGGTATTTAATGTCACCTAATTTATGGCATTTAATATCATCTAATTTTCAGTATTTAATGTCATCTAATTTCCATCTAATTTATGGTTTTTAATGTCACCTAATTTATGGCATTTAATATCATCTAATTTTCAGTATTTAAAGTCATCTAATTTCCATTTAATTTATGGTATTTAATGCCATCTAATTTCCATCTAATTTATGGTATTTAATGTCATCTAATTTATGACATTTAATATCATCTAATTTTCAGTAATTAATGTCATCTAATTTCCATCTAATTTATGGCATTTAATGTCATCTAATTTCCATCTAATTTATGGTATTTAACGTCACCTAATTTATGGCATTTAATATCATCTAATTTTCAGTATTTAATGTCATCTAATTTCCATCTAATTTATGGTTTTTAATGTCACCTAATTTATGGCATTTAATATCATCTAATTTTCAGTATTTAATATCATCTAATTTCCATCTAATTTATGGTTTTTAATGCCACCTAATTTATGGCATTTAATATCATCTAATTTTCAGTATTCAATGTCATCTAATTTCCATCTAATTTATGGTTTTTAATGTCACCTAATTTATGGCATTTAATATCATCTAATTTTCAGTATTTAATATCATCTAATTTCCATCTAATTTATGGTTTTTAATGCCACCTAATTTATGGCATTTAATATCATCTAATTTTCAGTATTCAATGTCATCTAATTTCCATCTAATTTATGGTTTTTAATGCCACCTAATTTATGGCATTTAATATCATCTAATTTTCAGTATTTAATGTCATCTAATTTCCATTTAATTTATGGTATTTAATGTCACCTAATTTATGGCATTTAATATCATCTAATTTTCAGTATTTAATGTCATCTAATTTCCATTTAATTTATGGTATTTAATGTCACCTAATTTATGGCATTTAATATCATCTAATTTTCAGTATTTAATGTCATCTAATTTCCATCTAATTTATGGTTTTTAATGTCACCTAATTTATGGCATTTAATATCATCTAATTTTCAGTATTTAATGTCATCTAATTTCCATTTAATTTATGGTATTTAATGTGATTTAATTTCCATCTAATTTATGGTATTTAATGTCATCTAATTTATGATATTTAATATCATCTAATTTTCAGTACTTAATGTCATCTAATTTCCATCTACTTTATGGCATTTAATGTCATCTAATTTCCATCTAATTTATGGTATTTAATGTCACCTAATTTATGGCATTTAATATCATCTAATTTTCAGTATTTAATGTCATCTAATTTCCATCTAATTTATGGTTTTTAATGTTACCTAATTTATGGCATTTAATATCATCTAATTTTCAGTATTTAATGTCATCTAATTTCCATCTAATTTATGGTTTTTAATGTCACCTAATTTATGGCATTTAATATCATCTAATTTTCAGTATTTAATGTCATCTAATTTCCATTTAATTTATGGTATTTAATGTGATTTAATTTCCATCTAATTTATGGTATTTAATGTCATCTAATTTATGATATTTAATATCATCTAATTTTCAGTACTTAATGTCATCTAATTTCCATCTACTTTATGGTATTTAATGTCACCTAATTTATGGCATTTAATATCATCTAATTTTCAGTATTTAATGTCATCTAATTTCCATCTAATTTATGGTTTTTAATGTTACCTAATTTATGGCATTTAATATCATCTAATTTTCAGTATTTAATGTCATCTAATTTCCATTTAATTTATGGTATTTAATGTCATCTAATTTCTATCTAATTTATGGTATTTAATGTCATCTAATTTATGACATTTAATATCATCTAATTTTCAGTACTTAATGTCATCTAATTTCCATCTAATTTATGGTATTTAATGTCATCTAATTTACAGTATTTAATGTCATCTAATTTCTATCTAATTTATGGTATTTAATATCATCTAATTTATGGCATTTAATATCATCTAATTTTCAGTATTTAATGTCATCTAATTTCCATCTAATTTATGGTATTTAATGTCATCTAATTTATGGCATTTAATATCATCTAATTTTCAGTATTTAATGTTATCTAATTTCCATCTAATTTATGGCGTTTTATGTCATCTAATTTCCATCTAATTTATGGTATTTAATGTCATCTAATTTATAGTATTTAATATCATCTAATTTCAGTGTTTAATGTTATCTAATTTCCATCTAATTTATGGTATTTAATGTCATCTAATTTATGGCATTTAATATCATCTAATTTTCAGTATTTAATGTCATCTAATTTCCATTTAATTTATGGTATTTAATGTCATCTAATTTCCATTTAATTTATGGTATTTAATGTCATCTAATTTCAATCTAATTTATGGTATTTAATGTCACCTAATTTATGGCATTTAATATCATCTAATTTTCAGTATTTAATGTCATCTAATTTCCATCTAATTTATGGTTTTTAATGTCACCTAATTTATGGCATTTAATATCATCTAATTTTCAGTATTTAATGTCATCTAATTTCCATCTAATTTATGGTTTTTAATGTCACCTACTTTATGGCATTTAATATCATCTCATTTTCAGTATTTAATGTCATCTAATTTCCATTTAATTTATGGTATTTAATGTCATCTAATTTCCATCTAATTTATGGTATTTAATGTCACCTAATTTATGGCATTTAATATCATCTAATTTTCAGTATTTAATGTCATCTAATTTCCATCTAATTTATGGTTTTTAATGTCACCTAATTTATGGCATTTAATATCATCTAATTTTCAGTATTTAATGTCATCTAATTTCCATTTAATTTATGGTATTTAATGTCATCTAATTTCTATCTAATTTATGGTATTTAATGTCATCTAATTTATGACATTTAATATCATCTAATTTTCAGTACTTAATGTCATCTAATTTCCATCTAATTTATGGTATTTAATGTCATCTAATTTACAGTATTTAATGTCATCTAATTTCTATCTAATTTATGGTATTTAATATCATCTAATTTATGGCATTTAATATCATCTAATTTTCAGTATTTAATGTCATCTAATTTCCATCTAATTTATGGTATTTAATGTCATCTAATTTATGGCATTTAATATCATCTAATTTTCAGTATTTAATGTTATCTAATTTCCATCTAATTTATGGCGTTTTATGTCATCTAATTTCTATCTAATTTATGGTATTTAATGTCATCTAATTTATAGTATTTAATATCATCTAATTTCAGTGTTTAATGTTATCTAATTTCCATCTAATTTATGGTATTTAATGTCATCTAATTTATGGCATTTAATATCATCTAATTTTCAGTATTTAATGTCATCTAATTTCCATTTAATTTATGGTATTTAATGTCATCTAATTTCCATTTAATTTATGGTATTTAATGTCATCTAATTTCCATCTAATTTATGGTATTTAATGTCACCTAATTTATGGCATTTAATATCATCTAATTTTCAGTATTTAATGTCATCTAATTTCCATCTAATTTATGGTTTTTAATGTCACCTAATTTATGGCATTTAATATCATCTAATTTTCAGTATTTAATGTCATCTAATTTCCATCTAATTTATGGTTTTTAATGTCACCTAATTTATGGCATTTAATATCATCTAATTTTCAGTATTTAATGTCATCTAATTTCCATTTAATTTATGGTATTTAATGTCATCTAATTTCCATCTAATTTATGGTATTTAATGTCATCTAATTTATGACATTTAATATCATCTAATTTTCAGTACTTAATGTCATCTAATTTCCATCTAATTTATGGCATTTAATGTCATGTAATTTCCATCTAATTTATGGTATTTAATGTCACCTAATTTATGGCATTTAATATCATCTAATTTTCAGTATTTAATGTCATCTAATTTCCATCTAATTTATGGTTTTTAATGTCACCTAATTTATGGCATTTAATATCATCTAATTTTCAGTATTTAATGTCATCTAATTTCCATTTAATTTATGGTATTTAATGTCATCTAATTTCCATCTAATTTATGGTATTTAATGTCATCTAATTTATGACATTTAATATCATCTAATTTTCAGTACTTAATGTCATCTAATTTCCATCTAATTTATGGCATTTAATGTCATCTAATTTCCATCTAATTTATGGTATTTAATGTCACCTAATTTATGGCATTTAATATCATCTAATTTTCAGTATTTAATGTCATCTAATTTCCATCTAATTTATGTTTTTTAATGTCACCTAATTTATGGCATTTAATATCATCTAATTTTCAGTATTTAATGTCATCTAATTTCCATCTAATTTATGGTTTTTAATGTCACCTAATTTATGGCATTTAATATCATCTAATTTTCAGTATTTAATGTCATCTAATTTCCATCTAATTTATGGTTTTTAATGTCACCTAATTTATGGCATTTAATATCATCTAATTTTCAGTATTTAATGTCATCTAATTTCCATCTAATTTATTCTTTTTAATGTCACCTAATTTATGGCATTTAATATCATCTAATTTTCAGTATTTAATGTCATCTAATTTCCATTTAATTTCTGGTATTTAATGTCATCTAATTTCCATCTAATTTATGGTATTTAATGTCATCTAATTTATGACATTTAATATCATCTAATTTTCAGTACTTAATGTCATCTAATTTCCATCTTATTTATGGCATTTAATGTCATCTAATTTCCATCTAATTTATGGTATTTAATGTCACCTAATTTATGGCATTTAATATCATCTAATTTTCAGTATTTAATGTCATCTAATTTCCATCTAATTTATGGTTTTTAATGTCACCTAATTTATGGCATTTAATATCATCTAATTTTCAGTATTTAATGTCATCTAATTTCCATCTAATTTATGGTTTTTAATGTCACCTAATTTATGGCATTTAATATCATCTAATTTTCAGTATTTAATGTCATCTAATTTCCATCTAATTTATGGTTTTTAATGTCACCTAATTTATGGCATTTAATATCATCTAATTTTCAGTATTTAATGTCATCTAATTTCCATTTAATTTATGGTTTTTAATGTCACCTAATTTATGGCATTTAATATCATCTAATTTTCAGTATTTAATGTCATCTAATTTCCATTTAATTTATGCTATTTAATGTCATCTAATTTCCATCTAATTTATGGTATTTAATGTCATCTAATTTATGACATTTAATATCATCTAATTTTCAGTATTTAATGTCATCTAATTTCCATGTAATTTATGGCGTTTCATGTCATCTAATTTCCATCTAATTTATGGTATTTAATGTCATCTAATTTTCCATCTAATTTATGGCGTTTTATGTCATCTAATTTCCATCTAATTTATGGTATTTAATGTCATCTAATTTACAGTATTTAATGTCATCTAATTTCTATCTAATTTATGGTATTTAATATCATCTAATTTATGGCATTTAATATCATCTAATTTTAAGTATTTAATGTCATCTAATTTCCATCTAATTTATGGTATTTAATGTCATCTAATTTATGGCATTTAATATCATCTAATTTTCAGTATTTAATGTTATCTAATTTCAATCTAATTTATGGCGTTTCATGTCATCTAATTTCCATCTAATTTATGGTATTTAATGTCATCTAATTTACAGTATTTAATGTCATCTAATTTCTATCTAATTTATGGTATTTAATATCATCTAATTTATGGCATTTAATATCATCTAATTTTCAGTGTTTAATGTTATCTAATTTCCATCTAATTTATGGTATTTAATGTCATCTAATTTATGGCATTTAATATCATCTAATTTTCAGTATTTAATGTCATCTAATTTCCATTTAATTTATGGTATTTAATGTCATCTAATTTCCATTTAATTTATGGTATTTAATGTCATCTAATTTCAATCTAATTTATGGTATTTAATGTCACCTAATTTATGGCATTTAATATCATCTAATTTTCCGTATTTAATGTCATCTAATTTCCATCTAATTTATGGTTTTTAATGTCACCTAATTTATGGCATTTAATATCATCTAATTTTCAGTATTTAATGTCATCTAATTTCCATTTAATTTATGGTATTTAATGTCATCTAATTTCTATCTAATTTATGGTATTTAATGTCATCTAATTTATGACATTTAATATCATCTAATTTTCTGTACTTAATGTCATCTAATTTCCATCTAATTTATGGTATTTAATGTCATCTAATTTATGGCATTTAATATCATCTAATTTTCAGTATTTAATGTTATCTAATTTCCATCTAATTTATGGCGTTTTATGTCATCTAATTTCCATCTAATTTATGGTATTTAATGTCATCTAATTTATAGTATTTAATATCATCTAATTTCAGTGTTTAATGTTATCTAATTTCCATCTAATTTATGGTATTTAATGTCATCTAATTTATGGCATTTAATATCATCTAATTTTCAGTATTTAATGTCATCTAATTTCCATTTAATTTATGGTATTTAATGTCATCTAATTTCCATTTAATTTATGGTATTTAATGTCATCTAATTTCAATCTAATTTATGGTATTTAATGTCACCTAATTTATGGCATTTAATATCATCTAATTTTCAGTATTTAATGTCATCTAATTTCCATCTAATTTATGGTTTTTAATGTCACCTAATTTATGGCATTTAATATCATCTAATTTTCAGTATTTAATGTCATCTAATTTCCATCTAATTTATGGTTTTTAATGTCATCTAATTTCCATCTAATTTATGGTATTTAATGTCACCTAATTTATGGCATTTAATATCATCTAATTTTCAGTATTTAATGTCATCTAATTTCCATCTAATTTATGGTTTTTAATGTCACCTAATTTATGGCATTTAATATCATCTAATTTTCAGTATTTAATGTCATCTAATTTCCATCTAATTTATTCTTTTTAATGTCACCTAATTTATGGCATTTAATATCATCTAATTTTCAGTATTTAATGTCATCTAATTTCCATTTAATTTCTGGTATTTAATGTCATCTAATTTCCATCTAATTTATGGTATTTAATGTCATCTAATTTATGACATTTAATATCATCTAATTTTCAGTACTTAATGTCATCTAATTTCCATCTAATTTATGGCATTTAATGTCATCTAATTTCCATCTAATTTATGGTATTTAATGTCACCTAATTTATGGGATTTAATATCATCTAATTTTCAGTATTTAATGTCATCTAATTTCCATCTAATTTATGGTTTTTAATGTCACCTAATTTATGGCATTTAATATCATCTAATTTTCAGTATTTAATGTCATCTAATTTCCATCTAATTTATGGTTTTTAATGCCACCTAATTTATGGCATTTAATATCATCTAATTTTCAGTATTCAATGTCATCTAATTTCCATCTAATTTATGGTTTTTAATGTCACCTAATTTATGGCATTTAATATCATCTAATTTTCAGTATTTAATGTCATCTAATTTCCATCTAATTTATGGTTTTTAATGTCACCTAATTTATGGCATTTAATATCATCTAATTTTCAGTATTTAATGTCATCTAATTTCCATCTAATTTATGGTTTTTAATGTCGCCTACTTTATGGCATTTAATATCATCTAATTTTCAGTACTTAATGTCATCTAATTTCCATCTAATTTATGGCATTTAATATCATCTAATTTTCAGTACTTAATGTCATCTCATTTCCATCTAATTTATGGCATTTAATGTCATCTAATTTCCAAATAATTTATGGTATTTAATGTCACCTAATTTATGGCTTTTAATATCATCTAATTTTCAGTATTTAATGTCATCTAATTTCCATTTAATTTATGCTATTTAATGTCATCTAATTTCCATCTAATTTACGGTATTTAATGTCATCTAATTTATGACATTTAATATCATCTAATTTTCAGTATTTAATGTCATCTAATTTCCATCTAATTTATGGCATTTAATGTCATCTAATTTCCATCTAATTTATGGTATTTAATGTCACCTAATTTATGGCATTTAATATCATCTAATTTTCAGTATTTAATGTCATCTAATTTCCATTTAATTTATGGTATTTAATGTCATCTAATTTCCATCTAATTTATGGTATTTAATGTCATCTAATTTATGACATTTAATATCATCTAATTTTCAGTACTTAATGTCATCTAATTTCCATCTAATTTATGGCATTTAATGTCATCTAATTTCCATTTAATTTATGATATTTAATGTCACCTAATTTATGGCATTTAATATCATCTAATTTTCAGTATTTAATGTCATCTAATTTCCATCTAATTTATGGTATTTAATGTCACCTAATTTATGGCATTTAATATCATCTAATTTTCAGTATTTAATGTCATCTAATTTCAATCTAATTTATGGTATTTAATGTCACCTAATTTATGGCATTTAATATCATCTAATTTTCAGTATTTAATGTCATCTAATTTCCATTTAATTTATGGTATTTAATGTCATCTAATTTCCATCTACATTATGGTATTTAATGTCATCTAATTTATGACATGTAATATCATCTAATTTTCAGTATTTAATGTCATGTAATTTCCATCTAATTTATGGCATTTAATGTCATCTAATTTCCATCTAATTTATGGTATTTAATGTCACCTAATTTATGGCATTTAATATCATCTAATTTTCAGTATTTAATGTCATCTAATTTCCATTTAATTTATGGTATTTAATGTCATCTAATTTCCATCTAGTTTATGGTATTTAATGTCATCTAATTTATGAAATTTAATATCATCTAATTTTCAGTACTTAATGTCATCTAATTTCCATCTAATTTATGGCATTTAATGTCATCTAATTTCCATCTAATTTATGGTATTTAATGTCACCTAATTTATGGCATTTAATATCATCTAATTTTCAGTATTTAATGTCATCTAATTTCCATCTAATTTATGGTATTTAATAGCACCTAATTTATGGCATTTAATATCATCTAATTTTCAGTATTTAATGTCATCTAATTTCCATCTAATTTATGGTATTTAATGTCACCTAATTTATGGCATTTAATATCATCTTATTTTCAGTATTTAATGTCATCTAATTTCCATTTAATTTATGGTATTTAATGTCATCTAATTTCCATCTAAATTATGGTATTTAATGTCATCTAATTTATGACATTTAATATCATCTAATTTTCAGTACTTAATGTCATCTAATTTCCATCTAATTTATGGCATTTAATGTCACCTAATTTATGGCATTTAATATCATCTAATTTTCAGTATTTAATGTCATCTAATTTCCATTTAATTTATGGTATTTAATGTCACCTAATTTATGGCATTTAATATCATCTAATTTTCAGTATTTAATGTCATCTAATTTCCATTTAATTTATGGTATTTAATGTCACCTAATTTATGGCATTTAATATCATCTAATTTTCAGTATTTAATGTCATCTAATTTCCATCTAATTTATGGTTTTTAATGTCACCTAATTTATGGCATTTAATATCATCTAATTTTCAGTATTTAAAGTCATCTAATTTCCATTTAATTTATGGTATTTAATGCCATCTAATTTCCATCTAATTTATGGTATTTAATGTCATCTAATTTATGACATTTAATATCATCTAATTTTCAGTAATTAATGTCATCTAATTTCCATCTAATTTATGGCATTTAATGTCATCTAATTTCCATCTAATTTATGGTATTTAACGTCACCTAATTTATGGCATTTAATATCATCTAATTTTCAGTATTTAATGTCATCTAATTTCCATCTAATTTATGGTTTTTAATGTCACCTAATTTATGGCATTTAATATCATCTAATTTTCAGTATTTAATATCATCTAATTTCCATCTAATTTATGGTTTTTAATGCCACCTAATTTATGGCATTTAATATCATCTAATTTTCAGTATTCAATGTCATCTAATTTCCATCTAATTTATGGTTTTTAATGTCACCTAATTTATGGCATTTAATATCATCTAATTTTCAGTATTTAATATCATCTAATTTCCATCTAATTTATGGTTTTTAATGCCACCTAATTTATGGCATTTAATATCATCTAATTTTCAGTATTCAATGTCATCTAATTTCCATCTAATTTATGGTTTTTAATGCCACCTAATTTATGGCATTTAATATCATCTAATTTTCAGTATTTAATGTCATCTAATTTCCATTTAATTTATGGTATTTAATGTCACCTAATTTATGGCATTTAATATCATCTAATTTTCAGTATTTAATGTCATCTAATTTCCATTTAATTTATGGTATTTAATGTCACCTAATTTATGGCATTTAATATCATCTAATTTTCAGTATTTAATGTCATCTAATTTCCATCTAATTTATGGTTTTTAATGTCACCTAATTTATGGCATTTAATATCATCTAATTTTCAGTATTTAATGTCATCTAATTTCCATTTAATTTATGGTATTTAATGTGATTTAATTTCCATCTAATTTATGGTATTTAATGTCATCTAATTTATGATATTTAATATCATCTAATTTTCAGTACTTAATGTCATCTAATTTCCATCTACTTTATGGCATTTAATGTCATCTAATTTCCATCTAATTTATGGTATTTAATGTCACCTAATTTATGGCATTTAATATCATCTAATTTTCAGTATTTAATGTCATCTAATTTCCATCTAATTTATGGTTTTTAATGTTACCTAATTTATGGCATTTAATATCATCTAATTTTCAGTATTTAATGTCATCTAATTTCCATCTAATTTATGGTTTTTAATGTCACCTAATTTATGGCATTTAATATCATCTAATTTTCAGTATTTAATGTCATCTAATTTCCATTTAATTTATGGTATTTAATGTGATTTAATTTCCATCTAATTTATGGTATTTAATGTCATCTAATTTATGATATTTAATATCATCTAATTTTCAGTACTTAATGTCATCTAATTTCCATCTACTTTATGGTATTTAATGTCACCTAATTTATGGCATTTAATATCATCTAATTTTCAGTATTTAATGTCATCTAATTTCCATCTAATTTATGGTTTTTAATGTCACCTAATTTATGGCATTTAATATCATCTAATTTTCAGTATTTAATGTCATCTAATTTCCATTTAATTTATGGTATTTAATGTCACCTAATTTATGGCATTTAATATCATCTAATTTTCAGTATTTAATGTCATCTAATTTCCATCTAATTTATGGTTTTTAATGTTACCTAATTTATGGCATTTAATATCATCTAATTTTCAGTATTTAATGTCATCTAATTTCCATCTAATTTATGGTATTTAATGTCACCTAATTTATGGCATTTAATATCATCTAATTTCCATCTAATTTATGGTTTTTAATGTCACCTAATTTATGGCATTTAATATCATCTAATTTTCAGTATTTAATGTCATCTAATTTCCATTTAATTTATGGTATTTAATGTCACCTGATTTATGGCATTTAATATCATCTAATTTTCAGTATTTAATGTCATCTAATTTCCATCTAATTTATGGTTTCTAATGTCACCTAATTTATGGCATTTAATATCATCTAATTTTCAGTATTTAATGTCATCTAATTTCCATTTAATTTATGGTATTTAATGTCATCTAATTTCCATCTAATTTATGGTATTTAATGTCATCTAATTTATGACATTTAATATCATCTAATTTTCAGTAGTTAATGTCATCTAATTTCCATCTAATTTATGGCATTTAATGTCATCTAATTTCCAAATAATTTATGGTATTTAATGTCACCTAATTTATGGCATTTAATATCATCTAATTTTCAGTATTTAATGTCATCTAATTTCCATCTAATTTATGGTTTTTAATGTCACCTAATTTATGGCATTTAATATCATCTAATTTTCAGTATTTAATATCATCTAATTTCCATTTAATTTATGGTATTTAATGTCACCTAATTTATGGGATTTAATATCATCTAATTTTCAGTATTTAATGTCATCTAATTTCCATCTAATTTATGGTTTTTAATGTCACCTAATTTATGGCATTTAATATCATCTAATTTTCAGTATTGAATGTCATCTAATTTCCATTTAATTTATGGTATTTAATGTCACCTAATTTATGGCATTTAATATCATCTAATTTTCAGTATTTAAAGTCATCTAATTTCCACTTAATTTATGGTATTTAATGTCATCTAATTTCCATCTAATTTATGGTATTTAATGTCATCTAATTTATGACATTTAATATCATCTAATTTTCAGTACTTAATGTCATCTAATTTCCATCTAATTTATGGCATTTAATGTCATCTAATTTACATCTAATTTATGGTATTTAATGTCACCTAATTTATGGCATTTAATATCATCTAATTTTCAGTATTTAATGTCATCTAATTTCCATCTAATTTATGGTTTTTAATGTCACCTAATTTATGGCATTTAATATCATCTAATTTTCAGTATTTAATGTCATCTAATTTCCATTTAATTTATGGTATTTAATGTGATTTAATTTCCATCTAATTTATGGTATTTAATGTCATCTAATTTATGATATTTAATATCATCTAATTTTCAGTACTTAATGTCATCTAATTTCCATCTACTTTATGGCATTTAATGTCATCTAATTTCCATCTAATTTATGGTATTTAATGTCACCTAATTTATGGGATTTAATATCATCTAATTTTCAGTATTTAATGTCATCTAATTTCCATCTAATTTATGGTTTTTAATGTCACCTAATTTATGGCATTTAATATCATCTAATTTTCAGTATTTAATGTCATCTAATTTCCATCTAATTTATGGTTTTTAAAGTCACCTAATTTATGGCATTTAATATCATCTAATTTTCAGTATTTAATGTCATCTAATTTCCATTTAATTTATGGTATTTAATGTCACCTGATTTATGGCATTTAATATCATCTAATTTTCAGTATTTAATGTCATCTAATTTCCATTTAATTTATGGTATTTAATGTCACCTAATTTATGGCATTTAATATCATCTAATTTTCAGTATTTAATGTCATCTAATTTCCATTTAATTTATGGTATTTAATGTCACCTAATTTATGGCATTTAATATCATCTAATTTTCAGTATTTAATGTCATCTAATTTCCATCTAATTTATGGTTTTTAATGTCACCTAATTTATGGCATTTAATATCATCTAATTTTCAGTATTTAATGTCATCTAATTTCCATTTAATTTATGGTATTTAATGTGATTTAATTTCCATCTAATTTATGGTATTTAATGTCATCTAATTTATGATATTTAATATCATCTAATTTTCAGTACTTAATATCATCTAATTTCCATCTACTTTATGGCATTTAATGTCATCTAATTTCCATCTAATTTATGGTATTTAATGTCACCTAATTTATGGCATTTAATATCATCTAATTTTCAGTATTTAATGTCATCTAATTTCCATCTAATTTATGGTTTTTAATGTCACCTAAATTATGGCATTTAATATCATCTAATTTTCAGTATTTAATGTCATCTAATTTCCATTTAATTTATGGTATTTAATGTCACCTAATTTATGGCATTTAATATCATCTAATTTTCAGTATTTAATGTCATCTAATTTCCATCTAATTTATGGTTTTTAATGTCACCTAATTTATGGCATTTAATATCATCTAATTTTCAGTATTTAATGTCATCTAATTTCCATCTAATTCATGGTTTTTAATGTCACCTAATTTATGGCATTTAATATCATCTAATTTTCAGTATTTAATGTCATCTAATTTCCATTTAATTTATGGTATTTAATGTCATCTAATTTCCATCTAATTTATGCTATTTAATGTCATCTAATTTATGACATTTAATATCATCTAATTTTCAGTACTTAATGTCATCTAATTTCCATCTAATTTATGGCATTTAATGTCATCTAATTTCCATCTAATTTATGGTATTTAATGTCACCTAATTTATGGCATTTAATATCATCTAATTTTCAGTATTTAATGTCATCTAATTTCCATCTAATTTATAGTTTTTAATGTCACCTAATTTATGGCATTTAATATCATCTAATTTTCAGTATTTAATGTCATCTAATTTCCATTTAATTTATGGTATTTAATGTGATTTAATTTCCATCTAATTTATGGTATTTAATGTCATCTAATTTATGATATTTAATATCATCTAATTTTCAGTACTTAATGTCATCTAATTTCCATCTAATTTATGGTATTTAATGTCACCTAATTTATGGGATTTAATATTATCTAATTTTCAGTATTTAATGTCATCTAATTTCCATCTAATTTATGGTTTTTAATGTCACCTAATTTATGGCATTTAATATCATCTAATTTTCAGTATTTAATGTCATCTAATTTCCATCTAATTTATGGTTTTTAAAGTCACCTAATTTATGGCATTTAATATCATCTAATTTTCAGTATTTAATGTCATCTAATTTCCATTTAATTTATGGTATTTAATGTCACCTAATTTATGGCATTTAATATCATCTAATTTTCAGTATTTAATGTCATCTAATTTCCATTTAATTTATGGTATTTAATGTCACCTAATTTATGGCATTTAATATCATCTAATTTTCAGTATTTAATGTCATCTAATTTCCATTTAATTTATGGTATTTAATGTCACCTAATTTATGGCATTTAATATCATCTAATTTTCAGTATTTAATGTCATCTAATTTCCATCTAATTTATGGTTTTTAATGTCACCTAATTTATGGCATTTAATATCATCTAATTTTCAGTATTTAATGTCATCTAATTTCCATTTAATTTATGGTATTTAATGTGATTTAATTTCCATCTAATTTATGGTATTTAATGTCATCTAATTTATGATATTTAATATCATCTAATTTTCAGTACTTAATATCATCTAATTTCCATCTACTTTATGGCATTTAATGTCATCTAATTTCCATCTAATTTATGGTATTTAATGTCACCTAATTTATGGCATTTAATATCATCTAATTTTCAGTATTTAATGTCATCTAATTTCCATCTAATTTATGGTTTTTAATGTCACCTAAATTATGGCATTTAATATCATCTAATTTTCAGTATTTAATGTCATCTAATTTCCATTTAATTTATGGTATTTAATGTCACCTAATTTATGGCATTTAATATCATCTAATTTTCAGTATTTAATGTCATCTAATTTCCATCTAATTTATGGTTTTTAATGTCACCTAATTTATGGCATTTAATATCATCTAATTTTCAGTATTTAATGTCATCTAATTTCCATCTAATTTATGGTTTTTAATGTCAACTAATTTATGGCATTTAATATCATCTAATTTTCAGTATTTAATGTCATTTTATTTCCATTTAATTTATGGTATTTAATGTCACCTAATTTATGGCATTTAATATCATCTAATTTTCAGTATTTAATGTCATCTAATTTCCATTTAATTTATGGTATTTAATGTCACCTAATTTATGGCATTTAATATCATCTAATTTTCAGTATTTAATGTCATCTAATTTCCATTTAATTTATGGTATTTAATGTCACCTAATTTATGGCATTTAATATCATCTAATTTTCAGTATTTAATGTCATCTAATTTCCATCTAATTTATGGTTTTTAATGTCACCTAATTTATGGCATTTAATATCATCTAATTTTCAGTATTTAATGTCATCTAATTTCCATTTAATTTATGGTATTTAATGTCACCTAATTTATGGCATTTAATATCATCTAATTTTCAGTATTTAATGTCATCTAATTTCCATTTAATTTATGGTATTTAATGTCATCTAATTTTCAGTATTTAATGTCATCTAATTTCCATTTAATTTATGGTATTTAATGTCACCTAATTTATGGCATTTAATATCATCTAATTTTCAGTATTTAATGTCATCTAATTTCCATCTAATTTATGGTTTTTAATGTCACCTAATTTATGGCATTTAATATCATCTAATTTTCAGTATTTAATGTCATCTAATTTCCATTTAATTTATGGTATTTAATGTCACCTAATTTTCAGTATTTAATGTCATCTAATTTCCATCTAATTTATGGTTTTTAATGTCACCTAATTTATGGCATTTAATATCATCTAATTTTCAGTATTTAATGTCATCTAATTTCCATCTAATTTATGGTTTTTAATGTCACCTAATTTATGGCATTTAATATCATCTAATTTTCAGTATTTAATGTCATCTAATTTCCATTTAATTTATGGTATTTAATGTCACCTGATTTATGGCATTTAATATCATCTAATTTTCAGTATTTAATGTCATCTAATTTCCATCTAATTTATGGTTTTTAATGTCACCTAATTTATGGCATTTAATATCATCTAATTTTCAGTATTTAATGTCATCTAATTTCCATCTAATTTATGGTTTTTAATGTCACCTAATTTATGGCATTTAATATCATCTAATTTTCAGTATTTAATGTCATCTAATTTCCATCTAATTTATGGTTTTTAATGTCACCTAATTTATGGCATTTAATATCATCTAATTTTCAGTATTTAATGTCATCTAATTTCCATTTAATTTATGGTATTTAATGTCATCTAATTTCCATCTAATTTATGGTATTTAATGTCATCTAATTTATGACATTTAATATCATCTAATTTTCAGTACTTAATGTCATCTAATTTCCATCTAATTTATGGCATTTAATGTCATCTAATTTCCAAATAATTTATGGTATTTAATGTCACCTAATTTATGGCATTTAATATCATCTAATTTTCAGTATTTAATGTCATCTAATTTCCATCTAATTTATGGTATTTAATGTCATCTAATTTATGACATTTAATATCATCTAATTTTCAGTACTTAATGTCATCTAATTTCCATGTAATTTATGGCATTTAATGTCATCTAATTTCCATCTAATTTATGGTATTTAATGTCACCTAATTTATGGCATTTAATATCATCTAATTTTCAGTATTTAATGTCATCTAATTTCCATCTAATTTATGGTATTTAATGTCACCTAATTTATGGCATTTAATATCATCTAATTTTCAGTATTTAATGTCATCTAATTTCCATATATTTTATGGTATTTAATGTCATCTAATTTACATCTGATTTTATGGTATTTAATGTCATCTAATTTTCATCTAATTTATGGTATTTAATGTCATCTAATTTACATCTAATTTTAGTATTTAAAGTCACCTAATTTATGGCATTCAATATCTAATTTTCATTTAATTTATGGCATTTAATGTCATCTAATTTCCATCTAATTTATGGCATTTAATGTCATCTAATTTCCATCCAATTTTCAGCATTTAATGTCATCTAATTTCCATCTAATTTATGGTATTTAATGTCATCTAATTTCCATCTAATTTATGTTATGTCAGAAGGATGGTTTTCCTCTTGAAACTGTTATTATTTTAACTACCTTCACTCCTCAGCAGTGTTTATTCTTTTAAAAAATGATCATTAGAATTGTAATAAAACCTAAACATATGAAAGTGATTTTATACATTTTCTTTGTTCTTGAGAATTTAAAACAAAAATAATAAACATTATTTATTTATTAAATTGTTTATTTACACTATTTATTTTTTGTATTGTTTATTAAAATATTGGCTCATTGTCAATGGTTTCAGGCATTATAAAATAGTAAATAATAAAGATGACTTTATCACTGGTTCACATATTTTAATAATTTAGTAAATTATTTACATTATTCGGACTATTGTCTTCATCTTTGTGTCCATATCTATTATAACGTTTTGGCCGTTGTACACTCCTGCCTTCTTCAGGTGGTTGGAATGTCAAACTGAACCCTTTATTTCGCTCACTGGGGGAGACTGTTCTAGTTCCACATGCCATGTTTAATGGATGTCAGTTATCAGTTATCTCCTGTTAATTTCCCTCTGAAAGTTCTCTTTGGTGACAATAGCTTGAATAATGTAAATAATGTACATCTCAGAAATATAGACAGATACTGAATTTAGTAAATGTTTATAAATTTAAGAATAATTTTGTTTTTCATATTTATTTCTTTATAAATTGGTAAATGATAAATATTGCATTGCATTAGTTTTCTTTTAATTGTATTATTTTTAGAATGTTGTAAATATAAAATTATTCTTGCAAATAAACAAATAATAAATAAATAATAATAAATATTTTTGTTTTAAATTCTCAAGAACAAAAAAAATTTATAAATTCACTTTTATCATGTTTATGTTTCATTACAATTCTAATCATTGCTTTTTAAAACAATAAACACTGCCGAAGTGTGGAGGTAGTTGAAATAATAGCAGTGTCAAAGAAAAACCATCCTTTTAACACATTTTTTTGTGGGCATGAAGGTTGAAGATTGCTAGGGTTTTTTGTGACCTTGAGTTCTTCTGACACATTCCATTTTTTTTGCATGTTAGTAGGTTAATCTTTGTCCTTTGTTTCACATTCCAAGATAGTACTGTAATGTTTGCTACTAGAATATGCACCCATGTACATGCTTACGACCTCTCATGTCATCCCCCAAAATTTACAGTGTAACCCGGATATAAGAGAGATTTTCTCTGGTCCCAAATTAGAGCCATACTTACCTAAACAAAATAGACCAAACCCGGATATAAGAGACTTCTTCTCCGGGCCCCGACAACTCTCTTATATCCGGGTTACACTGTATATGAAAGAAACAATTATATTTATATAAAAGACTCTTGTGGACCTGAAATGTGCACAAGAGTTGTTTTATATAAATATAACTATTTACATTATTTACATTGTTTGGTCTGTTATCCTTATCTTTATTACCATATTCATGACATTTTGACTGTTGTACTCTCCAGCTTTCTTCAGATGATATTTGTTGTTAAAAAATGGTTACTGAGACATTAGGTTTATAAGTACCAAAAATTCACTCCCAAGGACACATGGCCCAGTGGATAAAAGCATTGGTTGATTGATCCAAAGAGTCGTGAGTTCAATCCCTGATAGAGAGAACAAAACTTGGAGAGTTGAGTTATCAAGGAAAATTAACTAAAACTGAGATGACCAAAAGCATGGCATGTAGAATTAGAGCAATCTATCCCCTTGCAGACTAAATAAAGGGTTCAGCCTGAAATTCTGATAAATATCACGCAAAGTAGGCCAGAGCATACAACCACCAAAACGTGAATATGGCAATAAAGATGAGGACAACTGTCTGAAAAAAGTAAATAATGTAAATAGTTACAATACAGATGATAAATATAATTATTTCTTCATTTTCAACAATATTTTTTAATAGGGTACTTAGAGAGATGAAATATTTTGGTTTTCACTTTAGGCATTAGTATATCGATGATATATATGACTAGCCTCTCATTTCCGAGTACCATATCAACTTATGTATAAGCCTACTTTATGTACAATGCAATCCTCAAAAATCTGATTTTTCATATAGCTTGTGTATAATGCGACCCCAACTTCTGAGCTATACTAGTTGGCCTGCCATACTCAAATATTGTAATACTGAGCATTATATTTTATAGCAAATAAATAGCCTAGGCCAGTGTTTCTCAACCAGGGTTCCCTGGAACACTAAGGTTCCACAAAAGGTCCCCAAATGTTCCACAAGATCAGGTGAGATAAACTAATGCACTTTTGACTTTTTATTTAATTTCATATGCATAATATTAGTAAACACACACAATATACTGTTGGTTATTATAATATTGTAATTTAGACATCATCCTATCTAACCTGTTATGTTATTAAAAAATATAGCAATCATTGGGGATATATTTAGTGATGTCTATGTTTTTGTGTGAATGTAAACTCTCTGATGAAGTATTATAAATGAACAGTATGAATTTTATTTAGCATTAACAAAAAATTTGACAAAAAAGTATTCATTTTTCCTTAAACCAGTTATTCAAAATGTTATGTTCCGTGCTGAGGGAATAAATACTTAACACCAGGTTGATAATAGAGGAAAGGTTTATTGTACACAACCAGTACAATATGAAATACGGTACAGTTATACACATAGGTCAATCTAGTAGTAGTATTTCTATCACAAATACAAATAAAATTATAAATTTTTAAAATGCACACAAACTTTACGGACACCCCGTATAACTTGAAGATACAATAACAACATAAGATGTTGACTTTCCACACAATTTCAAACAAAAGGTCAGAAAGGAGTAGTAAATAAGTTCACTAATTGTGCAGTTCACACTCCTCAGTTTTTTGAATAGGAGTAAGGGCTTATTCCTTGTCTTCTGCTTAGGACTAGGTTTCTGTTTCCTTCTATAGTTGACTTCAACACTATACTTTTAAAATCTCCACCTAAATTCTATAATTTTATTTTATTTTTTTCCTCATTCAAACAAGATAGATTCACGTATCATCCTGTTCACACTCCTTCCTGGTCTTATTTTTGGAGTAAAGGTTTATCCCTTTTATTCTTTAGGATTGGGTTTTTGGTTCTTTCTAAAAAAAAAACCTTTTCATTGTCTTTCACTCCCAGTAGCCTCTTGTATCTTTGTGGCATTATCACCCTGCTTGGGATGACTTGATTTAAAAAAAAATAAAAATAAAAAACGGAAGATGATCACTTTCTGCAAATATATATATATATATATATATTGAATTAATGGACATTTTCTTATCAGCATTTCAATATCTGCTCACTTTTTCAATAAAATATTGCTGTTTTTTTAAATACAAATAGCCTCTTATGAATCCATTTTCAGTTTTAACCACAAGTCAAAGTTGAATATAAACTAACGGAATTTTGCTATAATGTTTAAAGAAAAAGAGAAATATTACTTCATGTTCTGTGAACCTGGTAGTACAGAGCTTTTGTTGTACCCTGCTGGAACTCCAATTCTTTAACTCAAATGGAAATGCTCACTTTGACATCCACAGCTCATATGACATAAACAGACCATAATTTTGTCCAGCTCCACACACTCACTTCTAGAATACTACCCAAGAATATAATGGCCGTAAAATATCTTTTAGAAGCAATCAGAAAAGGCCAAGAGGTTTTCCTAGCAGCAATTTCTGAGCCACTATAAACCCAACCAGGCTGGCATCAGCAATGGACCTCATGGCTGGCAAGCTTAACCAGGCAATAAGCAAGATGCTTTCTTTAACAGTGATATCATTGGTCAGCGACAAAACCAGTGGCAACAGGAAAGATTAATTCTTGGCTACTACAATGTGATAATTTGTGGAATATATCTCCCATGGGTCTATCTCACTACATATATGTGTTGATTTTCTCTCCATGTCTCACTACATATATGTGTTGATTTTCTCTCCATGTCTCACTACATATATGTGTTGATTTTCTCTCCATGTCTCACTACATATATGTGTTGATTTTCTCTCCATGTCTCACTACATATATGTGTTGATTTTCTCTCCATGTCTCACTACATATATGTGTTGATTTTCTCTCCATGTCTCACTACATATATGTGTTGATTTTCTCTCCATGTCTCACTACATATATGTGTTGATTTTCTCTCCATGTCTCACTACATATATGTGTTGATTTTCTCTCCATGTCTCACTACATATATTTGTTGATTTTCTCTCCATGTCTCACTACATATATGTGTTGATTTTCTCTCCATGTCTCACTACATATATGTGTTGATTTTCTCTCCATGTCTTACTACATATATGTGTTGATTTTCTCTCCATGTCTTACTACATATATGTGTTGATTTTCTCTCCATGTCTCACTACATATATGTGTTGATTTTCTCTCCATGTCTCACTACATATATGTGTTGATTTTCTCTCCATGTCTATCTTGTTTACTACTTTGTCGTATACTCTGAATGAACTCTCCCAGAATGAGCAAATAATCAAACCTTGCAAATCTATGTGAATAAAAAAAAAACTTTTATTTATCTCAGCCACATCTTATCTCTATTTGTTGTTTTGCTACTTTTCTAGATTATTTTGTATTAATGCAGGTGTCCCCCAGAACTATATCCTTGGTCCTACTTTGTTTTTAATTTTCATTAACAACCTTCCTGATGACATCAGATCTCCACTTGGTATCTATGCTGATGACACAAACATTTACTCCTGTCTTGATACTGATCAGTTCAATAAGGTCAAATTGGCAGCTGATCTAAAGTAGATCCTCAGTCTGTTGTTAACTGGAGCAAAGAATGGCTTGTTAATTTTAATGCTTCCAAAACAAAACTGGTCTCTATTAATCATCTGAGAGACCCATTTCTGCTTTCCATCAACATGGCTGATGCTAACATCTTGGAGAGTAACTTGTATCTTCACAGGCTAACATTCTTAGCTGACATGAAGTGGAAAGATTATATTGAATCAATTGCTAGGCCTGCTGCTAAGAAAGTTGGTTCACTGTGTTGTGCTAAACAGTCTTTCCCTCCAGAATCTATCTTGCATATCTATACATCTACCATTCATCCATGTTTAGAATATTGCTGTCACATATGGTCTGATGCTTCTGCTATTTGATTAGAGATTCTTGATAAAATCCAAAGAAGAATCAGCAATATTATTGGTCCTGACCTAAAATACTTTCATGGTAATAGTCCAGATGGAGCTCTTTGCTAGGGTACCTAGACTTTATGAATTTAAGTGCAATACTAGATTGACAAGAAGGTCTCATCATTTTACAGCTGAATTGGCTAGATGTAACCATAAGTTCTATGCTAACAGTTTCTTTTCCAACACTTCTTCTTGTGGAACTCTCTTCTGGCTCCATGCTTTCCATCCAACTTCAATCTTCAAAAATTTAAATGTCAATCATTAACTCCTGTCTTCTCAATTACTTTAGTAATGTTTCTGCTTTCTAATTCTTTCACACCCAGTAACCTTGTGTCTTAGTGGCTTTATTGCCTTGCTGGGGTAAATACGATTAAAAAAGTCTACTTATATACTCTACACTGCCAATGTCTCTACCTAAACTCTGAAATTTTATTTACTATTTATTTTTTCTGCAATAGGAGTAGATAGTTTCACCTGTCATCTAATTCACATTCTCCCCCAGTCTTTAGAACAGGAGTAGAAGTTTATCCCTTGGTTCCTGTTCAGGATTGGGTGTCTGGTTAATTATAAAGTCTTCTTATTCTCTTTCACTCCAAGTAGCCCCTTGTGTCATTGTGGCAATATTGCCTTGTTTGGGGTGAATTGATTAAAATGATGGATACAAATGTTGAAACTTTGTATAGACTGTCTGAATGATCTTCCATCAAAATATAATGTATTTTAGGGGTAATGCTATCTGTCTGGTGCTTCATGGCACATAAGACCTCCACAGACCATCTCCACTCTATCCTGCCCATAGCTGCCACTTTATTCTAAGTGGTTAGATGTACCTGTAAGTTCTATGCTAACAGTTTCTTCTCTCGCTCTTATCACTTGTGGAAATCTCTTCCAATTTCTTGTTTTCCAGCAACTTTGAGCTTCAAAAGTTTAAATGCAACGTCACTCATTATCATTTTTCATCTTAATTCCTGTTCATTTATAGTTCTTTTTCCTTAAATCTTTTCATTTTCTCATATTCTACACTCAGTTAACTCTTGTGTTCTTGTGGCTTTATTGCCTTGCTTGGGTAAAAAATTATAAAAAGCAAAAATAAAAAAGTTACCCGGATCGTTACCTGAAGAAGGCTGGAGGCCACAACAGCCAAAACATTGTCATAACAACGAAAGATGAAGATATTAGTCCAACTGTAAATAATATTGACTCCCAGAAATTTAGACAGAAATTGCCAAACATTAACTAAAACTAGCCAAGTCCCCTTCTTATGAGCATTTCTCTTAATAATTTTAAAATAATTCAGCAGATGTTATTTTATTTATGGTACAGTGTAACCTGGATATAAGAGAGTTGTCGGGACCGGAGAAGAAGTCTCTTATATCCGGGTTTATCTTATATCCGGGTTTTGTCTATTTTGTTTAGGTAAGTATGGCTCTAATTTTGGACCAGATAAAATCTCTCTTATATCCGGGTTGCACTGTAACTAGATTTTTCATGATTACCTTCCTCAGTTTCTGTCATTCAATACTGTGTGTCTGCAAATTGGCACTTTTATCACAGTTGCCATTGTGTCTTGTACTTTTGACTGGGATCAAAGTGTAGTATCCCTCATTGCACTAAAGAGGTGGAGATTGATAGTAATACCAATGCCAGTGCAACTGACAGTTGCAAGGGCTGGCTATTTTTGGATCTGGCCCAGTTGCACACACTTATGTTCCCTACATTAACCTGACCTTGTGTCACATCCTGTCAGCGTGGGGCAGCAAGAAAATACAATCACCTCTCTTCTTTTTGGCTACGATCAAAGTGTAATAGCTGTTCTTTTCAGCTTAATCTGATTCACGTTCTCTCTCCACTTCTATTTTCCCTTCTTTTATTCACTGAAACCAAATTGTGTCTTTTCTCCTCTTTTCACATGATCAAAACAGAACAGTGCATTATTTATGAGTTACTGGCAAGGCTTAATGATCGTACAAACTAATGAAGGGTGAGACAAGTACAGTTATAAGAGGATAATTTAAAGATGTAAAAAACAATTTTGATTTGGGGGACAAAAATTTTATGTAAGTTTGTGAAGAAAATTAAAATAATTTAAAAAAAATATGTATTATTTATTTTCTTTTAAATGCCATATCTCTTCAGGACATGGATGATCATGGTTATCCAGATTCCTTTTTTTTTTTTTTTTTTTTTTACTATTTATAAATTGCCATACTTTCTGTTGCCTTGTTCAGTTTAGAATTCAGAGTTTACCTTCTCTTAGACTGATTGCACCCAAGACTAGAAAACCGAGTCTACCCTGCTATTTTTAACATTAACCAAACAAAACTTAAAGAAATATTACTTTTAAAATAGTAATTTTAAGAAAAAGAATGATTTTTTTTTTTTTTTTTTTTAAGGAAAAACTTAAAGAAAGTCTGCAACAGGCTAAAGCCAAGGAGGGCAATTTTGGCAGATAAGGACATTAACAAATAAAAAAAAGATCAGTTATGGTAATTTAGATAGGAGAGAAAGATATTGGTCAGGCTAGGTTTCTGTTTGAGCGACAGGGTAGAAAATACTACAAAGATATATAAAGGTAAATAAAAGTAGTAAATCTTTAATACTTCTTAACACCTGGTATGTAGGTAAGTAATTATTAATCAATAATTTAATAAACAGGTCCGATTGCTATCTGCTTAATGTTTCTTGTACAAAACGTTTAGGGTTGAGAACTTAAAAGGCCAGAAGTTTAAAAAGATATTTAAAAAACAATTTTTTCTTCTAAGAAGTGCAAAAACTAAAAGATGTATAGAGAGAGACAGATTTCTCTTAATTTAAGTAACGTAAAGAAAGACGTAATGGTTGAAACTCAAGAGACCAACTTTAAAAATAAATAAATATATAGTCTTTTATGTGTGTGTATATTTGCATATGTAAGTAAGCTAAAGCAAGCATGGAGAAAAATAGAATAAAGATTCTAAAGATTTTTTGGAGAAGCACAAGCTGTGTGTAATAGGAGTATTATTGGTAGTAGTAGCATTTGATGCCTTGGTAAACGTAGTAGTAGTTGTCATAGGGAATATGACAGAAAGAGATGGGAAAGTATATGAAACAAATCGACGGGTAAAAAGAAAAAAAAAACAAAGATAGGCGAAGAATTAAAGTTGAATGAGAAAATAAAAAAGAAAGAGACTTAGTAGAAGGTGAAAAAAAAATATCTTTTTTAGTTTCACCTGTAAACTGGGTGTAGTAAAGAGAAAAGAAAATGTGTAACTAATTAAGGTAATATTAGTGAAGTGAAATAAAGGGAGAGAGAAAGAGATTCAAGAAATAATAGAAAATGAGAAATAAATTGTATCAAATGATAAAGAAGAGAGGGAGTGTATATATGTAATGTAAAAAAAAGGAAAGGGCAGGGAGGAGATAAAGAAAGAGAGGAATTGAGAAAGACAGGTTAATGGAAAACGAGATGGAAGGGTGGAGGTGTGGAATAAATAGTACGAAAGAAATACAGAGGGTAAACTGCACGAAGGGAAGTAGAAAGAATTAAAGAGAGTAGGGGCAAGTGAAGTAGTGGTAGTCGTAGTATGATGGTAGCTGAAGTGGAAACAACAACAGTAATAAAAAGGACAGGAACTGGAACTGCTGGAGGAGAAGAAGTAGTAGTAGTAATGGTGGCGGCGGCGGTGGTAGCAGCAGTGTTGAAATAGTAGGAGAAAAAAAAAGAAGAATCATCGTTGTGTAACTTCCATTACTATCATCATCAGTGTGTCAATTTAAACAAGAGAGGCAAGGAAAAAGAAAGAAGGAAAAAAAAAAAAGAAAAAAAGGGAAGTTCGGTCACGTGACTGGCCGCTATTTTAAAGTAGGTAACATGGCGGTATCTGAATCAACAGTCCAGAATGGTGATATAACCAAATTCGGGGAGACTACGACGATCGACGATGACGACGACTATGACCGCGATGCAAAACTCGAGGTAGGCTCCCCCGGCGACCCTTGATAATCTAGATATACTTTTTGTTTATGCCATATAGATTGATTTCATCATATAAAAAGTAAAAAAAAAAAACTAAAAAACAAACTCCACTTTTTACCATTATTATAAAAAAAACTAACCACTGCTTATTACTTTTTTTCTTAATTTACAAAAGATAAAAACAGCCACACTTAATTTTTCCGACCTTAACTCGTATATATATAAAACAGTAAACTAATAAAGTAAAAGTGTATGAATATTGGTGACTTAATTCAATTGGGTGGTGTTTTTAACGTTTCGTTTTAACTTTTTGTTTATCTTTTTAATTTTCCGATATCACGTTTTTAGTAAGAATCGAAACATAGCATTTATTTTCAGATGATTTTGTATTATTATTTGATTTTGTATATATTTATTACCGTCAGAGGGAGACCCTGTTCAGGCAGGTTCCATACATCTTCGCTCTTTTACTTAGCAATCGTAAGAAAAACCTAGGGTAGAAGTAAGAGGAGAGAGCAGACAGCAATAAAACTTAAATAGAGAGGGGGGAAATTGAAACTAAATGGGTGAGCACAGCTGTATCAGCAAGTACGCTGCATAAGTTAGCATTGTAGTGGGAGGAACAGAAAGAGGAATAGTGTAAGGATATGAAAAATAACACCGAGGGAAAGGTTGATTTGGACGAAGGGGAGGGATATATTTTGAGTTGGTGGGAGGAGAAAAAGTAGTTTTAGTATTTTTGGAGACCATGAGAGCACAATGGAGTCTAGTGAAACCCTCCCTATATATATATATATATATATATATATATATATATATATATATATATATATATATATGTGTGTTGAAGATCTGTAACCGTAACTTTTTTCATATTGACACATTTGACTTTAAATTCTTGTGATCACAAATATTCAATCCATCTCCAGGAAACTTGCTCGCAGAAAGTTTCTATGAAACTCGTTGTTTCTCAACTTACAAAAAACACCATTTGTTTTTTTTTTCTGATCGTAAAACTAATAAAAATTAACCGTTACGTTTCAGTTAAATAAAAGCACGTCAATTGTTTTAATAAATATTATATATCTATGTTTAAGCCTGTTCTATCTTATTAATCAGGCTTGCGACTAATTTCTAGTCGAAAAATCTTATTGACCCCCAACATTGTGTTTTTGACGTCTGTGACCAGTACATTAATGTCCTTGTAAAATATGTATTCGGTCACGGTGATCTTTTCATTTCTAGTTCTAAAAATAAAAATGAAATTTATTCTCAGACCTGTGTAAATAATTATGTAATATTTGGCTTCATAGTGTGTATGTATGCATAAAGAAAGAAAGAGTAAATGTTTTTTATGTGAAGAGAGTTTTAGTTAACTCTTTCTTGAGCAAGAAGTGAAGGCGACACAATATTTTTAACTCCAACTGTGTTGCTATAAAAAAAAGAAAAGAAAATGCATATGCTTGTACAATAAAGATAATTAATTTCTCTGTCGAGAAATATTACCTTAAATATCTTAGGATAATATTGCCTTTGCATGTTTGAAAATCTCGTAATGTTACGTACTACTTACTACAATCTTTTATTTTAAAATTCTTTGAGGTTTCTTATTCCCTGTGGCAATACAGGTAATAAAATCTTGCTTTTTGATTATTTCATTATTATTTTGTTTTGTATTATTAAGTCTTTTCTCGTTTCAAATGTAGTTTTAACAAATAGAACAATAAACACACAAAACAAAAGGGATCTTTTACAAAACAACATTCAATAATGGATTTTTTTTGTTTGCTCATCGTGAGTCTTAGTACAACGTGTAATAATCTCAAATTATTACTTAAAAAATAGATAGACTATTATTTTTGTAATAATAATTCATGTTAAAAGCATAATTTACAATATTTATTACATACTTTGAGAAGGATTGAAAGTAGATTTTTTTTTTTTTTTTTTTTTTTTTTTTTTAGGGGGGAAAAAGATTGTATATTCTTTTTTCTCACATGCCCTTAAGGCTTAAACTACCTGTACATTAATTTACAATCAATTCTAGGGTTGGGTCGCTTAAGAATTAAATATTCAACTATCTCAACTTTAATTTTTGTACGAATATCCTTTTTTTATTGTACGTATTTTCTTGTAAGAATTTAATTTAATTAAGTCAAAGTGTATTTTGAAGAAAATCAAAAAGGTAACTAACGAATGAAAGCTTAAAGTTGATTGATATTTTGTCAATTTTGATAATAAAATTAAAACAAAAAAAAAGTATTTTTTGAATTAACAAATGTTAAAAAATAATTAAAACGGCAGTATACTGTGTATTTTATTTTAACCCTTTTTAGTTTTTAGTTACACGTATTTGTAATAATTGTGTAAATGATCTGTGTGCGTGTGTGAGCGCATTTTCGTGTGTGTGTTGTGCATTTCAACTCCGTATTTTATTCAAAATCCAACGTACAAGGCACCAAAAAGAATGATCGCAGTAATTCTAATCTAAATTTATTAAAATTATTTATTATACAGGGCTGGTGCAAGTGTCCCTCCCAATCTATGATAGCCCTCCTCCACACACACGCTCTCAATTTTCATAAAGTAGTTTTTCATATAAAATACATTATACAAAAACTTTAGTTTATTGTTGTAACCTAATTATGTACAATGCAATATAGGTGAACACTTCAACTAGAAAAATTGAAAATAAATACAATGTATCTAAAAAAACAAATTATTTTAGTGACAAGTCATAGATCATTATTCCATATTCCTTTATCAGTCAACAATCAACATACAATGTTTTTGCGACAATTTTTAACACCAATTTGAGATTTTACTTGTTAAAAAGTTGAATAATTAAAAATAAAACGCATACACATTCAACATCCATAAAGTAAAGATAAAAAAAAAATAGTGAATTTTTTTTTTTTTTTTTCCAAATTTAAGTAAGTAAAACAAATTAACGGGTTTTTGTTGGGCGCAAAAAAAAAAAAAAAACCCGAAATGATGTCAAAATTCGCCAAAGGTCAGTTGTGCTCAGTTTAATTTGTAACGTAAATGTAGGTAAAAAAAAAAAAAAAAAAAAAAGCAAATGTTGATAAGATAGCGAGGGTAACAAAGCACTGCCCGGGCCCCCAATCAGGCTCCCCCTCCTTGTTGGGGGTAGTATGCACCAGCCCTAATATCCATAAAAAGGTAAGATCATATTTTGTTACTTTTTTTTTTTTTTTTTTTTTTTTTTGTTTATCTCTAAGCTAAGTACTTGTTAAATTTGTTATGGCTATACATACATTACTAAGACTTACTTAAACGGGGAATATGTGTGTGTCTGTAAGTGTAAACTAAAAACTAAACATGATCAGCAAATAAATATTTTTCAAACATTAATTTATTTTCAGTAGTTTGACGGTATACTGGCACATGTCTCTCTAATGTAAATAAGATCTCATAGTTACATATATTTTATTTAAAGTTTTTTTTCTTAATTAGGATCCATGTAATTCTTAACTTCATTGAAATATTTGTTTTTAATCATTTACCCCAATCAAAGCAATAAAGCCACTAAGATGCGGGAGGAGGGTACTGAGTGTGATAGAATATGGGAAAAAGAACATTCTTAAGGAGAGAACAGGAATTAAGAAGACAAGATATTGCATTTAATTTTTTTGAAGGTCAAAGTTGACTGGAATGCAAGAAACCAGAAGAGTTCCACAAGCAAGAAGTGTGAAATAAGAAACTGTTAGCATAGAACTTATGGTTTCATCTAACCATTTCAACTGTAAAATTACATTACTGCCAATCTAGTATGGCATTTAAATTTATAAAATCTAGGTACCAAATAGGAAAGCTCATTAGAACAATTACCATAAAAATATTTATAGACAAAAGCACAGAGAAGCTATGTTATGATGGTGGGAGGTTTACTGAAGCTGAGATACTAGGTTAGGATCAGTAATATTGCAGATACTTTGTATTTTTAAGAATTGCACTTTATGCTGTATGAATATAGTGATCAGTCTATATCTCTGAGATGAGGTATTATGATTATTTACATTACATTGTGAATATGGCAATGAAGATGAGCATAATGGTCTCAATGTAAATAATGAATATGGTGAATCTCTCAGTCTGGTCGAATACACACAACCACAATCATCAGGTAGACTTCTGGATTGACAGTTGTACAAAAGACATTCATTGACATCCTTATGTAGAATTAGCTACAGAAGGTAATTGCTGAAAGTGCTGGGTATTCTTAGTGCTGTGTCAAAGCATATTTATAGAAAGTTTATTGAATTGGAAAGGTGTGGTCGGAAAAGCTGCAAAAGGGAGGACTGGAGCATTGAGAGGATTCAAGTTGGATTCAGGGCATCCAGAATCACCAAACAAAAGCATGTCCAGGAAATAGGCTACAAGTGTCACTCTTGAACCAGTTACAATATCAGAAGCATCTTATCTAAGCTAAGGAGAGAAAAAAAGGAACTGAACCATTGCTCGGTGGTCCGAAGTGCTCTTTTCATATTAAATTAAATTCTGTGTTTAATTTTGGAAATCAAGGTTCCAGAATCTGGAGAAAGAGTGGAGAATCACAGAATTCAAATTGCTTGATGTTCAGTCTGAAGTTTTCACAATCAGTGATAATTTGGGGGGCTATGTCATTTGCTCGTGTTGGTCCAGGAGATTTTTGATCACTTCATCCTTCTGTCAGCTGACAAGCTTTATGGAGGTGCTTTCTTTTAACAGCAGGAACTGGTACTTGCCCACAGTACCAAAACTACTAGCAAACTTGCTTGTTGATTATGGTGTTACCATTCTAGATTGACTAATCACCTCACAGAAAATTGAAAGTGTCTTGTCAAAAGGATGAGTCACCAGACTCAATAATACAATTGAATTGAAGATTGTTATGAAAGTAACATTAGCATCCATAACATTTCACCATTTCTACAAGCTGATCATCTCTATGCCATGCTGAATAGATGGTTTTTCAAGCAACAGGAATCTCGCCAACCATGCGTATAAATGACCATGCTTTTGAGAATTTCATATTTCGTTTTTGAGATCAGTAATTGTCAGTATTCTTGTATTATCTTAAACTATTGTTCTCATCTTGGTTGATCTATAGATAAAAAATTACCAACTCATCTTGGTTGATGTTATAGGCACAATGTTTTGACCACATACCCTCTGGTTATCATCAGGTGTTGTCCATTGATTGGTTGATATGGGATATCTGTTGATTATTGTGATATTTTGTCTCTGTTAGTTATTGTTTATTCCTGTTGAATTGGTGCTTTACAACTTGATCCAAGGATTGAATTCCTGACTACTAGATGATAATAACCAACTCCTATATCCAATATGCCACTGTCTCAAAGTGGTGTGTTTTTTTAGCCTTTTATATTCAATATCATATGGTTTTTGACATTTGGTTTTGATGGTGAGTTCATACCGCTTTTCATAATTTAGTATTTCATTTCTGAGATTTATGATTGTTAATATTCTTATTGTATTATATTATCAACCAAGATGAGAACAAGAGTTTAAAATAATAATACAAAAATATACTTTTAAGAAGTTTGACATTTCTATATTTTGAATTCGTTTTTTTTGTTTTTTTTTTTTTGTTTTTTTTGTTAATCATATATTTTAGTATTTCAAGATGTTGGATTAAATTTTTTCATTTCATCCCAAGCAAGGTGATAAAGCCACTAAAATGCAAAGGGTTACTGAGAGTGAAAAAAACGGACACATTATTGAATGAAAGAGACAATAGAAAGAACAGGATTAAAAAAAAAAAAAAAGACAAAAGATGATGATCGTCATTACATTTAATTTTTTGAAAATCAAAGTTGACTGGGAAGCAAGAAGCCAGAAGTGTTCCACAAGCAAGAAACAGGAGAGAAGAAATTATTAGAAGAGAACATTTTCCTACTATACAGTTCTTTGTTGGCAACTAGAGCAACCTGCAAACCTGCCCTGAGCCTGTGTATCCTTTCAAAATCAAAGTAAACCTTCTCTGCAACACTATCAGTCATAGATTGAATAAAAAGTTTAGTTTGAAATTTCTTGAAGGTTACCTTGATCAACAAACACGCGTGAAGAAGGTTGGAGGATACAATGACCAAAATGTTGTGGTAACGACAACAAAGTCAAGGATATTAATCTTACTATAAGTAATGATAATTCCTCATTCCAGAAATTCAAACAAAAGTTACAGTTAATTTATATAGGAAAAAGTTCTTCCCAGACCTCCCAAAATAACATATGTTTGCCTACTTTTCGAAAGTTAAGGTTTATTATTTGTAATTGTGGAAGGCTTGAAATATAACCGTATGCTTGACTGCTTAATCTCAGGAATTTCACATGTCATACAGTATTTTGTGGATACTGAAAACGATTTGCAGAATTGCCCTAAACCAGTAACCCTTCACTTAAACGATGTAAAATAAACTATCATTTTATCTCTTTAAATGTTTTTCCATCATAAATATCACTGTGGTCGTTGGGCATTCAGTGGTATTGTGCTGTGATTCGGGGAAAGTGTTTCAGAGACTCTGAAAGAGGTGATTATGTAGTATATTCACCCTGGGCTGATTATGTTGGAATCGAGGAAATCAACCCCGGGATGTACTCTCATGATGTTGTTCATCAGCAGCATTTTGTGGATCCTGTGGTACAAGAACAGTTCTGTGTTCTCAGCATTTATTTTCTACATCGTCCACCATTACCTGTTGTAATAATGTTTAATTGTAATAAACATATATACCTTGGTCTTATTGATTTTATGCTACTCAGAGAATAGCAAGTTATTTTACACCAATTACATGAACAATTACTGAGGTGGTATTCATGTTATATCATCACAAATTCGTGTGGCTTCAGTGGTACAAGAAAATCCCGTGTTCTCTGCATTTATTTGCTACATAGTCCACTGTAACCTGTTGTAATAATGCTTAATTTTAATAAATGCAAGAAAACTGGTGCTTATTGGAGCGCAGCAATCCTCTTAGGGGAGCCTATAATTGTGCTGTATTGGTTAGCACAATGACGGCTCATTCGAAACGGTTGACAGTGCAACCAGCCATTTGGGCTAAATGTCTATCTAGATGCAAAAAATGGTTAATAGCCGGTATTGCAAAGCATGTAAGCATCAAAGTACTTTTATGATATTGTTATTCATCAGCAGCATTTTGTGGATCCTGTAGTACAAGAACAGTCCTGCATTTTCAGCATTTATTTTCTATATTGTCCACCATTACCCATTTGTAATGTTTAATTGTAATAAACATATATACCTTGATCTTATTGATTTTATGCTGCTTAAGTGAAGGATTATCCCTAAAACTATGTGTTCTTTTTAAAATGAAATTCATATTTTTTCTGCACTCATTAGCGTTATTTTTGGTGGCGGGGTATGGTTTTTGGGAATGCTCGAAGGACATGTGAGAAGCATAACAACAATTGACACAGAAAGTAGAATTGGCAAATTGAGTTCAAATTCTGGCCTCTGCTGCATTCATTTTAACACAAATGCTTTTGTGAAAGGCATGAATCCACTTCACCCTTCCCAGATATGTATTTATTTCATCTGTTAATTGTAAGTGCTTTTTATTATTGACTGAATCCTACATTAACTGAATTCAAATTCAAGGTTAGTTTGTTGTGCTCACTTTCACACAAAGAGAAAGGCATGAATCCATCTCCCCTTTCCCAGTTACATATTTATTTCATCTATTAATTGTAAATGCTTTTTATCATTAACTGAATCCTACATTCACTGAATTTAAATTCAAGGCTATTGTGTTCACTTTTGCACAAAGAGAAAGGCATGAAACTATCTCTTCTAACCATGGGTTAAATACCAGAGTAAACTGGGTTCTGTAGCCTTGGGTAGCAGCCAATCTAACAGGACTAATTTGAGTTTAAAACTATGGAGAATGAAATGGGAGATTACTTAACTATCTTTTCCAAGAACTCTTGGCAATTCACAAATACGAAAGGTATTTGTGAAGAAACATGACTTCATATATATAATATATATATATATATATATATATATATATATATAAAATAATTGCTTCTTTGCTTTACTATATTTTTTGCTTATGAAAGGTTTTATTGGAATGCTCATCTTTCATTCATCTGTGTGATTAATATAGGTACCAAATGTGTTTCTGGTGGTAAAGAATTAGCTTGGAGAATGATATTTTTCTGTCATTAAAGCTTATAAATTATCTGTATCTGTTCTTGTAATCTACAATGTGAAATAAAATGGCTCTGCCAATTCTCTTTACAAAATTTAATTCCAGCAACATTCTTTCTTTTAGAATATGGACAATCATGGCTCTCCACAATTTGTTACTTTCGACCTTTTTTATTGTCCCTATTTGTCAATCTATGCACCCACTTAGGCTTATGGCCATATGTTCAAACAATGGTTCTTGTCCAATCACCAAAGTTAAGTAACATTAAGCATGGTCAGTACCTAGATGGGTAACCAGTTGGGAATACCAAGTGCTGTAAGCTTGCATGTGTGTGTGTGTGGTGTAATGAATAACAGCTTGGAATGAGAAATCAAACATGAGTTGCAGTCAAGTTCATTACATTCATTTATGCACAAATAACATCTCTTATTCCTCCAGCTATGGGTTAAATAGTAGGACTTGTATCTGGAAATTATCTCCAAAAAATTATACAATATTTACTGGTTAAAAAAAAGAATTATTCTTACAGTCCAAAAATGTTTCAGTTTTAAATAACTAACAAAATGTTGATAAGATGTTAAAAAAAAAAAAAAATCAATCAATGAAATCAATATGCAAACATACACTCATTAAGTAGTTTACCTGCTGTTGCCCTCTGTTTGTCTTCAATATGTCTTAAGTGTTATTTTCTCTCAGCTCTCTCCCAGAAATTTCGACTGTTTTTTTTTTTTTGTTTTTTTTTCTGATTGTTTCCTTGTTCCTTAAGATTTACTTATTGTTTACATGTTCTCGCCTTGATGTTCTATTTTTTTCACTAAATTTTCACCCAATACAAGGCGCAAGAGCCACTTAAGGTAGAGGGTTACTAAATGAGGTTGTCATGTAAATATAGGAGGGGAAGGAGAAAGTAAGTGAAGATTATGTGGATATATATAATGATAGGTAATGGATGACCCTAGACATGAATGGGTTATGATTGAAGAAAATGTCCAGCCTTCATTATCATGTAAGTGATGAGATTTTACATAAGCGCATTCTTTTTATGTGCCATGTCCTTTCAGGACATAGGCGATCATGGCTCTCCACCTCCCTCTATCCCTTACAGCTCTCAACAAGTTCCTACCCTCTTCTTCCTCCCCCAGACCACGTTCTGTTATTCACTTGCTTAAGCTTGCCAGGTATGTCACGTGTTGTTTTCCCTTGTCTCTCTTTCCCTCTATTTGATCCATGAGTATCTTTCCTCATTATGTGACCTGGAAACTTCAGCTGCCTCTTCCTGATGTTAAGTATAAGCCTTCTCCTTGTTTGCATCCTCTCTAAGACCTCGTTGTTGCTCACACACTCAGCTCATGATATCCTTAACATCCTTCTGTAGAACCACATCTCTGTTGCCTTGAATCTGTTCTTCATCTTTGAGGAAATCATCTAACATTTGCTGCTGTAAAGAAGAACAGACGCCACATAGCAGCTCACTATTCTTTTCTTTGTTACCAAGGAAATCCTCCAAATATTCTACGAAATTATGTAAAATTCTATCAAATCAACTACAGTCAAGATCAGTCACTGCAAACTCCAGGATCTTTTCAATGACTTTACAGTATGTGTATTTTAGGGTCACAAATGATTTTGAATTTAGAGTTTTCTTTCTCTTACCCTAGTTGCCAACCAAGGCTAAAGAGAACCTAGTCTGTTCAGCTATTTAACCTATAGATTGGTGGGTATTTGTGTGAAAGTGAATGCTACCTTCCTAGTTAGAATTCAAACTTGGCTCACCAATTTCTTGTTCCAAGCCACTAACTATTACACCACCTGTACATCTTGGTTTTCTTCCACCTTTATTTTTTTCTTTCTAGATGAAGCATTTTCACTATTATTATTTTTATTACTAGTTTATTATATAAATATTACATTTCTTGTTCAAGTGTTTTTAACAAAACAGCACTGTTTTTGTTCTATTTCCAGTTTAATTCTGATGTGGGCTCTATTCATCAGAATTTGGATAAGTTTTGACAAATTTTAAAATGGCTGAGTTCCAAGTCTTCTCCAAAATTATGTTAAATTTTGTCTATCACAATCAAGATCAATGTGAATACCATGATCTTTTAGATGACTTCACAGTATTTACTTTTTCAGAGCCACATACAGTTTTTAATTTAAAGTTGTCCTAGTTGCCAACCACAGCTAGAAAATCCAGTCTGCCCTGCTATTTATGGGGAGAGATGAGATGTGTGGAAGTGAATGGAACAAAATTGACTTGAAGTTGAACTCGCTGAGCTGCTAACCACTACACCACCTGCACATTCAAGTGAAATTAGTGGATATTACCTCTTGCTTTTGATATTCTTCTCATTTTAGAACCTTTATTTCTCTAAAATAGCTCACAACAATCCACATATCTGGATACACTCTGGGTTATATGACATCTTTGAAAAGTTGTTTTATACTCTGGCCTGTTTTGCCAATTATCCAGAAAGAATTTTATTTCTGGATTGAACTGCTACTTTATGGAATTTCCACTCGCTACAATCCTAACCCCCTCTTCAAGTTTGTTAACTATCCTAGCTATCTTCATAATCTGCATTTGCTTCCTTCTAAGTCCATACAACAATCTGTCAGTTATTCTCTACTTTGAGTGGCACTTGGACCTTGTACTGGGTGAAAATTTAGTAAAAATAATCATTACCTATATGAAATGGGATTCACATTAAGTGGTTAACTGCTTGATTTTTACTTTCTTGACAATTTTTTTCTCTCACCTAAGTCAATTTTAGATATTTATAAGTCTACTTTTCATTCATGCTTAGAATATTCCTGCCACATCTGGTCTAGTGTTCCTGCTATATATTTAGAGATCTTTTGATAAAATCCAAAGAAGAATCTGCGATGTCATTGGTCCTGACTTAGCGTTTTGGCTTCAGTCGCTTTCCCACCGCCATAACATAGCTTCCCTGTACCTTTTCTATAAATACTTTCATGGCAATTGTTCTGATGAACTTTCCTTTATGGCACCTAGGCTCTATGAATTTAAGCACAGTACTTGATTGGCAGCAAGGTCTCATCATTTTATAGTTGAAATGGCTAGATGTAACTGTAAATTCTATGCTAACAGTTTCTTTTTTCACACTTCTCACTTGTGGAACACCCTTCTGTCTCCATGCTTTCCAGTCAACTTTAAGCTTCAAAAAGTTAAATGCAATATCAATCATTATCTTGTCTTTATTTTTGTTCTTTTATTATTCTTGCTCTTTGATAATGTTTTCTTTTTCTTATATTCTTTCACAGTCTATAATCCATTCTGTCTCGGTGGCTTTGTTGCTTTGCTTAGAGTGAAATGATTTTAAAAAAAAGAAAAAGAAAAGAAAAACAAAGCTATCTTTATGTAATATTTTCTCTGATAGTTTCTTAAAGTGTCCCTTATTTCTCTAGGAACAGCCCAAGATTAAATATAAGTCTAGTTTTTTTTTCCAGGTCAACAATATAAGTAAAGTCAGCTGATGTATTTCAGCCCTGCTATAGAGTGTTAAGTCTTGGACCCCCTTGCAGATATCACATAAATCAAATGGTCTTCTTTCATAAGTGTTGTTTTGTCTTCAGTTTGTCATATTAAATGGGACGATAGACTTGGGAACAGTAACATGTTGCAAAAGTGGCATTGAAACATTCCTAATTGAAATACAATTGAGATTAACGGATAATCTCATAAGAATGTTTCAGCACAAGTATTCTATGGCCAACTTTTGAATAGCAAATGTACTGAAGGTTGTCTCCTCGTGCATTTTGAAGATAAATTGAAGGACGACATGAAGTGCTGTAGCATTGATCTTAAAACCAGGGATTGATTGACCTCTGTGCTTGTGCGTGTATGTATAATATATATATATATATATATATATATATATATATATATATATATATTTGATATTTACAGCTTATTAACCCTTTTCGGGTTATTTAAAGCCAGAAAATGTCTTTAGATTGTAAGATTTTTTTTTTTTTTTTTTTTTTTTTTTTTTTTTTTGAGATAATAGTAATTCTACTAGTTCTACTAATTAACCCATAGGAGGGAGAAGATGTGGATTCATATTTTTCCCAAAAGTATTTGTGCATAAGTGAATATAACAAACTTAACTAGAATTGGAACTCTTGTCCAATTCCAAGCTGTTATCTCCATTACACTACCTGCACATCCCAGTGTACAGGATCTGGTATTCCTAAGTGGTCGACATCTAGGTACTGACCAGATTTGATGTTGCTTAACTTAAGTGATCATACAAGAAGCAGTGTTTCAATATAAGCTCTTAAAACCAGGGAAAACATAGTGGAAATTTGTAAAGAATAGATAACCACTTGTTTCATGAATGTAAATTTATTTGAAGGAAAACAACAGAAGAATCGTGACAAAGTTCTTAAATCTTTGAGAATTAATTTCATATGTCAGTGTGGATTTATTGCAAACAATAAGGCAGGGATTATGAATAACGGGAAGAGAATAATTCTTAACACTTTTTCTTAAGTACAAAAGTTGTTTTGCTGAAACCTTATTTGTTGTTATTAACAAGAATTCACCAAATATATGTGTGTGTCTTTATTTTAAATAAAAAATTCAAAGATGTCTTTTTTTTTCTTTTCTTTTTTTTTTTTTTACAACAATCTATATATAAAATATGGAACTGCCTCCACCATTTCGATGACCCAATATATTTAACAGAATTTACATTATGTAACAGCCATTCTCAATTCATTGCCTGAAGATTGTGTTGTGCATGAAACTCCAATTTATGCTACCAGTGAGGAAAATATATATATATGATAAATGTGAATGTCAGTGTGTCACACTTTTTCAACTTAAAGGAACGCAACTCTAACTTTTAATAGCTCATTTCAAATGGAAAAAGATTACCGTTCTCAAATTACAGTGTTTCAAAATAAAGTTGTCCATGTTTTCAACTTTACTCCTAGAGATTGTAGCCCTGCATATACCATTTTAGAATCTGGCTAACTCCGTGACCAAATTAAAAATATTCCAGGCCAGATCTGGACCCACAAACCTGAAATTTTGGATTCCCAAGTTTTCATTAATTAATAAATATATATATATATATATATATATGTGTGTGATTTTTTTGTGAAATTTTTGGTATGATAACAATTTTTATAACTTGGAAATAAATTTGGGAATAATTGAAATTAATTGCAAAATCCAACAAAAGTCACACATGAAATTATAATAATTGAACTTCTAGAAGATAAGCTTAAATATCAATGCAATACTTAAATGGAGCAATCAATTTTGAGTTCTTTGGTAGTTTATTGTTGCCTATTGCATCTACTACTCCCTACCTATTGTGATGAAGGTACAATTAAGAACACTCCACAGGAGCTAGCTTAAATGCTGCCTGATAGGGTGGATTTTAAGCTATATATATATAGGTTTGATGCAAATAAAATTTGTCACTTAGCACTGATTGATGTTATATTCAGCACCTCAACACTCAAGTGGACTGAAGAGTAGACTGAACAATTTTACAAAACTTCATTAACTTTTGTAATTGTTCAGTCCACTCTTCAGGAGGTTTCATCACTTCACTGTTGTTTTTCTCATTTTACATTATCTTTATCCTAAGTTTGATGTAATTAATTTATGCACTAGTTGGGATGCTCTTATTATTGGTGTTAGTTTTTTCCCCCTCTTTTAATGTGTGTTTGTGTGCACACCTGTGTGTGTCACATGTTGTAGTTACAGCAGTAGTGTTCTGACCATGTGATCCAGGTTCAAGTCTCACCATGGTTAATTTGTCAAGAAGTTGACTTGTTGATGATAATATCGGATTGTGGATTATGATCCTAGTGTGTGGTCAACCGTAGCCAGGATAATTGAGTCAATGTGAACGATTCTTTCCTTAGCTGCATAATATGTGTTTGTGTTAGCACAGTTATGTGTCATCATGGCTGAGGGTATAAGCTTTGTTAAAGTACTAATCACAGATTATGTGCTCTCTCCCACAACCTGTAACTAAGGTCTGATTATTATAGTTGTAAACTTGTAGTATAAACCACAGGTTAGCTCTGTAAGTGTTGAAGAAGCATAAATGTGCTTGAGTGGGTGTCTGCAGCAGGAATTAGCTAGGAACACTAGCAAATGAGCATACTCAGAAAATGAACAGCTGGGTACACACACACTTTTTAACAGGATGCACTCATAATACACTCTGAACCTAGGCAGAAGGCCAGAAAGCAGGAATTTGATCCTTGGCAGACTGCAATGATGCTACATTGATCCCCAACAAAATATGAATGCGCAGAATTTTCTTGGGTATGAGAATTGATAATTTAACACTCAACACTCATATATACTCTGCCATAATATAAAATGACATCATTGCAAATAATGTAGTAAGTCATGCAAACATTACTACCTTGCTTGGGATGAAATAATTAAAATATCTATTTCATAATTAAGTAATTCATTGAGTCTAGAAGAAACCTCAACAGAATGCAGAAAACACTGGACAGCCGTTTCGTCCTATATTTGGGACTCATCAGCAGTGCGCATCCACTACCGAGAATTGAAACCCGGACAGTTACATTGACAGGCAAACGTCACACCAACTGTACTAACAGGCCTCTGTGACGAACAGGTAACGAATTAGACTTGATATTGCGCCGCTCATTCACATATTCCGTGGTGGAACTCATCCAAGTTCCTTTATCCGTAGGACTGTGCCCTCCGAGAGCTACGACTACTATCACCAAGCCGCTCCATCCAGAGCATTAGAAGCCAGTTCAAGCAAGGATATACAAGTGATAGAAATTAAGGAGGATTTGAGATAATTAATTCATCGAGTCTAGAAGAAACCTCAACAGAATGCAGAAAGCACTGGATGGCCATTTCGTCCTATATTTGGGACACATCAGCCACTACCAAGAATTGAAACCCGAACAGTTACGATAGGAGGTAAACGCCATACCAACTGTAGCAATGGTTCTCTGTAACGAAGAGGTAATGAATTAGACTCAATATAGTGCTGCTCGATCACAAATATAATATTATAATTATTATTATTATTATTACATTGAGTGGATATATGTTTTAGCAGACATCTTTTTTTTTCTTTTTTTTTTTAAATATCTACCAGCCTGGCTATTTGAGAGCCTTAATAAAGAAACATTGTATCCCTCTTAGATTGGGGAAACCACCTTCAGGCCAAGTGTGCTTTAGGCTACTCAGCCACAGAAGACATAACAATGAAGAAAGGTTCAGTTATTCTTAAGAAATAAAAATCTCTTGTTCAGACCTTTCAAAGTCCTTATCTTCTAACTTTTTATTTTCATATCCAAAATGTAAACATAGTTATTGCTTAGGAATTAATGGATTTTATTTGTAATTATTTCTTATTACTATGAATGCTACATTTAGTAAAAATTATCATTGTTGGTAGTGTGGATTGACTTCATAAGGTACATGCAAAGATTAAGCTTACAATATTGAAAGTGAATCACCTGGTTGGCTCCAGAATTCTATGTCCATTAGAACCTTGTTATCCAAAATAGTATGGTTATCTGCAGATGATAAAATCTGCAAAGAATCTTACATATTTATAAGTCTACCATTTGTCCATGCATTGAATACTGCTATCACATCTGGTCTAGTGCTTCTGCTATGTATTTAGATATTCTTCATAAAATACAAAGAATCTGCAATGTTATCTGGCCTGGCATCTTGGTTCTAGTCACTTTGTTACAGCACCTTGAATATGTAGCCCTTTTAGTAATAATGTTCTGTAACTTATCTTACACAATGAGGATATAAATGCATGTCTTTTGGACAACTGCCAATCCAGAAGAATTCACATGATTGTGGTTGTGTGTACTACACCAGACTGAGATTCAGTGTTTCTATTCCATAAATAGAAATTCTTAATAAAATACAAAGAATCTGCAATGTTACTGGTCCTGACTTAGCATCTCAGCATCAGTCACTTTCCTGCCACTATAACAGCTTCTTTGTGCCTATTTTATAAATATTTTCATGGCTATTGTTCTGATGAATTTTCCTCTATGGTACCTAGACTTTATGAATTTAAGTATAGTACTAGATTGGCAGCAAGGTCTTATTTTACAATAGAGATGGCTAGATGTAACCATAAGTTCTATGCTAACAGTTTCTTCTCTTGCACTTCTTGGTTGTTGAACTCTCTCCTAGTTTTTTGCTTTCTAATCAACTTTGATTTTCAAAAATTTAAATACAATGTCAATTGATATCTTCTGTCTTATTTTTGTTCTTTTATTGTTTTTGCTCCTTAATGATTTCTTTTTCTCATATTCTCTCAGTAATCCCTTGCATCTTAGTGGTTTTATTGCCTTGCTTGGTGTAAAATGATTAAAAAAATTATATACATGTGCTTGAGTAGAAGATATCCAGTTTTTCTTTTTTTTTCTTCTTGTTAACAGTATAATTCAACATCTACTCATCTGGATAATCAAGAGTCTTAAAAAAAAAAAAAAAAAAAAAAAAAAAAGAAAAAAAAGTACCTTTTTTATATATATTTATATATATATATATATTTTTATATATATATATAATGTATATAATATATATATATATAATATATATATATATAATATATATATATTGTATTGCATGAAACTGTCAGTGGCAAATTGGGTACTTTTACAGAAAAATTTTCTTAAGATAAGATTTTTAGCTGGGTATTTTGTTTTGCATCAAGGCCTGGCGTTGCCTGTGCTTGATTCAAAAATCATACGACTCGTACAGCAATCGCTATCACTTGACTTAAAATATTTTTGCCCTTCTTTGCCTTTAAAGGAGTGCCCTTTGCCATGCTGATGTTGCTACATGCCTATCTCACACTGCAAATTTTTTCTAAGCTCTATACTAAACATTAAATCTGTTATGAAAAAAGAACTAAACAAAATGAACACAAAACGATCAGCTGGAAAAACCGAATGAAAAAAGAATGTTAACAAAAAATACTTTTTCACACCCAACCCAGTTCTGCAGAATCAACGTTGAGTTTAAGCAAGCGAATGAGCCAATTGGAGTAAAATGCCATGCATATTTAAATTTTTCCCACTTGTGACAAATGCAGCTGTCGATTTTTTTTTTTTTTTTTTTTTTTTTTTTGCATGCTAGTTAACATTCGTGTCAGTCAGCTGTTGGCTCTCACTCTGGCCAGTACAAAATGGCCACAAACTACATGAAAACTGACGTAGAAGCATGAAAAAATCGATTATTTCCACTATTGATGGGAGTTGGGAAATGCAAAGTCGGTCTTGGCCTTCTCGCTAACTTGGAGCATGTGTATGTAAATTTTGGTGCAAATCCGTTGAAAATTGTGGCCGTGCATTCATTACACACACACACACACACACACACACACACACACACACACACACACACACACCCTGTCCTTTAAAAATAGAGATATAGTCAACAATGAAATTATTCATAAACACATCAATTTTGAATATTTTTATCCATTTCTCAGAATCTAATGCCCATGTGATGCTAGGCTTTTTATATGTTAATAAACACAAAAAAGTAATATAAAACTCAATTTTCAGAATAATAGGTTAAATACAACAAATTTGACTGGCCAAGAATCCCACAGAACCTATGTCAAAAGGTTAATATAAACCCAAGAATTGTTTTGAAAGACATTGCCAAAAGTTTGGATTCAATGGGTATCAGCATAAGTACTCAAACAATACAACATCGTTTAAATAGAAATGGGTTATATAGAAACTGACCATGACAAACCCCCTCTTCACAGACCACGTCACATTGTTGCTCAGTTTAATTTTGCCAGAACGTTCTTGGACAAAGACAATTGCTTTTGGGAACAAGTGCTATGGAGTGATGAAATAAAAATTGAAGTTTTTAGACATAGTGATGTACAGAAGACTTGATGCAAGAAAAGTGAGGCTTTTCTCCCAAAGAACAAAGTGGCAACATTAACAAATGGAGGCAGCTCGATGATGTCTTGCAGTTGTGTTTTAGCTCGAGGGGGACTGGACAATTAATTGCAATAAGAGGAATAATGAAAACTGCAGACTATATGAAAATCTTTTCTGAAAATCTACAACTATCAGTACAAAACTTTCATCTAGGTTGGCGATTTACTTTCCAACAAGATAATGATCCCAAACATACATCTAAATCAGTGACTGCATGGTTTCAGAAAAAGATTACAGTTTTGCCATGGCCTTCAATGAGTTCTGACTCAAATCCTGTTGAAAATCTATGGCAAGAATTGAAAGTTTGAATAAATCATTGATCACCAAAAACCTTCAGGAATTAGAATGTGTAACCAGTGAAGAATGGAAGAAAGTCCCAGAAAAGACTTGTTCAAATCTCATAAAAAACTTCAGAAAACAATTGCAGCAAGTTATAAAGATGAGAGGCCATGCTATTGACTAATAATATTGTGAAAATTGCTCAATTTTTTTCTATTTTTCATACTGAACAAATAATTTTGTCATTTCCTATTTTGCATAATTCGCCTGTCAAATTTGTTGTATTTAACCCATTGTTCTGAAAATTGAGTTTTATATTCTATTTTTTGTGTTAACATATAAAAAACCTGGCATCATTCAGGAATTAGATTTTGAGAAATGGATAAAAATATTCAAAATTGATGAGTGTATGAATAATTTTGTTGTTGACGTGTGTGTGTGTGTGTGTGTGTATATATATATATATATATATATATATATATATATATATATATATATATATATATATATATATATATATATATATTGGATATCATCATCCACTTGACTTTTGTAATCATAAGGGGAACACAACAGTCTATCAACGGCAGCCATCAGCAATTCTGGTCTCATCATACCTGTCCATTGTTTGACATTGTCCAACCAGTTTTTATGTTGGTGTCCTCTCCTACATCCATCTTCAATGATGCCTTGCATAGGCTAATGTGCCTTGTAATGTCTCAAATCCATGCCATTTTTCTCTGTTTGATAGTGGCATATATATATATTGGCTATTTTTATGTGGCTATTTTTAATATCATCAAATTGAATGCAACTAATTTACAGTATGTATGTATGTATGTATGTATGCATGCATGTATGTATGTATGTATATATATATATATATATATATATATATATATATATATATATATATATATATATAGCAAATAGTTGGCTATTTTTAATATCATCAAATTGAATGCAACTAATTTACAGTGTGTGTATATATATATATATATATATATATACTGTAAATTAGTTGCATTCAATTTGATATTAAAAATATCCACAGGTTTAAGAAAAAAAAGACGGTAAATGCTGAAGAGTACCATTTGTTCACAGAAATTGTGCATCTGCGAGCCAATAATTCTACATATCCTTAGTATGATTTACAGATCGCGACATCTATCAGAGATGAAATTTAAATTTTTATTATTGCATTATTCAAAAATTTTGCCACATCAGCAGATGTCAACAATTGAGCACAAATAGTTATTAATTAAAAAAAATTAGTAATTAATGTATAATTTTCAATTTCTTTTCTTCTTTTCTCTTCTCTTTTTTCTTCTTTCTTTTCTTCTTTTCTTTCTTTTCTTCTTTTCTTTCTTTTCTCTTCTTTTCTTTCTTTTCTCTTCTTTTCTTTTCTCTTTTCTCTTCTTTTCTTTTCTCTTTTCTCTTCTTTTCTTTTCTCTTTTCTCTTCTTTTCTTTTCTCTTTTTTCTTTTCTTTCTTTTCTCTTTTCTTTCTTTTCTCTTTTCTTTCTTTTCTCTTTTCTTTCTTTTCTCTTTTCTTTCTTTTCTCTTTTCTTTCTTTTCTCTTTTCTTTCTTTTCTCTTTTCTTTCTTTTCTCTTTTCTTTCTTTTCTCTTTTCTTTCTTTTCTCTTTTCTTTCTTTTCTCTTTTCTTTCTTTTCTCTTTTCTTTCTTTTCTCTTTTCTTTCTTTTCTCTTTTCTTTCTTTTCTTTCTTTCTCTCTATTTTCTTTTTTTCTTTGTTTCTCTCTTTTTTCTTTTCTCTTTCTTTTCTCTCTTTCTTCTTTTCTCTCTTTCTTCTTTTCTCTCTTTCTTCTTTTCTCTCTTTCTTCTTTTCTCTCTTTCTTCTTTTCTCTCTTTCTTCTTTTCTCTCTTTCTTCTTTTCTCTCTTTCTTCTTTTCTCTCTTTCTTCTTTTCTCTCTTTTCTCTTTTCTCTCTTTTCTCTTTTCTCTCTTTTCTCTTTTCTCTCTTTTCTCTTTTCTCTCTTTTCTCTTTTCTCTCTTTTCTCTTTTCTCTCTTTTCTCTTTTCTCTCTTTTCTCTTTTCTCTCTTTTCTCTTTTCTCTCTTTTCTCTTTTCTCTCTTTTCTCTTTTCTCTCTTTTCTTCTTTTTTTCTTTTCTCTTTTTTTTTCTTTTTTTCTTTTTTTTTTCTTTTCTTTTTTTTTTTTCTTTTTTTCTTCTTTTTTTTTTTTCTTTTTTCTTCTTTTTTTCTTTTTTTCTTTTCTCTTTTTTTTTCTTCTTTTCTCTTTTTTTTCTTTTCTCTTTCTTTTTTTTCTCTTTCTTTTTTTTCTTTTCTCTTTCTTTTTTTTCTTTTCTCTTTCTTTTTTTTCTTTTCTCTTTTTTTTTCTTTTCTCTTTTTTTTTCTTTTCTCTTTTTTTTTCTTTTCTCTTTTTTTTTCTTTTCTCTTTTTTTTTCTTTTCTCTTTTTTTTTCTTTTCTCTTTTTTTTTCTTTTCTCTTTTTTTTTCTTTTCTCTTTTTTTTTTTTCTTCTTTTCTCTTTTTTTTTTTTCTTCTTTTCTCTTTTTTTTTTTTCTTTTCTCTTTTTTTAAATCGAGCCAATTTCATAAGACTTGGTTCCTAAATACTTTATGCTGTAGGGAGGCAGTAAGTAAGCTACAGATTCTATTCTTTGATATCTATCAGGCAAGTGAATTACAAAAGGCAAACATAGAAACAAATAAAAATGGCAGTTGGCAAATCTGTTAAAAAAAAAAAAAAAGAAAATTCCATTTTCATGGAAAATAAGCCCCTCTACATGTGTAAATAATTGTGTAAAAATTTCAGATAGAGTATATCTAAAAGGACAATATGAATGAAGACAAAAGGAAAACTTATCTTGGTCGGCGCGTTTCATCCACTGAAAGAATTTATTAAAACGCATTGGCTAAACAATTCATTATTAAAAAAAAAAAAAAAAGGTGAGGTGCAAAGATTAGCCAAGGGAAAATGTGATAAAATCTACATTGGTATTGAGCAAGAAAAAATAATTATCAGAATTCGTAAGTTGGGAGAGAAAATCAGTGGTTCAAATTGTTCTGGAGAGACGTATTCATCATTGCTATTGATAGGGAGAGAATTCAAGTTCATTAGTTGGTGAACCAGGAAAGGGCTAACCAGCTTAACATTTGGGGAGTGAAGAACTTTGCTGAATTGAGCTGGGAATTTTATAAATTAAACTACAGTTGTTAATATAAAACAATATAAATATAAGTAACATTAGTAACCAGTAATTCTTGTGCTGTAATTAAGTCACTGGTAAATCTTTAGAACTCTTCATTACGACAAGTTATATTTCTTATTTGTTGTAAGTTTTACAACTTAAGAATATGAATACTTTCTCTATGTGCAAATATTTTGTTTTAATTTTTTTTTTTTTTTATTAGTTTATCTTAACTTTATGTATTTTATCATTTGGATTGTTTTTTATTATGATAGTTTAACAGGTATTTGGCATTGGAAGACAAATGTGGAGTCGTCAACATCTTTCAAGAAAATGTGTAATAACAAATCTTCTAACATATTGGAATAGAAGCAAAATTTTCATTTTATTTTTCATATATTGCATTAATCTATATTCTCTTGGCATTAGTTTAAATTGATGCTGCCTTTTTTTTTTTTTTTTTTTCCATAATTTTAACTAGGAGACATGGAGTAATGGATAGCAGCTCAGATTGAAGAAATAGAGAGCCATGTTTGAATTCCAGTCGAGTTCATTACATTAACTTATGTGCTAATACCTTTGGGAAAGGTATGAATCCACCTCCTCCCTCCCCAGCTATGGGTAAATAGCAAGACAAATTGGTCCCTATAGCCTTGGTTGGCAACCAGTCTAGTAGAACAACTCTGAATTCAAACTAGCCTGGAGAGGGTCGGTTTCCATCAGGCTGTCTTGTTCATGAAACATCACTGCTGCTATGGCTACGCTAGATGTGTTGCCCCCTATAATCCTTATGGTTATGGAATTCTTGACTTTGATAATTTTGTAAAGTGAAAATTTCAAATTTTAATGTAAAATAAAAAAAAGAAAAGTTTAGGCAAAAAGTCAAAATATATGGTAAAAGTTGTCAGTTTAAACTGACACTTTTTTTTTTTTTTTTTTTTTTTTTTCTACATATGTCTAAACTATAATTTAGGAAAGTGACAATTTCCAAGTTCTCATTCTGAAAAATTATTTGTTTAAATTTAATAAAATATAGCATAAAATCTAAAATTGAGTGACCAGGAGATACTGATCTCCACTATACAGACATTAAACTTAACTCGTCAAATTTACTGATTCAAATATTCTTAATTATTCCTTTCTTCCAACATCTCTGCTTAAACTCTGAAATTGTATTTATTATTTTTTTTAGTTTTTTAGCTTACTAGGAGTAAAGAGGTTTTCCTATCATCCTGTTCACACTTTTACCTGGTCTTTTGTACAGGAGTAGAGTTTTATCTCTCTTGTTTCCTGTTAGGATTGGTTTTCCAGTTCCTTCTAAAGTCTTTTGAGTACTTTTTACTCCCAGTAACTCCTTGCACCTTAGTGGCATTATCACCTTGCTTGGGTTGAATTAAATAAAAAATAAAATAAGATCAAGAAAATATGAACTTTCAGTGAAAGTGTTACAATGTATGGCAAGATGTCCGTTTAAACTGATGTCTGGGGGATATGTCCTATCCATCACTTGCTCTTTTCTGTACCACGCCCTTTTACGACATGGTTATTTATGGCTCTCCATAATACCATATATTTTGTAACTATATAAAAAATTAAATCTTTTTAGTTTTTAACTTTTAAATAATAAAAGAAATAAAACAAAATCTTATCGTAAAATTTTTTTATACAAAAAAATCAGGAAAATTTTTAACTAATATAAAATCCAAACTTTTAACATTTTTCAGCATTAAATAACTCACAAAAGGTTTATATGCCATAAAACAAACCAATCCGTTATTGTACGAGGGACTATAGAAAAGTTCTCAATTTGATCTACTGTGTGCACTTGTGTATAAGCCGGCTTCATGTATACTGTGACCTCTAAATATTTTTATTTTATTTTATTTTTTTTTTTTTTTTTTTTTTTTTTTAACCTCCTCCAAAAAAAAAAAAAATAACCTGTCTATAGTGCAAGCCCCCTATTTTTTTTGCATACAGAACTAATCTTAAAATCTCATACTATACTAAAGTACATATGGTGTTTCTCAAAATCAAAAGAGGCAAGCAAGGTGAAATTGCCAAGACACGAGGGGCACTTGGGCCTTGCACAGGGGGAACATAATTGTATTTAGTGAAGATTTTCTGCTGGTGACAATTATCTTTTATCTGTTGAGAATAAAACAAATTTTCAAAATTGGTTGTTTTTATTTTATCTTAACAACCTTGAAATCATACTGATAAAATTGGTAAATAATTTACATTTTAAGAATCAGACGTTCTATAAGTAATATTTATTTTCATTTCCCTTTTTGAATGGACTGAAAACCTTTCAACACCTCCTTCTATATATCTACCCGTTTCAAACTTTGTAAACTTTACAGAAAATAATATTCTTTGTTCTCAGATAGTGTGTACATGTCGTTGTGCCAAACAGCTGTGAAACCTTTCTAAGATATCTGAGCTCCCAAATCGGGGAATCAATGTGATCTTTTACCTTGAAATTACTACATTGGTATCAAACTCCTGTTCATTGCCATCTTGGCAAGCAGGGTGCCACAAAATAAAAAGGTGGGGTCTAAATCTGATTTAAATCAAATCTTACAGATTCCTTACTCTGTATTTTGTTTTTTCACTATCTAATCTTGTAAAATAAACCTTTTTTAATACACCATTAAATTCTTTTTTCTTTTTTTTTCTTTTTTTTTTCTTTTTTCTTTTTTTTTTTTCTTTTTTCTTTTTTTTCTTTTTCTTCTTTTTTTTCTTTTTCTTCTTTTTTTTCTTTTTCTTCTTTTTTTCTTTTTCTTCTTCTTTTCTTTTTTCTTTCTTTTCTTTTTTTCTTTCTTTTCTTTTTTTCTTTCTTTTCTTTTTTCTTTTTCTTTTTTCTTTCTTTTCTTTTTTCTTTTTCTTTTTTCTTTCTTTTCTTTTTTTCTTTCTTTTCTTTTTTTTTTCTTTCTTTTCTTTTTTTTTTCTTTCTTTTCTTTTTTTTTTCTTTCTTTTCTTTTTTTTTTCTTTCTTTTCACTTGTATTTATTTCCTGGAACAAGACCTATAGACTTTTCAACATATAAAACTTTAGGTGTTAATGTTTCAAAAATAAATAATTTTTTTTTTTTTTTTTTTTTTTTTTTTGAGGCAAATGATATAGCTTATCTCGATATCATTGTCATAAAGTGAGTTCATAAAGACAAATTTAGTTTTCTTAGTTCTCAGTTACAGCAAATTCCCATAACAGCGTGTATACTTGGTAGATAAAAAAAAAATATTTTCTTTTATATTACCAAAAAAGGATCTTACATATCTGTAAGTCTACCATTCATCCATGGTTAGAATATTGCTACCCGATATGGCCTGATGCTCCTGCTATATATTTAGAGATCTTTGTTAAAAATACAAAGAATCAGTAATATTATTGGTCCTAATCTGGCATCTCGACTTCAGTCACTTTCCCATCGCTGTAAAGTTGTTTCCCTATGCCTTTTCTATAAATACTTTCATAGTAATTGTTTAGATAAACTCTTCACTATGGTACCCATAATTTATGAATTTAAGTACAGTACTAGATTGGTGATGAGGTCCCATCAATTTACAATTGAGTCAGCTAGATATAACTAAGTTCTATGCTAACAGTTTCTTTTCTTGCACTCCTCGCTTGTGGAACTCCTGACTTCATGCTTTCCAGACAACTTTAATCTTCAAAAATTTAAATACAATGTCAATTGCTATCTACTTTTTGTTTACTCTTCTTTTGTTCTTGCTCCTTAGTAATGTTTGTTTTCTAATTCTTCAACATTCAATAACCCCTTGTATCTTAGTGGCTTTACTACCTTGCTTGTAGTGATCTCTACTTTAAAAAAGAAAAAAAATGTCATTTTGTCACCCTTGGAACTTCTGTTTCTAAGAGGACTGCATGTATTCTTATAAACTAAAGCAGAATAATCAATGTGGGTAGAGATTGCCAAATTCAATCTTCAATGAACAATTACAAATTTGTTAATTAATAATGAAGTCATCAATAACTTAACAACATTTGTTTTTTATTTTTTTATTTTTATTTTTTTTTTTTTTTTTTTGTAACTTTGGGTGGATTTGGTTTTAACATTTTATATTGCAAAGGTGACTCATTTAGAAATTTAAGCAAATTCAAGGTCGTTGAAAGCAAAAACTATACAAATTTTCTTGTTTCTTGTTTAAGATTGGGTTTCCAGTTTCTTCTTTCTCTTTCCCTTCAAGTGGTCCCTTGCATCTTGGTGGCATTATCACCTTGCTTGGGGTGGTGCCTCTTACTTTGTAGCCATCTACTTTGAGTGGCTCTTGGGCCTCGTACAGGGTGAACATCATTGTATTTAATGAAGTTATATTTTCTACTGGTGACAATTGTCTTTTCTCTGCTGAGAATTAACCAAATTTTCAAAATAATTTTTTATTTCATCTTAACCTTGAAATTATGCTGATAAAATTGTTGAATAATTTCCGTTTTAAGAATGAGACATTCTATAAGTAACTTTGTTTTTCTTTTTTAAATCACTTTACACTTGTAGTTTTATTTTATATATTTTTTCTTTTCAAATGGCAAAGTTCAGTATTTTGTGCCAAGTTTACATTTATTGAGGAAGAGAATTGTGCAAGTTAAAAATTATGAGATGAAAATTAATCACAGTTATGTTGATTAAATCATCTCTGAGTTGTATAATATGTTGTATTAAATTTGTTTAAGATTCATCTGACTTGTATAAAGTTGGCTTTTATTAATAATCTGTTTAGATTTTTAATTGTGTCCAGATTGACAGTTGACATATTTTGTGGAATTCATGTAATTCAGTTCAGATATATATTTTGAGGTCGTGTTTAGTCTTGTGTAAAGAGAAAAATGGTGTTTCTTAATCTGTGTTATACCGTATGCTTATTTTTCTTGCTTTTTCTGATGTCAACATATGGTAGCGAAAGCTGGCACGTGACACCAGTACGGGTGAACTGAATTGCTAAAAATGAAATCCTGTTACTATTTATGTATGTGTGGAGGAATGTGCTACTACTGCTATTACAATAATTATTTTTTATTGATTTAATGTATTTATTTCATTAAAATATGATTCACTGATCTTTTCTATTTTAATTTTATTTTATTTCATCTTCAAAAGCTTTGTTGGCTAAAAAAGGAAAGAAAAACTGCTCGGACATTTCCACAAACATTTTTTTGTTTTTTGCAAAACCTGTAATCCACAACACACTGAAAATGATCACTAATAGTCATAATTGCAGAAAATTAGTAATCCATTATTTACATTATTTACATGTGGACTATTCTCTTCATCTTTGTTGTTATCACAACGTTTCGGATGTTGTGCTCTTCAGTCATCATCAGGTGTATGCTGATCTGAATAACCTACAAGGAATTTTAAACTGAATATTTTTATGGTAATTGTTTAGAACTTTATTCTTTGGTACCTAGACTTTATGAATTTAAGCACAGTACTAGATTGGCAGTTAGGTCTCATCATTTTACAGTTGAAATGGCTAGATGTAACTAAGTTTTATGCTAACAGTTTCTTCTTTAAAACTTCTCACTTGCATCTTAGTGCCTTTTATTGCTTTGCTTGAGGCAAAATGATTATATAAAAAAAAAAACCCTTTATTTAATCTACATGGATATATTGTTCTCATTCTACTACACATGTATAGGTATATCTTGGTTTGTTCTTTATTTAGTACTGCTAAGTTATGGTTTGCTCCATTTCCACTGAATCCAATTAAACCCTGCTTAGCCCAGAGATTGAACTCAGAATTACTATCTCACCAAATTCAGGAATCAACACTTTAGGCTATTGGGTAAGGCAGTGTGTACTTGGACTTGATAGAAATAGAGCAATAACTCAGTACAACACCCAAAACATTGTGATAGCAACAAAGATGACGACAATACACTTCCTGTAAATAATAACTCCTTATCCCAGAAATTCAGACAGAAGGTGATCAGGTGATAACAACAAGGATCATGACAATAGTCCAAATGTAAATAATGTAAATAATGATAATTCCTCATCCCAGAAATTCAAACATAAATTAATAACCTGCACAAAAAAATATTATTGCTTCAGTATTTAATATTTTCTTTTATTCATGTGCTTATAACTTTGTTCAAAATATTTGCACAAAGAACAATCAAATAAAACGTATTTTTGAACATAAAGATCATAAATTGTTTGAATTCTTTTTTTAATTTACATTCTCAGATTTTGCTGATTTATGGAAATAGCTCCCAAGTGGATGTTTCCCTGATAACTACAATCTTAACCTTTTCAACTGTTGTCCAAATATCCACATATCCCTATAAACTGTGTCCCCTTTGCTTTGTAACCTACATTGAGTGGCTCTTGGACCTTTATAAAAGGTGAAAATTATTGTAAATAATAATAAAAAAAAAGAATATAGAACTGATACCACACTTTGATCTTGGTCAATGGTTAAATTTTGTTGTACTATGCTATTGACATATGTATGGTGGCATTAGTAATTAGTCATAGTCACAGTTAATATAGTAAATAAACTGTGAAACATTTTTGATAAAATTTAAAACTCATATTTACATTTTGCCAGTTTTTGTATTTAAAGTCAAATTTATTTTTGTGATTGCATTTATTCACAGTAAAGACTTATTTGAAATGTTCATGGAAATGGACATTTGTCTGATATAGAGAAAGGTTACCTATTTAAAGCAAGGTGTAAGCCGTTTTTTGTGGATGAAATTTTTCACAGTAAATTATTTTATTTGAAATGTCTATATATCTGAAATAGACAGTTCATACATTTTATTGTTAATATCTTTATTCATGAGTTACAGGAGAAAATATCTACAAGTGCATTGCCTCTAAATATCTACAAGAGATAATGTGTTGTTTCAGTTGTTTGCTGATTCTTTTGATCTCTAGTTGCTTTCTCTCTTTGGAAATCGGGAATCTCCATGTATAGATTTGTGCAAACTTATTTTTTATTTGACTGAGGACAACCTATTGCAAAGTATTTTTTCTGGGTATACAAATTGGAAGGCTTTTAAATTTGTCTCAAACCAGCTGATTATAGTGTGTGGCCCTTTTGTTTTCTACAAGCACAATTTTCTTATACAATAAATCTTCGCGTTTTTTTTTTTTTTTTTTTCTGGAGCCTAGCCTTTGGATATGTCGATCCTCTTTTTAAGTGGATTTTTAGGCATGTGTCTGAAATATATTTAGACATTAACAATTTAAATTATTTCATTTTGGATATTACTACAGATGACAAGTAAAACAATATTTTTTTTTTTTTTTTTTCAGAAATGAATATGAAATGTATGTAAATATGACCAAATTAAAAAGAAGAAAAAAAAATACACCCCAAGCATTAAAATCTGAGCATCATCGATTAACTTTCCTAATATCATTTAAAAATCGGAAATGACTTCGAACATACCACGGCATCATAAAGTATTAGGTTGTTGCAAAAATAATATAATAAGCAAATGAATATTGCCAATGTGAGAATCCGTAGCTAGGATTGTCACGTGACACACTGCCCATATGTCAAAATCTAAGTTTTATCTTTTTTTTTTTTTTTTTTTTTTTTTTAATTTTCCTTTCCTATTTTTATTATTGTAATGAAAAAGGAAATCAATTTTTCTATATTCATTATTACATACACTCTACACTACAGTGAATAAAAAACCAAAAGCTGTTTTAAATAAATATTATACATTCCTCACATACTAGTAATATTCATTCAGAAACAAATTCTTTTAGTTTCGTATTTCGGTGTGTGGGCGCGTACTATTTATTTTTATTTATTTATTTTTGTTGTTAAAGCTTGTATCTCCCACTTTGTATTTTATTTTTGTTTAATTGTTAAAATACTAAAAATCAAGACGTCTATAAAGAGTTTGATAATTAAGAGTAAGACCAAGATTTTTCTATTTATCGTGCATGTGTTGATGGTTGTTGAGCCGTTTTTGGATAAGAAGAAGCGTGCTTTGTTTAAAAATAAAGACTAGAGGAAAAAAAAAACTATTTCTCACGATCACCTTCATCATCTCTGTAATATTGCATAATATGTGATGGCGCTTTAACTGGATTTTTAGTCAGTGGATGTCGATATTCTTAAATTTATAATTTTTATTTTTACAAAATGATATCCGTTCATTTTTCACTTTCCACGTCAGTAGCTGACGTTTTTTTTTTTTTTTTTTTTCCTATTGAATGTGGCGGTGGCCTTTTCATAGTGATTTACTAAGCATAGCGTAGATATGGCACAAGGTCGAAAACAGGGAGCCCCCAGTGAGGATCGGACTCGCTACTCAATAGTTATATAGATCTAAGGCGAGAAAAGCTTGCTAACCATTTTTTTTTTTTTATTGTAACTAAAAACTCTAAATGACAGTGTCATTTTTATAGGAAACAGGAAAGGCTTTGCTTTTTTTTTTTTTTTTTGCTTGTTAGACCGTGTGTCTTCTGTGTACATGCACAAGTGGGTGTGTTTATATTACTATTTTTTTAATTCTATGAACATCTCGTACGTATGAAAATGATAACTTTTTTTTTTTTTTTTTTAAGATTTTTACTTTTTGTAATGAATTCGTTTAAATGCGCGTGTATTTGTTTCACGCATTTTCATTTCTGCAGCTTTTGCTGAAAATTATTAAACAATTAACAAAGCACTATAATTGGGCATTCCGCATTATTAGTAACTATTTAGTATTAAATTAATGCCCAATTTTTTTGATATACTTAAGTTAAATTCTGTACAAATTCTCCAATAATACGATAAGTTGCTTCTCTAAATTTATTTAGTTTGAATGCCATATTTTTATTTTTTGTTGGCGGTGGCTGGGGGGGGGGCATTTTTTTTTATTTGTATTTTCATAAAAGTGTTACTTCGATATTTTGCATGCGCTTTAAACGTGGGGTAAAAAAAAATAAAAGTAGTAGCATATTTAGCAGCAACTGTGTGTTTTCTTTGGGGGCGGGTAATCTAATTTCACTTTCTTATCCAATAGAATTACGGTCAAGAATCGTTATTTTTAGGACACCATTCCCTCCCAACAAAAACAACAACTTGACTTTCAGGTAACCTGGTCATAAAGTCGAGGTTCAATTTTTAATATCTATTTTTATATAAACAGATCTCTCACTTAGTTGACACACGCGCGTGCGCGCTCTCTCTCACACACACACGTGTGTGTGTGTGTGTGGAGAAAAAAGTTCCTTGTCACATTTGCTCCACGTTTTATGGGTCATTTAACGCATTATTTTTACTTAAAAGTTTTGTCAACGTCAGTTTTTTTTATTTTTATTTTTTTATTTAATCCTTCAAATTTTGAAAATAACCTATTTTAAAATGGCCTGAAAAATCAGGGGTTCACATGCACAAATTCCTCGCCCCGAGGTTGAGTGCAGTTTTTTTAAGCATTGGAATGACTGTTTTTCTGGTCCTTTTAGTTTAGTTTTATAAAAAGGTATTTCATTACCAAGTTTAAATGAAGTATTTCCAAAACATATTTTGATGTTGTAAATCACATAGTGTCTTCTTAGTCTTTCTTTCTTTACTTACTCGTCTTATCGAAATTTCTTACTGAAACATTTAAAAAAAAAAAAAAAGAAATAACATTTTTTTTTTTTTTTTAATTGTAGGTACATAAAAATACCTCTGCCCCTTCTGTCCAGTTTTTAATTTGATAGTCGTTCAAAAATCTTTTTTTTTTTTTTTTTTTTTTTTTTCTTCAAGAAAATTAACTGTACGAAAACTTGTAGGGTGTTATACTGTTTAGCTGTAGAGTCTACATTGCATTATTATTTTGTGTAGGCGTAACGAGGATAATTTTTAAAAAGTAATTTTGTATTGATACGATTAAAAAACAAATCAACAGATGAACATACATGCAGTAAAATGATTGATCTGAATTTTGTTGAATACATATTCAATATTCCTTGCCATTTTTAAACATTTATAGTCGTAACATTGAACTGAAGCAGTCAAGTATTTATGAAAAAATCACTTGTCACATATTCATTTATTTTTAACGAAAAATAAGCATGTAGTTAATTAAATTAATTTATTTTTTTAGCTGTCACAATCCACAATTTTTAATGTAAACTTTGTTGGTATGCATTTTTACACACTCTAGAGTCTATTGTATTAATTTAATCATCATTTTTCAAATCTTTGCATATGAGGAAAGGTCGTCTTATTGACAATGTTATACTTTTCCTCGTTAATAAAACAATTCATGCTCAATACAATCGTCAGGTGTTGATTGAAAGTTCAGTTGATCAGTTTTCAATCAGTATCTGTTGATTACCTTGTGCATGAAACTTGGAGTTGTGCTCTACTGGTGAGAAAAAAAAATGTATATTTATTAATATAAGTTATATAGCTCTGTTATATATACTGAGCACTATTTTATTAGCACCACCACCACTCAATGTGCAATATATATAATGCATATATATATATATATATATATATATATATATATAATGTGTGTGTATGTATGCGTGTATTTAGGCAGAAAATTCTCTTTTTCTGATTGGATAAATTACAAACATGTCTGCTTATTTTTATCATAATCCTTTTATATTCATGAATATTTTTCCTTACATTACAATTGAATAAAAGTCATTCTCACTGTTACAGTGCATTTTTTGCCTTATTCAATTGTAATATACAGAAAAGTATTCATGAATATGAAAGGATTAGGATAAAAATAAGCAGGCATAATGTTTGTAATTATATATGACCTATATTTTTATTCTGGTTTTTGTCAGCCTTCCCCCACCTTTTTTTTTCTCACATTTTAATAATAAATCTTATTTTAGGCATATATCCTCGTTTCTTCCTAGGCTGTTTGTCACTGTGTATTTTGTTAATATTCTCTTTAGGTTGCCAATGATTCTTCTGATGAGATGTTGGCTGAAAATGTTACCTTTTAAAGGGAAAAAAAATGCAGTTTTGTTTGTTCAAAGTTCTGTGGTATCAAACTTTTGTTTATATTAATTGTGATGGCTCTGTGGTTGAGCATCCTAAAGCATGTTGGATCAAATGGTAGGGATGCCAATTTGAAGCATGTTAATTTATAATTTTATTCCATGTTTAAGTTGATATAAAACTTCCTGGTAGAACATTTATTTGAATTGACATGCTTATTTTAAAAGTTGAAAACTTCCCACCAGCATGACAATTCCAGACAGCATTAGTGTTTTGGTACAGAATAGTATAAATGAATGGTCATTTGATGAGTCTGGAAAAGTGGAACTGCAAATTAGAAATGAATGCAGTTGTTATTGGCCAGCACTTTGTAGCAGAAGGAATTACAATTCATTGAATGAAGACTTTCAGAATGAAATTAATTCAACATTTCAAAAGAAATGAATTTCAGTATGTGGCAGATTTTTATACAGATATTTTTATATAAAAATTCAAGAAATGAGAAAATATACTTGCATCTACACTGATACCTTTAAAAAAAAAATTAAAAAAAAAAAAAAGGAAGAAAAACATTTTTTTTTTAGGCTTTGCTGTTAGAAAATGTGTTATGTGTCACATGTTTGGGTTTGAAGTTTAACAGCTGACCACCTCGGGGTGGGGGATTTCCCTGGAGGCAACAAAATGCATCCTGTTCCTACCACATTTGAGAGCAGTATTGAATCTACTACGAAATTAATGAAGCTTAAGCTTCGGGGCCTCTAATCCCAGAGGTGGCTCTAAAGAATTTTTTTAATGCTAGTAGTAGTAGTAGTTGCTGGGGAAGGAAGGAAAAAACTGGATGATGAAAACAAAAGAAGACAAGAAAACAAAAAAGTGTTTTTTTTTTTTTTTTTTTTTTTTTTTAAACCTTAAAAATCAGATAAGATTCTATTGAATTTTCTGAAATTATTTGGTAATGGAATTACTTTAAAACTTCTTTTTTTAATTTTCTAGAAATATTTTTAGGTCTGTCATTGAGTTAAAATATACATATGCACATCTTTATGATTCTTTTATTTAAACCTAGTACCTTTTTTAATCAATTTAGATTTTAAATATAATAATTTTGCTGTCGGTGAACTAACAGGTACCAAACTCAGTCAGTTATCTGCCTTGCTTAGGTGATCATGTATCATTAGATACATGACTGAGGAGGCAGATTTTTTTCCCCACAGTAAGTTGCCATTTCTTTTTGCAATAGACCAGTTGCCATCCAAGGCTCACAGGTAGGAGTGTGAACCAGAGAAGAGATATATCAATTATTTCCAGATAATTTGTCTTTGTGATGTTGTCTGCTTCTGCTAATGGCAAATCCTCAATCCCTCCTCTATTCAATCAATTCAAAGTCCTAACATCTACAGCAGATTGAATACTTTGCTCGGAAATTCCCTTCCAACTCAACAGTTGACTCAATTGGAGTACGCACACCTGATTTCCCTCCTAGAACGGAGGCTCTACTGAGTGATATGTGCATAAACCAGTCACAGGTCTCTGACATTATTTCTAAATTAGACTTCCATAAGGCAAGCAGATGTGATGGAATCCCAGCTGTCATCATAAAGAAATGTGCTCTTGAGCTGCCTCCTGTTCTCTCCAAACTCTACAACTATTGCCTCACTGCTTCCGTCTTTCCTGTAGTTCCTGTTTTTAAAAACTCTGGAGAACCTTCTGACTTCTATCACCCTATTAATCTCCTACTACTTTTTGGCAAAGTATTTGAGGTTTTAATGAATGCTGAAATGGTTAAGCATCTTACCTTACAATATGGCTTCCATTTTGCAAGATCTACTGCTGATGTGTCAATGGCCATCACTGAATATGTATATCAAGCTCTTGATAATAACGGCAAAGCTGAAGTTGTGGCTCTTGAAATCTCAAAGGTGTTTGATAGGGTTTGGTACACTGATCTTCTACATAAGCTCCAAGGCTACAGTATTACTGGATGTGTGTTTGATTTAATCTAATCGTTTCTATCAAATTGTGAAATAAAGGTTGATTTGAACAATTACAGATCCAGTTACACAAATATGGGTGTCCCCGCCAAAGCTCTATCCTGGATCTTATGCTGTTTCTGATCTTCATCAATGAACTCCTTGATGCCGTCATTTCCCAAGTAGGCATTTATGCTGATGACATTATCATTTACTTCTGTTTTAATAGCAAATCCATCAGAGTTGGCAAAGTTAACCTGGCCGCTGCTCTCGAAAAGGATCTTCAATCAGTGGTTAACTGGGACAGGAAATGGTTTGTAAATTTTAATGCCACAAAAATTAAACTGACCTCATCGAACTACCATATAGAAAATTTCCTGCCTGCCATCAGCATGGCTGATGCTAGACTAATGGAGAGCAACACACTGCGCCTTCTTCAGCTCACATTTTCAACAGACTTGAGGTGGGATGACTATTGAATCTATAGCTGCATCTAATGCAAGGAAATTGGGTTACAGTGTCGTGCCAGGTTTTTCTTGTCAGTCCATCTCGCACATTTACAAATCTATCATTCTATCTGTCTATTGAATACTGTTTGGGCAGATGCTCTTGCTACTCATCTTGAAGTTCTTGACAAGATCCAAGGAAGGATCTGCATTATACTCAATCCTGACTTGACATCTACTCCTGTCACTTTCTCACCATCATGACAGGGTTTCCCTCTGTCTTTTTTACCAATATTTTCATGGCTACTGCTCTGATGAGCTTTTTACCCTGGTGCCCGGCCTACATGAGTTTAAATGTGCTATTAGATTTTACTGTTGAATTAAGTAAATGTAACTACGGTTCTACTCCAACAGTTTCTTTTCTCGCACTTCCTGCCTGTGGAACTCTCTTCCGTTTCCTTGCTTCCCTGATAACTACAATCTTCAAAAATTTAAATGCAACAACAATCGCCATCTTCTATCTTCTTGAATCCCTTTCAACTTTTATCCTTTCTTTGGTCCCCCTATATCCAGTCTTTTTTTTCACCTTCGCTCTCTGTAATCCCCTGCATACTAGTGGCATTCCCACCTTGCTTGGGGTAAAATGATTAAAGAAGAAAAATCTGAGTAGATCAGTGTAAAATAATGAAGATACCTGATCTAAAAATTTAAAAATTATTGTGTCTGTTCTTTCTTCTTTTACATGTCTTTTCCTTTTAGGACAATGGCAATCATTGCATTTGTTACTAGGGGTAAACAAGCAGGAAAAAATAAAACAAAAGATAAACTAGTCTTTTTTTTTTTTTTTTTTTTTATTTTACAACAATATGAGCATTCTTTGTTTATATGGTATTGTTGATTAAATTATCAAATTTATTCATGCAGTATTTAACAAATTAAGAAACCAATAAAATATAGAAAGCTTATAAAGATTTAACATTATGAAGTTATGTTTTTTGTTTTTTTTATATACAATGATTTTGACTCTGTACAAGGCTTGAGAGCCACTGAAAGTAGAAGATTACAGAGTAAGAGGCACAGTTTATGCAGATATGTGTGGAAAATAACTGTTAACGATAGATTTGAACAGCTTAAGATTGTACTGATTGGGGAAGCAACCTCTTGGGAGTCAGTTTCACAAGACAGTGGTTCATGAGAAGCTCCTGCTTGAGTGTTACTTACATCTCACCAAAGGGAATAAGTGTGGTTTATTATAATGTGTGTGGCATAGCGGGTCTTAGCTGTGAAGGTTAGGATTGGTGGAACTAAGGAGTGTAGTTCATCTGAACATGTTCCATAAAATACCGATAGAGCAGCAAGAGGATTGCAACGTCTTCACCGTGAGAAAGGGGTTGTATGATGGAAAATAATTTGTCACTTATAATGATATGGAGATGTTTTTTTTTTTTGTTTTTTTTTAAACTCTATCAAGAGTGGAAAGTGAAGGCTGGGCAGCTCCTGCCCATATATGGCAACAGTACTTTATTTTTGGCCTGGTCTGGCTCTTGTAAAGGTAGCAGATAGCAGAAAATGTTGGGTACTTACTAGAGCGGTACAGGGAATCAAATATTTTTCCAGCATCTTTAGCAATGGATTGTATGTACAAGTTCCACTTGAAGTCTGGGCTGATAGATACTCAAGGCATGGGGCCTCTCTGAGGGAAACTTCATTCATTGCAATTAGTGAAAGTTCTGGGTTTTAACAGCGATGCTGTTTAAAACTGAGAATTTATCTTTTTATATTTTCATGTTGAATGCAAAATTTGGTAATCCATACCATTTTGGGTATGATATTCTGGAAAACAAGAAACCTTTAAGAATAATTAAAATGATCAGTTCTCTCTGCGAAAATATTGACTTATTTGGTGGTAAGGAAAAGAAGTTGAGTCTAGTAAAAAGGCCATTATTGAAAAGCTCTTTGAGAATTGGTTTCACTATCAGTGATAAATGTAAGACCCAGCCATATAATTATAACCGATTAAATCAGTCATGGACAAATTGTGGCCAATGTGTCACATGCAGTCTGTTTGGCCTTTTGAATGACATGCCTAATTCCATGAGGAAAATAACATTTATTAAAAGCTTGTTAGTTTTTATTTCATTCTCACTTGTTCACTCACATATTCACATATATAACCACATACATAAACAATGATTAAACACAGTATTTCTTTAACCTTTATCACACTGTATGTGACTTCAAAAAGTTTATCCTGCCACTGAAGGTGACTCTGATCCCTGAACAATATGGTGTTTGAATTTCATAGTCATGTTGTCATATCCTGATATAGCAACAGAAAACAACTTTGAGTGAAATTCAACAATAAGGATACTGTAATTGAGAGACCTTGGAAAAGAATGCAGTAGAAAAGGAAGTAATATTAATAATGCAGAGTGCTAAAGTTCAATTTTGTAAACTTTCATTGAAATTAACATCAGTTTAAACCATTGGCAATTTTCACTAAGGAAGATCATACATGTAAACATCTTCTGCTTTAGAAACAAGAAAAATTCATTACAATTTTCTTTTCCCTGGAGAAGTATGTTTGTTTTTTTTTATGTTGAAAAATTGTTTTTGCATTTTCAAATGAATAAATTAGAAATAGATCACACACAGCGACATGTGTTAATCACACTGTCATCAGTGATAATATTATAACATGACTTCAATTATTTTAAGTATAGAGAAATCTTTGCTAAATTTTTTTTTTCTAAAGCAGATGCTTGTATGTTTTGGTTTACTGTAGCTATAATAGCTGAGGTACTGGCAACAAAAAATGAAATTGAATTTTTTCTTAGTAGGGCAGCCCACCTTCTGATAATACTAACTTTCCACTGGGGAAAAAACTGGCTGCTTTACATTCAATACTTCAAAAACCAAACTAGTTACATTCCATCACTGCTGATCAAACCCTGAACTACTGCCAGTCACTATGAACAGATGTCCCTCTCAAGGAGGGGCACGTGCCTTGAGAAAATATTGGGCCTCAAACTCATACCCAAGTGGAATGCATGTATACCATCCATTGCTAAAGGTTCAGGTAAAATGATTGGCTCCCTGTACCGCTCCGGTAACTACCTGACTCCTCATGCTTTTCTCTACCTTTTAGAAGAACCAGATCAGGCTGCAAATGGAGTACTGTTGCCATATTTGGGTGGGAGATCGCTAGTCCTCATTTTCTAGTCTTGATTCAAAAGTATCTCAAAGTCCTTGTTGGAGAAGAATTGTTTTTCACCCTCCAACCTCTCTTCCACAGGTGGAATGTGGCAAGTCTCTCACTGCTCTATCACTGCTACCATGGAAGGCGCTTAGATGATTTACATTCCTTGGTTCCATCAGGTCTAACCTTAACAGCTAGGACCCATCATGCCACTTACATAGTAGCAAACCACCAACATTTCCCACATATTCCACTGGTGAAAAGTAAGTTCCACTCAAACAGCTTTTTCCTGTGAACCACTGCCCTGTGGGACAGACTCCCAAGAGGATGTTTCTCCAATCACTCCAATCTTAACCTGTTCAAGTCTAGAGGTAACAGTTATCTTCCCCTCCTATTCATATGAACTACCTCTTGATGTAACCCTCTACTTTGTACAGGGTGACCCTTACTGTTAATTAAAAAATTCCATATCTTGTGCATCTCACTAATTGGAAAAGGTTATCCATGTCTGGATTAAATGTTCTGACTTTTGCAACAAAAATTTTTAGTGTTAGGTTTTATTTTATTTACTACTTTCTTATTTTTATTTTTTATTTTTATGTTAATGTGTTCACAGGACCTTCAATAAGGACTAGTCTTCAGATCCAATGTATTTTGTTGTTTTTTTTCTTTGTAGCAGTGAATCAAAAATGTCCTAACCATATTAAGTAGCAAACAGCTGGGATTATTTACAAAAATTAACAACTCTTCTTATTAACAGAAACTTCCTTGGGTTGTATATATTCTGTGAGGAACAAATAAGGTGAAACAGAATCAATACAATAAGCCTTGTTGCTCAATTTTGTTATATAAGTTACATACATCATAGATTGACTGACAGTTAAAAAGTTAGTAGCAGCATCTTTACATTGCTTTGAAATAAGATGTTCTTTTCTATATAGGTTAGTATGATAGAATCTGAAACGTTATGTGTTCTAGCCTTTACTGCTGTTTGAACACAAATCCGAAAACCTCTAAAATTCTGCAATATTCTGCAAATTGGTACAACCATTTCTGTATACAGGTTGAGTATCTTGTCACAAATGGAAAATTTCAGAAAGCACTGGGAAGGTTCCTAGGTGAGGTCCAGTTGTTGTAAGTGACCTCATCTGCCCTGAGTGGGGGTTCTCGAGCCCAGCTATGTAGCCTATATCGGCACCAGTTTTTTGTTAGTGATCTTCACAGCAACACCTTTGTTCGTGGATTACTTACCAGGTGTTTTGTGCTCAATAAAGATATTATTCAAAATGTTAGAGTCCTGCAGATACCCATATTGGTGGTGAAAAAAAAAAAAGAAAGCATTTGTATTTATTAATATCACAGAAAGTCAAACTGTTGGGAAAACTAGACAGGAGTGTAAGTGTGAAGCACTTGACTGAGGAGTTTCACCTTGGAACAGCCATCATATATGACCTATGAAAACGGGAGAAATTGTGAAAGTTTTATACTGAAAGTGATGAGCATAAATTACTGAAAAATAGAAAAACACTGTACAGAGCAAAAAATGATGATCTCAATTATTTTATAAATGTTATATACAAGTTAAATAGCCTGTATTCCAAAATCCAAAATACTCTGAAAACCAAACCACTTTTGGTCCCAGGAATTTCAGATAAAGGATTCTCAACCTATAAGAATTAACTCCATTTTTAATGAAGTTCTTTTAATTTTCTCTTTCTCTCTCTCTCCCCTCCCCCAAGTAAGGCAATAAAGTTACTGTGAAAGAATATAACAAAAGCATTAAAGAGCAAGAACAATAAAAGGACACAAATTAAGAAGACAAAAGATAATGATTGACATTGCATTTAAATTTTTGAAGAACAAATTTGACAGAGAAGCAAGAACCTGGAAAAGAGTTCTACAAGCAAAAAATGCAAGAAAATAAACTGTTAGCATAGAACCTGCAATTACATCTAGCCATTTCAACTGTAAAATGATGAGACCTTCTTGCCAATCTAGTACTGCACTTAAATTCATAAAGTCTAGGTACCATAGAAGAAAGTAATATTTATTTTGAAAAAAATACAAAAATGTGGCACATGGAAGTCTGGTCTTCAATCTATCTTATCTTAAACTTAGCTATCCATGATTACCGACCCAAACATGCTACTGTATTCATTGCACCAAAATGACACATTCTTACTTACCATTCTTACTGCAGCTACTATAATACCTCAGTCTCTATGAAGTTCTAACTAGTTTCGATGTGTACACTTTATCTGTGGGGGTGGGGAATAAAAATAACAACATTTAAAAATAAAACCCCAATGAATATAATTTATATACAAGAAACTAAACAAAAGAGGAAAGTTCATCAGAACAATTACCATGAAATTATTTATAGAAAAGTCACAGTGAAGCTGCATTATGGCAGTAAGAAAGTGACTGAAGCTGAGATGCCAGGTCAGGAAAAATAACATTGCAGATTCTTCTTTGGATTTTATCATGGATCTCGAAATATATAATTTTTATTAATCAGATATCAGGGATGTGTGGCTAACCCAATGGATAATGGATTTTGCAGACTGAGTTCAAGTTCTAGCCTGGTCTGTTGCATTCACTTTCACACAAATGCCTGTGGAAAAAGCATGAATCTATCTCCCCTCGTTGCCATGAATTAAATAGCAGGGTTGACTGAATTCTCTAGCCTTGTGTGGCTGCTAGTCTAGTAGGACAACTGTTGAGTGTAAAATTGTGGAGAAGGCTATGAGAAATCACTCCACTATCTTTCTCAAGAAATTCACAGGTAATAAAGTAATCTGTGGAGAGCCCATGTCCTGAAGAGAAAAAAAAATCCTGAAACATGATAGTTGTTAGAACAATGACCATCGGGCATGTCGCAGTAATATATTTTGCTGCTTTTGAACATATGTAAACGCAACAACACATAGGAAACTTGATACTTCACCATTCAGCCAGGCAGAAGAAAAGGAAAGTGGTTGATAGTGAGTCAAATGTCTGCTTCAATTGTTTTTACTTATTTTACTTACTGTCCTAATATTTACTTTACATACAATGTTTCACACCAACCTCAAGAAATCAGGGTTATTTCCCTTGTTCCAGCAGATAGCTCGACCTCGAGATATTTTTTTATCTTCTGATGTATATTTTATTTTTAATTTTTTAAAAAGCAGTTATTTTTTTTTCTTTACATTTTTATTTTACCTCTCATAGTTTTGTTTTTTCTTTTTTTAACTAAAGATTTTAATATTTTATAAAATAGAAGACAAACTTAGATGAGTAAATTTATTATGGCTGTTAAATAAATATTGTTATGCTAATTTCTATCTTAACTTCCGGAATGAGAATTATTCACATACAGACTTGTCTTTCACTGTGGTCTTCCACAGTGTGCTTGTCAAACTCTTTGCCTCTGTGTAGAGAAGAACCCAGACGAGGCTATGCCAAAGGGCAGTCTCGTCTGGGGTGGTAGACAGCTACCCGACCCTGTTTTTACGGGGTCTATGGGGATATTTTTGCCTGAGCCTACGGGCTTGGATACCCCATAATAAACTCTGCCTTGTGCCACATCCGACCGTGTGGGGAAGTTAGTGAATATCTTCACCTACAGACTATTGTTATGACAACATTTCAGCCATTGTGCTCTTTGGTCTTTTTTTTTTTTTTTTTTTTTTTTTTTTTTTTTTACAGTGAAGTTCACCTTATACAAGACCCGGGGGGAGCACTTGAGGTAGAGGGTTAAGTGGCAGTTTATACAGATAGGAGAGGAAGATAATGGTTAGCTCTACAGGTTAAGATTGTAGTGATCAGAGAAATATCCTCTTGGGAGACAGTTCCATAGAGCAGTGGTTTGTCCGGACGGAAGAAGCTATTCAAGTGGAACTTTTCACTGATGGAATACAGTGGGAATGTTTGCTACAATGTAAATAGCATAGTGGGTCCTAGCCATGAAGGTTAGAACTGGTGGAACCAAGTAATGTAGTTCATCTGAGTACTTTCCATGGAAGTAGCGATAGAGCAGTGAGAGGTTTGCAACATCTTGCCTGTGAGAATGAGAGATTTGATGGTAGAAGATATTTCGTCACCCACAAAGACTTGGAGACGCTTTTGAACTCTATTGAGACTGGAAAGTGAAGACTATGAATCTCCTGCCCAAATATGGCAACAGCACTCCATTTTAGGCCTGACCTGGCTCTTGTAAAGGTAGAGGATATCATATAGAGTTAGGTACTTACTGTAGCAGTACACGGAGGTGACCATTTTACCAGCATATTTAGCAATGGATCATATGTACAAGTTCCATTTGATGTCAGTTTGAAGTCTGGGAGAGATGTGTGTTTGTTGATCAGAGTAACGTTCAGGAAATTTCAAACTGAACAATTTAATAACACTTTATTAATAAGTGTTCAAATTATACAAAATGCATAAATTTAATTATTTAAATGCAGACTATTGTCCTCGTCTTTGTTATTATGACTGTTTCAGCCATTTCTTAAAGTCATTAGTATGAAATTACTTGAAACTTACCTTGATCAACAAGCAATGTGATGGAAGCTGGAGGGCATAATGTCTAAAATGTTGAGATTGTAACAATAAAAATAAGGACAATAGTCTGCATGCAAATAATTGAAATTGAGTTTTGCTTGATGTTTCTTTATGTATTAGACACAAAAATAATCACTTAAAATTATATATATATATATATATATATATATATATATACACACACACACACAAATAATACTAATATAAAATTTGTCATTTAGCTGATGTTATTTTCTTGACTTGGATTTTGCAGGCAGCCCTTCCAGCAATCACTCCATTCACTCATAGGATTAATACAAATATAAAATGTATTTATTTATTTATTTTTTTATAATTACTTTGATATGTATATTTAAATTTAAATTATAATTCTACCTTTGTAGCTCCAAGTAAATAATTTGTGTGGATGCATGTTTTTAATTTTTTGTTTTTCCCCCCTTAAATTTGTTTATTTTGAATACAATTTTGTTTTTTTGATACAACAATCCCTGTAAATAATATGGACTGCTCCACCATTATGAAAATCACATTTTTATATATAAAATATTAAAATATTTTTATTATAATAGATTACAATAAAAAGATTTTTACATCAATACACAAAAACTTTCATGTTTCAGAACTTTAATGGTTCCTCATCGGGTGATGGTAAATAACATGATGCAAATGATTTATTTGAGAAATTTTAAGATAAATTTAACTCTTAAAAGGTAAAAAGTTGGGGGAAGCCTATCATCTGAATTAAAACATGTACTTGTGGGTATGTCAGGGTTAACCAATTAAAAGTTAGATCTATGCTAAAATAGAAAAATGAAAATTAAGGTCAGAGGGAGGTGGGTCATAAATTCATTTCTTGAAACATTGACACTTTAGACATGTAACAAAATTCAATGTTCAGATTTGGTGAAGTAGACATGATAACCTTGAACCAAAATTATTTTTAAAATTTTTTTATATTACGGAAAATTTCTGTAGTGTAAAAATTTTCAAAATGTGCAAGTGTGTATCAATTTCACTGCCCAGTACAAGACTTTGTTTCTTGTCATAAATCAATTACCCATATCTGATATGCCATCACCTTGAGTAGATGCCTCATATGTCACTTAAGTGACTAAAGTGCTATATAAAGACACTTAGCCATTCACAATTTACAACAACCCATAAGGAAGATACTAGTTGATAATAGCAGCATCCTATATAGGTCCCATTACTGAAAACCTCTCACTGTTAGAGAGGGTCTTTACATGAAGGATCTGTCACCCAGTATAAATCTCACCTTATTCAGCAGTGGAAATGGTGTGTTGAAGATTTTTAAAAACTAGACATCAACTTGAATTCCAGCCACACTCAACTCTTGAAGCTCGGAATAAACACTACTACTATTGAAACCAAACAAAAACTACATCTTAAATAGAAAAACATGAAAAGAAATTAACAACACTTAAAATGGCTAAAGAAGTAGCTAAAAGCACTTGGGACAGCAGACAAGTTTTAGACTCCTTTACTCCCACCAAATGGAAAGCTGTAAGAATATTAGAAAAACTAAGATTTCATCAAATTTTTCTTTTCTCTCATATTCAACAAAACATGCATGAAAGAAAGGTTTCTGCCAAAATATACATATGAATCTCAACAAAGTTTTGAAGAAATGTGACAAATAGAAAAATGTTTCATTGAACCTAGATTTGATTACGTATTTCATCTTCATCAGATCCAAAAACTAAAAAAAAATGTGTGTGTGTGTATTTGTGTGCATGCTTAAATAATAGATTATTAGTAATTAGTACTTTTTCAGCTAAGCTGGTGTTTCTTGTGATGAAGTAAAAGTATGGAAATGAATGACTTTTAAAAATCGGTCAATATTTATTCTGTATCTTTTCTTTGTAATTCATAGTTCATGTCGAAAGTTATTAAGTTAGTCTGCCAGTTTTTCTGTATTGAATTTAAGGTAACTCCTTATCTTATTTTCAGAATGGCATGAAAGGAAGTGATTCATATAGTCTTTATACACATATTACAGTGTAACCCAGATATAAGAGAGTTGTCGGGACTGGAGAATAAGTCTCTTATATCCGGGTTTGGTCTATTTTGTTTAGGTAAGTATCGCTCTAATTTGGTACCAGAGAAAATTTCTCTTATATCTGGGTCTCTCTTATATCCGGGTTACACTGTATCAACATAGAAAACACATGGACAGCTCAAAAACATGTAGATCTTTTACTTTCAACTTATTCTGAGAAGCTGGATAAGGATTTACCTTAAATTAATTTCAGAAAAGGCTTGTGTGTGTGTGATATATGACATGTCATTAAATAATTTAGACAAGTTTTGTCTACTTATTCTTAATAGGATCCTCTCATATTTACAGACAAGTTTCTTACTTTCTTCCTTTTTAATAAGGATACTAAGTGACCATGTTGATGCATATTCATTTTATTCTGGGTACTTTTGACATTAGCACACCAGTGGGCCACATGAGATATGACTAATCATGAGGCAAGCTGCACTACTAAAAAGATTTAAAGTAATTTTTCATCAAAGGTATCTTAGCTATTTTCAGTACAGAAGACCATACACATATGCACCTACCTCGGGAAAACTTAAATGTTTTTTTTTTTTTTTTTTTTTTTGTTTTTTTTTTTTTTTATAACCTTTGTAGAAAAGATTTTCTGTAATTACATTTTTGGAATCTTGGTATAATATTATCACTGATGAAAGTGTAATTAACACACAATGATGTGTGTGATTTGTTTCTAATCTATTAATTTAAAAATGTAAAAAAAAAAAAAAGAAAATTCTTCTCCAGAGAAAAAAATTATAATGAATGTTTCCTGTTTCTAAAGTAAAAGATGTTTACACATATCTTCCTTAATGAAAATTACCAATGGATTAAAATGATGACATACCACATTAAATGAAAGATTACAAAATTCAAGAAATGTACTTTTAATCATTGTATAATGTAAGTGAGCAAAAGAAAATGAAATGAACAAAACATTATTTTCCTCATGAAATTAGATGGGCCATTTGGAAAGCCAAATAGGTCAGATGTAGCCTTGGGGTTGTAGTTTGCCCATGACTAGTTCTTAATTGATTACTGGTAACCCAACCATTGGGGATAAGATGTAGCATAATTTGTGAAGTTATCTTTTACCAAATACACTTTGTCGCAAGGGAAATATGAAATTTATTAAACAAATGGATCAAAAGATGTTTTTCTTTTTTCTTTTTTTTTTTCCCCTTCCCACCTATAAACTATTTTTGGTGGTGAAGAGGTTTAAATTAATGATTAACCATTGAATTTATTCCTATATATATATATATATTGAACATCAGAAATCCACTAAAGAGACAGCAGTTAGGAATCCGTGCAAATGGTATTTATAGAACTGATTGATTTGCTTGTTTAATCGAATATCAACTCTGTATGGGTCATTTAATGCCAAAATTTAATTTTCTTTGGACCTTTTGAAGTAATAAAAATGTGTTATTCTGCTTACACAGTTGAATACATGGTAGATAATGCTTTTGCGCATATAGATATTTGTGTGGACATAATTACAAGAGGCGGTGATATGTGTGTTTTATGTTGTGGTTTTGTTGAAGTTCTATTTTTGAATACAGTTTGATTTCTTTAAGAAATGGTAGGACATTAATATGGATTAAGTTCTTTCATATTTTTGTTTGGTTTTGTTTAATATAAATAATTTGAATACAATTTGATGGCTTCAATTAAATAGATATTGAACACAATTGTATTCCTTCAACTACAGATAAAATGTATTATTGGACATTTTACTTTATAATATATTGTTGGTCCTTTTTTTATATAAAAATGTATTGCTGGTATTTTTACTATAAAAATTAAAATAAATATATTTTTATAGTGTTTTTTTTTGGGGGGGGGTCACTATTTTCCCACAGCTGGGACCCTAACAATTGCTACCACCCCAAGTCAGAACAACAGAAGTTTAGAGGTGGTTCCACGTTTACAAGAAACCTCCAATCTCCTGATGAGAGGCCTTTCTGCTGGATGTAGTTTATCATCATGCCCAGGACTTTATAGGACTATTATTATTATAATATTATTTTGATGTTAACCTCTATTAGGTCAAGTCAAAAATAATTTCTGTTTTGGGGAATCAATTGTAATATTTTGAATAAAGTTGATAAACAAAAACAAATTTTTCAAGGCTCAACCTAATAGAAAACTTATCTAGCACAAGATATATATATATATATATATATATATATATATATAATATAAAATAAATGTGTGTGTGAAATTGTTAGATCCAACGTGCTTATATGGACTTGGCCGTGGAGTGCGTTGGTATAAGCACATCTGATCTAACAATTTCTCCTGGTAGATGAAAATAAATAAATATACCATTTAATGAATAAACTGAACATCTATTCAAATATGGGTATCCATTAAAAATAATGTTAAGTAATAAAATCTGTTGGATCTAATGATGGTTTCTCCTGCCAAGGGGCACACATGTTCGGATCCTGCCAGCAAGTGCACATTTATATATATATTAAATAAGATTTGAAAATAAATAAATATACTATTTAATAAATAATGGAGTGTTTACTCAAATATGATTAACCACTAAAAATAACATTTAAGTAATAAAATGTATATATCAGTTAGAAGGCCATTTTTGCATTTCAAATACAAACTGAAGCGATGCAGCATCTCTTTTTCTTACTAGGAAAACAAAGCATTATCGAAAAGGAGCTGGCACTTGTCTTGCTTCTCATCTATACAAAGGTCTGAGTGAGACTGGCTTGAACATTGGGATCAACTGTGTGCAAATATTAAAGAAAGTTGGCAGCATGTTGTTCCTCTCAACTATAGCCTTACTTGTAACTGTGACTTTGTCACACACAGTAATGCAGGCATTGCTGTCCACTCGTGGAAACCTGACAATTGATCCTCAACAACTCAAGCAAAATGGCTTTACCACATTTGTCTAAAAGTTTGCCAAACACCTGCAGGCCTTCAGAGGCACATGCCTGTCCATAAAAGTTGAGCACCTTTTTATTTTACTGAGCCTTCTTTTGTTGTCCATAATGAGTGTTCACCATAGTGTATTGCTTTTTGTTTGTTACTTTTCTCTTGACTGTTAACTTTATTTTCTACTTTCTACTTATATTTGGATTTGAGTTCCAGCCAAATTTGTTACAGTGCTCTTTAACAGTTCATGAAAAAACTCTTTAGAAAAAAAGATAGAAAAAGTTTAAATAAAAATATTAATGATCTTCAGATTAAAAAAAAAAAGTATACAGCAAAATTAGTCTATTAGGTTAAGTCATAATTGCTGTTTTTGAAAACCAATTATGAAGTAGATGAATAAAAACAGTAATTTTTTAGGACCACACTTGATAAATAAATAAATTTCTCTTCTCTTTCACTGATATCTTATTTTTCTCTTAACTCCTGAAAGAAGTGTGTGTTATGTTTTAAAGTTTAATGAATTTGATTAAATTAATACAACTTAAATATCACATTGCTTGAATGGGTACAGCAGCCTCATATCACTTATCCTGCCTCTGCTGCTATAATCACAACTACTATCAGATCTCCATTAACCACCACTTCTATCCCAACACCACCAGAACCATCCATTGGTCATGTTGTACACATGTAATTTTCTAGTATAACGAGGTACTATAAATATACTAATGACGGTTTTAGCACTGGGGATTTATCACTTCTTGACTGTACCTCTCTATTTCCCCTTAGAAAAGAGTGGGTAAATATTTTTCTTTCTTTTTTTTTTCTTTGAGGTTGATATAAGTACATATAGTGTTAAGGTGAGCAAGAGGTGTATATTTTGAAGATGAATAGTGGTTTACTGTAGCTTTGAAGTGGTTAAAATTGTAGGTGATTTGGGAAGCATCTTCTAGGGAGTTCATTCCACAGTGCATCAGTTCTAAGGAATAATTCAAACTTTATAAGTAGGTAGCAAATCTGTTAATCTTTTATGCATTTTATTTTTAAGTTGTTTTTTTAACCATTTCAGATTAATTTTCTACTCTTTTCATATTCATTTTGTTATTTTTCTATTCTTGTTTCATAAACTAGAGGTAGTTCCGCTCAACATCACAAATTACTACAAAACCAAAATATTAAGCTCATGCCGATATCACATTGACACACCAGTTCTCATGATTATCAAAGTTAAGCAATGTTGAGCCTCATCAGTATCTAGATGGCTGTCAACTTGGGAATACCAGGGACTGTAAGCTGTATGTACATGTGATGTAATGACTATCTGCTCAGAATTGGAAATCAGATAGCCAAATTCCTATTCCACTCAGGTTTGATATTCACTTATGTGCAAATACTCTTGGGAAAAGTAAGACTCCAAGTCCCCATTCACCACCCAGCTATGGTTTAATTAGTAAGACTTGTGTTGTGGTAGGACATTATTATCTCCCCCCACCCCAATTCTTACAATTCAAAAATATTTTCTGGCATTAAATAACCTGCAAAAGGTTGATAAGCTGTAAAAAACAAATCGGTCAATGAAAATGTTAACCTGAAAATTCAAGTCATGTTGTTGAATAGCCTTGTCAGATTGAAACTTTCATATGGATATCCTGCATGGCACCAAATCCATTAAGAAAATATCGAAACCGTCAGCTGTATACCAATGGTTAAAAATGGCTTTGAGCAAGTGAAGTATTCATGAAGACCATCTTAATTCAAACATTGTGGACCAGCGCTACAGAATCACAAAGAACTCTACCAAATAACAGAAACCTCATCACTTGAAGACTTTCAACAGCAGCAACAATTAAAATGGATATCGCATGTAACTCAATGAAAAAATAATGACCTAATCAAGATGTTGATGTTCCACACTACTTCAAATAAAAGCTTAGGAAGGAACCCCCCCCCCATCAATACTGGAACAACCAATAACAACTACTGGATTTGAGAAACTTATTTTCCTAAAAAATTGTTTTAAGAGAAAGATTTTATGAATTTCAACCAATAGCAAAACTGGCTGCTCAGTCACTGAATGCTGAATATTTCTTTATAAGGAAACATCTAATATTACCATTACCATATGTAACAATAATAATAATGGTATTGTTATTAGAGACCCCTAACAAAAAAGTTGCCTCCTTATTGATATAGCAGTCCCTGAAGACTGCAATGTATCTTTCAAGATCTTCAAAAAGCTATCAAAATACAAGGACCTTGAAATCGAAATCTCAAATGTGACACATGGGAACATCAACAATCTCTGTTGGAGTCCTTGGATTGGTTGGAAAAGATTCAGTACTCATTGAAGGGATTCCTGGGAGCGCATGCTTTAAAGAAATACAAAAAATTGTTCTCATGAGTATAGCTCACACCTTACGAAGGGCTTTATCTATGTAAAGTGTGTGTGTGTGATTTTTGTATTGTTTCATTTTTTTCTGTTAATTAGTCAGTGGAAAATGTCATGATGGCATTTCTGACGTTAGGCCTCTGGGCGGGACCCGGAAAGAAATGTGTACACACCAGAAATCAAAGGAAATAATAATAAGGGGTACATTTGATGACTAACTGTTTACTCCAACATTCAGCATAAAATATATTTGTTTATAAAATATATTTATGCATGTATGTTTCTATGTGCATACCTCTGATAGTTGCTCCTTGTCGAAGTGGGGCGGGGTGCTTACATGGTAAAATGACTTTGAGAGTGATACTGTTGGTAGTTCTAAATTCCTGTCAGCACTAACTTTGGTGGCAAGGACCAAGACCAACCCCATAAACCCCAATGGTGGAACAAGTGATTGATGATTACAACAAATCTCAACAGTTGAACCAGTGGATGAAGAGGGCTACACATGACTGACATGCTACAGATTGTGACACTCAAAATTATAATACTCAGCGGCCGTCCGTTGCAGTTTCATAACTGGATTCTGCATTTCTCATTCCATATGTGCCACAGAGAAATAAAGTGTGTGGGTCACTTCCTGGCAAGTTGAGGTCCTCCTTAAACAAATTCATGCCATCAGCACTTTCTTCCACTCTGATTTTCTTTTACTTTCAACCAATTCATGCAAAGCCAAACAGCCAAAGAATGGATGATGGGAACCGGTTTTGGAGAAACTGGAAGCATCTAATCCTCAATGCCATCATAAATGAAGCGATCAGCAAAGAAGAAATTAAATTCTTGGATACAAGATAAAACCAACAACGATGTATTTTTGACTGAATTGAATTGTAGTGTCATGTCGGAATTTGTATTCAATACCACAAGACAAGGGAAGCATGTACAAGGTTAACCTGAGGTGATCTCATAACTACACATGAGTTTGCAAATAATAAACAATAAAATCCCAAATCACCTCATATGGGAATAACCAGGCTATTCCTCATATGAGGTGATTTTTGATTTTATTGTTTATTATTTGCTCTGTAATAATAAATACACTGAGCTCTTTTTGTGGATCAGTTTTAATATTTTATATTACTAGGATCCACTTGGATTATATACCAACAGATTTGTTACCTTTAACATATATATTAGGTCGGTGCAAAAATAATGACGTAATAATGTCGTTTTTTGACGTTAAAAAATACGTCAAAAAACAACATTATTACGTCGTTATTTTTGCACCAACCTAATATATATATGAGAGAGTGAGCGAGCTATATCTAGTAATCCTAGTGATTAGAGACAGGCTCTTAAACATCACTAATGAGAATGTAAGGTCAACATTCAGACGAAGAACTACAAGGCTACATATACACACTGGCTGAGAATAATTGTAGTCAAGATTTCAATTAAATGTAATGTTAAATATGAGAGATTGCAGTGTTGTGTTATCATTAATTATGGCAATAGGTTCATTTTATATAAAGTGCTGTGCAAAAGTAAGTGAACTCTTAAGATAATATTAAAAAAAATTCTCAACCAAACACATAATCAACAAATCTTAAGCTATATATTAGGTTGGTGCAAAAATAATGACGTAATAATGTCGTTTTTTGACGTTAAAAAATACATCAAAAAACGACATTATTAGGTCATTATTTTTGCACCAACCTAATATTTATTAAGAAAAACCTTTATTAAACAAATTAAAACTACTTCAAAATTTTTTATGAAGCTGGAATAAAAATATTAATTAAAATTAAGTTATACAAAAGTGAACTTTTTTATTTTCAAAACTTAAAAAACCCCATAATATTTGAAAAAATGAGTCCCGTCTCTGGCACCGGAAATAACATTGTTACATTATTTTTGACACTCAGAAATGAAAGAAAGAGAAAATGAATAATGAGAGACTATAAGGAAACAAGAAAATTAAGAAAAACCACATTTTACACATGTGCACACAAACAGATACATGCATACACGCACACATGCACACATACACATACATATATATATATATATATATACACACACATGTGTATACACAGAAGAAAAAAACCAACCTAACACCAATAAAGTGCAGAATTTTTTTTTTTTTTTTTTAACTTAATATAAAAAATATAATGGAAATGAAAAAAAATGAGCAAATAATTGCTGATACCTCCTGATGAGTGAACCAAACGATTACAAAAATGTTCATCTATGAAACTCTGGAGTTATTTGATTGATGCTATATTCAATTCCCTAAGTAACAAATTTTATATTTATTAATCAAAGTATAGAAAATTAGGAGATCAGCCGATTCCACTACCTTATTGGTCTAATTCAACTCTGACCATTTAACTTTATTTTATACGTATATATGTATTATCACGTAAATATTTTTTAGTGGATACATATATTTGAATAGATGCTCAGTTCATTTATTAAACAGTATATTTATTTATTTTTGTCTACCACCCTGAATATTAGATGAATCTTATTAGAAAAAAAAGACGTACCCTCTAGCAGGGTTCAATCCTGCATCCCCCACTAGGAGAAACCGTCATTAGATCCAACATGCTTTAAAGTAAATTTAAATGGCCATGAAGGGTTTTGCCAATCGAACAAAGCTGAATAATGCCAAAATTCTTCAAATATTCTTGAAATACAGTTTTGTATCCTAAGGTAAACAAAGCCATTTCTAAAGAAGTAGTGGATTTTTTTATTTTTTTTTTTAATGCAACAGATTTTATCACTGAAACATTATTTTTTAGTGGATAACCATATTTGAGTAGCCACTCTGTTTATTTATTTTCTCCTAATCGCCTGAATATCTAAGAAATCTTATTAAGGATAATCTTATTTTTAAATAAATGGAGCGTCTACTCAAATAATGGGTATCCACTAAAAATAATGTTAAACTGATAAAATATGTTGGATTAATAAATAAAAAATTCATTATTATTTAGAAATATATATTATATGAATACTTGCAGAAATTTTTAAAAATATATCTATAACCACAAAAAAGATCTTCTATACAACAATTTGTCAAATGTATTAGTCATACATAGAATATAAATTCAACCACATTTTTTGATCTAAAGAATGCCACAATGATTAAAAGAGTAACTTGGACAGAAAATTCTTGATGTAATGTTACCAAAATATATATCTGCACCCTAGATTCCTTCAAATAACTTCTTTCTCAAGTAAATACTCCTTTTCCAAATACATGACTATGAAATTTTTTAAAATTCAAAGACTGTTAAATTTATAACCTTTTATTATTTAAAATATATAATGCATAAATTAACCTCAAACTAAAATAATAATTACATTATAAAAACAATTCAACATTTACTCACTTTTGTTTATTAGACATTAAATTATATCACTTAGTATCTTCCATAATTTACTTTCACTTGAGCTGATGAATTTTTATGAGTGTTCTTAAATTTAAAATTTTCAAAAACCAACAATATTTTTTACTTTTGTTTATAAATATTTGTTGCAAAATAAAAATCCTTACAAAATGCGTTGGCTGAGATAAGTTTTCCTTTTGTCTTTATTCACATACATATATATAAAGTGTATAAACTCTATATTTCAGACAAAAATTGTGGGTAATTGAATGACAGTGGAAAAACCCAACGTGATCTGTTTTGTCCTTCAAAAGGATTAAATGTTTTTATCAATGGGTTCATATCTATGAAGGGGGAGTGGATGAAATATAAATAAATTTTAGTTATAATTATTCATAGAGAGAAATAATGAATATATATGGAACATGCAACTCACCCCCAGATCATGTCAGAACAGACATTCCACTTAATATCACTCCAAATCATCAAGGCAACCAGGTGCAGGGTTAACCCAAGATGACCTCACAACTGCTAAAGGTGACCGCACAACTACACTTGGGTTTGCAAGCATGGGAACCAGAAGCGATGGATTGGGGGGGGTAACACCTAACCCAGTGGTTAAGGACACCTCTCAAACCCATGTGTAGTTTTTGAGAGAAAAAGAAAAACAAAAAATAAACACTTACCTATAGATGTGTGACAGTTTTATAAATACAAATATTAACTTGGATTATAAATGACCTCTTTTTCTCAATCTGCCCCATGCTTGTACCTCTGCTTGTTAACGAGAGCCCTATTGGTACCCTAAGTACTACTTTGCCCTGTCTCTTTTAACCCTAATAGCTGAGTAGTCACTCATACAGAGGTCTTTTACAAGCCAAGTTAATATTTTTATTAATAAAATTGTCATATCCATAGGTGAGATTTTTTTTTTTTTTTTTTTTCTCTCAACAACTATACCTGGATTTGAGAGCTGTCCATAACCTCTGGGCTAGGTGTTTACCTTTCTCTCTTGCTTCTGGTTCCCATGCTTGCAAGCCCAGGTGTAGTTGTGAGGTCATCTCAGGTTAACCTTGCACCTACCTCCTTAACACCTAACCCAGCAGTTTGGGGCAGAGGCTTTGAGATATCACTGATGAGAATGCAAAGTCCACATTTGAATGAAGAACTACATCCACACACATACATTGGCCGAGAGTAGTTGATGAAGTCAGGTGTTGAATAAAATACATAGTGCAGTAAAAATACTTCCCACATTATGGTAAGACATTAGCTAGATGTCGACATCATTGCCACTGTCATACCATTATGTGGGTGGTATTTCTGCTGTCCTCTGTTAAAACACTTCCCAGATATTTAAATTGTTGTACTTGTTTGATTTTGGTATCTTCAATTTGTAATTTGCATGTTAGGCTGACAACCATACAGTATATCTTCTTACAATTGATGTTTAATCCTTTCTTATTGTTTTCCTTCACTACCTTCTGTAAAAGGCTTACCATATTTTAAACTAGCAGTCATACCCAGCTGGTTAATCAGAAAAAGGGTTCAATTAGAATGGAGCAAAAACAGCATCATGTTTAGATGTAACAGTCTATCTTCTTCAATTACTTTAAAGTACTTTCATTAACAAACATTTTGAATTAATGTAGTTACTGATATAACAGAAGTAGTCTGTATTTATTCAATCGAAGTTAGCCGAGGACATGAAGGGGTAAAACAGGCAACATTGAAGGCCCACTTCAAACCACAATTAGTTTGGAGTTTTTGAAATTCAGTTTGTCAGTGTGCTACCAGGGATGTTGTTGTAGCATACCTGCGGATTATAATAGGTATGTCCCCATTCCCATAAATACAGTAGTAAATACTGTATGTTGGTCTGCAGTTGGAGATTCATTGTGGAATTCACTTGACTCACTTCTAACAGTTGTCAATTTCTACGTACTGCTGACGAATCTTATTCAAGTTAAATGACTGTTAAACAACTTATTGTTAGCTACAATTGAGTGAAGTTTGTATTAGATTGCTTGAAAATTGAGGGAGTTTTTAGTTTAAAATTTGTGTTGAAATTGATTTTTGGTTTTTTGTGGTTTTTGCTAAATGCAGTGGTGTAGAAATAAAAATGAGATATTGTTGAGCTCGTCGTGATGTAAGTAACCTGCATACCAAGTTTGAACAAAATTGGAGGAAAAAAGTTGAATTTATCAATTTTTTGATCAGCTTTATCAATTATTGATTTTTTTTTAACACTAAGAACCTATCTCTTACATTGTACAAGGTATATGCCAAGTTTGGTCAAAATCGGCTGGATGGATCTCAAGTGAAAGGGTATCACACAGACAAACAGACATCCTCTGTTTTATATATATATATATATATATATATACACATACACATACTTAAAAAGAAATTATTTGCATAAAATTGTTTTATCTTTTCTCTGATAAGAAACATTTTAATAACGAGATAAAAATGTAGAACATGTTGTTAATCGAGGTAATGGCATATACTTAAACAGATGGCTTCATCAGTATGCAAATACATGTATATGTGTGCAAAGCGACCAGTAACTATTTGAGATTTTTACATATTTACTAAATAAACATATACTAAAGAGATTCTCAAGCAAACAATGAGTTTAATTGCGTTTTCAACAAATAGTTCTGTAAATAGATGTATATACACATGAACCCAGGTTCTTGTGTAGTTAAATGATTGTCTGTCTGTAAACAGATAATTATTTGGTGTTTGTTTATGTTTAATTTGGAGCGATAATTTAAAGAAAGAAAAAATTCAAGTCCCAAAATAATTATAATTACATACTGAAGTAATAGATGCATAGAAAGTTGTGTATTTGAGTGTGATTTCTTAGATAAATGATTGGATATGCACTTGCGTTTGTAGACAGATAATTATGTAGGGAGCCCAACTGATAGGTAGTTGTTACCAGTATATATCATGGTAATTGCATGTACCCCTGTCGAGCTGTCTCGGTGAGGCTGAGTTTCTGTCATTGTCATCATTCCCCAAATACATGGGTTGACGTAGGAGTTAACAGATTTTATTTATAATCTGACATTATTTCTTCTGTTATTATTCACCTTATTTACACACATACTATTGTCCTCATCTTTGTTATCACATTTTGGCTGTTGTGCCTTCCTGTATATCAATCTGGATAGCCTTCCAAACCCTTTATTTAATCTACAGGGATAGACTGTTCTCACTCCGCTGTCCATGTTTTGGTTTGTCTTGTCTTGTTCTTTCTTTTAGTACTGCACAGTTATTACTCACACCTTTTACCATTGAGTCTAAGTACACACTGCATGGCCCAGGGATTGAACTTACAATTACTATATCACCAAATTCACAACCCAACACTTTAATCTACTAGACTATTGTCTCACCCATGATCTACCTCCATAGATTAAATAAAGGGTTCAGTTTGAAATTCCCTGTAGGTTAGCTGGATTCACCTGATGAAAGCCAGACTGCACAACAGCTGAAAAGTTGTGATAAGAACAAAGATGAGGACAATAGTCCACGTGTAAATGGTGTATATATTAACTTCTCATCCCAGAAGTTTAACCGTTATATTTAGAGATTACGCATATTTGAGTAAACATACCTATTTTTTAATCTATAAATTTAATAAAGATTGTTCTCATTCCAGCTTATGGCAATATCACCTAAGTTAAGCAACATTGAACTGGGTCAGTATCTAGATGGGTGACCGCTTGGGAATACCAGGTGGTATAATGGATAATGGCTCAAAATTGTTAACCAGAGTCAAGTTCCAATTCTCATTGGATTCATTAAATTCACTTACACATAAATATCCTTGGAAAGGTATGAATCCACCTATTCTCCTTCAGCTATGGGTTAATTAATAAGACTTGTATCACTAAACCATTATCTGCCCACCACAACAAAATTCTTAGAATCTAAACGTCAGTGTAAACGTCACTGTATATTTGTAATTGCATCCGTGTAAACGTCACTGTATATTTGTAATCGCGTCTGTGTAAACGTCACTGTATATTTGTAATGGTGTCAATGTAATAGATTTTCATATAATTTTTCTGATATAATATGAAAAATAAATATATTGTATATTGTTTTCCTATATATATATATATATATATATATATATATATATATATATATATACACACACACTACTGTAGATATTTTAATTTCCAATTGTGGCCTTGTGTTAAACAAAACTAAATTTACTTCTGTTGAAGAAATCAAAAGTACATTTTAGCAATGTCATAGTATTACCGTATATACTAGTGTAACATACGATCTCGCGTATCAGGTGATCCACAAATTTTTACTTATAAAAAATAATGTATCATGTGAGTTCCGTTTTTAAGAAACCAAACTGCAATAAACTAACCTCTTTTACTCTATCTCTTTAACCCCTCTTCTAGTTAAATAAATTAAAAAAGAATGATAAAAGTATCATTAGTAACACTTTGGAAAGGGTAGACGGTAGTCCCACTCAGCTAAACATTATAAACAATACTAATATGTGAATATTATATACATTATTATTGGATACAGTTAAGTAAAACATCAGTTTTATCAAAATCCTGTTTATTCTAAATACAGCTGTACAGCTACAGTAAATTGATATATAGCTTGGTGAATGTTGTACCCAGGGCCAGCAGTACATACTCAAATTTTATATCTCATGTATGATGCTACCCACTTAAAATTAGCTTCAAAATTAGGTCTTCAAAAGTCGTATAATATGCAAGCATATATTAAATATATTACATACATTGGTTCAACCCCACTTACGTGTAATTTCATTTTCTGCAGATTTAGTTATCTACAAACAACTCCAGAAGTAAACAATTCATAAGTTTTACTAATAATGTGCTCAAGAATAGTCATGTTAACAATTCAGATGTGCTTACTTTTATTTCAAAGTTGAAAATTCCTGACTTTCTAAGGAAAGAAAAATATTAGGTTGGTGCAAAAATAATGACGGTATTTGACGTTAAAAAAAATACGTCAAAAACCGTCATTATTTTTGTACCAACCTAATAATTGTATGCTAAACAAGATCTACGGTAAGAACGAATCTTCTATCCATCACATAACTTTTATTCCAGTATATTGTTAGAATTGTTCTATTTTATTTTTAGTTATTGTTGTTAATCTCTTATTGTGCTTAATTTGTAAATTAATCTTTTTCAAAAGTATGTATATATAGGGAAAAAGCACAGTGTAGACTTTGATACTATTTGCAGTTAATGACATCTGCTGGAACATGTCCCCCATGGATATGAAGAGCGTTAAGGAGAGAGGGGGCTAATGTATTATATAAGGTATATCTTGTTTGGAGATAATGAAACAGTGGAAAAGCATATTTGGACAATGAATTTCACCTTTTTATGGCAGGCATCTTCAGGTCAGAATTAGACAAGTCCCCTATGTAAGGAAAATCAATTGGAATGTTTGAGAAGGATGTAATAAATGACTTTATCAATCAAATACTATGGCCAGGTAGATCTTTATTTATTTATTTTTTTTTTTAAGACCAGGGTAGACTTTCTTTTTTTTTTTTCTCTCTCTCTCTCTCTCTCTCTCTCTCTCTCTCTCTCTCTTTTCATATACCGCATTGTATTACTATTGTTTTTATGATGGTTGCTGATATTATATACAAGCCCAGTTTAAAGTTGACCTTAGAGAATTGTGAAATCAATGCATTTTCATTGAATTATTTAATATTTAACAATTCATGTATACAGACTCTTATCAATATCTGTATGAATGGTAAAATTGTGTATTTTAATTTTTAGTTGACTAGTTGATTTTGTTTAGTGGCATATCAACCTTTATGGGTTATTTAATATCAAAATTTAAATATTTTCTACATACTTTTTACCCTGAAAACAAAAATTTTTATATATAGTTTGGAGATCATAAAATGTATTGTTGGTAATTTTACTATAAAAAAAGTACATTAGGGGTTCACTATTTGCCTATAGCTGGGACCCTAACAGGTGCTACCACCCCACGTCAGGATGGATATGGAAACAACAGCAGTTAAGAGGTGGTTCCACACTCTTGAAAATCTCTGATTCAGAGATCAGAGGCCTTGCTGTCAGATGTAGTTTATCGTCATGTGCAAGATGATTTGTTTTTAGTGATGTCAAGTACATTATATCCTTATTGTGCTAACTAGTTATTTTACCAATTTATTTAAGTATTACTAATATTTGTTATGACAAATGAATTCAGCTTGTGATCTCTTATTGAAATTGTGATAAGTATTAGGTTGGTGCAAAAATAATGACGTAATAATGTCGTTTTTTGACGTTAAAAAATACGTCAAAAAACGACATTATTACGTCATTATTTTTGCACCAACCTAATATATTGTATTACTATTATTTGTTTGTGTTTCACCCGTAACCACTGGCATTCATTGATACAATGAATTTGATCTGTATTTTGATTTAACACTTGTAGCATATACTGCATTACAGTGTATCAAATTGGAAATTTTAATTGATATTAGAGCTCTGGACAACACAGCATGCAGGCACATGTGTAGGGAAAGCCAATAGACCATTAAGAAATAATGTTATACTAAAAGGACATGGCATGGAAGGGGAGAGTTATCACACCTGCTGTGAATTCTTTGCATATTTTTGTGACATTCCACACATTTCAGCATAGACCATAGTACTTAACTTGTAACCCTTAGGTAAGAGCATTTCTAGTAAAAAAAAAAAAAAAATTGTGGTCCCATCAATTTGATATCAACAACAAGAATGTTTGTTTCACAACATCTTTATAATTATTAGGTTGGTGCAAAAATAATGTCGTTTTCTCACATGTTACTATGTGAGAAAATGACATTATTTTTGCACCAACCTAATATTATGCTTAGTAGGAAAGTTAACCAGTAAGAGGAGAAAATGTCGACAGTCAAAATGCTGACTTGATAATGTCCACTTATGGAATGGATTTGACCGTTAGGCTTTGAATTCTGCTGTTGGTGACCAAACTTTGTGAAGAAGAGGATCTCTTATTGATGTGCAGTCTGCAACAGGCTGATTAAGCGACTGATGATGATCATGTTCTGGCCTTTTTCAAGTGTCTTTTCATCTGAGTATCCTTTTAAGCAATCTCAAACTGAACCCTTTATACAATCTACAAGGGTACATTGTTTTTGTCCTGCTGTCCATGTCTAATGGATATCTTGTTTTTGTACATTATTTACATTATTCGGACTATTGTCCTCATCTTTGTCTCCATATTTATCACAACGTTTCGGCCGTTGTACGCTCTGGCCTTCTTCAGGTGGTTGGAATGTTGAACTGAACCCTTTATTTTGCTCACTGGGGTATCTTGTTTTGTATTGATCAGTTAATACTTGAACTGTTTCAAAGTCTGTAATACCTGGCCCAGTGATTGAACTTGCAATTATGATCCCACCAAAGATTTTCAGTTAATATTTTTGAAGTTTTTTAATCATTTCACCCTAAGCAAGGCAATAAAGCCACTAAGACACAAGAGTGTGAAAAAATATAAGAAAAAGAATACCATTATCATGGAAAGAGGACAATAAAAGAACAGGAATTAAGACGCAAAAAGCTGGGAGAGAGAGAGTTCAGCAAGCAAGAAGCATGAGAAAAGAAACTGTTAGCATAGAACTTACAGTTACATGTAGAAATTTCACTTGTAAAATGATGAGATCTAGCATTGTGCTTACATTCATAAAGTCAAGGTACCAAAGTGGAAAGCACAACAAAAATGTTTATAGAAAAGGCACAAGAAAGCTAATATTAAATGTAAATAGGGGACATTTCTATGTGAAGTGGAGGTGCATTTACTCAAGATTTATCTTAACCCCCCCCCCCTCCCCAAGTCAAGTTGTGACACAAAGTTGGTTTTTAATGTGGAGACCTGAGTATTTCCTCTTGGGCCACTGTTCATACCTTGTCTGAACTAGTCATAGCTGGCCATACCATCACTATGTAACAGATGTTATGCAACGAGTAGGGGAACGCAAGGGAGCAGAGGAGGCCTCCAGCACAGAACAGATACTACAACTGCAGCATCTACTCCAATGGGGAGGAAAAAAAAAAACTTTTCTCTTCCTCTGCCAATTTACCCAGATGCCATACACTACCTTTAATTGTAATTAGCTTAACTCATTAATACTGTAATATTAAATGTCAGTAGGGGAATTTTATATTTTAAGTTGAGGTCTCTGGTAGGTAGTTTGTTTACCCAGACACTAGACTACCAGTAATTGTACCGAGTCTAATTTTGTAATGCTGTAATATTAAATGTAAATGGGAGTCTTATATGTGAAGTTAAGATATGTGATAGGCCAATATTTATTTAGATGCCATAGACTACCATTACTTGTACCTAACCTAATTTCATAATGCTGTAATAGTAAATATTAGAATGTTTTTGCAACACTCTGATGCATGTTGAAATCCTCACTGTATTTAGTATTGTTGAAGTTATTGCTTCGTGGTTTAATAATTTCTTTAATTGAATTTTATGGGACATCATAGTAAACAATATTTTTTTAAGAATTTCTATTTTCCTTTTTAACAGCAAATAATAAATTCTTAGGATATCTTACTCTTGAGCATGCAACATACAACTGGCCATGTGTAAATATTTCTTTCTGAAGCCAAATTCCAACTTTTTGAAATATTTGGTCTTCTGATTTCTTTATAGTTCTTGTGAACTGGAAACTGGATTCTTGTATATATAAAAACTCAAGATATGCAAAAAAAAAACAATATTGCATTTTTATTGAATAAGTATTTATTTTAATTATTAAGTTGTTTTTAAAATAGTGGGAGTATTTTGTGTTAAGTAATAAAACTTAATTTTTTCCAAAAAAAAAGAAATATTAATCAAAATTTATTGTACTAAGCTACACACCCTAGTAACACCAACTGTACTTTGTACCCCCTTACCTGTTTGTACTTCTCCCCCAAATTTGGTTTTCATTGGTTAATGTATGATTATTTTAGAGGGTATGATGGACGGACAGACAGACAGACAGTCACAGAATTTTATATACTGTTATCTGAAAAAAAAAATCAAAGCACAGGGATTATAACACCTTATCTAGAAACAAAAATCAGACAAATAGTTTTGGTTTTCAAAACTCATCAATATTGAAGAAATAATCAATAAATCTAACAATTATTAGGTGAATTTTGATCCTAAAATTTTATTGTATAACATTCAATCCAGTAGAGAAACATTGAGAAAAGCCTTAAGAAAGAAAAGGATTATATTGAAAAATAAATACTTGTCTGAAATCAATGTTTTTTTTTTTTATCATTACACTACAGACTTATTGAGTTGTCCGATAAATGTTTTTTTTTTTTTTTTTTTTTTTTTTTTCTCCATTATTTGAATGAACACGAAAAATATTTTTACTGTGGTGTTTTTTTTTTTTTTTTTTTTTTTTTTTTTTTTTTTAACTTTTCTTCCTCTACAACTTTGTTTATCATTTTATATTATTGGATTCTTCTGTGTGCTGCGTCTCTTCAAGATGTTGGCAATTCTGACTTTCCACAATTTCCTGTCTTTTGTAGCTGTTAATAAATTTTGACTTTTCGCTATCTTTTTTTTTTTTTCTTTAATGGCTTCTAATTCTCTCTCAAATCCCCTCACTGTATAAGTTGAAGTCTGGTGAAAAGACACATCCTTGTCTTACATCCTTGTCTTACACCCTTTTTTTCGTTTTGTATATCTACTGAATTACAGGCTAATTTGTTAAAATTGATGAGTAATAGGATTGATTGTTGTATACAAGTAAGTGTCATTGCTGACACTGTGGTTTGAAACTAGATCGCCAGTGAGTAACACAAGCGATTCCATTATTAAGTAGATCACGTAGTCATGAAGGAAGTGAATAAATAGGAAGTAGCGTGATGACTACACTATCACGGTTCACTCTTCTTGTCTATCCACTATTGCTATACATTCACTCTCTCTCTCTCTCTCTCTTTCTATTCTATGGATTACGATTCTCTTCTGATCCTTATACTATTTGGTGATTACTACTTGAACACTATTACTAGTGCAGATATTATTGGAAGGCGTTACTACTAGTACCGGTGTTTACAAAGTCTTGAATAACAAGCATTTTTGGAAGTGATAATGAGCTTTTGCTTGACATAGCAAAAGTCATAAGTGAAGCCGTCCAACATCACAAAAAGATGAATAAAACAAAACAAATTTATCTGATGACCCATATGAAAATGTATTCATATGTCAGCTAAATTATTTTTATTTCTTTTCTTTTTTCCATATTTGTAATTATCAGTAATTACTTATAAATTATTTACTTGCTTAAAAAAATGTCATCCTGATTAATTTTTACTTATGAGGCTGGTATCTTTTTTTTTTAATTTTTTAAAATAAAAGAATGTGTTCCTCTTTTGCAAAAATACTTCTGTTTGTAATTTCTGTACAATTAGCATACAATGATCATTAACAATTATTTTTTTTTTTTAATAATTTCACCCCAAGAAAGGCAATAAAGCCACTAGGATGTTACTGAGTATTAGAGAATATGAGAGAAACTACTATTAAAGAGAGGAGAATAAAAGAATTAACAAGACAGAAGATAATTATTGACATTGCATTTAAATTTTTGGAGATCAAAGTTGACTGGAAAACAAGAAGCTGGAAGAGATTTCCACAAACGAGAAGTGCAATAAAAATAGCTATCAGCATAGAACTTATGGTTCCATCTAGCCATTTCAACTGTAAAATGAGACCTAGCTGCCAATCTAGTACTGTACTTAAATTAATAAAGTCTAGGTACCATAGCAGAAAGTTCATTAGAACAATTATGATGGAAATATTTATAGAAAAGAAACAGGAAAGCTACATTACGGTAGTGGGAAAGGGAATGAAGGTGAGATGATGGGTCAGGACCAATAACATTGCAGATTCTTCTTTGGATTTTATCAACAATCTCTTGATTGCAGGAACACTAGACTAGATTTATTAGGTTGGTGCAAAAATAATATTGTTTTTTGACGTTAAAAAACACGTCAAAAATGATATTATTTTTGCACCAACCTAATAGCAGCAATGTTCAGAACAGGGGCTTATAAATAAGATAGATTCTGGATCTTTATTAGCTTAAAGATTGTTGTGCATCTGCTTGTCTTTCCTCTCACCATCTTTGTGTTCTCAGATTAGAACTTTATTATATGGATGAGTTTTTTTCAGCAATTCTGAGAGAATTAGAAGTCCTACAAGGATTCATTATTAGTGGCCACAATCTTAACATAAGATATGCAGATGACACTGTTGATAGCAGACCTGGAAAGGAAACTATAAGAAATCCTATGGAAAGTAGTGAGGGAAAGCAAGAAGAAAGGACTAAGCATCAATTACAAGAAGACAATGCATGGTTGTTAACAAAAGGAAAAGTCCAACATGCAAACTACAAATTGTAGATACAAAAATCAAGTAAGTACAATAATTTAAATATCTGGGAAGTGTTTTAACAGAGGATGGAAAATGTGACACTGAAATCTGATGGCGCATTGGGATAGCGAAAGATGCCTTCCAAAAGCTAAGTGAAGTATTAAGAAACAGAAAAAATTTGTTAGAAACAAAGAAAAGAGTACTGAATCATTATGTAACATCAATCCTCCCATATGGTAGTGAATGTTAGACAATCTCATCACATATGAAAAAGAGACTTGAAGCAACAGAAATGTGGTTCTACAGAAGGATGCTGCGAATACTATGAAGCGAACTTGTAAGCAATGACAGTTTTAGAGAAAATGGAAACACTTGTACTTGACATCAGGAAGAGACAATTGAAATTCCTAGGGCAAAAATGAGGAAAGAGGGTTTGGAAAATTTGATACTCACAGGACAGATTGAAGGCAAGAGGGACACAGGAAAACGATGCGTAACCTATCTAGTGAGCTTGAGTAAATGGATAGCAAAACAAGACTTAGGAAAGAAAGACCAAATTTATTAAGACCTACAAAGGAGAGGAAGTTGTGGATAGCCATGATCGCCTAATGTCCTGAAGGTTCACAAGACAGGTTTCGAGTTTTAATCATATAATCTGTTTCCTCTCCATATGTTTTCTTTTTTTGTTTTTTGTTTTTTTTTGTTTTGTTTTTTAAATTTTCTGTGCATCTTGATTATTATCCATCATGTTTGATGAATTTAACAAGGCCAAAAGCAATTCTGATTTTAACTGAAATGCTCTATAAAATGTGGCCTTTTGTCAGAATAAGCTAAGCTGTGTAAAATAAATTTTCTTTGTCTATGTTATTGAAGAAAAGCTGATTCTGTCTGTCACACTGTTAGCATGTGATTTTGCATGCATTCATATGATATATATGCATATGTCTATGCTTGTATCATCTAAAGTACACACACACACACACACACACACACACACACACATACACGCACACAATTTAAACTTATACATTGGAATGATACATTACCCCTCCCACCCAATCTGGATAACCAATACTCTGAGCTGGACAATAAAACAATGTTAACAAAAATTTTTTTTTCTAAACCCTAAAAAAAATCAGATAATCATGAGATTTTACTGAGCTTTTCAGAAATTATTTGGTAAAAATTAAAATTATTTTATTTATTTTTTATTTATTTCTAGAAATATTTTAGGTTTGTCATTGAATTAAAATATGCAAATGCACATACACACACAATTTGAATTAACTTGAAATGGGCATTTGTGTCAAATGAGCAAATGTCTTTCAACAATCCCTGCATAACAAGAAAAGTGTATAAGCAGAATGTGTGGCCCTATGAAGTCATTTTTATGACTCCTGTATTTCAACTAAATATATTTTGTAATAAATATAGTATTTTAAATGGATGAACAATTTAGATTTGAAATTTGATCATTTTGCTGTCAGCAAGGAGACTGGTATCAAACTAGAATTCATAACAATTTCATGTGTGAAAATTACTTCTGTGTTCTTTTGACAAAAAATGGCCATCCTTTTACTAGCAGTACACATTTGCCTCTGTAATAACAATATTCCAATAGTCATTCCTTGAAATAATCTTGTCTTTAATTCTAAGTCATTAAAATTCCAAAATACTGTTATACAATTGAACTTCTTCATATTCTTGTTAACACACTATTTTGGCCAATCCATTCTTCAGTCTTTGTAGGTAAAAAGAAACTTTTTTTAACCTATATGCAATGTAATCTGCAAACCAGAGTTCAAATTCTGGTCTAGTCTGTTGCACACAAATGTTCTTGATAAATTTGACACTCACTGAACATATTGAAGGCAAGAGACACAGAGGAAAAACAGCACAAAACCTACATGAGTTTATGCAAATAGTTGGCAGAACAGGGATTAGGAGAGATAGCAAAAAGATAAAATTTACTAAGTGCAAAGGGCAGGAAGTTGTGAAGAGCCATGATCAGCAATGTCATGAAGAGACATGGCATATAGAAGTCCTTGGAGAAAGGCATGAATCTGTCTCTTCTACCCCTCAGCTATGGACTAAAGAGCAAGGTAACCTGGGTACTCTTGCTTTAAGTCTAAGAGAAGGAAAATTTTGAATTCGTAACCATGGAGGAAGTTATGGGAAAAATTAATCTGATAGTGACTACCAATTCCCAGATAAAAAAGAAAAGGGAATCCATTGGGAACTATGATCACATGTATTTTGAATGGACATGACAATAAAAATATTGCTACTAATATGACTACTACTAATATTGCTAATACAATGCCCCAGAAAGGTATGAATCCATCTCATTTCTCCCCCCAGATGTGGATTAAATAACAGAATAGACCAAGCTCACTATCTTTGGGTAGCACCCAGTCTGAGAAGAACTATGAATTAGAAACTGGAAAAGGCAATGGCAAATCATTCCACTCTCTTTCCTAATAAAGATACTGCTACTAATATGACTAATACTAATATTATTAGTATGACTATTACTACTAGTAATACTACAAACACCACTATAACAATATCCCAGAAAGGCATGAATCCATCTCTTCTCCCTTCAGTTATGGGTTAAACAGCAGGATAGACTGTGTGCTCTATTTTTAGGTGGCAGCACATTTAAGTGAAAAAAAACAAAAAAACCCTGAATTCTCAATTTTCTCAAGTATTAATATTAATTCATAGATAATAAAGAAAAATCTGGAAAGTGTGTGTGGGGGGTGGGGGAGGGGAGGGGGTCAGGATTGTCTAGTTGCTGAAGGAACATGGTATTAAAAAAGTTGGGGAATACAATATCAACCTGATGATGACAGGAGAGTGGATTGGACAAAATGTGTTAACGACATCAAGTATATGAAGAGGTTCAATTGTCTAAACAATTCTTAGGTTTGAATTGTTAGGACAGTATCGTCTTATAATTTATCCTGTTTTAACAGTATGTAAAATTTATTATATGATCTTTTATTTTGTTAAATTCCTCTCTTGCTTGTTTAAGCAAAAAAATTTAAATATTCTATCAGATTTTATTTCTCTGAAACAATGCTCAAGAGAGACCTAGAAAATGATTTTTATTTTTCCTAGTTCAAATTTTTAAGTTTCATATTTCTCACGCATATATATATTTACGAACGGGAACACCCTAAATGTATTTATTTCACTATGAATTTCGCAAAGACAAAAATAATAAAATAAATACATACTGTAGACTGTGTGATGACAGTTGTTTTAACATAAAAAAAAAAAAAAATGTTCCATAGATTTAAAAAAATAAAAAAAATAAAAAAAATTTGTAATTACCTCCCTTTTAACCGGAACTCTCCTGTATTGTACTTGACCTTGCTCATAGCTGGTTATGATGGCGAGTTTGTTCTGTCTATATTAGCAACTGATTTTTTGGGATATCCCGACCATTTCAGACAGGAATCTTCGAAATCGAAGCGAAATCAGTCAGAAAAATGACTACGACGGACAATCAAGTACACATTAATTTTTGTTAGATCCTATATAAAGTGTGCAATTGTAACTTATTTCACTAAATGTGTTGTTTAGTTACGTGTACTGTGTTTATGAATGTATGTAATATATTTTAGTACTTGGCTATATAACTATGCGTATGTATTATTACTAAAAGAAATAACATTTACGTTATTTGTAGGCTTATGACTCTACTTGGTTTGTTTTTATTATATCTTGGGTGTATTTTATTCTTGTATGTTGTCTCATTTTTTAAGATTCATAGTTTGCAAATAAGTATTTAGAATTAATTGTTGGGTCGAGAAGGTGGCTGTTTCTTTAGTGTTGTTAACTAAGTGTGAAGGAATTTAAACATTCTTTCGTTTTTTTTATGTTAAAGAAAAAAAAATCCATAACAAATATTTTAGTACGATCATTGAAAAGAAAAAAAAAACAGTTTAAAATTTTCAAGAACCCTGATGCGTAGAACGAGAACAGATGAACGATTCTTTTGAGAACATGAAAAATTATGGGCAAAAAAATGACTATTAATAAAAACATTTCAATCTATTAATTTAATATTAAAATATTAATTAACTTTGTATTGTACGGTTAATTTATGGTATAAAAACAAAAAATACAAGGATTTGATTTTTTTTTTTATGATGATGATAGAGATTTAGTTTCCTAAATAAAATTAAGTTTTTAAATCCGTGTTCCGTACCATAAATTCGTTTTTAGTTCTATAAATAAATATTTTCAATTTTCCTATCTCTTTTTAATTAACTTTATATATTTTAAAACCAGTTATTTGATAAGTTAGCAGTTATTACCACTCGTACTTGGCCTTCAAAAATACTTTAAGTTAAAAATAAAAAGTAAAATGAAAATCTATTCTATTTAAAACAAAAATAAACAATGCGTACTTTGTCATAAATTAAAATAACTCTTCACTTCAGTTTCACTGAAAAGCAGCCAACGCATGGAATTATTGCAATTTGAATTAAGCTATTTTAAATCTATCATTGTCGTCTCTTTAATAAACGATTTGGTATTAAATTAATCCATCAGGATAATCTTTTTCCCAATCTTTAATCTCTCGTATTCCTACAAAAATCCATTTTATTTTTTTTTTTTTTTTATCTACGTAAGAAAACAATACTATCCAGACACTGGTTTATCTATCGTCATAATCGGTACACATGGGGGATGACCGTCCTCTAGGCCAGGTGCTTCAAAACCTCCATCCATCCCTTTTCCTATCAGGGTGCTTTTTCACACTTCAGTTTTGTTACCACCCTATTGCAACATGGCCCAAAACAATCGCTTATCTTACATGGCTAAGGTCTGCCTTTCTCTTTTTTTTTCTTTTTTGATTTGTTTATTGTATTATTTTTAAACCCCAATCTTTGTTCTAGTGTTACTACTACAATACATTATCAGTAAAAATGTTATCTTTGATCTATTTGTTGTACTACTCTCTCTACACTACAGTTTATATATATTTCCAGTAACGGCGTATATAAAAATTCTATTTGTATTCTGGAGATGTTTGTTTCTCATGTGGACGGTTAACGAGTCCAGGTTGACGTTCAATGAGGACTATTCATGATATTTGTCGTTTAGTAGCTGTAAATTCAACAAATGATACTATAAAAACAGTAGCGGTTATTGTGTGTGTCTGTCCCTGTCAATTACTACCACACTAAGTCACTACACTAACATTTTTTTTAATATTTTTTTTTTTTAATTTCAGTTCCTACAGGTGGGGAAAATGTTGAACTAGCATTTAAAATTTAGTCTGGACAGTCTTTCTTTATTCTTCTTCTTACAGTACAAAACAAGAAAAATTTTAAGATTTCTCTCTGCATTGTACTTAGTGCCTATATTTTATTTTTAATTTTTACAAGTAACACCAGAGGGGCAACTTTTTGTACCGATTTATTTAAAACATTGATAAGATTAAGAATAGTTTCTCACCTACACACTGTGTGACTATCTAGTTTTTTTTTTTTTGTTTTTTACATTTACATCCCCCCCCATATCTAAAAGGGGGGGCGCTAAAACGAGTATTGTTGTGCTCTTAATTCTGTTGTGCAGTGTTACTAATTATTAAATCTCGACTTTAAATTACTGATGCATGTATATTTCATTTTATTTCCAAATTTATTTAACTGTTTTATTTTTATATTTTTAATTGTCACTTGTCTGGCTTTTTATTTGTAATTTTTTTTTTTTTTTTTTTTTTTTTTTTTTAAGCTTCGTATTGGAAATATACATCTATTTTATTTAAAAAAAAATACTTTCGATAAACATTTTCATCCGCATCTCTGACTAGTTGGCTCGGCCGACCATTAATGATGCTCTCTCACACACTTGCGGCCTTGTGTCAACCTAAGTTTTTAGTTACCGTTTTTTAATAATAAATATTGTTTTTTTAAAAAAACACTCTCTAAAGTTGCACTTGAGGGATTTTACCGATCATAGTCACGTGATTAAACACGCCTTAATTTTTATTTTTATTTGTTTTTTTAATAAATCGGTCTGCATTGCGACTGTCGTTAACTAAATTGTTGTTTTCCATTCTTTTAGTAGTGAAAATTTGTTGCGTTTTTTTTTTTTTATATTTTGTACATTTTCCTTTTTAATGAAAGTCTTCCTTTGTTCAATTTTTAATTTAACGTTCGGTTAATAAGTTAATTTTTTTTTTTTTTTTTTTTTTTTTTTTTTTTTTTTAAGGGACGAAAGATATTTTTTGTTTCTGTTTAGAGAGTTTGCATAAAAACCACATATTGCAAACCACAAATGTGAATGATCTATCCCCACTCCAATTAGTCTGTAGGATCACAATATGGAATAAAAACACTGTCTTTAATGAATTTTTTTGGACTATATTTTCCGGTTTCCACTAAAAGACATTCCTTTTTTTTTTTTTCTATAGGATTGTAATCAGAAATACAGGAAAATAGTTTTAAAACTTTTTTTTTTACTTTAAGGATTTGATTTTATTGTTTGTACTGAAGACAAAATTATTTTGGCACTGGGACAATCTGTTTCTAGTTCAAAGTTATTTATTATTCAAACCACCAGTAAGTTCTATTAATTTATTTTAAAAAAATAAAAAATTCTATTGCATCTTTCGTGCATTAAAAAAAACAAAAAAACAATTCCCCTTCCACTTTACGGGTATTTTCTTTTTTAATAATGTAGCAGTTAGTAGCTGATTAAAATAAAAATAATGATGAAGACATTGAAAAAAGAAAGTACATGTCACGATGGAAAGAAAAGTTTAAATGGGATTGTGAAAAAGTGTGTTCGATTCATTCATCTCATCACAAAACGGGGGTCAATTTCTAGAAATTTCCTTGTAAAATATGAATGTTGGAATAATCTCCACTGATCCGCTCTATGCTGAAGAAAACAAAATGTCTCCTCCCCCCCAATAATTTTATCGTCAAAATCTTTATTTTTTAATAGAAAAGAGAGATTTTATTTTATTTTATTTTTTTTTCTTTAGCATCTTTTTCGGTGAAAAACACGATAATTTGGAAATTCCTGCAAAAAACAAATTGTTTGATTTTCTTTTTAACTTTCAAGACCTATTCACAAATGAATTTTTTTATTTTTTTATTTTAGAAAATATTTATTTTTTATTTTTTTTTTTCACATCTGCTCCTTCCACTTAATTTCATGAAATTTCTAGAAATTAAATTTTAAAGTTTAAATGTTTATGTACAACTTAAATTGTTATTTTCTTTTTGTAGTAAAAGAAAAAAGGCCCCCAGTTACGGAATATCTGCTCTGAATCGTAAAGTAAAAAATGCAAAAAAATCAAACATTAAACAGAAACTCAAAAGTTAAAAGTTTTTAATTGCATTTACACCATTGTCTTTAAGAAAAACGTTTTTTTTTTTTTGTTTTTTTTTGTTTTTTTTCTCTATCAATAATAAATTTTTACAAGAATTGTTTTCAATCTTAAAATTCTGTCTTACTTTGCAGAGGTTTAGGATTGTTAAATAAAAAATAACTTGCTAATCATAAATGGAAAAGCTTTAACAAATTTTTAAAAATTTGAATTTTTTTTTGTATGTCGATTTTATTTTTGTATATGCCGATTTTTTATATTTTTTTAAATACGGACGTGTACACTGACATTATCAGTAAGAGCAATAACAAAACTGTAGTAAAAATTTAAAGACAAAGCACCAAAACATTAGATCACGGAGAAGAATATTTTCCTAAATTTTTACTGGGTAGTTAAAAAAATTACATGAAAAAAGGCGCTCATGTTATATTCAAGTAATTTACAGATATGTCAACTGTAGAAAAAAGATAAACTTCCGTTTGTCAGTCAACCTACTTCTGTAAAAAAAAAAAAAAAATCATTTTTGCAACATTTTAAACTTGTAGTAAGTAATGTTTCAGATCAGATTAATTAAACTTTAAATTCCTCAGTTTCAGAAAAGTATAATTTATTTTTTTAATTTTTTTTTTTTTAATAAAAAGAATTACAGTGTACTGACAGTTGGTGAAAAACCAGGTATTTTAGCAATTTCAAAACTAAAATTCTTTCCAATCAGTTTAAATTAGTTTTAAAATACAGAAAAAGTATTTTGCTTCTTGGAAATATTTAATTTATTAGCTTGACATTAAAACTAAAATATCTTGTATCTGTGGAAGTACCTAGTGTATATATATATATATATATATAATAAATTTAATATTTTCATAAAAAAATGTCCATGTAGTAAAATGATTAAAGTGTTTAATGCCCATGTTTGAAATTAGCAGACGCGATAAGAGATAAGAATTTGCAAAGTATGTGTAATGGGATTAAATAAAAAAAAAAAAAAAAACAAGTAAAATCATCATTAATTTAACCTTTTGCTATTTAATTTAGTTTCATCAGAAATCTTTTTAGAAGTTGAATAATATAAAGTTATATTTCAGTTTTTAAGGAAATTGTAAAATAAAATGTGAAAAATTTATTTGTGATGCGTTTCATTCATTAGGACTTCATTGGACTTGGTTTGCTGATGTAGTTGTGACTACACATGCGAATGAACGAGAGATGCTGGTAGTTTCAAAATATTTTGAAAGAATTTTTGCAATCTAGCCAAATCATCTATATTCTTTTTCTTTTCATCATTGTTTTTAAATATCCCACAGTGTAATAACAGAAAATCTGTCAAGAATGGTGAAATGTCCAAGTTCTTAAATTTCATCATTCTTGGCAGATTTTCTGTTGTTACACTGTGGGATATTTAAAGACAAAGATGGAGGGAAAAAGAATATAGATGAATTTGGCCAGATTGAAAAAAAAAAAAAAATCTTTCAAAAGATTTTGAAATTAAGTGTCTCTTTTTCTTCCGCATGTGTAGTCACAATAACATCAACAAACCCAGTCGGATGAAACGTGTCACAAATAAACTTTTTCCATTTTGTCTTACAATTTTTTAAATTTATAGGTCTAATGAATTGGATCATGATTACAATTTCAAGGTAATAAATTATAATCATAGAATATTAGTGTTTGAGCCTTTTATATTATATTCTTACTATGTCCTGGACATTGGGTTATACCTGGATTCTATCCTCTTGGAAATATATATTGACCACTAGACAGTGTAACCCAGATATGAGAGAGATTTTCTCTGGTCCCAAATTAGAGTCTGTGTTAATGTATATAAAATAGACCAAACCCGGATATAAGAGACTTCTTCTCCGGTCCCGACAACTCTCTTAGATCCGGGTTACACTGTGTGTATATATATATATATATATACTAATCGAGGAATCTAAATGGAATAATAATAAAAAAAACGAAAGAATATTAATCTACAACCCAGTGTGTCTGAAGATTTTAATTTTTTTAATTTTTTTTTTTTATTGCTCAAAAAATATATATATTTGGTTGGATTGATGTGAGTTCGTGACCCTGGGTTTCACGCTTTTGTGATCGTCAGTGCTTTCTAATAAGTACCGCGCATATAATATATAAATAATTATATATATATTTATATACACACACACACTTTTCACACATATATATATATATATATATATATATATTTATTTCAATTTATTTATTAATTCTTAATACTGATAATTGACCTGTCACAACTTAGTGCAATCTGTGCACACATCAGCCAACGCATTATGTATGTTCAAAAATGTAACTATTAGTTGACAACACTCTATAGCACCAGTTGCAAGGAAAGATTTAAAAACCTTAGAAGCTATTATTATTATTATTATACAAAAATAAACAGACCACATTAAATAAGATATCATTCATCACAAGAGAGGATATCTTTAAGTGCATATGATATAATTATTAAAATTGAATGCACACATATTAGTATTAAAAATTAACAAATTAATTGATAAAATAAATTGCATCCTCTTTGTACTGCTTTGTTCCCAATAGCAGTTACACATGACATCACATTAAAACATTTCAAACACCCATTGTCCTTATATATATATATATATATATATATATATATATATTACAAGCTAAATGACGGTTCCGTATAGGATACAGATTCGAATCCTATCGGAGGATGAATATTTTCTGTGAAATTTTCTCAGACATTCAGGCCAGTAAATGTTGTTTAATACTGTTTCAGAGCATTTACTTAAAGAATGTTTAAATATAAAAATATCTTAAAATAACTGTCGGACTTTGTCCATTTCATAATGTGTGACGTCGTGTGTTTCATTAAAAATGACAGACAAGGTACTACGGTTAAGCTTTTTATTTGATTTTTCTTGTGTTTGTGCAAGAGATTTTCTTTTTTGGACACAGTGTGTGTAGAAACCATCCAAATGTTCTATAGTTCCAAGTGCTTTCGGCTCTACTTTTAGCCATTATCAAGGATGATTTTATTTTTCCAGTTTGAGTGTGTGTGTTATGTTTGCTTTTAGTGTGTTATAGAGAAGTTTTATTTTCCAAACATGGTTAGCACTGCTAACTAAAATCAATCAAGCTTATACTCTTTGAGCAATAAAGCAGACATGGCTGCATTTGCTTAACCCGGTCTGTTGGGATAAAGGGCAACAGTAAAATGGGATAAACCTAGTAATATAATAAGTGAAAAATGCTTCATAAGTGGGAGGTGGTGGGGTGGAGAAAGCTTTATGTAAATTAGTTGATTAATAAGCTTTCAGATTCTTTCTTTATTGAACCTTTTATAAAGTTTGCAATGACTATCTACAATAAAGCTACCTTGGTGCTTTCAGGGTTGAATTTACAGGATAATAAATACACTTTGGTGGATTTTAATTAACTCAATGCTATGTTCCTTCAGGACGAATGTGATCATGACTCTCCACAACTTTCTTTTCTTTATCTCAAAATTGCCATGCTTTTTTATGAAAGATAGTGGAGTGGTTTCCTGTTGCCTTCATTATGGTTTGTAATTCAGTTTTCCTTCTTAGACTAGTTACCACTCTAGGCTAGAGAACCTAGTCTATTGTTCTATTTAATCCATAGCAGCGGGAAGAAGAAATTGATTCATGCCTTTCTCTAAGACATTTGTGCAAAAGTGAATGCATCAGACTAACCCAGAGTTTGAACTTGTCTCACAGATTCAACTCTCCATGGTGATGACTATTATGCCCCCCTTCTCCCCCCCCAAATACATCCTGCTGGATGATAAATATTTTTTTTTCTCTCTCTCTTCCCTGTCCTCATGTCCATTTTTGGAATAACAATTTAATGTAGAAACAATGGAGCAAAAAGCATTTTTCCTATTTAGTTCAAACTAAAACAGTGCATTTTGATGTTTAAGTCAATTGCCTTGTTGGTTACTGCACAGAATACATTCTCTGTAAGAAAGGACGGTTACTCCTGGGCACAGATGTGAAGGTCTGCAAATTTTTGTTTAGTGAGAAAAATTCTTTTCTAGCTTAATTGTAGCCACAAGTACCAGTTTTGTAAAATAATAAAAAAAAAAAAAATTCTTTGATTATAAATTCAAGTAAAGCTATAAAATCTAATATTTAAAAAAAAAATTTTTTGTCTATTTCATAAATCGTCAACGCTATTATTATGACTTTCCGAATGAGTTCTAAAACTATGAACTTAAGATAAAGCATTGATTTACACAAGCTGTTACACTAAAAAGTAACATTACTAGATGACATGAATTTCAAAATGATTTGTGAATCAGATAAGTATATTTTAGACCTATTTGGGAAGGTTATTAAAATAATCCAGAATTTATACTGGGAACAAACTGCCAGTATAGGGATAGAAAATGAATTGAATAGATTCTAGTGAGTTAAGTGTATTCTAATGTAACCATTGGTAATCAAACAAAATTACCTATCTGGCACCCTGCGGCAGAAGTGTAGCAAGGTGGGAGCAGTCACCCTCAGGCACAGATGTGAAGTGGTACAAAAATTTCAGCTGGCAAGAAAAATGCTATAGCTTAATTGTAGCCATGAGTACCAGTTGTTATTTTTGTTTTTTTAAAATCAATTCACCCTAGGTAAGGCAATAATGCCACTAAGACGTAAGGGGCTATTCTACTAGAAGTGGAATGAAATGAGAAAATTTTAGAAGGAATTGGAAACTCTATCCTAAACCGGAAACCAGGGATAAACTTCTAATATTGTTCAAAAGACAGGAGGAGTGTGAACTGGACAATAGGTGAACCAATCTATTAATAAAATAAAAATTGCTTTGATTATAAACTTGAGTCAAGTTTATAAGATCTAGTATTTTTTCTATTTCATAAACCTTAGACTCTATCAGAAATGAATGGCTTTCCAAGTGAGTTCTAAAACTTTGAACTAAAGATAAAGTATTGATTTACACAAGCTGTTACACTGAAAAGTAAAATTACTGGATGACACGAATTATAAAGTGATTTGCAAATTAAGTATATTTAGTATTGAGGTCTAATTTAATTAGCTCCAGTTTTGCAATATTAGGACTGTATGTTTTGGCCAGGTTAAAGTGGTAATTGATTCTCTGTCACTGTCATTCAGAAAATAAATCTCAAAATACCCCTAAAATGTTTTACTAGATGTCACAGGTAGGCACACCAAAATTGTAGTTGCCTGCTCTTCCAGGTGAAATCTTGCTATGCCACTGATTCTTGGACTTGTAGAACCACAATAGTAACTGTAAACACTTAACTCTCCTCCTTCAGTTCAATGGGAACAGCCACTGGGTGGAGTCAGTGTCAAGATGAATTGTGGAAGTTTTCTTCAGTGAATGTAGAAAGCGTATCTATTTCTTTTTAATAGAGCAAACCATCAATTATTATGAAACAGGAAAATTTCAAAGAGTACAAAACTGTTATGCAATATTGGTCATCCTATATGGCAGTTAATGCTGGACAATCTCATTACACATGAATAAGAGACTGGGTCCAACAGAAATGTGGTTCTGCAGAAGGATGCTATGGATTGAATGTTTAGCCAACGACAAAGTTTTAAAGGAAATGAAAGCAAAAAGGATATTTAGCATCAGAAAGAGACGGTTGAAATTTCTAGGGTATATATATATATAAAGAGGAAAGTGGGCTTGGAAAATTTGACACTCACGGGGCATATTGAAGGCAAGAAAGACAGAGGAAAGCAGCACATGACCTATCTAATGAGCTTCTGTAAATGGTTAGCAGAACAGGGATTAGGAGAGTTAGCAAAAAGACAATCTTTGCTAAGAGCTACAAAGGACAGGAAGTTGCAGAGAGCCATGGTCACCCAAGTCTCAAGGGTCACAGCACACAGAAAAAAAAACATCAATTCTTATTTCACAAACTGGAAACATTAAAATGGGGAAAAAAAAGTAAAGAAAAAAGATATTTCTAATAATGTCTATAAAATTGTACAAATATGAGCTATTTCTTTTAATGTTTGCATATGCATGCAATAACATTGTATCGTGGGCTAAATACCTCTATAAATGGAGGGAAAATGATGATAATGAAATGCATCAATGAAAACAAACATTGTCCTTGTTAATGATTTTCTGCTTGCATGTATGAGGAAAGGCTTTTATAACTATTTCAAAACTATTATAGTTGGTACAAGTTTACTTTTTTAAAGATTCTCTAAATTACTCGTGTGTTTAAGTGAACATAGTATGGCCTTCATTAGCACTAAAAGTGGAATTGCCAAGCCAAGTTAATGTCTTGGTTTAATCTGTTATGATCACTTTATACTAATGCCATCAGGAAAGAACTGGATTTATCTCTTTCTCTATCTAGCTATTTGTTAGATAGTTTGGTAGACAGGAGCCTCTATAGTCTTGGGTGATAGCCAGTCTAGGAGAAAGAATACTGAATTTCCAAACTGGAGGATTAATAGCAATCCATAGATACCCTAATAGACTCTGTGGAAAGCAATGATCATTTGTATCCTGAAGGCACATAGCAGTATAGAAAAATGTATTTGCACCTTTTACTCTCATTATAATCAAATTAAAATTCTAAAAATATCAAACTTTTTATAATTTAGTTTTATATTATCAATATCAGTCTATTCCAAATGCTTGCCAAATTAAAAATGAATTAAAAACAAAAATTGAATTATTTTTTTTTTCTAATGTAAATCATGTTGATGACAAAATCAAAATTGGAACCATTTACATTTTGTTATAAACAAAATTGTTAAAGAAAAAAAACGTTAACAGAATTTTTTTTAATTGAATTTTAATTTAGCAAGCATGTTGAACCAACTGATTTTGATAATTGGTAACAAAAATAAACTTTTTTTGTTTCTATCATACATACAAGATAACAATATATAAATATAATTTTTTTTTTTTTTTTTTTATAACAAGAACAATATTTGGGGGTAGGGGGAGTATGACAAAGTAGAAAAAGATTTTGTGGGATGTTTCGTGCTTTAGGACTTCATTGGACTAAATTTGTTAGTGTGACTACACATGCATACGAACAAAGGATGTTTTTTTCTACTTTGTCATACCCCCCCCTTATGTATTCACACACACACACACACACACACACACACACACACACACACACACACACACACACACACACACACACACAAAACTTAGCTCACATGTTTTGTCCTCTGATAGAATTTATCGAGGCAAATTTAAGGATTTTATTTTGCAACAAGCATTTATAAACAGTTAAAAATGTCATTAGTTTTACAAAATCTTTTAATTTAAGAAACGCTTATACATATACAGCAGACTAATTGAAAAGTCACAGTAAATTATCGCAGATGCTATGTAATTTAATGTCTACTGAACAAAAATATAAAAAAATTTTATAATGCAATTAATATTTATATTTTCATTTGTGTTTAATTTAAGTATTATATATTTTAAATAATTGAAATTGATAAACTTAATCATTTATTTTAATTTTTTTACATCATTATAGTCATGTATAAATATTTTGTGCAAAATAAAATCGTTGCATTTGCCTTGATAAAAGTCCATCACAGGATGAAACACATTGGCTAAGATAATTTTTCCTTTTTTCTTTATTCATATTGTATTTTTACAGATATATTTTTTAGTAATATCTGGAATATCACACACGTACCTAACCCTCAAAACACGTTTTATTAAATTTAACTGTAAAGTTCTGTTTATTTAATTTTTTAATGAATTTTTCCAATTTTCAAATAAGATGTATATCAGGATCAAAATTTTGGATAAATTGTCCAGAGTTCCTGTTTCTTCTGTTGTCTTTGTTCACACATTTTTGACCGTCTCCACCATTATCAAGAACACATTCTTTATTAGTTGAATTCAATAAAATTGCATGAATACTTATTGCTTATCCTTTATTCATTTATTTATATATTATTGTTTTTACTGGTATAATAGGTCTATTTTTAAATTGATAGTATGTTATTGAAAATTTATAACAATACTTAAGTATCATTTATTTATATATATATATATATATATATATTAAGAAATGGACAAAGTCCGACAATTTATTTATTAAAGACATTTTTATGTTTAACGTTCTTTTTATCGAAGATTGAAGTTTATAAGCAGTAAATTCGACCTTGCCAACCAAACAATCCTTTGCGGCTGAGCGGTTAGGCACGTCAGGCTAAATGACGGTTCCGTATAGGATGCAGGTTCGAATCCTGTCAAAGGACGAATATTTTCTATGAAAATTTCTCGGACATTCAGGCCGGTAAATGTTATTTAATACTGTTTATTATAAACAGAGCATTTACTTAAATACTTGTATCTATAAAAAGAACGTTAAACATAAAAATGTCTTTAATATATATATATATATATATATATATATATATATATATTTTAAGAATTTTACTATGTCTTTGTAAATTTGTTAATTTTGATATTTTATATATAATTTATTACTTTTCATAGGCGGTTCTAGGAGGCATGGTGGAGTAGTGAATAGCGGCTCAGATTGAGGAATCAGGGAGCTGAGTTCGAATTCTATTCAAATCCATTATATTCCCTTGCATGCTAATACCCTTGGGAAAGGTATGAATTCTCCTCTTCTCCCCCCCTCTATGGGTAAATAGCAGGACGGACCAGGTTCTATAGCCTTGGATAGCAACAATCTGCTTCGTCAGTCATGTATTGAAAGATACATGATTGCCCAAGCATGTATCACGCATGACACATAACTGAATCTTCATAATTTCTCAAAATTTAACAAAGCTATTTTTATTCTTTTTCTTTTCCTTATTTGTTTACCTGATGTATCATCTTGTGAAATATTTTTATTACTGATAAGGACCAAAAAATTTATAATTATTACATTGAGGTCTGTTTTGGTAATAGTTTTTGTTTTAGATTTTGTTAAGTGTTACCGATGAATTCTTTAGGTCTTAAGATTTTACAGACTGACGCTACAGTATCGCAAACAAAGAACTTTACCAAATAACAAAAAACTGCATCAATTGAAGACTTTCAGCAGTAGCAACAACTAAAATGGATAGGACATGTAGCTAGAAGGGAAAATATTATAAAGATGTTGACTTTTCACATTACCAAAAATAGATTGGGAAAAAAAAAACTACTGTCTGTACTAGAATCCCTTTGTAGGTTATTTAAAGCCAGAAAATATTTTTAGATTGTAAGAATTTTTATTTTTTTATGTTTTATTTTTGTGAGATAATGATTTCCTGATACAGTCTGACTAATTAACCTACAGCTGGAGGGGAAGAGATTCATACCTTTCCGAAGGGTATTTGTGCATAAGTGAATATAACAAACCCGACTGGAATTGGAACTCTGCTTTCCAATCCATTATTCATTGCACCACCTGCACATCCAAACTTGCAGCACTTAAATGGGTGAATACTTGGAAATACTAAGTAGTGACCAGGTTCGGCATTGCTTAACTTCGTTGATCATACATGATATGGTTATAAGCTTCCTTGATTTGACACATGTTTTTATTTTGGTGGCTGAGTATTGTATTTTTTCTTTTTTTTTTCTTTTTTTTTTTGTTTTTAATCTTAAAGACAATAAAAATAAAAATTTTTTTTTTTTTTTTTTTTTTTTTTTTTTTTTTTCCTACTTTTAGTTAAAAAATATACAGAGTGTCATCCGATTAACCAAAGAAAAATTGGAGGATATGAACAAAGAATTTGGGCGTCATCAACACCCACATCCATTGTACATTCAGGTAAGGTCATCTACAATATTCTTCTTGTTTGTAAATACAGCTATTACGCCCCTGTAACTTGGATCAGAGTGAAGGTTGTTTTTTTTTTTTTTTCAGCTGACACCAGTTAAGCTTATTGACAGAGAAACCTACATAATATCCATTGGCACCTGCTCACATGCAAGACCAAAGGAAAAGGGGAGATTGATAATGGAATGGTAGGCTGTAACTCGGAAAGCTTGAGCAAAATGAAATGAATACCAGTTGATGTAGCAGGTCTCAATACAAAAGGTCTTCATCTCATACTGATGCTATCCTTTATACCTTAAAAACTAGAAACAAATAGCAAATATATTTCTCAAAGAGGGGAAACGGATAAACGGAATTCATTTCAAAGAACTACGCAAAAAGGAAAACACTACACAAACAGAAACAACAATTTAGAATAAACTCAAAAGGTGTCTTAGAAGAGAATTTCAGACTTAGTAGTAGGGAACATATAATCCCCATGTTGCCTTTTTAACCTACAGCACCTAAATAACATGTGGTACTTTTTTTTACCGCTAATGGGGTAGCAGACTCGCAGAAATTACATGTATCTAATAAATGTTTATTTTTTTTATTTTTACAGAACATTATAAATTCTCATAATTTCAACCCAATTACTACTGCTACTGTGCTATTATTAAGTATAAAAGTCTCAAGGCCTGGGAATGAATATACCAGTCAGTCTCTTTGGCAACCTATTAACAGTTGAAAAATAAATTATATATACTGGGTGATTGAAAAGTAATTTTCCCATTTTAAAATATTTATAATTTATTTATGAACTATAATTTTCACTAGAAATGCATATTAGAGGAAAGCGTTTAAGATGAGGTTTTATTTAAAATTCAATATAGGCAGCAGATTTCGCTACCAGCTTCTCAAGCCACCCAGGAATCACGTTAAATGATTTCACCTGGAATTCTTGTGGCATGGAAGACATAACTTCTTGTATTTGACCTTCAAGTTCTTCCAAAGTCTTGGTTTGGAATAGTAGATTTGTTCCTTTTAACCAACCTCAAAGAAAAAAAGTAAAGGTGTTAAGTCGGGACTCCTGGTCGGCCACTCATATATAAAACAGGGGGTTACTTTTCAATCACCCTGTGTGTGTGTGTGTGTGTGTATATGTATGTATATATCTATATATATATATATATATATATATATATATATATATATATAAAATTTTGTCATCCACAGACATTGTTTCTCTGTATCACAGCTCTTCAGTGTGGCTAGACATCTGATTGTTTCTTTTGATTGAAACCCAACCGATTTGACATCAGTCAGAGATCCTACACCTAGGCTATCGTCACATGGCAGAGAGGGAAATTTTAACATTTTCAGTACAAAATGCGCCAGTGGCCTGGAGAACTCAATTTGTACTTGAAGATTAATGCATTAATAGTAGTAGGAGCCACTGTTCTTAAAACTCCCTTTCTCTTGAGAGCTTAACCAGATTTTCCAGGACACACACACACACACACACACACACACAGATATATATATATATATATATACACACACACACACACACACAAGGCAACAGGTTTTGTTTTTTTTTGTTTTTTTTTTTTTTTTAAGGATGCAGAGAATATCCTGGACAGAGCATGCAATCAATTATGAATTTTTAAAGAAAATAGAAACAAGAATGACATTTATACTTAAAATCAGAAAGGGATAATAGTAATTTTCTGGGATGCAATGAAGAAAGAAGGCTTGGAAAATTTGATACTCATATATCAAAGGAGCAGAGGGAGCAACAGATAACCTACCTAATGAATCTGTAAATGGATGACAGAATGGAGTGGAAAGGCTATTAAAAAGATAAACAGACCTGCAAAGGGTAGAAAGTTGTGGAGAGCCATGATCACCCACATCTTGAAGGGACATTGTATCTAGAAGATTCATCAAGCCTATTTTACCTGATCAGTAACTCATTGCCAGTTAATTTGACGTAATCTTAGTTGCAGCAGGTTATTCTAATACAGCATTAAGAGACAAGTGGGTGATACGTGTTGCAGATTTGAATCAACCCATAACAAAGAAAAGGGAGAGAGAAGTTTCTAAATATAAAATATTTTTGTGTTTTTACAAGTAAATTTTTTTTAATGTGTATGAGTATTGAAGTTTTTACAGTCCTTGTTTTCTGCACATGTATGTGTGAAAAAAAAGGCAAGGAGGGACCATGAAGAAGAAGGCTGTAAATGTCATGTATTTTGGTGAAGAAGATGGATGAATGAATAAGGGAATCTCTTTGAAGCCTCTATTGTGCACTGTTGCCATTCCTTACTAGCTTGTCTGCTTTAGGAGCTTTGCTTAAATACTATTCAAAGGGATCACAAAGCATGTTTTTTTTTTATTTGTTTTTTTTTTGTTGTCAGCAGAAACGTGACTCGTTGGTTGGAAAATGTTAAATATTTATTTTCAAAGGATTAATTTATTAACCAGAAGTATGCGTGAATTCTCTGACTGAGAAAACATTTTTTGTCATTTGATGATTGACTGTCTTAGTGTTTATTTCCATCTTCACTCTACAAGATATCCAACTATCATTAAAATTGATATCCACTTTGACCAATTTAAGTCTGGACAGCAGAGATGGGTGGTTTAACCAAAAAACTGGCTTTTTTTTTCGGTTTCATCTTCACACTGAAACCACATCAAAATTTCTTATGAAACCAAAATCGTTTGGTTTAGTGCTATCACTACTGAGTGACCATATCCAAAGAAACGCTATTGAAAAAGACTTTCAGATGTTAATAAAATTAAATTTTATCAACATTTATATCATTGTAAGAGAAAAAGATTGAGCAAAAATGTTAAAAAATTTAACTGACTAGTTTTAGGAAATAAATGTGAAACGTATTTGTTTACAAAAGAAATAAAGAAGACAAAATTGAAATACAACAGATAATGACACTTGAAAATCATAGAATGTTTTCAAGCAGTAAAAAAGGAAAATACTTCATGATGTCTGAAATCTATTTGTTTCAGTTTTCAAAAAAAAAAATCTTTTTGTGGTAAAATTAAGTTAGCAACAAAATAGCGAGTAAAATAAAAAAAAAAATTAGTTGCCAGTTTCGTCTTAATGTTAAAATTTATGATGTCAGATTTTTTTGTAAGAAGGGTAATTGTTTTCTAGTAAGCCAGTATGCCAATCACAAAATAAAGTTGTTGTAAACAAGAAAAATGAATGAAGATTTTTTTATAAATAAATTTGTTTATCTACGGAATGCACCTAAATTTTAGTCTCGAAAAAAAATATTTTCACTTGTTTTAAGCAAAATACCGTTTTAACTCGCTGTAAGAAAAATAATTCAATGAATAAAAGCACATACAAATTACATATTTATAAAGATTGTTATTTTCTTTCCAGCCATATGAATATTTTTAAGATCAGACCAGAAATACACAAGAAATTGCGAGTTGAACAGACTAAGTTGCAAATTTATCAATCTCAAATTAAATCAGATATCGACTGCAAATGCTATCATTATGCAAGAAAATGGATGGCTTCCTTTAGAAAGCAAAAATACTAAATTAAAAACCGAAAAAACGAAACGAAAATTGCGGTATCAAGAGTGGGGGACATGGAAACTGATATATAAATTGCCAAATCAACCAACTCTACAGGACAGATAATGGCTCATCTCATATAAGACATTTCTTTATTATTAATATTATTATAGCAAGCTTGGAAAGAAAACTATAAGAACTCCTAGATAAGGTTATAAAAGAATGAGAAGAAACAATTCTTAACTGTTAGAAGACAATGTGTAGTCATCAACGAAAGGCAGAGATTAACATGTGAATTGGGGATATTGGGGATAAAGCAGGACATAATTTTACCTATCTGGTTAATGTTGTAATAGAAACACAGAAATCTAAAGGTACATTGAAATAGTGAAAGATGCCTTTTGGGAGCTAAACAAATTATTAAGAGATGGGAAAATCTCATTAGAATCAAAGAAAAGAGTGCTGAACCCCAATATGGCAGAGCATGGTGGGTAATTCCCCCAAAGATGAAGATGAGACTTGAAATGACGGATGTCTTACAGAAGAAACAACAAAGGAAAATACAAACAAGGACACACATGTACTTAAAATCAGAAAGAGACTGAAATTTATGGTATGGGAGGAGGACAAGGAAAATTTAGCACTCGCAGGACATCTTGAAGGCAAGTGGGTAGGTGTAGGGGAACAGCAAGTAACCTACTTAAGGAATTTGTGTGGGCAAGGTCTGGGAGGGATGGTAAGGAGACAAACGTTGCTTAGGACTACAAAAGATAGGAAGCTGTGGAGAGCAATGATTGCTCGTGTCCTGAAGAAAAAGTAGTCTTTTAATTGAGAAAATATTTTTGAAGATTTAACTTTGGTATATTTAATAGATAATTTTCTTTTAAGGAAAATTAGTCATTTCTTTAACAGTCAATAAAATATTATTCTTGAGGTTGAATTTGTCAGAATTATTAGATGCTTCATGACCCATGAAGATATCTGTAGTTTGGAAAAACCCTTAATATTTGAAAATAAGTATAGATGATGACCTTGAAGAAGTTCAGAGAGAAACTAGTGACTTCTGACATGGGAGATTATGGTTGGCAAGACAGATGATGGGAAAGAAGGGGTGGTTTTGGCACCATTCATCTTTGCCTGATATAAACTTGATATATAGGGGTGTGCAAAAGTAATGAAAAACAACTTGTTCACAAAATGTATGTGATATGCAAGCATGTCACATACATGCCTCTAGTCAAGAGTGGACTCTCATGCACATTCTGTCACAAAGGTCTTTATCAGCATCAATTATGATTATGTAAATTATATAAAAATTATGAAAATAAAAATGATGATTTTAATGAATTAAATGAATCCTAGGACCAGTATTATAATACTGGTATAATACTTAGGGTATACCTACTTTTACAGTCCCCCCTGTATAAACACTTTATACTTTCAATGTTTTGCCTTTTCAAAGTTTTTTGGGTTTTTTTTTTCTTTCTAACAACTGCAGCATTTAATGTTAATTAATAATTTTTTCCCTATTTTTACTGTCAAATTCTCTCAGCAATTTTTTTCTCTCACTTGGTTTCTTCCATTTTTATTTTCTAGCTTTTTTTTTGGTGGGGGGGGGTCAAACTTTCACAATTTCCTTTTTATATCCATTGACCATATCCAACATCTTGCTGCTGCTGTTTTCACCAGACCCTGGCTGACTTCTGGGTACTATACCTAGTGAAAGGGGCAACCCATGATTTGGTTGCTATGATTTTGAATTCAGAGTTGTCCTTCTCCTAGAATGGTATCCAACCACAGCTAGAGAGCTTCCTGCTATTTAACCCATAGCTTGGGGGAGAAGAGATGATTACATTCACTTTAAATTGCAAGTGTCTTCTCTGGCAACCTTAATGTAAATAATTTACATTAAATTTTAATATATTTAATTTTTTATTTTCTTTTGCATAGTAATTTTTTAGTCTTGATCTTGTGGAAAGTTTCTTGTTCTCGATTTATAACTTTCCCTTTTATTTGTTTCATTCTCTTTCAGGAATATGAGCAGCTCACAAACAAAATTCATGACTTTCAAATGAAAGAACAGCAACTCTTGGATAAAGTAACTATTCCTATCAGTGATACTGAAGATGAAGAGAAAGAAGAAAAGTTACCTACTCCTCCCAATAGCTCCACCTCTAGTCCAAAGCTCCCCTTAAAGTCCCCCGTCAGGTCTACCATTAAGATATACCTCCCAAATGCACAATTCACAAGGGTAAGTACATATGATTATTTTTTGTTTGTTTTGTTCTGTTTTTTTTTTTTGTTTTTTTGTTTTTTTTCTTGTGTGTGTGTGTGTATATATATATATATATATATATATATATATATATCGAGAGAGAGAGTTTATGAAAAACTAGGTAATCCGTATGGGTAAACCTAAGGAGGATATAATCCAGAGAGCTCAATGTAAATCCAGAGCAAATAATTTAAATAAAAACAGACCACTTTAAGGTTCCATGTAATAAATTATTTCACCACAGCCCTTTTAAAAGGACTGCGGATCATCAGACTTTACTTCCAAACAAAAAATGAAAAGAAAATTTACACATTTTTGACGGGCCATATTAAACATATGTAAATTAACAAAGTGGGGGGGGGGGAGACGACATGAGTCAGTTAGCAGATATTGACTTATGAACCCCCAAAATAACACTTTCAAAGTAAAGCAAAATAACAGCGTCTGTTTCTAGTTTTATTTTACAATGAAAATTAGTGACATCTTCTCTTCTCTCTTAACTTCCTTCTCTCTTTTTCTCTCCAAGTTTTTTCTTCTCTACCCCTTCGATTTCAATATATAACTTCCATTAAGTTAACTGTTTAAATGTGTCAATATCTGCTAACTCACTCATGTCTTCTCTCTCTCCCCTTTGCGGAACTGATTCCTGAGACGATGCTTCCCTGACCACTACAATTTTGACTTCTTTAAGTCCAGGATGAACCATTTATCTCTACCTTACATATCCTCATAATCTGCAATTCGTATCTCCTCCTCTTATATTCATAAAATAACCTCATTCAGTAACCATCTACCTTGAGTGACTCTTGAGCTTTATATTGGGTGATCATTAGAGAGAAAGAAATGGGGCAAAGCTTGAATAATTCCTTTCAAACTCAAGGACCAACTTACTGCTGCATTCTGTGTCTTCACTGGATTCAGTCCCTTGGGGCACCAATGCCACTTTATAAATTGTATCAATGAAAGACAAAATTTCTTTTTCTTATTTCTTTTATTATAAGAGGAGGACAGTCTTGGTAGCATCAGTTCTAGGAGGCAGCAGGAGAAAGAACTTCAAGAGAACACATGCCTGCTCATTGGCTTTTTCATCCCTCCATGTGTGGCCTTCTCTGTCTATAGGATCTGGGTGTTGAAAGCATATCGACACTTCAAAATTCTTACGGCCTTCTGTTAACATGTGCCATTTTCAGTCTTATATCCAAAACTTAGACAAAGGCAATCCATCACTGTCAGAATATCAGACTCGTTGCTGGCCCAGCATCTGCATTCTGTAACATTATATGCTGCATGAATTTAAAAATAACTACTTAAATTAATTTTTACTGCAAATTTAAAAAAATTTTTAAACAAAATAATTAAAATTCTTTGATTTTGGATAGATTTCTCAATTTTGAGATATGCATAGCAGTATAGATTTGATAACTTTGTATCAGGTTTTTTTTTTTTTTTAAAATTTATTTGTTTTAAATTTCCCTCAGGTTCCAGTGAAGCCCGGTGTGACTCTCAAAGGAAGTCTTACTAAAGCTATGAAACTTCGTGACTTTGAACCTGAAAGGTGCCTGGTGTTTCAACTAAAGCCTATTCCCAGGTTTGTTTAGTTTTTATCTTCTTTATCTGTTGTTAATTTCTTTCACCTTTCTCTTCTAAAGTATTTATTTATATAAAGTATTATATTTACAGCATAATCTGACATAGAACATTTGAGAAGATTTGAATAAGCTGAGTGATGACTATTATTATAATTTGAACATCTTTGATTTTGTTGGATGCCCTTTTGCATTGTAATGGTTAGAAACCTCAACTTGGAAAAATAAAAATTTCTGTATTGTTGGGTAATAGAACTATGAAATGGAAAAAATGTAAATTCAGGAATTTAAATTATACTATTATGTCGCAAGAGATACATTGATACCATCATAAACTTTTGAAATTTTACTGTTTATATAATATTAACACTAAAATTTTAAAATTTAAGAATGGTCCACAATATTCTGAGGCTAACTTTCAATAAAATTTAAAAATTTTATACTTCTGCTTATAAATACATGCAGCAAAACAATCCTTACCATTTAACTTGATAAAGTCCCTGAATGGACGAAACATGTTGGTGAAGAAAAGTTTTTATCTTTTTATACTCTCTTTTTACAGGTATTGGGTTGGCAACTAAATTCCCGCCACTTTTTAAAATTTAAATTTTTTAAAAGGTTTAATAAAAAAAAAAATAACTAATTAATCAATAATGTATTCTCCCTCCTTGTTGTTGTTTACAACATTCAACAAGATTTTCAATATCTTGTTGGTAGAAATCACCCTGTTTCAACTTGAAAAATTCATCCAACCAAGCTCTCAATTGAATGAAACTCTATGCATAGCATTTGAAAGAGATCAAAAGAGGTGGAAATCCATTGGTGCCAAGTGAGGAGAGTACGGTGGGTGTGGCAGCACTTCCTAGCCATGTGTTTGAATGACTTCCTTGGTCATATTGGCAATATGAGAGCGGGAATTGTCATGCAGCAAAAGAACTCTATGCTGTTAGGTCTTTTCTCTGGAATAGCTGTGTTGAGTTGTTCCATCTGTTGAACATAGTTTTGCATTTGACTGTTTGCTTCCGTTCAAGCAATTCATAATGAAGTCCCACCATACACACATCATTTTACACGAATGAAAATCTTGTTTCACATGCAGTGTCACTTGTTTACTGGGGCTAAGCCATTCCTTGCACTGCTTCATATTGATGTACAGGCACCATTTTTTTTATCGCCAATAATGATTCAATAAGGAAATCATTGCTTGTGTCCATAAATTGAATGGAGATTGTGGCTTGTTAATTTTTGTTGTTGTCACATAAAGCATGTGGAAACCATGCTCCACATTTCTGAATCTTTCCCATCAAGTGAAGATGCTTCTCTCTAGCAGTGTGGGAGCATTCCATTTTCTCTGCCAGTTCCCTTGTCGTTTGACAAGAATTTTTGTGCAATAGTTGGTTTAATCGTTCTTCATTGAACTCAATTTGACGTTAAGAACAAGGTGCGTCTTTGAGGTCAAAATTTCCGTTTTTGAACTTGGCATACCAATCATGAGCAGTTCTTTCAGCTATGGCATCCTCTCTATACACAGCACAAATGTTGCGAGCAGCTTTTGTTGCCTTAGAAACTTGATTAAAAGCAAAAAGATGTCGAAAATGCTCATTTTTCTTAACATGACATCCATTTTAATGATCTGAAAATAAACAAATTAACTTAAATGAACTCAAAAAAAAACCAAAATAGATTACAAAATGATTCCAAAATAGAATTCTCAAAAAAAAAAATAGATTCCAAAATTTAAAAAAAACTTAGTTGCCAACCCAATATATTTTATTTATATCTGAATATTTACATACACTTACATTTTAAGCCTTTATTGCCTTGCATAGGGTGAAATGATTATATAAAGCTAACTTAAAAAAAAAATGTTATTAGTTTTACTCTAGATTATTACTATTGCTTTTTATGACCATACTCTCTAGATTAGCTGCCTACACAGATTCACAATACCTAAGGTTTCAATTTTTTTTTTTTTTTTTTTTTTTCCAAGAAATGAAAAATATTTCTTGAGGCTTTTATTTTAATTAATATTTAGCTCTATATCAAGACTAATTTAAATTGACTGGAAGTTTTTGTTTTTTTTTCTCTAAAAAATCTGATTTTAGCCCCATTTTTAGCCTACATTCATTGAAATGCAATTCTCTTTATTAAAAATATCCCAAAAATGAAATATACTTTTCTGAAACTTCATTTGAGTAATATGAACTGATTTAAAATATAATTAATCTGATTTAAAACAAATATTTACTTTAAGTTTAAAATATCGCAGAAATGCATCTTTTTTAACATGTTGGTAGCTGATTATTTAATCTGTTGCTGTGTTAAAAGATTGATGTTTATCTAATGTTGTTCTATGGAGGCTTTATCCATAAAAAATAATTGAATATAATGTGAGCACCTATTACATGTAATTTTAAGTATTCAATAATCTTACAAATTTAGGAAAATATTCTCCATAATGTAATGTTTTATTGAATATTAGATATTTTGGTTTTAAATTATCACTGTTATTTTCTGATAATGTTGTGCATGAACAACCGTATCTACAAAAATTGGCAAGTTTATACACATGCAAAAATATTTTTTTAATTATTTTAAAAAAATATTGGTGTTTGATGATTTGTACTAAGTTTTTTCATTTACAGTTATCCATCCTGGGTATGATGATAAACTACATCCGCATCCTGGGTAAGACGATAAACTACGTCCAATAGCAAGGCCTCTGATCAGGAGGTTTTGAGGTGCGTTGAACCACCTCTTAATTGCTGGTGTTCCCAGGTCCACCCTGACCCGGTTTGGTAGCACCTGTTAGGGTACCAGCTATGGGCAAATAGTTAACACCCAAACTTGTGTAAAGACAGGTTTTAATACCAGAAATACTTTGTAATAATAATAAAAAAAATATTACCAGCAATAATTTTTGAAGGAAAAATTATCAGCAATACTTTAAAAAAATACTAGCAATACAAACAGCTATGAATTCTTTGAAAAAAATATTTTCAAGGAAAAATATTCCCAGAAATAGGTTTTTGAAGAAAAACATATTACCAGCAATAAAAATTTTGTTGGCATTAAATAACCCGTTGAGGTTGATATACCATAAAACAAACCAAACCAAATACAGTTAGTTTTTATTTAATAATAATATTGTCTAAAAGGCTGAAATTAAAATGATTATTTCTGGTTATGTGCCTATTGTACAACTCAACCTTTTCATCTACCTCCCACCAAAAAAGAAAAAGTTAAATATTCAAAGTTAACTTGATTGTGATAATTATAGAGATCTTGTATTAAAGATCATATATGAAATGGTCTGATGATTTGCATCCATTTTATGGCTTTGATTACATATCTCTGTACAGTGTGCATTGAAAAAGTCAAATAACTTGTTTTTATTGTTGGAAACATTTCTGCTTTATTTCATATTTCTTCTTGTTTCTAAGTTTGTCTCTCTTTTTACAGAAAGTTGATTCCCTGGGATATTGATCTCTCTATGCTTCTTGCCGAGGAGCTCTCAGTCGAGTTCATCAGCCAACACCTCCCAACTGACACGCCCATTTACCACAATTATGTAAGTATATTATTACATTCTCTACTGTAGAATATAATATAGAGCAGACCTTCAGATCTTAAAATTTATTCATCATAACAATTTTAATAGTAAGCCTCTATCTTGAGTGCCGCTTGAATGTCGAATTTTAGTATTACAAAATTGTAATATAAAATATTTTGAATCAACTGACTTATTAATCAGTATAAAAGTATGTAGCTGTTGTGGAAAATAATACACCCCTGGTAGATATATGAACTAGCCCATTACTATAAAGAGCTACAGATCAGAGGTAAGACTGGTAGCTGTTTGGAGTCAGTCTTCAGACTACCTAATACAGTCGCTGAAGCATTTTGTATACAGAATCCTTATACAATGTACGTTAGATAAGTAAGAGTGTGTTATAACAATAGCCATAGAATATTGGTGACCTGGGATTCGAAACTCAGGGTTTATAACCATTATTCAGAATTCTTATAACAGTCATGAAGATTCAGGAACTCATATGAGTTGTAGCTGGAGTTACAAGAATTTCAACCATGTTGGGTTAAAAAAAATTTTTTTTTTTTCTTGAGGTATATATCGAAAAAAAACATTCTTGAAAACATTGAGAAAATTTTGGCTTCCATAGTTGAAATTCAACAACAAAAAAGTTGCTTGAACTACAAAAACAGCAACAGGAGTTCTTCAACATCTCTTACACCAGACGATGTCCAAAACACCATATCGGCATTTATATACAATCCTGATGAGGGACTGACTTTTTCTGCATATTTTCGTAGCTATGAACACATATTCAGTCAAGAATGCAGCAGCTGGGAAGAGGAGGCAAAAATAAGATTGTTGTTGAGGAAAATAGCTCCAATAGAGTATGAAAAATACTACAATTACGTTTTACGGAGAAAACCATGTGAAATCATGTTTGAAGACACAGTTTTACATTCTGACAAAAATCTTTTAGGGACAAGAGCTCTCTGTTTAATGCTTGTTGGAGATATTTGAATCTAACCAAAAAAGAGGACAAAGATTGCCACATATGCTGGTTTCATCAATAGAGAATGTGAAATGTTTAGAAGAAACAAATCGTACTCCAGATCTGTTCAAAGGATTAATTTTCATGCAAGTGTTTCTCTCTCTTTCTTTTTTCTTTTTTTTTTTTTTTTTTTTTTTTTTTTTTTTTTTTTATTTCACCCCAAGCAAGGCTGGAATGCCATTGTGCACAAGGGGTTACAGAGAGTGAGGGTAAGAGAAAAGACTGGGTATAGGGGGGGAGATTGGGGAAACGATAAAAAGAAGAACGGAGATCAAGGCATCAGAAGATGACAATTGACATTTCATTTAAATTTTTGAAGATGGTAGTTATCGCAGAAACAAGTAAGAGGAAGGGAGTTCCACTGTAGAGAAGTGCAAGAGAAGAAACTATTGAAGTAGAAGAGACTGTTACATTTAACCGTTTCAACAGTAAGTGGGTGAGACTGAGGTGCCAACCTAGTAGCATGCTTAAATTCATGCAGTCGGGGTATCAGAGAAAATAGCTTGTCAGAGCAGTTACCATGAAAATATTTGTAGAAAAGACAGAGAGAAGCCATATCACATCTGTGAGAAAGTAATTGGAGTTGAGGTGCCAAATCAGGACCACTCACATTGCAGATCTGTCCTTTGTTGAACCTTGAGATAAATAGCAGGAGTGTCAGACCATATATGGCAACAGTATTCAATGCATGAATGAATGGTAGATGTGTAGGATGGACCAGCTAAAAAAGATGCTAAAATACAAGCAAAAATGAAATGAAAACAATATGACACTGCAAGAAATAGTGGATGATTGTCAGAATGCTAAATTTGAAACCCGATGCCGAAGAAATTCAGAAAAAAGAATGTGCATTGCTACAAGCAAAGGACAAATTATTTACATTATTTGAACTATTGTCCTCATCTTTGTCGCCATATTTATTACTTTTCAGCCACTGTATGCTCCGGCCTTCTTCAGGTGATTGAAATGTCGAACTGAACCCTTTATTTCACTCACTGGGGTAGACTGTTCTAGTTCCACACACCATGTCTAATGGATGTCATTTGTCAGTTATCTCCTGTTAATTTCCCTCTGAAAGTTCTCCACTGCCTTAACCGGACAGTGGATAAAGGCGTTAGATCCAGTGACAGGACCCAAAAAGTGTAAGTTCAATACCTGGTTAAGGCAGTGGAGAACTTTCAGAGGGAAATTAACAGGAGATAACTGATAAATTTGTATTTGCGATAGAAATAATCTGTAAAAAATGTTATAAAGTTTAATGTACCTAGTTTTAAGTATAGCTAAAATAGCTAAAAAAAATAATGATTTGAGGCATTACTGTAAATCAGTTGGCAAATGTTTTCTGTGAACTGCAAAATCATATTACCCTTTGTATTGCTAATGATGGGGGACACGTGGAAACTTAAATAAAATTTCAATAAAACCTTAAAAAAATATAGATTTACTTCTCTCTAATCCTTTTTACAAATTATTTCTATCGCAAATACAAATAAAGTTATAAATTTTTTAAAGTGCACATGAACTTTATGGACGCCTTGTGTGTATGTGTGTGTGTATATATATATATATATATATATATATATATATATATATATATATATATATATACACACCTAGACAGTGGAAGAACACTCAATCCCTATAGATTAAATAAAGGGTTCAGTTCAAAATTCCCAGAATGTTACCTGGATTGACAGATAACTGAAGAAGGCCAGAGGGCATAACAACTGTAACAACAAAGATGAGGGTATTAGTAAGACTGTAAATAATATACATAAATAAATTTTTTTTTTTTTTATTTTCATTGTTAGCATCTTTTTATAAAAACAAAAAAGTACTTTACCTAAACAAGAATTGTTTTTGTTTTCCTTACAAATTCAACAAATTATTTGTATTTTGTTGGGAGGGGTTAACAATATACCTTCTGATGGGCATATGACACTTGGCTTTTGTCATAGGTAGGGATCTTTTTTTTTCTTTTTTTTTTTTCTTCTCTATTAGGTTGGTGCAAAAATAATGACATAATGTCGTTTTTTGACGTATTTTTTAACGTCAAAAAACGACATTATTACGTCATTATTTTTGCACCAGCCTAATAGTTAGATATTGGAAAATACAATAGAATTTTCTGAGAATCCTGAAGAATAGTGAAGTGTAAATTGACCAAAGGATAAAGTGTTTTTTCTGTATCTGAAATTGTCTAACCATTTCTGATTATAACAAATCTGTAAAGGATGACTTGTGTTAATGCTGCTGTAAATTCTGATTACTTACATATGTATCTCCTACCTAACTCCCCGGCAGCGCATGACATGTACTTAGTTGACCACATAATTCATGACATGTCCCTCCTCGGCTATGTGTTTTTCTTTGATTATAGCATGTTACTATATATGAACAGTATCCTTTGATCATTTCTATTAGGTTGGTGCAAAAATAATATCGTTTTTTGACGTTAAAAAACGATATTATTTTTGCACCAACCTAATAACAATGACTCGGCCATGATGTTTTTTTTTTTTTTTTTTTTTTTTTTTTAAATCATTTTACCCTATGAAGCTCCTAAGACACAATGGGTTACTGAATGTAAGAGAATACAAGAAAAAGAACAGGAATTAAGGAGACTGAAGTTGAAAATTGACATTGCATTTGAATGTTTGAAGATCAAAGATGACTGGAAAACAAGAGATTTCCCCCAAGCAAGAAGTGCAAGAGAAGGAACTGTCAGCATAGAACTTATGCTGAATGTATTGCAGGAAGTTATGAAATTTTAATGATGCTTTTATAACCAAGTTCCTATAAAGAGAACTTGTTCATTATGTTTCTGTTTTGAAAAATTTTTTTTTTTTTCTCTCTTTCTGTATGCAATTTAAAAGAAAAAAAAGTGAACTTTCCTGAAACAATTTTTACTTACCTGTTTTCATATTCTTAATGAATATTTTATTTTTCAGGTGAGAAAGACATTCTTTACCATTGTTTTCTGTGATCTGTGCAGAAAGCTGCTGTTCAATGGTTATCGCTGTGCCACGTGTGGTCTGCGTGTCCATCAGCGATGCATACATCGGATAATCCACTACTGTCTTGCTGGAGATGATTATAGTACACATTATAGCAGTCCAGACAGAATTGCAGATACAATATTCAAACAGTAAGAAAAAAAACATTTTTCTTTTCATGCTTTAAAATTACAACTACTTTTTACCATGCTGCTTACACTATACCCATATTATTGCATAGTGGTTACATTATACTCGTATTCTGCCATAATGGTTAACCTTTACCATGCCGGAGACAAAAATTGAGGATGATTTTGAAGGCTTTACTTGAGTAGATATTGACGATGAAGTGGTCGAAGATGATAACCATGCTAGTGACGTGGAGGAAAGTGATAATGACCACTAGTGGCGACTATCATCCATGCCTGACTAATTTTATGGATGTGATCATCGATATACCTGATAGCCTTTCTGAAGGTGAATTATTTTGTCTGTTTATAAACAATGAAATAACTTTATTCATCAATGAGAACATGTCAATGCGACAAATATGAGTCAGCTGAAAGACAGAGCAAACAAATGCTAGTAGTGTCTTCTTGTATGTAAACACGAGGAAGCACATCACGTTTTTGACAAAATGAACAACTTAGCGATTTTTTTTTTTTTTTTTTTTTTTTTTTTTCCCCCAACCTGAGAACTCTACAAGGAAAAGTTAAAGTATGTTTAATTATCTGTGTATTTTTTAATGGCTTTGAGGAGCGTGGAACTACCTCTCAATTGCTGGTGTTCCCAGGTCCACCCTGATCCGGGGTGGCAGCACCTGTTAGGGTCCCAGCTATGGGCAAATACTTAACTATTACCAGCAATACTTATTTGAGAAAAAAATTATTACCAGCAATACTTATTTGAGAAAAAAATTATTACCAGCAATATAATTTTGAAGGAAAATATTACCAAAAACAGATTTTTAACAAAACAAAATTTTACCAGCAATAAAAAATTGTTGGCATTAAATAATCCACAGAGGTTGATATGTCATAAAATAAACCAAACCAATCTAAACCAAAGAATACATACTCTATTCCTGCGAATATACCCTAAGAATGTTGTCAGCATTAAATAACCCATTGAGGTTGATATGCCGTAAAATAAACCAATCCAAGCCAAACCAATTACATCTGCATGGTACTGTGGAAGCTATGCCACACTTGCATACTTGCCACGGTGGTAAGCAATCTACATTCACATGGTGCAGTGGCATCCAGCTCAGACCCTAATGGTGCTGTGGCAGCTATGACATGTCTGCTTGTGCAGTGGTGGCTTATAATCTTTACAATTTTTACGTTCACCTTAAAGAGAATGGAGAATATAATTTCAAATTTTGTGTGATTATCTTTTTGTCTGACAGCATATGAAGAGTAGTGAAACATACAATTTAAAAAGAACTTGTTACTTTAACAAAATCACCTGAGAGTTCCATGAAAATACATTCTATGAAGGAGTTCATGATAAATATTCCTCACTACTTTTGATCTCCTTACAGCTTCTTCCTTAGAACTGCTAGAAATTCCTGAGAGGATGCTTCCCTGATCAATAAAATCTTAACCTCTTTAACTGTTATCTTTCCTACATATCCCCATATATAACATCCACCTTGTCGGTTTGTTCAATGTTCAATCCCTGTGGCTGACCAATGACTGGATCACTTCAATCCAAGCCTTGCCTTGTCTCACGTATTTGATTTAGACCACAAGGCTGACAAATTATCAACAGGAATTGTTGAACTGATTTGGTCCAGACAGTGAAGTCACAAGTAACAAAGAAAAAAAAAAACAAAATGTATAAAAGAATGTTTTATATAAGCAGGCAGAAATATATATTCTTCATGTAGGAATATATTTGTCATGCAGAGTTATTGACCCTTCCCTCTTTGAATATTTCATGACACTTTGTTCATCGTGACCAAGTATAGACAAGGCTTCTGGAACAACTTAAGTTGGAGGCTTCAAGCAGGAAATTACATGAGATCAGGCAAAGCAGTCGTCTCTTGCCTGGCATCTGGAACTGTCTGTTGGTCACTTCCAATTTTTGTTTATATGGACCTCTGTCCAAAACTGGCGTGGAGTTTGATGAAACCCGGGGTTTTGGTAAATCCCCTAACCCCCCTACGAAGAATCCTTCGTTGTCTGACTTAAGGAAAATTAATTACATGCCCAATTTTGGGAAGATCCCTCCTCTTAACAGTAGTAGTAGTAGAATATCGATCCACCCCAATTCCCTCCTTCTCATATTGGTACCACACACTACCAAAGGGGGGCATAGGCAACTCCTCCATCCTACCTGATATTTCAACTGAGCCCTTCACCTCAGTTGTCACTTTGACAAACTCTTTCTAGACTGCATAGGTACACAGGCATGGCTTACTGATAATTATTAATTTTAATTATCACTCAAAATTTTCATGAATGGGATTCTTTGACCTACACCCCATTCCCTCAGTCAGACATTCACCAGGTGTCCCCCATGACAGCCTTATTAGCAGTTTTGACCCATGACACTTGGGGCTCAGCTAGGGATTTACCTTCTTGTCAACAAAATCCCTTGACCTATCTATGCTCATAAAATCCAGAAATTTTCCAGACCGCTTTCAAGTATATAAAGAATCAGAGGCTGTCATTTTCTTTATCTTTTTGACCGACTTCCCTTCTTGAGTTATGGCTTGCAGTAAATTATGGAATTTACACACTTTTAATAGCAATTATCAATCAGTGTCTCAATTTCAGCCTTGTCTTAGTAAAATCATCCACTGAATTGAATGTTATTATTGCACCACCTCTCCCCATCCATTGTGGGTTTAAATTATCTAGATGGCTTTTTTGGCTAAATACCCCAAAATAATAAAGTTGTTTTACTTCAAGTCAACCCTATTCTTCTTTTCTTTCTTTCTTTCTTTTTTTATTTTTTTTTATTTTTTTATGAATTTTAATAAAATCCTGTCTTGTCTCTTGGTATATTTATCAGGCTATCTCTTAACTCTTCCAGCATCTTATAGGTGTTACATATAAACTGTGCTTCATACCACCTATGTTCATACAACAATCTCATTTAGTAACCCTCTATTTTGAGTGGTTCTTAGGCCTTGTGTGAGCATTAGCACAAAACAAAATTTTTGGATACTTTTCCATTTTCTAGATTTGGAGATGTTTAATTTAAAAGACACAGAAGGTCCATGATTTTTTTAATATTGTTTTAGATACTTTGGTCTTCAATTATAACTTTATCTTACATGAAAAGCAAATTTACAGGTGCTGATATTTTTCTCAATTATATCTTGATTATTAAAATTCAATATAAAGATATGAACCAAATTTCCAAGACCATTGCCAAGACATTTTGCATTTACATTGATTAGAGATTGATTGGCCTTTTTATTAATATTCATTAACTTTGATGTCTATCTACATTGGAAATACTAAGAGTATGTGACCCAAATCTTTAATATAATAATGCTTTTACTTGAAACAAATCTTGGAGAATTCTTATTCAAAATTTTCAAACCTTTGCTATCCTTCATAGACATTGATTATTGATTGATGTTTGATTCAAGTGCATGCACTTAACTTTGATTTAGTTTGATTAAAACCTAAATTTTTATTAATATTGATTCATTATTATATAAGTTTGATTAAATCTTGTATTGACTCTGGATTACTTACCCGTATTAGTTGTTGATTACTTACCCGTATTAGTTGTTGATTACTTACCCGTATTAGTTGTTGATTACTTACCCGTATTAGTTGTTGATTACTTACCCGTATTAGTTGTTGATTACTTACCCGTATTAGTTGTTGATTACTTACCCGTATTAGTTGTTGATTACTTACCCGTATTAGTTGTTGATTACTTACCCGTATTAGTTGTTGATTACTTACCCGTATTAGTTGTTGATTACTTTGTAGTGAAAGAGATAATCAGGTACCCGAAAAAAAAGTGTGTTTTGTGTGCAATCTGCCGAAGAAAAAGTACCAAAAAGTAGTCAGCAAAAATCTTCATCAATGACTAGAAGCTATGCTAATGTTCTTCCCTCTCCTGAATGGCGTGACCAATCAGAAAATTCTCTTGGTGACCAGAAGTCGTTTTTCGCTTGTTAAAGGAGATGATTTTTTTTGAGCTGTGAGACGAACATGCATTGTTGTTGGCGAGAAGTGACAGTTGGATTTGTGACCCCATTTTGTCATCTCTACAGTGTGTGTCCGACTGTTACGTCTGACTATCGTGTGAACTGCGATTTGGCTACAAGTGTTGCGGCCGAAAAACAAGAAATCTATTGCTGTTGCTACAATCAGTTTTTTCTTTACCCCAACATACTTACCCGTATTAGTTCTTGATTACTTATTACTATATTAATCATGTCAAAAGAATCTCAATTTTCCTTGTAATTTTACACTTTAAAATGAAAAATGAAAATGATCATCATGTTGTTTAATAAAGTTTTTATTTATCTTAAATAAACCCTGAAATTTTGAGTCTTAATCAAAATTTCCAGCCATTTCCATCATTTTTCTTTTGCTTGAACTTTGACTTTTATTTCCATTCTAATTTATTTGCTCTTAATATGATAAGAAGCCTGTAATAATTCACTATTTAAAGGCACCAAATTTAAAATAAAAATAAAAAAAAAAAATCCCCGCCCCTTCTTTTTAAAGATTTTTTTTTATCATAATTTGTCAGCTGAGATATCTTTGGCTTTATTACTCATGTCAGGTTTCATTTTCTTTTCTTCCAGACCGTTTCCAGATATTTCTCAGACACTACCTCCATTTCCTAATCAGTTCCAGACATTGCCTTATCAGCGTAGTACTCGTAAGCGTGCGCCTCCCATCTGCCAGAGAGAGCGTTCAACATCAGCACCAAATGTCTGCTGTAATCTAGTCAATGTAAGTACAAACAAGATGGCTCTGACAAATGTTCAATTATATCTACTTTAGAGAGGGAGGGAGAGAGGGGGGTTTGGAAAATTGCAACAAGACATACAGTAATTATTATTAAAATAAGGAAAGAATTAAAATAATTTGGCAATCTCCTTTATTTTAAAAATGGAATTAAGCAAAAAAGAAAATGGGTGTGATTAGTACGCATTTATTTCAATGGGAATAGCTGACAAGTAGTTGACAGCATTTGTCTGCTGCTCTTGCAAATGACTTTTGCTATAGTTAAATTGAGCAAAAGACAGAGTTCCTTAGTTCACATGTAAACTCCTGTGCTCATGGTATGATTTGCAAAGGGAATTTCAATTGTAACCATTTAAGGGTCATGTTTGCAGTGGTTCACACAAACTTTTAAAACCTGTAATTAATATAAGATCTTTTTTTTTTTTTTTTTTTTTTTTTTTCAAAGACATAGACTTTAAACAAATTGTTGTAAAAACAAATTTCAAGAATAAAACTGTTCATATGTTTATTAAATCATTTTAAATTTTTAATAAAGTCACAAAGTTATTGAGATTTGAAATAGTAAAAATATGAAAAAATAGCAAAGGATGAATGTGTAATTTCTTATTGAAAAAATACATGAAAAGAAAAAACAGATTCCATTTCAGATTTACTATCCTCAGATTTAATTATTAAAGAAAATTGTTCCCTCTGAGATAACAAATAAACAATTATTTACATGCAACTATTGTCCTCATCTTTGTTGTTGTTATCACAACGTTTTGACTGTTGTCCCCTCCAGCCTTTATCTGGAGTATGCTGGTCCGAATAAACCTACAGGAAATTCTGAACTGAACCCTTTATTTAATCTACAGGGTAGACTGTTCTCATTCCAAGAAGTAAACTGTTCTTACTTAGTTCTCCTTTTTTTTTCTCTCCTCTTTTCCTTTTTCTCATTGCATTTTTGTTACTGGCCAGTTATTGCTCACCCTGTTTCCACTGAGTTCATAAACAAATGCTATAGACTGGTCCTATGGGACCAAATAACTGAGCAATACTAAAAATAAGAACTATATAAGATATCACTAGACATAGGCAGTGGAACAAGAACAGTATACCTCATAGATTAAATAAAGAGTTTGGTTCATAATTCAATGTATGTTACCTAGCTCGACATACACCTGATGATGGTCAGAGGCTGCAGTGGACAGAATGTTGTGATAGTAATAACAAAGATGAGGACAAGAGTCCTATGACTCTTTATCTCAGAACAGGTTGGCATATTTATTTATTTTACATAACTTGTTTCTATTTTTTCTTTTTAACCTCAGCCTCTCTTATAAGAATATCAATCTCGCTATGTCTCAGTGTGTTTATATTTGCGGAGATTATAAAGGCTGAACTTGTCCAAGATCTCACTTGGTTTCCCAATTATTGACACTCTTCAATTCAAATATACACTTAATTTTACTGTTTCTTAATGACCACAGAACCTGTATAAAAAAAGATGAGCCTGGTTTCCAGGGTTCCATCTTTCAGGCAGCACCTCTTCAATATACAAATGAGTCAGTAGGCATACCCTGATACACACAGCACAAATGAGTGGTGAGTGTAGTGTCTTACAGCTCATGAAAGAGAAATCTGTTAAAGGTTTCGGGCATGCATGACGGCTGTCATTAATCTGCTTATTCATGCATCCTACATCTTGGCTATCTTTGTTAGAAAGGTACCTCTGTTTCCAGTGGTAAATGTTGTCACTACATCACAGAAGCAGGAACTTTCTTTACTATTTATACAGAGGTAAATAAATCCCAAATATAATCTTAAGAGTCATTTCTTTAAATGTTTCTTGTTATTTTTTATTGGAAAAGTTAATAGCTGCTCAATCCTAACTTAATCCTTGATAAAAACTGCCACTCTGTGAAACAGACTCCCATATGCATGTTTCCTTAAAGATTACAATCGTGAAGAATCACTTCATGTAAATGGCCACTTATTATCCATCCTCCTTATCCTCACAATCTTCCCTTCCTATTACCTCCTCGTTCATTCATATCACATACCTCATTTACCATAGTCATTTTAACAGTACCCTTCTACATTGATTGGCTCTTGAGCCATGTATTTGGTGAATTCTATTATTAAGAATGATACTGGATTCATATTACTTTGAATTTGAAGACCTCTTTAAAAAGAATGATTAGTCTTTCCAGTGAACTTAAACAATTTTTTGACTCTACAAAACATCTTACAATATTGATCTCTTATAGTGTTAAAGAAATATTTACCATACCACGATAGTTTTACTGAGTTATCTTCTCCTTGTTAGCAAAGAAATAATTAAAATATACCATTTTGACATGTTGAAGCTAATTCTTGAATTTTATATTTTAAATTTCCACTGAAATTTTTAATGTGTGATCTATATGAAAATGATTGCATTAAGTGCACTGACAACGACAGATATAGTTACAAAAATATTTATTTTATTTTGTTTTTTCATCATTAAACCACAGACTTATTGATGAGCCTATGTATCTTGCAAGGATTGAAACTGAATATTATTTTATATATAATATTTTTTTTTTTTTTATTTTTTAGAGTTCCGATCAAGTTGTGGATAGAAGACACACGGACTATCCTGGAGACCATTCAAGTATGTATTGTTATCAATGACTGTGTTTCTCCTTTCAAGTCGGTTTTTCTCTAGACTCATTTCATATGAGCATCACTTGCTTTGTTTTTTAAAATTTCCAGAATAGTACAATCACCAATAATTCGGCTGTCTTAATTGCTGATTACAAGGTAGGATATTCAGCAGCGTTCAATTATCCTTTAGCTTATACTTTTTTTTTTTTTTTTTTTTTTAATATATATCTACATATGTTGCTCTGAAAGTAATACCTATTTTATTATGATGGTCAACAATGTCAGAGGTGGATGTCAGTATGGTAGTAGTGGGTGAACCTTCACATCAGTAACCTATACTTTTTTTTACTTTTTTGTTTTGTTGCCTTGTTGTAGATAGCTGCTGAGTAGTAGTTTGGCAAAATGGTGTCTGACATGAAAATGTATGAAGTAAAGGTGTGTTATTAGATTCCTCCGGGTGAAAAGAAAAAAAAAAAATGTTCATTGAAGCTTGCTGAATATTTCTGGAAACTAAACAGAGGGTGTGAGCAAAGTTAGGCATTGAGTAATGTGTTTACTAATGGTTTTGTCTTTACAATTGCAATTTTTTGATTGCAGCATATGGGGTCTTGTTAATTTCTAACGAAAACACATAGCCAACAATGGTAGATACTTTATAGAAAAATAGTCTTCTGTAGATGAAAAACTTACTCTATCCATCAATATTATTTTGCTTCTGCTCTTTTAAGACTTGCTTGGAAAATATATGGACCTAACAGTCACCTCTGATTACTCACTATGATGAGTAATCAGAGAGTGAAAGATACTGCACTTGTTGCAAATGATATAGATACAGGAGTTGCTCCTTAAGTACCCTCTATGTTTCGTGGCATTCATCTGACATGTTTCAGGTCTTGGGATCTTCATCAAGCAAAGAAGGAATATTTCCACATATTATTTAAAGGAACTAATTTTTCTTTCCTTCCTATGTTAAATCTTTTAACCATTGTATTTTGTGCTTATTTATAGTCATCTGAATCCATCTTGGACTGGCCGAAAAATGTTCCTTTGCTTGATGGGTAATAAAACAATTAACTTTGGTGAAGGAAGGAAGGAAAGAAAGAAAGGAGGGAGGATGTCTTTATCTTTTTATGTCCCCATGTATCTCTTCATTCCTTCCTCTATTTTTTTGTGTGTGTGTATATATATATATATATATATATATATATATATATAGACACACACACACACACACACACACACTTTGTATGGTGTGTAGGGTTCATGTGTCTGCGCACATGTCATCCATCTAGTGTGTTTGTTTTTGTTGGTGTGTGTGTGTGTGTATATTCATTCTCTATACACACACACACTCTATAAATTTTGTACCACAGAATTTTAATATGGCTTTGAAAATGATGGAACCTGTTCTTTTTTTGTTCGACACACCTTCAGAAAGATTCATTCAAACGGCAATAATCAAAAGTCGATGGAACTTAATGTAAACAGCCTCTAAAAACCAGAAATGTTTAACTGACACTCAGGCTTGTGCAGCACACTATACACTCCATCAACATATTACACTGATTATTTACAGTAATAAATTTATTTTAGTCATGGCACCTTAATTACCCCCTTCCCTCATTTCACCATTTTGATTGTCATTCCAGCAAATCTTTCTGAAGTTATGTTGGATGAAAAAGTTCCCTTTAAAAGAATGCGTTCCATTACTTTCAAAGAGATATATATAATGTGTATATGTAAGCAAATATATAGATATAGATCCGACAGTATGAAGAAAAATATACGGAAAAAAACAAAGAAAAATCCTAATATGCAATTATGCTGTTTTAATGTTAATATAATGTCAACATCGAACATTTCGGTCTAGTAGACCATCTTCAGGACATATTCATAAAACATAATTAACATTAGACTATATTTAATTCAACATGAAAAGACGATGGACATAAGAGTAAGACTAATCAAAACAGATAACTGAAATTTTAAATTTTAAATTCTTTTCATTTTGCATTCAAAATACTATATTTTAGGAATACGTTTTCACAACATCGCCCACGTGACACCGACGTGATCATATTGAAACTGAATGCTGATCTTGAAAAATTTCAGTTATCTGTTTTGATTAGTCTTACTTAAGAATTACATTAATATTTAAGCTTACCTTTTTAAAAGTTCAATAATAGTTCTTCTGCCACTACTTAATTTAATGACAATTTGATGTGCATAGGTCTTTACTTTCCACACAAGCAGTTATTTTTATTTCATGAGTGACTTTCGCAATTTCCAAATTATAAAAATTATCATAGAAAAAAATTTGTTGCAAAGAATCCATGTAAAAAAAAAAAATCACTGAAAACAAGCACAGTAATGAAAACTTGGGAATCCAAAATTTCTGTAACATGAGCTATTGAAAGATAGTTGTGTCTCTTTAATTGAAAAAGTGTGACACACTGACATTCACATTTATTATATAGTTTATTAAACAAACAAAATGATTGGCATAACTCTTCCAATATTTTTCAACACTTAGTGAAGCGTGCAATTTAAGAAAAAAATGTTTGACATTGTCAGCCACTATTTTTTTTTTTTCTTAAATTGCACTCTTCTCTAAGTGTTGTATTATTATTATTTGTGTACGTTATGTTTCCTGCTATGTATCCTTTAGAGCCAGGTCCAAACTATGGTCCTTAGGAGAATTGTCATTTAATTGATAGCACTTTTCTTAGTATATGTTATGTTCCTATTAGGATGATCTTCTGGGTAATTTGTATGTTGATGTTACCTGGGACACTATTAGTAAAATTGTCCACTCCTTTTCTTACGAGGCCCAGAGCTCCGATTACTATTGCTAGTCTTGGTCTTCGTTACCCACATCCTGTTAATATGGATTTCCATGTCCTTGTATTTGGATAATTTCTCGATAATTTTCATGGAGGTATTTCTCTCAGATGGTACTGCTATGCCAATAATCATACACTTCCTGAATTTGTCTTTTATGATAATATCAGGTCTGTTGGTTTTTATTTCCCTGTCAGTTTGAATTGGCATCATCATAATTATTATTATTAATTATTATTATTAATTATTATTATTAATTATTATTATTAATTATTATTATTATTAATATTAATAATAAGATAGTGTACTTAAATTAGCTATTTTATTTTGTTGCCAATAATTATTATTGATGTATTTTTTGATATTGTCTTCTGGAATTGCTCTGATCAAATGCATTTTTGGTGAAAAAGATTTTATTAATTCTTGGATTTTAAAGCTACTAAATTCAAAACACTTTTAGTCATGTATTTAAAAAGTTTAATTCATTTGCTGGTAATGCTGATGGAAAAAAATCATAAATAGTTTGTCCTAAGAAAGAGTGAGTGAAATCTCGAATGAGCAATTCTTATAAAGCGTCTTAATTTTAATTTAAAAACTTTTTTTTTTAAGTTACTATGTTCCATATAATGTTATCTCTTCACCATTGAGACAGTGTTTCCAAAGGTGGGCTCAATATGCAGTGTTAACAATATCTAATGAATCGTAGCTTCTGTCTATACTTCTGAGATGAGGTATTGTAATTATTTACACTATTTACATTGTTGTGTCCTTGGGAACATGGTGCAGTGGATAGAAGCATTGGTTAATTGATCCGAAAATGACTTGATCCAAAAAGTTGTGAGTTCAAAGGAACAAAAACTTAGAGAGTTGAGCTATCAAGGGAGATTAACTGAAACTGAGATATCCGAAGGCATGGCACGTGGAATTTGAACAATCTATCTCGGTTGACTAAATGAAGGGTTTGGTTCAAAATTCCAAGAAATATCGCCTCAAGAAGGCCAGAGCATATAATAGCTGAAACATTGTGAATATGGTAATAAAGATGAGGATAACGGTCCAAACAATGTAAATAATTGTAACAGAGAATAAGGTCAAACCAACAAAAGGCCCAGAGTTATTAGGTTGGTGCAAAAATAATGTCGTTTTCTCACATAATAGTTGCGTCTGGTGCTGTACACACCAGGAGTTACTTCCTCTTCCACAATTGGTTGTTGAGAGAAGACATTCTACTTGAGTAGGTGGTGCTGAACAATACTGGTCAGGTATTAGCCAATAGTCAGTATGGGTCTAGGACTTTTTTTCAGTTGGTGAAAACGCTCTCAATGTGCAGGCCATCAGAGTTCCGTGTTGAATTGGAGTTTTGTGACACAGTTGAAGTTTATATTTACTTAGAAAACCAGACAAGACAAACACAATACTGTAATCCTAGCTTATCAGTAATTTAATAGCAAAAGACAAAACAAAAAAATTGATTTTTTTTTTTTTTTTTTTTTTTTTTTTTTTTTATAAGCTCTATATTTGATATCATCATCAGTTCCATGATCATGTGTGGTTGTTAGGTCACTATGCACATGATGAGCTCAAATTAGCTAAATTTTCATTTGGATATTTTCTTCCTGTGTTTACTCAAGAAAATTTATGGCAGCTATTAAGCTAAACCAATTTTTTCTTCCTTTGTCACTTTTTAGAGTTTTACTTATCTACTGAATTTCCCAGCTTATAAGACACTTCGATGTATTAGATGCCGCAAATTTTTGAAGGAAGAAATTGGAAAAAAAAGTTTTTCCTTTATACTATTCAGTGGGTGAAATTTGGGATAGTATATCTCAGCATGAAAACATGACTAATCATGACACATTCATCACAGACCAAGAAGAGGTACCAAATTTATGATCACTATTCAGAGTATAATAATTAGAATATAATAGAAGTTAACTCCCGTTATTGAACTTGAATTTATGATGCAGAGTGATTTTTGGTAATATTTTATAGGAAAAACAATGTCTTATAAACAGGAAAGTATTTAATTCCAGTTTCAAAAATAACTTCACTTATTCTTGCATAATGAGATGTTGCTAATTTCACTTTCCTTGTGCAATATTCTTAAAATTTTGTATAAAAGCATTTTGTGTTTTGGTACATGTGACTTTTAAGTTGTTTAATAAAAGCAAAAGTTTTTCTACCATACATTCCACTATTTAGTATAATTTATAAAACTGACAAATTGAAAAGTTTTAAGGAAACTTTATCGGTTTTTGATACATTAGGTGTATTTCTTTTTTTTTTTTTTTTTTTTAAGAGGGCTGTTCTGAATTTTGCAGACATCAGAAATAACTCACAATTCATTTTGATATATGATTAGGTTTACCATTTGTCCTTATTTAGAATATTGCTACTACATCTGGTCTGGTGCTCTATATTTAGAGATTCTTCATGAAATCCAAAGAATCTACAATGTTATTGGTCCTGATCTGGCATCTCGTCTTCAATCACTTTCCTACTGTCATAGTGTAACTTCCCTGTGCCTTTTCTATAAATACTTTCATGGTAATTGTTCTGATGAACTTCTTCTTTGGTATGTTTAGGTCAGTAATCGTGGCTAGCTAAGACAGATTAAAGACCAGCCTTCCTCTATCCCCCCCCTTTTGGCCTTGTGCCACATTTTTGTATTAAAACAAAATAAATATTACTTTCCTCTATGGTACCTAGACTTTTGTAATTTAAGTGCAGTTCTAGATTGGCAGAAAGGTCTCATCATTTTAGTGTTGAAATAGCTAGATGTAACCGTAAGTTCTATGCTAACAGTTTCTTCTATCACACTTCTTGCTTGTAGAACTTCTCTTCTATTAGGTTGGTGCAAAAATAATGACGTAATAATGTCGTTTTTTGATGTTAAAAATACGTCAAAAAATGACATTATTACGTCATTATTTTTGCACCAACCTAATAGCTTCCCAGTCAACTTTGATCTTCAAAAATTTAAATGCGATATCAATCATTATATACTGTCTTAATTGCTTTGCTTAAGGGTGAAATAATTAAAAAGATTGAATGCAAAGTCTGCAACAAAACTTATTGGTTACAGATTCTAAAATATAAAATGGAGAGACATAAGAAAATTCTTTTTACAAGATCACTTGTTATGCTGCTGTTACTATAGAATAATTCTAAATGTTGTTATCTGTAACAGACCCCTAAAAACTTTCTCCCAGAAATTGGGCCTGCTAATTGTTTGAGTGATTGATTCATTTTCATCACAACAATTGCCATGAAAGTATTTATAGAAAAGGCACATGGCAGTATGAAAGTGACTGAAGACGAGATGACACATCAGGACCAATAATATTGTAGATTCTTTGGATTTCATGCAGAATCTCTAAATATAGAGCTGGATTACCAGACAAGATATGGTAGCAATATTCTAAGTAAGGACAAATGGTAAACTTATTTAAACCTAATCATATATTAAAATGAATTGCAAGTTATTTCTGACTAGCAGTAGAGCCCGGGGATGTAACAGTAAGAGATAGATCAAGTATCGAACCATCATAAAGACTGAAAAATAAAATTGACAAAGATTATTGTTTAAGGTTGACTGACACGCATGTCTTAATTTGTTTTTTTTTTTTTTTTTTTTTTTTTTTTTTTACGAATTGGTCAGACTCAAACAAAAACATTGTTTTCAATCGTTAGGAGTCTACCGATTGAATAGAATTTTATTATAAACAATTGTCTTGTAAATGGAATTTTTAAAACATTCTGAATGTAAAAATAAAGAAAAGAGTGTGCTAGACAATAAGAAACACTACCTGCCAAAAAAAAAAAGTGAAGTTTCGCTGAAATCGGTTGAAAAATGTAGGAAATCCGATCCCATATATAAATGAACACACAAACAACCTGGGTTTTATAATAAGTATAACTCGATATGAGTTGTCCCCCTTTCATTAATGCCACTTAATCATGTTTTCAAATTGATTTTGTGCAAAAACAATTGTTTTTTCACTTTTTGGCACTGTCAGAACCACCACAAGGTAATTTTATGTAGTCCTGTGAAGTTTTGTTGAAATCTGTTGAAAAATGTAGGAAATCCGATCCAATATGTAAACGTACACACACACACACACAATCTGCGTTTTATAATAAGTAAGATGTCTGCAAAATTCACAACAACCCTCTTAAAAAAAAAAATTAAAAAATAATACACTGAAATATACCTAATATGTCAAAACCGATACAGTTTCCCTAAAACTTTTCAATTTGTCCGTTTTATAAATTATCTGAAATAGTGGAATCTAAGGTAAAAAAAAATTGCTTTTATTGAACAACTTAAGTCACATGTACCAAAACATAAGATGCTTTTATACAAAATTTTAAGAATATTGCACAAGGAAAATGAAATCAACCTATTACAAGTTATTTAAAGCTAGAAAATATTTTTAGTTTGTAAGAATTTTTTTCTTTTTTTCTTGAGATAATAATGGTTTAGTGATACCAGTTTTGCTAATTAACCCATACCTGGCTGGAAAAGAGGTGAATTCATAATTTTCCTATGGTTATTTGCATGTAAGTGAATATAACGAATACAACTGGAATTGCTTACAATTCCTGATATTCTCAAATATTTAGTTAGCTCTTTTGTTTAAGTCTATATCTTCCTCAATAAACATGAGGATTTTATTATTTTTTTATTTTATTTTATTTTTATTTTTTTTTTTTTTTTTTTTGAGATAATGATTTTAGTGATACAAGTCTACTAATTAACCTATAACTGGGGGAGAGGGGAGGTGGATTCATACCTTTCGCAAAGGTATCTGCACATAAGTATACACAATGTACCCAATTGGAACTTGACTCTTCAGTTAACATGGGTATGGGTTAATAAGTAGGACATGTATCAGTAAATCTCAAACAAAAAAAATCTTAAAATATTTTCTGGCTTTAAATAACCTGCAACATGTTGATAAACCTTAAAAAAAAAACAATCAATCAATCAAACAATTGATTTTATAAAACTAAAACTGCACTGTAATTGTCATCCCCTCCTTCACTTGGCCTTCATAATTCTTGTTTCTTCCCACTTCAATAGCCATCTGAATTGAATGGTTTTTGCCTTAAGTTTTAGTAATCTATTATTAGACGAATTAGTGTTAGGAATTTTATGAATATTAAGCTTAGCAAGTGTGGGGGTACTCAATAAGGATCAAGCCCTTTACAGTAGTAATATTCTGAATATAATTTGCTAGTCTTTGTTTTTTTGTTGGATTACAGATTTTATTTAATGAATCAGTCTGGCACAAGCCCAGGAATGAGCATATATACAGTAATAATGCTTTATTATTAGGTTGGTGCAAAAATAATGTCGGTTTTTGATGTTAAAAAATACGTCAAAAACCGACATTATTTTTGCACCAACCTAATACCAGTGCTTCGTGGTGAAGTGTCTAGTAATACAGATCTTTAGAATTATTTTAGTTTAGTCTTGTACAAGGCTACAAATCTGGGTATTTAGAACTAAACAGAACCTGTATTATAGGTTTTATAAGTACTTAAATAGTATTTGCATATGGAGCAGATTCTGTCTTTAGATAAACCTTAAACTAGTTTTAGTACCATTACTTCGATAATTTTGGTCTTTGAACAGAATTTTTAAGCCCTTTAGAAAAAAAAACATCCATAATTACTTTGAGGTTTGGGTAGATCTAAAGGTCAATTGTAATTTTTTTTTTTTTTTTTTTTTCTCATATTCAAATTAATTTCATGATTCTGATTTAATCCAACATTATCTCATTAATATAAACAGCATTTTTAGTCAGTACATTTGTTTGAGTTGTTATCTCAACTAGTATATCTACTAAAAATAACATTTATAGTTATATATATATATATATATATATATATATATATATATATATATATATATATAACCCATGCCAAATTCACTATAATTGAGAGAATAGAAAAGTTCAGAGTAGATAACATTAGAAAGATTTTAGAGTTGCATGAAAATAAGTGGATACAATGTCTAAAAACGAAATATCCAGCCGGGCTAAATCACAAATTTAATAATATATAGATATAACTCAACAAATAAAAAAAACTACCTACATTTTTCACCCACACAAGACAGACAGGCTTACGGAGGTGTGGAGGCCTCACACTTATACACTCACCCACACGAATATACACACTTACACACATCATATGCACTCACTCCCTAATGAGCCAAATGATAACACACACCCACAGCAATATACACGCTTACACATATCATACTCACTCACTCCCTAAGAACCAAATAACACACACACAAACACTAAACAGAGACACATCCCCTCACCAAGTCCAATAAAACTGTCAAACTGACTAGAGAATTCATAGCAGCATCCAGCTCTTATCTCAAATAACAACTTAAAAGAGACTGTTTGACCAACACAAGGAATGTTAAGATTCATGTTAAAAAGATAAAAAAATAAAAAAACAAATGAAAACTACAGACAAAAGTTCATTTTCTCCATCAAGACATTCATTTCTGTAGTTTAGTGCTAGCAGCAAGCAGAAATATTTCTCCTCCCGATGATGGCCATTTTGGCCGAAACTAGTCGAGGAATCTAAATGGAATAATAATAAAAAAACGAAAGAATATTAATCTACAACCCAGTGTGTCTGAGGATTTTAATTTTTTAATATTTTTTTTATTGTTCAAAATATATATATATATATATATATATATATATATATATATAAAATCTATTCTGTCTTGTTTTCCATTTTAATAGGTCTGTTTTTTTTGTTTTTGTTTTTTTTACTTCAATAATTAAATTTTTTGTATTCCTAGAAAAATATTTAAATTATTATTTAAATATTTACAAGTAAATTCCAGAAAATTGCTATGGGATTGATATACTAAATAAAGATGTTGACATATTCATAATGGGTAATGAGCCAGATTAATAGTTTGTGATTTTAATAAATTTGATTCACATTTATAGTGGCTTTGTGCCAGTCTTTTAAGATGAACTTAGTAAATTACACTTGAGAATCTGATTTTGATCAGTTTGAAAAGATTTACCAATGTTTTATTTTTTTTATTTATTTATTTTTTTTGTATTATTACTTTGAGTTTAAAGATATTTTATTGGTGGCTTGTTCTTTTCCCTCTGTTCCTGTTTATGTTTAGTTGTAATCTTAGAGAATTATACGACTGGTTAATTTTATGTGTGTCAATATTATTTAATGTTTGTCTGTATTGAGACTAATTACGATTTGCATTAATTTATTGTTTCTTTTTTAAATTGTTAATTCTTGTGGTGCACCCAGATATTTATTTAAGACCAATGTTAGGTTGTGAAATAAATCTTTATAA
>OZ010603.1:26500661-26690661 GCA_963932145.1 Acanthosepion lycidas
TACCAGTAGCAAGCCTAAGCCTGACCACAAAAAAAAATAAAATGGCCATGTCATGTTAAAGACATTGGTTCTCGTTCAATCACTAAAGTAAAGCAACATCAAACCTGATCAGTACTTATCTGCTTGGGAATACCTTAAAGCTTAAATTGGATAGATGGCCCTTGTTAGCCTGTGGGCACAGTCCATAAAAGAAGGAAAACTTCAATTTTGAACCTCCACTGCTTTGAGGTAAAAATCTGAGGTAGATGGAGCACTTTTAGCCTTTGAAAATCTTTGATATAAAAATGATATTGTTTAGGTTGGTATCTGGCAAAAGTAAACCCACCTTTTATATACAAGAGTTAAACTTTTTTTTATAAATGTTTTCCAAGTTTCCTGAAGTCATGTGTGCGTGTATATTAGGTTGGTGCAAAAACAATATCGTTTTTTGATGTATTTTTTAACGTCAAAAAACGATATTTTTGCACCAACCTAATATATATATGGCGTAGCGGATAGTGGCTCGGATTGAGGAATCAGAGAGTTGAATCAATTACATTCACATACGTGCTAATACCCATGGGACAGGAATTAATCCTCTTCTCCCTCCAGCTATGGGTAAATAGTAGGACAACTGGTCTAGGAGAGGGACAACTCTGAATTCAAAACCTGCAGAGGGTTGTTTGGGGACCATGTGGTACATAGTGCACCAGGTCTCTGTATTTGGCCCTTCAAAAAAAGTGTGATTAGTTCTGCACAAAGCCTTCACCACTATAATCAAATCATATGTGCTGGTGTCTGGACTGTCGGTTCCTAAAAACTGAGCTACTTCACCCTCATGTCAAATACGATAGGAGCGTCCATCATTTTTTATATATATATATACGCACACACGCACTAATGTCTATGTTTCACATCAGATTTGTTTTAAATGAATATCAGTATAAATGTGTGTTTGGCAAAATGGATAATTCTGCACAGTTGTGGGACAAAGGATGTCGAAAATAGGTGCTGCACCTGTATTGTTGTATTGATATATAATTATTTTAAGGTACTAATAAGTTATGCTTTGACTTATTTCTAAACTCATTTGTATTTATTATATATATATATATATATATATATGCACCAAGTTTCAACTTCAAATTTAATTATAGGATTAAATTAAAATCCTTAGTACTGTTTCATTTTCAAAAAATTGCTTGAGAATGAAACAGTACTAAGGATTTTAATTTAATTCTATAATTAAAGAAGTTTTTAGTTTCTGTTTTTGAAACATAATTCCTGTGTAGCAATGGGAGCATATTTTTAAATGAAGTTGAATAGTGACTTTAAACACAGATTTTTCTCTGAAGAGACACTATTCAGCTTTGCTTGGTCATCGACACACTCTGTATGCTTGAGTATATCGGATCTAATGATGGTTTTCCCCCTAGATGAATGCAGGTTTCAGTCCTGCCTGAGTGCATATATTTTTCTCTAATAATATTTTTCAAATATTCAGCTTGGTAGGTGAAAATAAATATATTGTTGAATAAATAAACTGAGCATTTATTCAAATACAAGTATCCACTAAAAATAACATTGTAGTAATAAAAGTCAGGGTTAATTTGCAGTGTAACATCCGCACTCAATTCACATTAAAAATTTCCAGAAAACTTACATTTATGTGTAATTGTACATGCTCCATTCAAATCTGGCTTGATAAATTTGATAAAATCTACCGTTTTGGAGTTATCAACAAATTCTTGCATAAACATGTAACAATAATAAATAATCAATAATGAGTAAAGTTAATAAACAACACTAAAATATCTATAGATAACTGCATTCAGACCTACTATTATTTAATATTCAATAACCTTTAGAATAATTTTAAATATAACAGTTGCAGCCTGCCCAATTACTGTTAGGATATACAATAGACCTTGCTACACATAATGCACCATTGTCCAACAGATATACATAGTTAAGCTAAAACACAACACTTATAGTCTGAAAATTGTGTTCAAGCATGAAACAGATCATCGTCATTCTGTGTTGACCTGCATATCCACCAAATATCAACAATGTTATGGGTTTCTTGGTTGGGCTGAGTACTTTTCATGTATGTGATTTTAAAATTTAGTATATTTATAGGCTAATGCTTAATATCAGCAATAAAGCATTTATATATATATATATATATATATATATATATATATATATTGGTCGTATGGTCATAGGAATAAACACTGCATAGTGACTCTGTTTAAAGCCTCAGTGCAATTTTAGGCAAAATGCCACTTCAAACAAAAAAGAAAAATCAAACTCTTTATCACACTACTCATAATCCTCCAGTAGCTTATATATATATATATATATATATATATATAGTCCTTTAAAAAGGAATGCCGTTTGGTCTGAAGATGGCATTGAAGCATTAAGCTGATGCTCATCACATAGTGTTAATTCTCTCTCTCACAAATACAGACACATATATTAAGTATAAAGACAAAAGGAAAACTTATCTTAGGAGACACCTTTTGTCCTTTTAGGGACTTTATCAAGGCAAATGTCACATATTGTCCTTTTACAGATATAGTGTATCTGATATATACTCATACATTCTGTGTATTTGAGTAGCAAATGTTCTTTAAGGCAAATATTATTAAAAATGACAGATATTTTGTGCCGATTAATTTTAATTGTTTTCTTTTTCAAATTATGAACAAGATAAGGAAATTCCATCAGAAATTGTCTAAAATTGATTTCAGTGGACCAAAATGAACTTCAGGCAACTTCAGATGGAATTTCTTCCTTGTCTGAGAAGGATTATTTGAAAAAGTTGATCATTAAAATTAATCGACACAAAATGTGTGTCTTAATATACATACATATTTACATATGTGTGTACAAACACAGCAGAAAAACTTTTTTCTTTATTTTTTGTCAACATGGTCACGGATTCTTGTTTTATATTGAATCCAGAAATAATGAATAAATTTAAATATAAGCAAAATATTATTTGCAGTTCAAAAAAAAAAAAAAAATAATAATAATAATTGCTGTTATTTCTTATAATATTGCTTTGAAATATGTACATATGAATCCATTTCAAATTCTTATTTTCTTGGTCTCATATTTTACATTTGTTTGAAGTTCTTGTCTTTTGTTATTTTGCTTTTTCTTTCTGTTCTTATTAACAACTCAATAACAATTTCTTACATGTTCAGTTTGCTGTTTTAGTTTCATCATCAAACCAAAAGTAGTTTATGGCCAGTGTTTTTCAAACATTTTTTTCACCCTTCCCCTGTGTAATAATAATGTCCTCATAATCTTAACCTGCTATTAAATCTTTAATGTAAATATAAAACATAAATCAAGATTTTATTCGCATTTTATGAAATTCAAGAATAATACTTTTTAATCAAGCTTAGAAGGAATCCTTGACTTTCCTCGAGGAAGTCAAGCTTAGAAGGAATCATTGACTTTCCTCGAGGAAGTCAAGCTTAGAAGGAATCATTGACTTTCCTCGAGGAAGTCAAGCTTAGATGGAATCATTGACTTTCCTCAACTAAATCACTGATTTTACTATTTTTCTTGATGCTGTGATAATATAATTTATATATGATTAATATTTGGTGTATGGATAAAATCTCCAGTATTGCTATTAGTTTTTTTTTTTAGTTTTTTTATTTATAAATAAAAATAAGGTAATGAAATATAATCCATCCAGTGGTCTACTGTGTCTAATTTTTTTGTGATTTGCATTTATAAATATGAAACATTTCTGAATATGGAATAACAGAATTGACACCTAAAAATTTACAACAATTTGTCTTTGACATTCTCTATGATCTTTAGTGCATCATGCTCCAATTAAACTATTGTTTATTTAGTGTTTTTAATTTAATCTTTTAATAGTTTACTAAATCAATATCTGTTTTATTATGATAAGAGGTACTGACTGAAAATTTCTCGGCTCTCACAGATTTATTAAACTTAGTTTTGTATCATGGCAAATGGAAATAAACAAATAAAACGAGGAAGATTGCTTTACATCAGTTCACCAAGTAGGGAGGACCTGTCTGTTTAGACATATCTTTGATTTTAAGTTGGGCACGAATTTCTGGCAGGTACTATGCAACTGTTTTGATCAAGAGGTACATCTGTTAAGTGTGTACGTCCAGGCTTCTCTTTAAAAAGTTTTTCACTTGGCAGTTTGGACAACACTGGTTTAGGAAATAACTATCTTTGCTTGGTTTCTTTTCTTACTAAATATATTTTTAACCTAAAACTTATCAGGATATTCTACCTATTCTTTGTGTGTATGTGTGTGAATGTATATTTTACAAGCATTATTAAACTTCTGATCATGAACAACTCTGGCGAAAACTACACTTGACAATATATATTTGTAAGAATAAAGTAAGATGTTCTTAATTCCTTAACTACCGATGGGAATTCCTGTCAACCATTCTATAGCTCAGCTGTGAATGACGGAAAATTCCATCAAACGCACACACACACAACTCGAATGATGAAAATTTAAATTTATTGAAACTTTCACTGCTACATTGTTATAGTATTGTTGCCTGGCCATGCTGGCCCATTTTGTGGAAAATAGAAAATTTACTGGAAATGACGATTTAAAAAAAAATGTTGTTGTTTCTCACCAGCACTGCCATTTGGTTTTGGTCAGATACTCTGCAGTACAGACTAAACCCCCAATATAAAAAAAAAAAAAAAAAAATATCACAAAACAGGACATACAATAAAGTGGTGTTCAACTTTTATGGACACGCATGTCTCCAAAGGCCTGCAAATGTTTAGCAAACTTTTAGACAGATGGAATATGAGGTTGAGCCATTTTGCTTCAGTGGTTGAGGATCAATTGTCACATGTTTCCATGAGTGGATAGCAAGGCCTACATTACTGCATGCAACAAAGCCACAGTGGAAGGCAAGACTAGGAAAGGAGTAGCATACTGCCAACTTTCTTTAATATTTGCATACAGATAATCCTGATGTTCAAGTTGGCCTTATTCAAATGAAGCGGGACTGGCACCAACTCCTTTGCTCTGACACTTTGTTTTCCCAGACAGGCCAAAATGTTTGTTCACTTAAGTAGAAAATTTACTTGATAAACTGAATATTCTTTTTGGCCAGCTCAATACATTGATGGCTATCAATGTAAGTTTTATAAAGATGCATATAAGTACATCTTGAACATTTGTATTTATGTCAATAGATGGTAATTTAAATTTTGTAAAGACTTACAAGTATGTCCACAAGTGCGGATGAGTTGAGGACGACTGCATTTAGAAAATGGTGACTAAGCTGTTACTAAGTTAATGGGTTAAAAGGTCATAAAATGATGGTCTTTCTGTCTGAAGTTCTAGGATGAAGAGTTATCATTATTTACACTATTTACATTATTTATAGTCAGACTATTGTCCTCATCTTTGTTGTTATTATCCCCCTGATCGCCTTCTGTCTGAATTTCTGGGATGAAGAGTTATCCTTATTTACATGCGGTCTATTGTCCTCAATGGGCACATAGCTGAGTGGTTAAAATATTTGTTTTCTGACCATGAGACCCTGGTTTGAATCTCATCATAGTTGATTTGTTAGGAAGGTGACTTCTTGATGTTATTGGGGGAGGGGAGTTCCCAGCTTGTGGCACCTTTTAGAAAGTGCCTGAAAAACCATACAACAGGTTGACCCAAACCTTGTGAGTGAAATTTGGTAGATGGAACTCTTTGGGGAGCTGTCAATGGTTGCGTTAGCACAGTCACAAGTCATCATGACTGAGTTAGTGTGCTGACTTTGTTCAGACTGTTGATCAAACTAGATAACACCCTCTCTCCGAGAAACTGTTACTAAGGTCCGCTCAGCATAGTTACAGCATAAACCACAGCTGGCTCTGTGGGTGTTGAACAAACTTAAATGTGTCAGAGTAGGGGTCTGCAACAGGGATTGGCTAGCTGCTTTATTAGACTGGCATACTCGGATGTGAGTGGCCAGCTATTATTATTGTCCTCATCATTATTGTTCTCATCACACTGTTTCAGCTGTTGTGCCATCTGGCAAGAAGTCAATTCAAGATAATAGCCATTTGTTGACTTGTAAATTTGATGATATAGTAATTGTGAGTTCAATCCATGGTTTGGGTAGTGTGTACTTGAATTCAGTGGAAAGCAGGGTGAGCAATAATTGTGCAGTACTAAAAATAAGAACTAGACAAGATATCTATGGGCAATGGAGCGAGAACAATTTACCCCTGTAGCTTAAATAAAGTGTTCAGTTTGAAATTACCTGTAGGTTACCCAAATTGGCATACACCTGATGAAGACATAAGGGTACAATGGCCAAAACGTGATAACAACAAATATGAGTTCACATGTAAATAAGGATAGTCTTTTTCACTCAGTATGTTGTTTCCATTTTACCTGTCTGTATCATAAAAACTTTGAATCTCAACAGAGACAACTAGTTATGCACTATATCTTGGTAGTAAAGTGAAGCTGTCCTTTAGACAATATATATATATATATATATATATATTTTGTTGTAGCTGACAGAAGGTACACAAGTCAATACCCAATCAGTATTGGCTGGGTTACCGTGGAGATGGGGTATAATGTTGAAAAACCTGAAACCCCTAATGAACCTCAGCTAGAAACATCACTGATGATGTGTATACACGCACGCGCATTAAAAATACAGAAAGTTTAAAATTCTTCAAATGATCCAAAACACCACATTGGATTGTAGAACAGAAAGGATTAGTATAAAAAAATTAAGATTTCTCAAAACTGATTCAAGATTTTTATTTTAAAGAATATCATGAAACCATAATTTGTTTTTCAGCTTGTCACTCTTGTTATTTTCTGAAGAATTCATTAACTGTTTTTCTTTTAATAAAGTTCCATGTCTTCTATCACCTTACCAGTTTAGATTTATTCTTTGTTCTCAGTAATGCAGTCAACACAGTATTATGTTTCAAGGTTGTTTTTTTTTTTTTTTTCTGCAATACAATTATCTTCTGCATGGCATTGAAAAATTTTGGAAGTTTGGATTTTCTTCTTTTACTGTTTTTGTTTCTTTTTTTCTCTTGTTTTATTATACTGTGTATTGAAGATGAAAAATGCTGATAATCCATCATTAGGAATTTGTTTTTTTGTTTCATAAAAAATCTCTTTTGGGCATGGGTTGCTTCAGTGAATGTCCCTTTGTGTCTCTGCTGAAGGTGACTAAGGTTCTCAATTAAATAGCTTGGAGGTGGGGACTTGTTACAAACATGTTTTGTTTTTATGAATTTTGAATTATATAGTTTAACTCTCTCTCTCTCTCTATATATATCTATATCTATATATATATATATATATATATATATACACACACACACACACACACACTACCTTTCTGTTTTGCTGGATGTATTTTTGATGCCTTCTGTTTAAATAAAATTTTGTCATTCAGTTCTGGTAAGTGCACTGAAGAAGAGGTCACAATGTAATATGCCTTTTATATATAAATGCTTATTTTCTACCTTTCTTGTTTTCCTATATATTAACATCGAAACAATATATACTGATGTTTGTGATAGATTATTTTTTAACTTTGAATTTATTGAAGCTTCCTATAGCCAACAAGATGAGCAGCAACACTTCAAACTGACGTAAATTTGATATTGATGAGAAACATTGATATGTAATGGTTTCCTTTACAACTTGTTTTTATACCATTATATATTAATTCATTTGGGCTAATTTTCTTATCCTTCTTTTCTTTTCTTTTTTTTCTTTTTTTTTTTTTTTTTTTTTTTCCAACATTTTTTTTACCTGCTATATTCTCAGGCCTTCCTCAGGTGTCTATTGTATTTTGGTGTACAAAATTCCTTGCAGTTATGGCAGGCTGTACATGAACAAGTAAAACAAACCATCTCCCATAAAAATGAGATTTATAGAAAAAACTGAAAGCTAAGAAGAAACTTTAATATCAGGTATAGCTGATCATGTGGAAGGAATGGGCAACATACAAATCTCAATGGAAAGAAGCCAAGATAATAAACAAGGAGTAGCACTGGAGAATAATAGTTGAAAGAATTGGCACATATACCATGTTCAAATTAATTGGTCACCTGGCTAAACGCTTGTACCAAAAACATTTCCAATTTTTTTTGAAAGTTGGTCCTTAGACCTTATTGTTGCTGAATGGTAGGTATTTTTCCATAGATATCAATAGCATGTGAGTACCAAATTACTCAGGTGAGACGAACAAGAAAATCACCTACCTCAAAAAAAGAGATTGTGTCCTGTGCACGGTTTGCTGAAAAAAAAAGGAAAAAATAAATCCTAGATAATTACTTCACATATGGTAATTTTTTTTTTATCCTCCCTATCATGAACTATTGAAAAATTTACCATCTCAATAAAAGTGGTTGCTTTTCTTGATGAGGAGAGGTTATTTTTTTGTTTATGATTGAGAGTGATTTTGCTGTATTAGACTCTGTGAGTTAAATTTATTGATCCTATTTTATTTTGCCTCTTGAACTTTTGACTTCTGATTTCTATACTACTCATCTTTCCTGCCTTTTGGATTTACGATATAAACCTTTTTCACTGTCCATGTTGCTTTGGGCGTTTAACAGAATTATGTCAAAAAAGACCGGAGTAATTTGTTTCCAGTCACCTGATCCCTAAAAGGTAAGTGTTCATAAAACTCGCTTAGTTTACTGAATGGCCACAGATTGATTGTATGGGCCATAGAAGGACAGTTTCAAGAGCTTTCAAGCAGAGGCACTGGATACATAGACATATGTACCTCCTCAGAACAAGTTTCTGACAAAGATAAGGTAACTAGTATAAATGGACCATTATGCAACAATTAACCTTTTAACACTCTATATGTAGGTGACTTCATTTATCAACCAAAATTTTTGTAGAGCCATTGCATACAAATCTGATCATCAAATAGTGTAGTTGAATTTTGCACTAGTGTTGTCATATCCTACTATGGCAACAGGAAAATGATTAACAGAAAATCGAAGATGATGCTATTGCAGTTGTCTGGCCTGATAGATGAAATCTTTATGAATATTGCAGAATGATAAAAGTTAAAATGACTTGTCATTAAAAAGAAAAAATTGAAAAATAATGTATTGGCTTGGAAGTATTTCTTTCTTTCAAAGTACTTATTACTAGTAAAGGTGTTACTTTTGGGACAAACAATTATGAATGAAGTATATAATAAAAATAAGAGCTATACTCAGTAATCTGGGAGAAAACGAACAACTCTCCAAGATGATGTAGGGATGTCTTAACTTTATTTGGATGATGAATATGTTTTCATACCATTATACCTATGCATTGAGATACTGGTTCACATATAGTCACCAAAGCTAAGCAACATTGAGCCTGGTCACTACCTAGATGGGTGACCACTTGGGAATATCTGCTGTAAACTGCAGGTGATATAATGGATAAAAGTATAGAATTGGAAATAATTAAGTGGAGTTTCAATTTCAGTCTCATTAAATTCACTTATGTGCAAATACTCCTGAGAAAGGTATGAATCTACTTATCCCTCCAGCTATGGGTTAATTATTAGAATGTATCAATAAATCTCCAAAAAATATTTACAGTCTAAAAATATTTTCTGGCTGTAAATAACCTGCAAAAAGGTTGATAAGCCATAAAAAATAAATCAATCTATCATTGTACCGATGATGTATATACTGCTTGCTACATTTCCTCAAGACACATTGATTCTGCTAACTTAAATTACCAACAGAGCAATTTATGATTACTTTAAAATGAAAACAATCCTGTTATTCAGCAACAATAAGGTGTAACGTCTGACTTTCAAGAAAAGTGAGAATGTCATTGGTACTAGCGATTAGCCAAGGACAATTTCTTTTTCTGGATTTTCATCATTACAAGAGAGAAGCCTAAAGAATTTGTGTATGTAAACATAGCAAAACAAAAAAAAGAATATTTTTGCAAGGAATATTATCTTTTTATCAAATGTTTGTGTTTTCTTTCTTTTTTTTTTTTTTCTTTTCTTTTTTTTTTTCTTTTCTTTTTTCAAAAAAGTAATCTTTTTTTCCAGGATCATTTAGCTCTAAGCATCATAAATGGATAACCTCCGATTTAGAATTAACAATTTTAATTGCTTTATGGTCTATTAAATTGTAAAAGTGTATTGCAGAATTTAAAGAGTCCCGTTTGTATAAGCTTTGATAAGTCTGTAACTCATATTGTCTATAATTCTCAAAAGAATCCTTAATGTATTGAAAATTATTTGGCCAATTCATTTTTTTAACCCTGTTGAAAAATGGATAAGCTGAAATATTAACAAGCCTACAAAGATTTCTTTCTGTGTCCAAACAGTGTTGGAGATATATAATGTCTGATTACTTGTACACTCATCTGCAATCCCTACTGTAGATGCTTGCTTTGGCATATTTATCTTTGTTTTATTTTGTATTAAATTTCTTATTGTTTTAGAAGTAGGTGTAAGAAACTTCATATTAAGTTTTTAAGTAAATTCTTTTTAATTGCAGTTGTGATTGAGTTCAAAATTGAAAAGAATTTATTGAATAGAAAAGAATTTCTTTAAACTTAATGAGCAAGAGATGCATATTATGAGGATATGCAGGATAGATAATAGTTGACACCTACACTTGAAGAAGTTAAGTTTATAGTGATCAGGGGAAGCATCCACTCAAAAATCTATTCCCCAATATAATGGTTCTAGAGAAGAAGCTGTATGAGTAGAACTTCCTCCTTACCAATGGAATATGAAGGAAATGAGGATGATTCATCCCAGTTCACATGGAATAGTGGGTCATAGCTGTAAAGGTCTAAACTGGTGGAACCAAGGAATGTAGCTCACTTGAACATCCTCCATGAAAATAGCAATACAGTAGCAATGTTTCATCTATAAAAAAAAATGGGGGTTGTAGGGTAGAAAAAAAGTTCATCACCCACAAGGCCGTACAAATACTTTTGAACTCTATCAATGCTAGCAAGTGAGGATTAGGCAGCTCCAGCCCAGATGTTTGTTTCTTTTTCATATATGAATTCATTTGCAAGTAAAAAAGGAAAAAAAAAATTGAACCTACGTTGGATTATCATTCAAATTTAATTCATTGTTACTCTTCCATGTGCAAGTTTATTCAGAAACTGTTTCTCTTTTATAGAGAAGGGAATTTGATTTAAAAAAAAAAAAAAAAAAAAAAGATGAAATGTCTACTAAACAAATAAGATAAATTAAAATATTCAAGAATGACAGTAAAAAGAAAACTTTTAATCTGTCTATACTTTTAACCCTTTAAAGGCTTAGAAATGCCCAAAATGTGCTTGCAAATTTCATGTTTATAGTATGAGTAGAGGCTGAACACACCCTTGACTGCGTATAACTGTATACATGCTGTTAACGCCCATCATGTGATCAATTAGAGGTGCTGAAAATCTACAACTTTGTAAAAGTTGTAGATTTACAAAGCCATAAGGGTGGTACTACCTGTTAGGGTTTCAGCTATGGACAAATAGTGACCCCCCCCAAAAAAAAAAAAACTGGTCTCAAAACCTGAAAATATTAAAATACATTACAAAAAATTACCATCAATATATTTTTTGAAAAAAAAAAAAAAAAATACCAAAGTTCACAAGGAAATAAAATTTTGGCGCTAAATGACCTGTAAGGAGTTGATATACCATTAACCCTAGAACACTAACCATCAATTAAAGATACACCACTACTAACCATGGGTATATCATACCCGATTTTGAAAATATCAAAAAAAAATATTAAATATAAATCTTTATTTGAAATATTTTACATGCAGGCACTTCAAACTTTGTACTTTGAGTTAACATTAATAGGAACTGAAAATTTAGGTAAGAAAATCAGGTACTGAAAATTGTAATTAAAAATAGAAAAATTTGCGCTGGGTATTATATACCCATGGTTAATGTTATAGGATTAATCAAACCAAAACCATATCTTATAACTAGTTATACTAAGAAGGCTCGATTTGATATCATTTGAAAAAGAAACCAATTTAATCTCATAAAATCAACTTGTAATGTTGACATTCAATGCTTTTTTGAGATATATCAATTAAATACATATTCAGATTTTTCAGCAGTTTGGTCGGGATTCCAGAAATTTAACAATTAATATCTTTTAACGGCAGATAGACTTAATTGTTCTTCAATGCCAAATAGTTTTATTCCATGTTCTTTCCAAGAGTTCTGCTGTTCTTCTGTTGTTTCACTACACAGCTTTCTTGCAGCAGAAAACCTGTTACAACAACAATTATGGAAGACCATTCTCTCAAGAGCCATAATTGGTTATTTATTTTTTTTTTCCCCCTTTTTAAGTACATCTGAGTGATTTGTGGACACTTGATCTTCTATCATCATCATCATTTTTAAAAATAATTGAATATCGTTTCTTTACAGACTGTAGACTGATAGAAGATGATATAACAGAAGTCTTATCTCTGCGTAAGTAGATGCCACACCCTCCCATATGCTATGATGGACAGTCTTTAGCGTGTTACTAGCTGACTTGGTTATTGTTAACTCTGTCCCAGCTTCACAATGGCGCTCATTGAAGGGTCTTCCCAAGTGGGTTGATTCTTCTGCTCTTCCTGTCTTTTGTCTCCTGTAGATAGAATTTTGTGTATCCAAATGTAGTTTTTTTTTTTTATGCTCTTATCAATGACAAACTTAAAATTCCATATGTATATATGGAATAGATTTTTCCTATTTTAACTATGCATACATTTTTTTAAATGTGCTGTATCTGTAACCTGTTTCTATAATCTGCTCTGTTATGACCACAAGATTTGTGGCCAACAGTTCTTATTTGGGTGATAGGGGAGTGTCGATCTTTTAAGGTATGTATTAGGTTGGTGCAAAAATAATGTCGGTTTTTGACGTTAAAAAATACGTTAAAAACCGATATTATTTTTGCACCAACCTAATAAAAGGAGAGCATTTTTTTTTCTTACCCTCACTGTTGACAATGCTTTTTTCTCTCTCTCTCGTAGTGAAATAATGCTAGTCAAATTTGTCGATCCTTTCTGTCTTGTCCTAATCCCTATTACCCACTGTCATATTTTATTAGTGTATTTTTCTGAAACATTTTTATGTTGTGTTGTTTTTTTTTTTTTTTTTTTTTGTGTCTTTTGCTTTTACCGTAGATCTACACTTTCTTGCATTTTGATTGGTTGAAGAATATCTTGGGAATGATTTTCCAGTGATGATGTGTAGTAGTAGTATTTGCTTTGTTTTATTAAATCAGAGTATATGGCTACTTTCCGTAACTTAACTGATGCAAGTGATAGCTATTAGCATGTCTTTACTAATGATAAATTTTTATTTTATTTTTATTTTCTTTATAAAACCAAACACAGACTTGCTCTTTGGGCACTTGAATATCTTTTTACTTTCATATTTCACTAAATTTATTTGTTTTTAAATCTGAGAAGAAAGCAAAATGTTTTACAATTCATTTAATAATCATACAAGAAAGTGCATAAAAATCCTTGGCTTGACCTGCTTCCCAAAATCGGTATTTAATTATTTACACCAGGACTGTTGTCCTTGTCTTTGTTATCATTGCAACGTTTCACCTGTTGCACCCTCCAGCTCATTGATCCAGGTAATCTTTGAGAAATTTTGAACTAACTCCTTTATTTAACCTACAGGTGGTAGATTGTGCTCATTCCACTGTCCATGTCTAGGGATATCTCATCTTGTTCTTATATAGTCCTGTTTAGTTATTGTTTGCCATTTCCACCGAGCTTAAAATTGTGATAACAACAACAAAGATGGGGACAACAACCTTAGTGTAAATAGAGCAAATAATAACTTTATTTCAGAAATTGTCAGTATTTAATGTTTGGTGATTTAAAATACTGATTTTAGGGTGTGGTTCAGGCAAAGAGCATTTCAGTACCCTGAATACATACACTCTTAACAGTTTAGCATTCAACTCGCCCAAACCTGCCCTGTAATTATGGGCTCTCAATGTTCAACCTACCTTAATTCACTCGATCTATACTCTGCTATAATATGACATTACAATTATCACAGGAAGTTATGCAAACTTAAAATTCCATATGTATATATGCAATAGATTTTTCCTATTTTAACTATGCATACGTTTTTGAAATGTGCTGTATCTGTAATCCGTTTCTATAATCTGCTCTGTTACAACCACAAGATTTTTGTGACCAACAGTTCTTATTTGGGTGATAGGGGAGTGTCAATCTTCTAAGGTATGTAAAAGGAGAGCACTTTATGCCAACTGTGAGACTTTGATAAAGAACAAATAGGAAACATTTATCAATCTAACATGTTTCCCTTTATTAAAGCTTCATCAGAGAATGAGAAAAACTTTCTCCATATCTCATTCTAAAAGTGGAACAGGTTAGATTGATAAATGTTTCCTATTTGTTCTTTATCTTTCTTATATATGGTATCCCAAAAGTTTAATACTTTTAAAACTTTAATAAATTCCTAAAAATTACACAAGAAACTGAGTTTATTCATATTTTTTTACAATCATCAAAGGAGTCATTGCAGTTTACTTGCTAGACTTGTCCACCAAGTTCCAACACCTTGAAGACTAGCTGTATACTTCCAGATGAATGCTATCTCCCAGGGTTCACTTGTTTATGGTTTTGTAATTTGAGCAACATGCTTGCATCAAATGTTTACATAAAGTTTGGCAAATCTGTTACCAAGACCCTCAAAATGCTTTGTCAAATGTTGTTCACACTTTTTTTTGAATGACACACACATTTCAATGCTGGTCTTGTGTCGTTTTCAGATACATGTTCATAGTGACTAACTGCCAACATAATTCCAGAAAATGTGGCAGGAGATAAACTGAACTCCCTCCACCATGAGGGCTGGTGCCAAACAATCAAGCAGATTCTCTCACCTGATTGGAATTCTGCCAGGAAATTCGCTCTAGAGAATATGAACCTGTATCACATTGTTGTAGAGTTTCTCCAGGTTGGGAATCACTTTGTTTAGGAAATTTCCAAAATAACACTTCATATTTTGAGTAGAAATATCTTGTTTTCTCAAAAAAATTTCATGAAGAGATTTACTTAAAAATGTTGTTTGCTTTGAGAAAAAAATATAGCAAATGGACATCACTTCAATAACTGAAAGATCCTAAGAGTAGTTATCCAAAAATTTGAAAAAATATTATTATAGTGCTTAAAATTAAAAAAAAAAAAAAAAGTATTCCTTAAATCATTTTATAAATTTGGTAGTTTATTAGTGAGAGAATGCTGTGTGTGTGTGTGTGTGTGTGTGTAAAAATGCACTATTCAAGTTTTACTTTAAAATTTAATTTTTACTTTTTATTTTAATTTTTTTATTTGACATTGTTTTCTTAGAATGTTTAAAGAAAAGTATATTTAAATGAAAATGTTTTCCATTTTCAAAAAACACTGGCTTTATTATTAAAAAATAGTTTCTGATGATAAACACAGTTGTAAAACCTTAAAATTGTGATGGCATTTTTCTCCAGATAAGAGAAGACATATTCCATTTACTGATAATGTTGTAAGGATTCTTTTTTTAGTTATATTTAGTACAAACAGTGCTTAGTATAAGAAAATATGTATTTTATAATTCAGATAAGTTTTTCATTTTATTTTTGTCAAATACTTTTCAACAAAGTTACATTATCAATAACTTCTTGACTATTACACAAGATGAGTTTTTTTTTTTTTTTCTTTTTGCTTTTTAACCAAATGAATTATGTAATAATTTCTTTATTTTTCTGTAGAAATGATAAAAGTATTCATAGCAATGCAAAATTAATTTTTCACCGTTACATCCTTTTAGCCTAATAACCAAATTCTTTATATTTAGTCAGTATAAATCAAATACTTAATACAGTATGTAGTTATTTACATTATTTACAGCTGGACTAATATCTTCCACTTTGTTATTATTATCATCACAGCATTTTGACTGTTATGTCTGCAAACCTTCTTCAGGTGTCTGTCAGGATAGGTAACCTTCAAAGAATTTCCAACCAAATCAGGCTTACCGCCATATCCCATTAAAACAACAGTTTTTGCAAGATCACCGAAGTTAAGCAACATCAAGGTTGTTCAGTACTCATATGGGTGACAGCTTGGGAATACTAGATGCTGTAAGCTTGGATGTGCATTGAGTGTAATGGGTAGCAGTTTGAAATTGGAAATTGAAGAGCCAAGTTCTTTATATTCACTTACATACAAATATCCTTGTGAAGGTATGAATCCAACTCTTCTCTAATTGGTACGACTTATGTCCGTAAATCATTCTCTAAAAAATTATTACAATCTAAAAAAATATTTTTGGCTTTAAATAACCTGCAAAAGGTTGATAAGTCATAAAACACAAATCAATCAACAACCAAACCAAAGCCTATATTTAATCTAGAGAGATAGTTTGTTTTTGTTCTACTGTTCTTATCTCGGTATTAAAAAAAAAAAAAAAATTTTAAGTACTTCTCAGTTATTGGTAGATCTGTTTCCAATGAGTAGCTACCTGGCTCAGGGATGGGACTCACAATTATTATACCTCCAGATTCATGAACAAATTCTATAGCAGTACTTAAAAAAAAAAAAAAAAAAAAAAAAAAAAAAGATATCCCTAGACATGGACAGCAGAATGAGAAGAATCTACCTATGTAGATTAAATATAGGATTAAGTTTGAAATTCATGAAGGCTACCTTGATTGACTGACACCTGGCAATACACTGTAAAACATATACTAATAGAATGTACAAACCTCACACACATCCGTAGAAATTTCTATAACACGGAGAACATGAAATTATTTGCAAAAACTGAACCAAAAAATATATTGGATTTTCTAAAAAGAATTGGTCTCTTATCAAAGATGTAGACTGATGTATAAACAACATATCCTACCTTTTACCATTTTGCAAATAAATTGTCCTTTATCAAATGGAAATTTTTGACTTAAACAAAAATACCTAGGATTATTTTGCAGTGTACAAGCAAATAAGCTCTAGCTTGCTAAAAATGTTCCATACAAAATAGGCATTTAAAATTCATATATTTGGTATATATATATATATATAAAAAAAAACTGGATTTGGCATTAAATAACCCACAGTGGTTGATATGCCATAAAACCCAAACAAACAAACTGACACCTGAGTAACGGCAAAGTGTAAAACGGTCAAAACATTGTGAAAGTAACATGGATGGGACATTACTTTGATTTTAAATAATTATAACTCCTCATCCCCAAAATTCAAATATATCAATTCGGCATTTATATTCTTTAAAGTAGTCTCCTTCTGAAGCCACTCACTTTATCCATCGTCAATTTCCATTGATGGAAGCATTCCTGGTACTTTGTTTTTGGGATAGCAAGCATCTGCCGTGTCACATTCTCTTGCATTTCCTCCATGACTTAATCTTCTTCCTTTCAAGTGGGATTTGAGTTTTAGAAATAGGGAAAAGTCAGAAGGAGCAAGATTGAGGAATGTTGTGCTTGGCCAAAAACAGTTGCACAAGCCATGGTCACTGATGGAACCACATGAGACGACCATACTCTACACACTTTCCTTCCAAGCACTTATATAAACAATGGAAGTGAATGAGAATGTTATAACTTAGTGTGCATGCATGACAAAGTTCAAGGTCAATCTGTGTCAAGCCGCTTTATTCTGCATACTTTAGCTTTGTTACTATAACAACAGTCCCGATGCTTTTTGATCAGATCTCGTATATAGTACTTAAAAATGTTTTTTAAATATACGTATAATATAGCTTTTATTCTATATAATAATGCATAATTATGAATATCTAATACACATGCTTACAGTATATAGCATTTAATTTTAAAATATTTTTTTAATACTCAACACTATAGAGGTTAACTGATCTACTCATAAAAAAAAATCGTTTTAGAACATTTTTTGTCATTATATCTTCATAACATTTGTCAAAATTGAAAAGTATTGATTTTTTTTTTTTTTTTTTTTTTTTTTAATCATTTTAGAGGAATCCTGTTTGTAATTTGAATTCGGTGTCAAATTGATTCCTGGTTTCTTAGAGTTATCAGTACTTTGTTTTTATTTACAAATGTCAAATTTGAAACTGTACTTATGCCATTGATAACTGTATACTACTGATGTTATCCTTTTCCTAATTTGTAGTCGCAATCCATTCTGAAATGATAAAGAAATCAGCATTTTTTTTATTCTGATACATGTCATAGATAGGGGGAGGGTCTAATGAATGCTAATTTACAGAAATTCTTCCAAAAACATTTTTCCTACATTTTATGGGTAGAGCAGTAAACCTCAGTAGTGCTGAAAAAAAAATTTGATAATTAGCATCACCAAACCTACAAAAAGAATAAAGACACAGGGCAATTGTAATTAAATACTGAAAACAAATATTATGAAAATATAAATATATGAATTATTTTTATATTTAAAAGAATCCTTATTTTTAAAAACGCTAGAGACACCAAACACATAGCTTCCGTGAACTAAGTCATTTGTCATTTGATATTTTAAACTTGATGCTAAATTCCTTAATCTTTAAGGAGTGGATAATCCTTTCCCTTTTGTCTTCCTCAAGGGATTCAGTCATTATCAGCCTCTAAAAAAATAGCAGATTCTTTTTAAATCCCTTTAAATGAAAACTGTACTGCTAATCCTCTTTGGGGATGCTCAACCAAAAATGACAAGCATTAAAGGTAATTTTCTTCTTTGCCAAAACGTGTCAAACATGGCTTTTACACAAGCAGACTTAAATATACAATGTAATGTCTTAAAGATAAATGCTTATTTCAGGAGACTTCTTTATTTTCCTGTTTTCAACTTTTATGACTAGTTTTTCTTTTAATAAAATTTAAAATGTGCACTGAAGTAAAAAAAGGTTGATAAACACTGATCTAGGCCAGTAGATTATCAGTATTAGTACTTACCAAAAGTACTTATAACATTTTAAGATGAAAAGTCATTCAAAATAATGGAGTGGCTTTTTATATTTTTTGTGTTAGTACACTACAAAAATGTTTTCATTCTCACTTTTGGCAATAATTAAAGATTTGGATTTATTGTTAGTTCTAAATTATATCTAGCACCTTTAAATTGTTATTTAAAAACTAAAATGCATAAAATTTTTTTTTAAGGACAATACATTTTGTCTTTGTGTACTGGGTTGGCAGCATTTTCAGGTCAGAATGAAACACAAAACTGTATGGTTTTTGTATTAAAGTTAAAAGATGGTTTTAATATAAAAAATGTTGTTTTATCTTTCATTCTGACCTAAAGACACAAACCTCACACACTAAGATGAAACACATCATTAAAAAGCTTTTTCATTTTGTCCTATTTCTCCATTATATCTTGTATATGGCACATGCTGTCAGTAATTACTCTGGGTAGGCAGCTTAAATCTATTAAAAAAATAAATAAAATATTTTGCATTTTATGCATAATCAGAGTAACCTTCCTATTTTTATTGAATTAGGTGCATATTGTGCCAGGGAAGGAAAACAGCTGCTGATCTATTTCATTCGGGGTAGGTCTGGCCTACCTAGATGGCAAATCTCTGAGATCTATATCTAGAGAGAAAGTCATGCAATTTCTAAAAGAAATTAATGGATTTTTAATGACATTATTTCTCATGACTATAAATGTTATATTTAGTAGATATATGTATTTGAGTAGATATGTTGTTATTTTTATGCCAATTAGGGCTTAAAATATCTACTTGAATACAAAAAAAATATATATACACACACTACAATTCAAAAGTTTAAGAAGAAAGCATTTTATGGTTAAATTTTGCTCTCATCAAAATATCCTCCTTTAGTCTTGATTACTGCAGCACAAATTTTTGTCATTTGTTGCAAAAGTTTCTCAATGTATAAGTTGATAATTGATTCCATTCTTTTTTCAATAACTCTAAGAGCTCTTTTTCATTTTTGGGATGGAAGGTTTCATTCTTCAGTCAAGTTCAACCCATGCTAATTCTGAGGATGGCTTCAAACTTTTTGAATTGTGTGTGTAAATACACAAAATATGAGGTGATTTTGTATTCTTTATTAACTATTTGCTCTGTAATAACAAATACATTGAGCTCTTTTGGTGGATCAGTTTTAATCTTTTATATTACTAGGATCCACTTGGATTATATACCAACAGATTATTACTTGTACACACACACACACACATATATATATATATATATATATATATATATATATATACAAGATCTAGGAAACAGCAGATATTTATATATATCTATATATATATATATATATATATATATATATATTGCTCGATATTAAAATAATATTAAAAATAGAGCATTAATGATATTATGTGAAAAGATTACTTTTAAATATCAATTTTATTCTGACATTAAAAGTGAAAAAATTTTTAAAAAACTGTTTAAAACCATGGCCCCTGAATACTGGAATTTTTACCAAGAAACATTGATGTCTGGATAAAATTGATATTTAAAAGTAATCTTTTTAAAGATTGTTAATTGAAGTTTCAAATATTGTTCTATAAAATTTAATTCTTTTATATATATATATATATATATATATATATATATAAAACTTGCATTGAAAAAAATGCTGTAGCCTGGGCATAAATTTAGGGAAATTTTTATTTAGCCCTTTGTGATCCTTCAGCAAAAGGAGACCTCACTTTTGTTATTTATAACAAAATATTACATTTACTAAAATTTGTAAATACTAAAACTATTTGTAACTGAAATGTTAGTGTTAGTCTTTTAAATTTCTGTTTTAGATGTAAGAATCTCAAAATTCTAAGTAGACCAACAAACTTCCATATGCATATATCTTTCTTTAGTGAAAGTAGTTATCTCCACTTGCACTCTACGTAACTTAAGAATTTAAGTTAAGTGTTTTTACACATTGATACATCCTGACAAATAGCCCAGGCTACTGTGGAATTGGTCTTATCATTGAGAAATTGTCATCTCTAGATTGGTTGCCAACAAAGGCTGAAGCATGTATCTTTGCCCATTAGTACATTTGTTTCATAATGGGTAGCATAACAGCAGTTCAGACAAAGAAATCAGGAAGACAAGTTCAAGTTCATTATGTTGATTTCTGCACAAATATCATTGAGAAAGGTATGAATGCATTTCTTCTATCCACTTCCCCCAACCACCAGCATTTGGGTTAAGTAGCAAGGCAGACTAGGCTTTCTAACCTTGGTTGGCAACCAGTCTAGAAGACATCTGTTAATTCAAATCTGGTTGGTTTGTTAATGAATGGATAGCTCTTCAGATTTTGGTTATCAGTCTGTAGAGATGGTAACTTGATTTTTGAAAAAGTAATTAGATATGAAAAATCACTCATCCTCAGCAGCCTGAGACATGTATGGAAATATGTCTACCTGTAAAAATACAGTGACAGGAATTTTTAAAATTCAAGTCCTTGGCCTCTACTGTATTTATATCCATAACCAAAAGCCAATCTCCTTCAGCTTTGTACCACTTTTGTTTTTTGATCAGCATTAGTTTTGTTTATGAAAGATGTATCGTATGATACTGAACATAAATTTACTGTATAAAATTTACAAATTAGTGTACTTTCAATACATTTTTGCTTTAACAAATTTCTCTCTCTGGATTATAAATCTGACTGTTCTTTCTTTCTTATATATATTAGTTCAGTTTTTGTTTGGTAGGTTGTCTTATGATGTCTACTTAATCCTTAATTTTCTTCTTTTGTGATGAAATGGGATACTTATTACTCATGTATCAAAAAATGAAGATATACTGTTTGTATATGTTTACAGATTTTATATTTTATCTTTTCAGCCTTTTCATTTTTCATTCATTAACAAATTTTCTTATTCAGTGTCTTTCAACTTGTGCAACAAACACTAAAAGAAAAATGGCCGCAGGTGTTCTCAGGGCTGATAAGTGACAAACCAGTATCAAATTTTGGTATTTTTTTTTTAATTTATTTTCAGGTCATAACACTAACTCGTTGGCCCCTCCTGTATCAGGTTCCAGCCACAGCCAAGGAGGCAGCCCTACAAAGGTGAACAGTGCTAGAGGCTCACCTACTAACCAATCCAAACATATGCGGCCTCGGGCAAAGTCTGTTGAATCTGACATGGGTCGACAAGTGGTAGGCTACACTTTAATTTTTAATATGCAACCCCCTATTGCCTTATTACCTACTATATAGCTGAAGCAAGTGTATCGTACATAAGTTAGGTTACCACTCTCTGTCTTTTTTATAAATACTTTCATGGTAATTGTTCAGATGAGCTCTTCACCATGGTACCTAGACATTTTGAATTTAAGCACAATACTAGACTGGCAGTGAGATCTCATCTAGCTCCTTGCGTGGGGTGATACCTAATAAAAAAAAAAAAAAATGGATGACTGATTGAATTCAAAGAATTTGTGGACACTTCTAGATCAGGATGTCTTTCAATAGCACAACCACTCTTTGCAACTTCATTAATGAAATTGGTCCCTCATAAGAGAAGAGTCTTGAATAAAGATTTCATAATTTCTATCCAAATTTCTGGGATTAGGATTTACCATTATTTACACTATTTACATTTGGACTATTATCCTCATTTTTGTTGCTATTTTCACATTTTGGCCATTACACCTCTTACTAGGTGTATAATGATCCAGGTAACCTACAAGGAATTCTGTATTGAACACTAATGAGACAATAGCCTAGTGGATTAAAGCATTGGTTTGTGAATTTCGTGACATAGTAATTGTGGGTTCAATCCCTGGTCTAGGCAGCGTGTACTTGGACTCAGTGGAAACAGGGTGAGCAGTACTAAAAATAAGAACTAGATTAGATATCCCTAGATATGAGCAATGGAACGAGAGATCTACTCCCATATATTAAATAAAGGATTCATTTCGGAATTCCCTGTGGGTTACCCAGATCAATATACACCTGATGAAGGCCGGAGTGAACAACAGCTGAAACACTGTTAAAATAATAGATGAGGACAATAGTCTGAATGCAAATAGTGTAAATAAAGATTGGATTTATAATATCCTGTACAAATGTGGAAAAGAATACAAGGAAATCTTTTGAACAGAGTAGAGGTTTATCCTTTGTTTCCTGTTTAGGACTGGGTTTACGGTTCCTTCTAAAGTCTACTTCAACTCTATACTTCTAACATCTCTACTTTAACTCTGAAATTTTATTCATTAATTTTTTTTTTTTTTTTCTCTCCCAATAGGATTAGATAGGTTGGCCTAATGTTCAGTTCACACTGCCCCTCTGTCTTTTGAACAGGAGTAAAGTTGTGTTTCTTGTTTAGGATTGCATTTCCAGTTCCTTCTAAAGTCTGTTGTGATTGGGAAAACAAGTGAACAATCTTGACCTCTTCAAGTCTACATTATCTTTCCTGCATAGCCTCACGAACTTCATTTCTTGCCCTTTCTTACACTCATACAACAGCACACAGTAACCCTGTACCTTCAGTGGCTCTTTGGCCTTGTATTGGGTGAACATTAGTAAAAAAAAAACCAAAAAAAAAACCTTAAGACCTATTTAAACATTTTTTCTTTCTTTTTATAATCATTTCACTCCAGGTAAGGTGATAGAGCCACTATGATACTGAAAGGGTTTTGAGGAGGAAAGTCAGTTGAGTGAAGGAAACTTAAAAAAAAAAAAAAAAATATGTTAGAAGAAAAGACAACAAAAAAGGTTTCAAGGAGACGAAAAATAACAATTAACATTGAATTTTCTATCTTCTTGACATAACTGCTCCTGTTTTGATAAAAATGCCTGTATTATCCTTGTTGTGATGAGGTCAAAATAATAGATAGGAAACCTTGTTGGAGAATGAAGGCCAATAGATTATTCTATTGAGCAGATGACTAAGTCAAGCCAATGTGGTTTTCTTTGCTCAGCAAAGAACTGGAGAGCATTCCAATGTATAAATATGGAAATCACTTATGTTAGATTGCAGAGAATGTGTAGCTTGTGTTTTAGAGAATTATATTTTTTTTTTTTTTTTTCTTTCTCCAACAATTTTTTTTCTGTAAAAATTGGATATTAAGGTATTGTTTTTATATATTACTTGCTTGAATATTGACAGTGAGGTAAATAGCTTAATCAATTTTATTTTCTCCCTTTTTATTTTTTGTGTGTGCTTTGTTTGTTCCCAGCACACACCAAACTGAAATTAAGTACTACACCTGGGGTGTATTTACAATAATAAATCGATAATACCTATCAAAATATGTGAAATTACTAGAACTTAACATATTTCAAGGTGAGCAGAATTTATCAAGAAAGTAGTCAAATTAATAAGGTTCAATTGATTTAATGATGTTGCACTAACAAAATTGTTGCTGTGATGTGTCATTATTGCTGTGTTATGGTAAAAAATACATACAGAAATCAGATGATTATAATATAGATTGTGGCTTTATTGCAAAAACAAATTTGTAATAAGAATGTGTGCTAATAATTGTATTTTCTTTTTGCAGAGGGTGCGAAGAGATTCAAATGAAGAATGGGAACTCCCCCATGAAGAAATAATTGTGATTCGTCGAATTGGTTCTGGTTCTTTTGGAACGGTATTTTGTGGTCATTGGCACGGACCAGTTGCTGTGAAGAAACTCAATGTAACAGATCCAACGCCTGCACAACTGCGAGCTTTCAAAAACGAAGTAGCAGTTTTGAGGTAATATTATTTTTCTCCTTAGTAACAAGGCATTTCAAATATTTCCCTGATTAAAATAGAGGAAGACATTGCATACTAACATTTTTGGGGTCATAATCAGATCTGTTTCCTTTAGGGGGAAAAAACTTTTCATTCCATATCAGTTCAGTTGAACCTTCTGGTCAACTTTAGGCAACTTGGGCAAGAAAGTTTTTAGTGCCATTTTTGACATTTGGACACAGCCTGTCTGAGGTAGGGAACATTACATTAAATAGATCTTATTTTCTCTCCTTTTTTAAATATATGGTGATAATGGGGTGCTTGGAAAGAGAGAAATTATGTTGGTATTTTCCAGTCTTCAACTCCACACCCACCATGATGAGATTGACCACAATTTTGACATAAACAAAGTGTCTTAATTCAAAGTCTCGTATAAAATAAAATGAGCGAGTAATATTCAATATTTTTTTTTTTATTTAAGTGCAAATAATTTGGATTGTAATCAAATTGGTATCAGATGGATGTTTGTGCTGCTGTACATCTTCAAAGGCTGAAGTGATGGATTTGACAGGTTTCTTTTGATTTTTCAGCATATTTGTTGCATATGTTGGCTTGGGAAAATATTAATGACCTTTTACCAGACTTTGAATTATGACACTTTGTGTTCTCCACATACTTTGACTGCCCTTTCAACCACCTGATGAACATTTGTGAACGTTCTCAAATTTATAAGCCTTGATAAACCAATTGACATCCTCACCTCTGTATATAAACACGTGTAGCATAATAAATCCTATATTGCCTGGATAAAATCCCTCAAAGGACGAAACACGTCGGCTAAGTATAGTTTTTCCACCTGTCACTTTTTATTCATATATATATAGCCAACTTTAATCTGGAAAAATTTAAATGCAATGTCAATCGCTATCTACTGTCCTCCTGATTACTCTTTCCACTCATTAATATTTCTGTTCCTAATTCTTCCACGCCCTGTAGCCCCTTGTGTCTTAGTGGCTTTACTTTCTTGCAGGGGGGGGGGTGGAATTGATTTAAAAAAATGTATGATAGACTGATTCTATTGATAAAACCATTATTTCTTGAGTCATAAATATATATATATATATATATATATAGGGGAAATGTTTTTATTATATTATTGATGTTATCTATATATGTCTGATTGAATAAATTACGAACATTGCTTATTTTTATCCTAATCCTTTCATATTCATGAATATTTTTTCTGTATATTACAATTAAATAAGGCAAGAAATACACTGTAACAGTGAGAATCACTTATTTCCCAAGTACTTTCCATCATTTTATTTTTATATATATATATATATATATATATATATAAGGTCTTATTCATTTTTTTTAAGTATCAATAAAGTAGTGTAGTACTGTTTATGGCAGAAGTTGATAATGCAAACATGCCAAACTGTATTATACAATCTGTATTTTAAATCTATTTTCAGTAAAGCTGAAATAAAACAGTATTAACAAATGAATTACTAACTAATTCTAATTTGTCATAATAGTATTGTGAATTGGTTTTTGCTTCATTTTTCCCTAAGAGTTTAATTAATTTTTATGTTTTTCTCTTCAGAAAAACTCGGCATTTAAATATTCTCTTATTCATGGGTTACACTATCAAACCTCAGCTGCAGATTGTGACTCAGTGGTGTGAGGGCTCCAGTCTCTACAAACATTTACATGTGGAAGAGACAAAATATGACATGTCCCAACTAGTTGAGATTGCTCGCCAGTCATCTCAGGGCATGGAGTAAGTAAACATTTTTGTTTTTTTGTGTTTTTTTTTTTGTTTTTTTTTTTTACACAATCTCAAATACTTACCACTTGTACCTTTTATAAATTCACTCTTATTTTCAGGCAAACTATCTTTTCTGTTCACTTCATACAAAAGCAATGATTCTATTTGAATAGACATGTTATTCTTCTCAGGTTTGCTCATTATCAAAAAGCACTCAATTTTTATTTACTAGATTTAATTTCGATCTTACATTGCGTGAAGCATTTGTGAATTTGTTATATGGGTTGTAGATTTGGGATCAGGACCTTTCTGATTTTTAAAATGGATGAAATTAACCCAAACAGGGATCATGGTTAATCATCACCAATATTACTGGTTTCATTTTCTGATGTTTTAGTTTGTTATATTAGTCAATCACTCTGAGCCTCTATCTCTCTCTCTCTTGCTATCTCTCTCTCTCTTGCTATCTCTCTCTCTCTTGCTATCTCTCTCTCTCTTGCTATCTCTCTCTCTCTTGCTATCTCTCTCTCTCTTGCTATCTCTCTCTCTCTTGCTATCTCTCTCTCTCTTGCTATCTCTCTCTCTCTCTCTCTCTCTTGCTATCTCTCTCTCTCTTGCTATCTCTCTCTCTCTTGCTATCTCTCTCTCTCTTGCTATCTCTCTCTCTCTTGCTATCTCTCAACCTCTCTCTATCTCAAATTCATATTGTATTCAAGAACTCTACAAGTTTAGTTACATTGAAATATCTTCCTTTTCTATTTAATAAACCTGAGCATAAAATAAATTCAAGCAATTCCACTATTAATGACAGTGGTTCAACCAGCTCAACAAAAAACAAAAAAAAGAAAAATGTAAAAATAGTTAATAATACATTATTTCATACTGTATTCAAGAATTCTAACAATTCTGTTCCAGGGAAATTTTTTTTTTTTTTTCTTTTCTATTCTATTTAAAAGACTCAAGCGTAAGTGAGTACTGGTCAAAATCCTAAGTTGCTTATTAAAAAAAATTTTGTGTGTATAATATATAATGCAATAAAATGTTTTCTTTTATTTTTCAGCTATTTACATGCAAAAAATATAATCCACAGAGATTTGAAGTCAAACAGTATCCTTTTCCAACTTCTGACAATGAAAATAAATATTTGAATTCAAACTGCATAAGAAAGACTGAGGAATTTGCAGTGTAAGCCCCACGCTCAATTATAATGAAAATATTCTATTGAGGTGTAAATTTACATGCTTAATTTGATGGTGGCAACCTACTGTTTTGGAGTTATCGACAATAAAAGTTCAGACTCATTCACTACATACAGCACAGCAGCCATTACTGGCATTGTTTACATATGTTTCACTTGATTAATGCACAAACTTTGCATGAAATTTAAAGAGAGCATGGTTATTTACGAAATACAAAAGTAAATGCTAGAAAGGAAATAATAACAAGAACAATTTTAAGGTTCAAATTTTTTTTATTTTCAAGTTTTAAAAAGCATGATTATTTAAAAAAAAAAAAAATTTATATCTTTAAGAATGATTATTTACAAAATTTATTTATATAAAAAGCTTTACTATAAAAAAAACAAAAAAAAAACAACACTTGTTGCTTTTCTAAATAACTTAAACAAATTTACCAAATAAAAATTCAATACAAGCTTCATTTTCACAAATGTCTGAAGACATTTTTTGGTTTTGTGCAGTAATTGGGATGAGTAAGATCAGTAAAAAGGCTGTTAACTAAGTAAGCTTCCTCGCATGACAAGGCAAACCTATATAAACAACACTAGTAATGGTGGACAGGCCCGACACAAATGAGTCCAAACTTTTATTGTTGATAACTCCAAAAACATACATTTCCGCAAAATTTTAAGGTTATTTTTGAATCAAGCAAATAAATTCACACCTAAATGGAATATTTTCAGGAAATGGCGACATTACATCGAAACACCGGTTCCCATATGATCACTGAAGCAACGGTCAGTACCTAGATGGGTGACTGCTTGGGAATACCAGGTGATGGAAACTTGGATGTGCAGATGGTGTAATGGATAATGGTTCAGGATTGTTAATTGGAGAACAGAGTTCAAATTCCTATTGGTTTTGTTATATATTCACTTATACACAAATACCTCTGGGAAAAGTATGAATCCACCTTTTCTTTCTCCAGGTATGGGTTAATTAGTAATATTTGTATCACTAAATAATTATATCTCCCCACAAAAAAAAAAATTTTTGAAAATATTTTCTAGGTTTAAATAACCTACAAAGAGTTGATAAGCTGTTAAAAAACAAATCAATCACTTAATGAATTTTTAAGTAATGAAAATTTAAGAAAATAAATAAACAAGGATGTCTACTCAAACAGCATGTATACCCACCCCTCAAAAAAAACATGTATATCCCCCTAAAAAAAAAAAAAAGTATACCCCCCTCCAAAAAAATATGTATACCCCCCTCCAAAAAAACATGTATACCCCCCTCCAAAAAAACATGTATACCCCCCTCCAAAAAAACATGTATACCCCACTCCAAAAAAACATGTATACCGCACTCAAAAAAAAAAACATGTATACTCCACTCAAAAAAAAACAAAAAAAAACATCTATAGTAATAAGAAATAATGTTGGATCAAAAAGAAAATATCCATTTAAAAATTAGTGTTTACATTTCAGGTACGGAAATGAAACGGGCAGATATAGATTCATAAAAGTCCCAACGAGAGATGCGTGTTCTGTAAATAGGTAATTTTAACTTTGCTTTACCTGGCAAAATTGGTAATGGCACACGTTGGCTATAGGGAGCATTTTCCTTGTTTGTGGGGTGCAGGGGAGGGGATAGTTTTCATTCCTGTCAAGAAGCACATTTTTCTGTAGCAAAACTTCTCCATATAGGTGTGTTGCTCTCTCTCTCTCTCACACACCCCCACACACATTGATGTAAAGACTGGCTTAAAACATTACATCACCATCTTTCTACAGACTCATTATTCATGAATCTAACTTATTTCTATCGAATACATAAAATAATGAACATTTACAAATCCATTTCAAAATATATGCATAAGAAATGCTTTAATGATAAATCTACTGAAAACATGATTATTATATTATCTTGTTGCATTTCACAGATCCACACAGAGGTGACAACAGAAGACATTGTTTCTTACTTGTTCTTTATTTTATCATATTAATGTATATTTGGGCAGCAACCTTTCTTTTACAAATCTTTCATTAAATATGACAAAGAAAATTTATTTAGTTTTTCCAGTGTTCTTACATTTTTCTGCTGGCGTTTGTATACATTTCGTATATGTTAAAATTTCTCCTTCTCTGCCATGCGGTGATAGCTTAGAGGTAGGATCTCCGACTGATGCCAAATTGGTTGAGGTTTCAATCTCGGCTTGGAGCAATCAGATGTTCAACCACACTGATGAGCTGTGATACAGCAAAACAGTCTTGTATGTGGATTATATATATTAGGTTGGTGCAAAAATAATCTCATTTTCTCACATATGTTACTATGTGAGAAAACGACATTATTTTTGCACCAACCTAATATATATAATTTTATTCTGTTGCTATGTCATAAAGGGAAATCAATACAGATTTTTAGCAATGGTTTCATGTTCTTTGGTCTTTGAAGTAAACAAAAAATAGCTGTTGCTTTTTGATTGAGGGTTTGTACCCCAAATAGTACTTCCTTACTCTTGGGAGTGTTCCTCAATGCCTGTTCTTTGTTTAAGGTTCTTAAGTACTTTTTCAGAAGACTGTTTAAAATAAATTGATACTTCACTACATGGTCAACAGTTTGAAAGATTTGATTGCTAACCATCATTCTAAGATTGGCCTAACCTGGCACAAGGTCAATAATACAACACTAGTAAGAAGTATCAAACTTCCACTTTTTTTTTTTTTTTTTTTTAAATATTTCAATATAACAAAAGTAGGAAGAGCTGAATGTTCTTGTAATACTTTGTTTTTACACTTGTAATATTTTTAAAATTTTTAAGAAACTAAACTCGCATACATTGCTTTTTATCTGTGTTGTTTATTTGTGTTTGTTTTGTGTGTGTATATATTTTCCTTGACTCTATTTTTCTCAAGATATATTTTTGACAGAGGACTTCACAGTTAAAATTGGTGACTTTGGTTTGGCAACTGTAAAAACACGATGGAGTGGCTCACATCAATTTCAGCAACCCACAGGTTCCATACTATGGATGGTGAAAAACAAGTTTTTTTTTTTTTGTTTTTTCTCTTTGCTTTAAGTAGAAGTAACAAAAGGACAAAATTGTTTCCGAAAAACAAACTATTACCATAATTTCCTCTAACTGAAGACAAAGAGCAGTTCTTCACAGTGAAGTGCTTATTATAGTTTAGTCCATAAGTATTGGGTATTTAGTAAAGATTGAACTTATTACACAGGAGTAATAGTTTTGCTTCCTTATATAATGGTTGCTTCTTTCCAAGTATGCTTGTCCGCTAGGGTAGTGAGCAATTATGTTGGTTAATGTGGCCGTTTAATTTAAAGCATGCTTCATCTGGCCACCATATCATATCCTGTAAAGTTTCATAATCATGCATCAAGGCAAGGAACATCTCTGAAAATTCAAGCCTTCACTCAGCATCGCCTTTGTGCAGAGCATGAAACAGGCAAGTAATGTAGGGCTTTAAATTCCTTTTCCAAGTTGTGTGTGCTCTTGCGACTGATTTTGATTTCACAATATAGCTGACAAACAGATTTCTGTGAACCGTCAAGTAGACAAGCTTTCAACTGCTCACCTTTTTTTCATAAGATGTTGCATTAGTGGGTCGTCCAGATCTGTTAAAAGAGACCATTGTTTTGAACTTGTTAACAAGTGACGATGTTCCTGCCCTGAACCCCGTGAATCTGAAATTCTTCACTGAGGCAACAACTTGCCTCAGCTGCATTTGAGCCACACTGATAGTAACAACAGCAATTTGTTAATTCTGATTTTGTCTAAAATCCATGTTCCTGAAGCCTTGAAAGACCAAGCTGCAATAATACAATAAAAATCTGGTGAAATTTTGGGGACATCCTCTCTGTGCGTGCGTGCATATATATATATATATATATATATATATATATATATATATATATAAATTTAAATTGAATGTTACAAACGTCAGAATTGGATTTCATTTGTTGTCATTTCACATATATATATATATATATATATATATATATATAATAATGAAAGTGGAGTCCTTAGAAATCCATTTAGGTGATAATTTATTTCATGGGATCAGGTGCAAATCTCTCCAGACCAAAATTTTTGTCTGAAGAAATGGGAATCTGAAATAAATTATCAACTAAACGTATTTCTGAGGACTCTGCTTTCATTATTATTTGCTCTGTTCTTACATTGAGCTCTCTTTGGATTTATATCCTCCTTGGAATTATCCCTACTAATTATCAAGTGAGATATATATATATATATATATATATATATATATATATATATAGTTAGTATGATCAATTTAGTATACTTTCCAGAAATTTCATGCTTTCCCCAGGTTTTCCAATTCTCACTGTCAATTCTCAATTTCTTTTGATTGAAGTCTGCACATGTTCAGTATTTGCAACTTTGGCCAAACACCAGAATAAGTAATGACAAATTATTGCTATTGCTTTCTGGTGAGCTGCCTTGACTATTTTCAGGCCAATATCTCAAAATCCCGTTATCTTTATTTCCCACTGAAGAGTAAAGACCGTCAAGTGGAAGTTTTGCTTGTAATAATAAATGGCACAGGGTGTTGGTGCCTGTATCAGCTAAATCTTATTGTCTCTGCTAGGGAAATGTTGCCGACCACTCATCTGCAATGGGGGGTGGGGGACAAAGTGAGTGCAAAAACTTTATTCCAACCATTTTTGCCCATCCGCTCGCTACCAAGATAAAACCTCCCTAAAAAAAGTTGAAGGAAGGAACTCTTTTTCTTACCTAGAAATTTATTTATTCATTGAATAATTTTTTTCTTATTCTTAACCTCAATTTACTCTGCTTTACTCTACAAGCACAATGTTACATATTTGTTAAAGATCTTCTACAATGTGGATCACTTTCAATGGATTGCTGGCTAAGTCTGAAACAATTACTTTAATGTTTGATCTGGGTTTCACTCGTTGACCCCCCAGAGACTTGAATATTTTCAATAGCCACTTAAATACCAGTAGTGTAGAGTTTTTGTAGATAATTGATATATCAAAATATTATTTCTCACTGTGTTGCCATGAAATAGTTTTTTTTCTCTGATAGGATCTTGTTAATCAATGGCTTGCATTGATGTTTAAAATACTTATCTGCTAATATCTATAAGCTTTTAAAATCAGTAGAAATAAAAGGTAAATGACCAAAATGATACAAATTAATAATTACATGTGAATTTTGTATTCTTAATGAAGTTTTATGACAGCTTTGTCATTTTAAAAACTAGTAAGATTCATCTTTGTTATTGATTTTGCTTGCTGTCAAAAAGAAAAACTTTGACAAATAAGAATTAGTCATTTGATAGATCAGGAGAGATTGATCTTTTAAAATGGTTTCTGTATTTAATCACTTAATTTCCTTTTTTCTCTTTTTCTGTATTTCCTGTCCTCTCTCTCTCTTTTTCTGTATTTCCTGTCCTCTCTCTCTCTTTTTCTGTATTTCCTGTCCTCTCTCTCTCTTTTTCTGTATTTCCCGTCCTCTCTCTCTCTTTTTCTGTATTTCCCTCTCTCTTTGGCTTCTCTTTCTCCCTTTTTTTTTTTTCCATTGCTAGAAAGAAAATTACGAAAAATGGAAACTTTTTGTGACTATTCATTAAAAAATAACCCTGTCAACCATTTTTTTATACCTTTTGATTACCTCCTTTTAGGCTCCTGAAGTGATAAGAATGAAAGATGAGAACCCTTACACATTCCAGTCCGATGTGTATGCATATGGTGTGGTCTGCTTTGAACTTATGACTAGTTCGCTGCCATATACGCACATCAATAATAAGGACCAGGTACGGCTCTTTTGGACAGATTTGTATTTTCTCCTTTCTATCTTTTATTTTTATTTATTTTTATTTTTTTATATTTACTTTTTCAGTTTTATTTGTTCTTTTCTTTTCCCCCCACCTCTTTCAGATCCTCTTCATGGTTGGTAAAGGTCGTGTACGTCCTGATCCTACCAAATCCAGGTCAGACACACCAAAAGCTTTCAAACGACTGATGATTGAGTGCTGTAAATATGATCGAAACGAGAGACCACTATTTCCACAGGTATATATTAATCCCTCTCCACTAGCGAAAGCAATGTTTTATTTTTTATTTTTATTTTTTTTTCTAGTTTATTTTTCTAGAATTAATCCAGGAAAAGGCTTGAGAGCCAATCAAGGCAGATGGTTACAATGAATGACGTATGTGATATGAATGAAAGAAGAAAAGTAGGATGTGAAAATTATGAGTATATAGAGGATAGATAATGATTGACTCGGGACTTGTGGAGGTTAAGATTGTAGTGTTTGAGGGAAGCACTAACAAGTTCGGTGTGTCTATTTCACAAAATAGCAGTTCTTAAGAAAAAGCTGGGTGGGTGAAACTTTCTCTTTGTATTTGGAATATGGGGGGAAACAAGGGTGATTTAATTCCATTGAAGTTGTATGGTATGTCCTAATCACAAAGAATAGAAATCATTTGAATATTTGCCATGGAAATAGGAAGAGGGCTGCAATATTGCATTTGTGGAGGAAGCTGCAGAGTAGAGAAAGAGTCCCCCCACCCTAATACACACAAGACCACATAAATGATTTTAAATTCTGTCAAGGTTGGAAAGTAAAGATTGTGCAGCTCCAATTCAGATATGGCAACAGTACTCCATTTTTGGCCTCATCTTACCTTTTTAAAGATAAAGCATACCAGGAGGAGTCCAATACTTCCTGGAGCAATAGGATGAGCTGACCATTTTTCCAGCATCTTTAGCAATGGATTGTATATTTGAGTTCCACTTGAGATCCAATAAATATTCAAATGTTGGAGCCTCCTTGGGAATGCTACCATCCGTTGTAACTAAAAACTCTGTCTGATCAGTGATGAGAACATATGTTAACCTCCAGGAGAGTGACACATTGCGCCGCCTTGAGCTTACATGAAGTGGAAAGATTATATTGAATCAATTGCTAAGTCTGCTTAGTAGGAAAGTTGGTTCACTGTGTTGTGCTAGATAACTTTTCTCTCCAAAACCTATCTTATATGTTTTTAAGTCTACAATTCATCCCTGCTTTGAATATCACTGCCATATATGGTCTGGTGCTTCTGCTATTTATTTAGAGATTCTTGATGAAAATCCAAAGAATCCACAATGTTATTGGTCCTGATCTGGCATCTTGGCTTCAATCACTTTCCCATTACCATGTTTGTGTTAGGGGTATTCTATATACCCCTAACACAAACATGGTAACACATTAACAATGGACAACATGAAAATGGCTAATGGATGGGCTGAAAGCACTTGGGACAATAACCATTACAGGTAGTTTCTGCACCCCCTGGTGTTCTTAAAAAAAAAAAAAAAAGAGAGAGAGAGAAAAAAAAAATTTAATAAAAACTAATGATTTTCCTTTTCTGTCACATTCAATAAAATAAATATAAAACTATTTAGATTAGCAACAAGGTCTCATCAATTTAGAGTTGAATTGGCTAGATGTAACCATAAATTCTATACTAACATGTTTGTGTTAGGTGTGTTGTTTAGAAGTAGTGCTAAGCTTAGATTGCACAAGAGGAAGAAACATGACATTATGTTGGGGGGTGTCTTTTTACAATAACACCAACACATTTGAAGTATTTTTAAATAAAGTAAGGTTTATACTTGAATTGTCTTATATTAAGAGCCATGATAATTTTTAGTCTTCAGTTTGCAGATAGATTTCTTAATATCAACCAGGATTTTTCTAATGGGTGCTACTACTATTACTACTACATCTACGCATATAACACCTTATAACACTAACATGGAAAACAATAACAATGGACCTTGAAAATGTTTAATGCATTGATCGAATGTAGTTGGTTTGATAATCATTATGGACCATTTCTGCACTTCGTTAGTCCTTTTTAGGAAGGAAAACTGTAAAAATGTTAGAAAAACTTTTCCTTGTGTCACATTCAATGAAACCTGTTTAAGAAGTTTACTACCTGCCCAAATATACAAAATATATAATATTATGAAATGGACTAAGTCCGACAATTATTTTATTATGTTTGTTTATATGAAAAAGCATTTACTTAAAATGTTTGTATCTAAAAAATAACGTACAAACAATATATATATATATATATATATATATATATATATATATATATAAAGAAAGAACAGTAAGATATATAATCCGGTGTTCTTATAGATATTTTTATTTTTACAAAATAGTACTCAATGTAAATTTACAGAGCATTAATATTATAAATGAATTGATTTTAAATCAATTAATTTATAATATCTATCTATCTATCTATCTATCTATCTATCTATCTATCTCTCTCTCTCTATATATATATATATATATATATATATATATATATATATATATATATATACATAAATACACTGCGTGCCAAATTATTATTGAGATAACTTTTTTTCTAATATTTTAAAAACCGTTCAATCAATTCACACAAAATTTTCACACAATGTTGGAAACCCTGATCTGCGCAATCACTGAAGTTTTCATACTGATCTGTGCAATGTAAACAAACTGGCGCCATATTTGTTATCAGCACGGTGATTTGAGCGTGCCAAATTATTAGAAAAGTGTAAGAATTTAGTGAAAAGATAGGCCATAAAAGCAGTTTAAGTGATGCTGAAAATAAAATTATCACCCCAGAACTGTCAAAAGGTAAATCTACCCTAGAAATTTCTAAAATGATAGAGACGACCCTTCGCAAGTACCCAAAAGGGCAGATAAAAGCAAGCTGAGGGTTATTTCTCATCGTCTCATATCACGACTTAAACAAGAGGCCACGAAGAACACTGGACTTACCAGTCAAGAGCTTTTCAGTCGCATTGGGGATCCTACTGTGTCTAAAAGTACTCGGTGTTGGTATCTGAGGGAAATAGCAACAACAGTCAAACCTGTATCAAAGCCTCCGTTGAAGAGAAATCACATTCAAAATCGATTGAAATGGGCCGAGGACAATATGAAGATTGACTTCTCTAAAGTTTTGTTCACAGATGAAACTCTAGCAACACTTGATGGGCCAGATAGATGGTGCAAAGGCTGGGTAATGAACGGACAGAATCGCCATCAGCGTTTGAGACGCCAACAAGGTGGTGGAGGCATAATGATCTGGGGTGGTATTATTGGAAAAACATTGGTGGGCCCATGGAGAGTACCAGATGGCGTCAAAATGACTGCTGATGCATACATAGCGTTTATAAAGTAGCGTCTTGAACCGTGGATGAAAAGGCAAAGAGTTGCCTTCAGAAGGGCCATTGTTTTTTATGCAAGATAATGCTCCCTCACACACTGCTCACAAGACTACTGAATATTTGAAACAGTTAGGCTTCAATGGACCTCGAAAAATGAAGTAGCCAGCAAATTCTCCAGATTTGAACCCAATCAAAAACCTTTGGAGCATCATGAAGCGAACAGACGACAATTCAGGAGCAACGCTGAGTTGTGGGAAGCAATTCTTGACATATCTCGTGGCATTACAGCAGATGACATCCTACAATTAACAAATTCTATGGATTGTCGACTTCTTAAGTAATTTCAAAACAGGGAAAGCACATTCCCTATTAATTTGTTTAAAACTGTGCCTTTGTTCGTATCTGTTACTATTTGTTTGATTATCTTATTTATTAGGTTCTTTTGATCATAAACATTCATGTGCAACATTAATAAACATTTTGTTTGCTCAATTATGGGAATTTTACTAAACCTTTCTAATAATTTGGCACGCTCAAATCACCATGCTGATAACAAATATGGCGCCAGTTTGTTTACATTGTGCAGATCAGTACAAAAATTTCAGTGATTGCGCAGGTCAGTGTTGCTAACATTGTGTGAAAATTTTGTGTGAATTGATTGGAGGTTTTTTGAAATATTAGAAAAAAAAGCTATCGCGATAATATTTTGGCACGCAGTGTATTTAATGTAAGTTTCTCACTTAGCTGATTGATGTTACATTCAGCATCCCAACAACAGAGTTTCATAGGTGAATTTGTCTATCTGCTCTTCAGGGGATATCGGCAATTTACTGCTTATATTTTTTTATCTTTTTACTTTATGCATATTCTTCTGTGTGCACATGTGGCTATGTACCAGTCTCTGCAGTTGTGCATTTTTGCTCACATAAGTTAATGACAGAATCTTTTTTTCAATTTAGTTTTGAGATTTTATTTATAATATATAATAGCTATTTTTTTTATTTAAGTGAATATTGACTGGTAAAATATCAAGTGAACATTGACTGGTAAAATATCAAGTGAACATTGACTGGTAAAATAAGATTTTTTTTTTTTTTTTTTTTTTTTAATATGTGGGTGAAACATGTAGGTCCGTAAAATCTCGTGTTTTCGAACATAAACGAGATATTCGTCTCGGAAATTTAAACAATGCTTTAGTTGTACGTACAACTAAAGCAGATCATAATTTCGATTTTGATTCCGTAAAGATTTTAAAATATTTTCGTAATAAAAATCTTAGGAGGATTTATGAAGCAGGCATAATATCCATCTGACGCACAGTGAATACTAGACCTGGCTTCTTTAGTATTTCCCCTTTTCTAGCAAAATTAACACTCGACAAGCGTACATATAAATTTTAGATCAAAATAGAATTCTTTTCATTTTTCATTCAAAATACTCAAATTTTAGGAATACATTTTCACAGCGTCACCTACATGTCAGCAACGTGACCATGTTTAAACGGAACGCTGATCTTATCCAAACAGATAACTGAAAGTTTTAGAAGTCTTGTTCTTATGTCCATCATCTTTGTCATGTTGAATTGATAATGTTAATTATATTTTATGAATATGTCCTGAAGATGGTTTATTAGACCGAAACGTCTGACGTTGACATTATATTAACATTAAAACAGCATAATTGCATATAAAGATTTTTGTTTGTTTTTCTGTATATTTTTCTTTATTTATTTATATATATATATATATATATATATATATATATAGAGAGAGAGAGAGAGAGTGTGTGTTCATAAATTATTTAACTCTGCAGGGTTTACTGAAAAACATAGATAAACTATTGTAGAGTGGGATTCAGTGTACTGCCTTTTTTTCCCTAATACTAACAATGGACTGCTCCTACTTATATATATGGCAAGTAGCCACATTAGAGTAGGATTTGAATAGTATTTTCCGTTCTATGGTGATTTTTCTAACCATAGCTTAGGTGTGGCACAAGGCTGAAAGTGAGGATTAAACACACTATTCAATCATAATTGATCTAGTGAAACAAGCTTATTAACCATTATGCCACATCGAAATGCCCACATTTCCATTATGAATTAGTATTTAATAAACCTCTTTTTTTTCCTCTACTTAGTCTTCTTTTCTTTCAATACTCTAACTATGGCATTCCTAATTCTCAGATATTTTGAACAAAGACAGCATTATAACATAAACAAATAAAGTTTTTATTTAAACACGTCAGAACACTTTCACATAGGCTCCATTGGTCAGACATAACACATCTAGATGAGTCACAATTTCTGTTTTCTGAAAGACTCTTTCCTGTCTGAATTTCTGGGATGAGGAGTTATTATTTACATTTGGACTCTTGTTGTCATCTTAGCTTAACTTCTGTTTTCTGCAACCCTTGTTGAGTTATTTAATGTCAAATTTTTCTATAGAGAATTCAGTGAGGATCACACTCCACAGTAATGGTTAACCATACTCTGAGGCACCCTGGTTTTTTTTTTTTTTTGGTTTTTTTTATCTGTCTATATGTCTGAGATGAGTATGGTATTGTAATTGTTTACATTGTTCAGACGGTTGTCCTCATTTTTGTTGCCATATTCACAACATTTCGGCTATTGTACACTCTGGCCTTCTTCTGGTGATTGAAATTTTGAACCGAACCCTTTATTTCATCCACCAGGGTAGATTGTTTGAGTTCCATCTTCCAGATGTCTCAGTATCAGCTATTTCCCTTTAACTCAACTATCCAAATTTTTGTCCCCCTCTGCTGTAGCCAGGTATTGAACTCACGACTCCTTGGGTCAAGTCACTGGATTACTTCAACCCACGCTTTTATCCATTGGGCTAGTGGACGAAATAAGGGGTTCGATTCAAATATCCAATAACATGAAGAAGGCCGGAGTATACAACGACCTAAACATCGTAAATATGGCAACAGAGTAAAATATTTACTCTTTTTTTTGGGGGGGTGCCATTTTTATGTTTTGTGCCATTTTTAAAAATTTTTTTTTAAATTAAAAATACATTTAATTTTTTTTTTTTTTTTTTTTCTGTAGATCCTTGCCTCATTGGAATCTCTGAAGAGGTCACTCCAGAAACTGCAGAAAAGCCACTCTGAACCAACCTTGCGGCCGCAGTCATCTGACGATTTTGACCTGTTCAACATGTGTGCATCTCCTAAAACTCCTATCAACTGTCAGTACACACAATTCCAGTTCTATGGCATGGATACATGAGTGCCACCAATGATTATGACAAGAAAAGGCAGCTGCAAAGGTAGCAGCAGCAGCAGTAGTTTGGAAGAGTGGGTAGGAGGACAAGAAAGAAATTGAATGGCTGTTTAGTGTGGAAAAGGAGGGGGAGATGAAGAGAAGAAAAGAGTAGCACAAGTAGTGTGAGGAGTAGGGAGAGAAGAAAGGTATCAATATTATTATTATCTATCATTGTGAGAGTAGGAGGAAAGCTATTGGCCACTCCTAATTTCTTGTCTATATTTATATCTTACTTTTCTTTTCTTCCCCCCACCCCCTGTTATCCTTATCCTGAATGCAAGTATTTTGCTAAGTTACATCATCTCCCACGCTCTAGCCCTCTTCCCCCTCCCTTTATTCACTCAATAAATCCCTACGTCCTTCCTTCCACTCCAGATAGCCATTTTTATCTGCTGGTCTCTAATTTGCTACGTTGAGTAAGTATCTCAACTCTTGGAAAACAAAATAAGAAAACAATACATATAAAAAAAAAAAATGAAAAAAAAACACAAAGGAAAGAAAAGGAAAAAAAAAAAAAAAAAAAAAAGGCAATTTTGGGCAAACATACATAATGTTTCTGTGGGCAGTACCATGTCTTTCTTTCATTGGGAACTCTGGACATTCAAAAAAAATTGGAAAAAAAAAAATTTAAAAAAAACAAATAAAAACTGCATGGATTTCCAAAATTGAAAAAGAAAAAAAAAAAAAAAAAATGAAAAATACTTTAAAACAAAAAAAAAAAAAAAAAAAGACAAAAAGAAAATGGAATACAAATTCATTATTTCTGGCTGTATAATATCTTGTTTCTTTCTGTACATATCCTTGGCTGATCAGAGAGAGAGAAAGAGAGATCAAAAGAGGCAATAACAATGGTTACTTTTTATTTTATTTTATTTTATTCTGCTTACTTGCCATCAAAGTTAGGCAGTTCTCATTCACAAGAGGACAAAAGATGGTGGTTAAACAAAAAGAAAACAAACTGAATAGACATTATGTGAACATTGGAGAGAAGGTCTCTGTGTTGTGTGTGTGTGTGCATGTGTGACTGAAGGGTGTAAATTGGTTTCTGTTTTTGATGGATGTCAAAAGCTGTGACGAGTCCCCTCCCCCATATGGTCCTCTAATTCTTCCTTCTCACCCCTGCCAATTTTTTTTCTGTCTTGTTTTTGAAGAATTTTATTCATTCATAATTCATCACTGTATCTTTCATTATACAATATACAGCTAATATAGCATTTTATATATATATATATATATATATATATATATATATAATGTGTGTGTGTTCATAGAGCTAAAATGGTAGATATCTATCTGCCAACAAGGACATTAATATCACTAAAACTGTTTGAGTATTTGCAAGGATATATATATATATATATATATATATATATATATATATATATATATATGATCTCTTAATCATTTTGAGGCTAAAAGGGTTGAGCATTTAAAGTTGAAAAGGGCTCTTAGGAAAGGTGATGTAGGCTCAATCCCAGAAGATATCCAGTCTGAATTTGTACGTAACATGTGCGGGAAGGTTGTTCTATGTCGTGCTGCATTTGCTAGTCATTGAAGATCACTTGAAAATCAGCTGTCTCGGTGCCAACTATGCAGATGTCCTTCCTGACAGACCTGCAAGGTACTTCTGTCAGTTTTGTAATCGAATTTGCAGGCCTGACACCAGGCTGAGGTGGCACACGTGAGTTGCACAAGGAGAAAGCCACTTCCAAGTCTCTCCAGAAGTCTTTCGTGTGTCACATAGGTAAAAAAAAAAAAAAAGTATGCAGGAGTGAGGCTGGTTTTTAAAGTCATCTGCAGGCCCATGGGCACTCAGCCCAACATTGAAGAGATGGCTGCCTTCTGTAAAGAAGTGGCACTTATCTATATATATATATATATATATATATATATATATATATATATATATATATATGAAATGGATTAAGTCTGACAAATATTTAATATATTTTCTGTTTATTCATTATTTTTAATAGATATAATTTAAATGCTCTGTTTTATAAATAAACAGTATTAATTCAGGCTGATAAATGTAATTAATACTGTTTATTTAAAAAAACAAAAAACAATGCATTTACTTAAAATGTGTCTATTAAAAATAATACATAAACTGAATGTGTGTGTGTTTGTTTTCTTTGCTTTCATGTGAATGAATATTTGTTTGTGGATATGTATTCTGTTCCATTTGCAATTGGAATAGTATTGTATGTGTAGCTGTCTCATCAGTATGGTTGCATATTTGTGTCTAAAATTTGAGAGAAAGAGGCACTTTTTTTCTTTTTTTTTTTTGTGGCTATTTGTGATATACAAGAAAAGAGATAAGCATGTCTTTGTACTTCACTCCAACTTTCTGCTTGTCATACATTGAGTTGTGACAATTAAGTCCTTTTGTTTTAAAGTGATTATTTTATTTTTTGTTAGAATTAACTTTGTTCCTTTTTATTTACAAACTTCTTTCCAATGACAGGATCCTTCTCCTTTCTTTATTATTATTATTATTATTGTACACTTTCACTATAAAGTCCTCAAAAAGAACTGAAGAATGTTTGATTCTTCGAGAGCAGTGTTTGGAGGATGGGATTGGTTTAAAAGAAATAAAATGGCCAACTGTTTTATTTTTAAAAAATTTCAGCAAGTAGGAGCTTACCGTTTAGGGAAAAAAAAAAAAAAAATCTAACTTTCATGTAATGCTAAAGAAAACAAAATTTGTCTGCTTATTTCATTCTTCTTTGTTCAGCTGTGATATTCTCTAAGAAATTAGGGAAAAGAATAGGAATGTATTGTTTATTGAAAGTGGGAGGTATTTTTGGATTACCACAAGCTGGAGCCAATTTATATGATGTTTATAGATAAGAAAAATGTGCAAAAAATGATGATTGGCTGAGAGTTACAGCTTCAGTCTATATAAAGACAAATTGTTCAACTAAACTAAATTTTAGAATTTCTTTTCTTTTTTTTCTTTTTATTTCTTTTTTTTAATATAAATGTTTGCAAAAATAGGGGTGGGGTATGAAACAAAGAAAAAACTATTTTAAAAAAAAAATCTAGAAATATAACAAAGCAAAAAAAACCTAATGAATTGATAGCTAGACATCAGTCTACTTTACACAAGAATTAAAAAGGGTGACAATGTCAGATTTATACGAGAATCTGCAAGTAGCCACCTGGAAGGTGACCCCTGGCCCCATCCCTTACTACAAAGGCTGCAGTTGGCATATGAATCAGCAATCATTAACCATCGTGCTCATAAAAAAAAAACAGCGTGTCAAAAGGGTGTTTTTTTTTTTGTTTTTTTTGTTTTTTTTGCACCCCCCTCACAAAGTCCCCCCCCCCCCCGACCCTGATATTATTTTAACTACCTTCACCCCTCAGCAATGTTTATCGTTTTAATAAGTGATGACTAGAATTGGAATAAATCCTAAACATAGGATGAAAGTGAATTTATACAGTTTTTTTTGTTCTTGGGAATTTATTGCTTATTTATTAGGTCGGTGCAAAAATAATGACGTAATAATGTCGTTTTTTGACGTTACGTCAAAAAACGACATTATTACGTCATTATTTTTGCACCGACCTAATACAAGAATATTTTATTAAAAAGTATAGTATAAACAATCTAATAGTGTTTGAACAAATAAACATGCCAAACAATGAAGGTAAGTAAAATAATAGCAGTATTGAGGTTTTAAAAAAAAAAAAAATCTTTTTTTTTTTTTTTTTTTTTTTTTTTTTTTTTTTTTAAGCAAAAATTGTTCAACAGGACTAAATTTTAGAATTTTTTTTTTTTTTTTAAATCATATATCAACACATTTGATAAAAATATTTGGGACCTTAAATTGGTATTTTATTGCAGTTGCTCTTGCTGTTGATACGCTATTATATAATTAAAATTGGCATTTCTTTGGTTGTTCAATATTATTTGTAGTGTTCTTTTACTATCACATTTTTTATCATGTTTAAACATGTTATAATGGAACACACCTATTCTATAGTTAATAGAAGACTCTCCCACCTATAATAAGTAGGAGTAGTAGTAGCAGTCGCTGAGCGAGTCGGCAGTGAGTTGGTCAGTCAGTCGATGTCGGACGACCGTTAGTCGGATATTAAAGTATCAGCAACCACAACTAGATTACCTATTATATCAAGTTCCTAACGTTTTGTACGTCGAACCTATTTAGGACTGACTTAGTACAAAACCACTGAAACCACTACATAACAAAAACATATATGGCTAAAATAGTTTCTATTGATCTAGACATTTACAATATTTGTGTGGTATAAAGTATTTACTAATATCACTACTACTACTACTACTACAACTCATGGGAACTTCAAATTTATAAATACTCTTGTATTATTTCAATTCCTTAGATGAAACATTGTCACTTAGACATTTTTTCACTAGTATTTCTTTCATCTGATTTCTGTTGCTTTTAATTGCAACTCTAATATTGTTGTTCTATGTTTGTTCATAAGTGGCCTGGGTTTAAAATAACCCCACAATGTACTTATTCTTTATAAGTAATTTATTTAAAACTTATCAACCTTTATTCAAAATATATCATTATTTTAGATGTCCAGATTTCTTAACCTTTAACATTCTGGAGGTGATTTTGTTTGCAAAGCAAGAATTTTATCCTACCACTGCAAGTGACTCAGATGAATTAATGATAGCTTGTTTGAATTTTACAGTTGTGTTGTCATATCCTGCTATGGCAACAGAAAATGACCATGACTGAAATTAAATAGTGCAGTAAGGGAGCCTTGAAGAATAATGCAGTGTTAAAGGGTGAATGAAATATTATCTTTTAATGTTTTTTTTTTTTTTTTTTTTTAAATTACTCTGAAAATGAATGACAGAGAAATGACTATCTATTACTCCAGATAAACAAACAATATGTTGTGGACTAAAAGAATTGGATGATATATGTGATGGGATCTGAATGATGTCTGCTGGTTAGCTTTCATAGGTTAGTCAATAAAGCTCTGTGTGAACAGGTTCCTGAGAATGCCAATTTTGTCAAGGTGTTGAGAAAAGAGAAATGAAATTAAAAGCGGGGTGCAAAATAGGTTTTAAACAATAATCTCATTTGAAGCCTACTTGTGGTTCTTTCATCTTGCCTCTACTTTTCTAAAAATATTCTACAGGTGAGACAGCAGCCTTGCAAATTATTCCAGTACTTTTAAACTTTGAGTTGAAATTCAGGGATTTTTGATAAATTCATCTTCAGGATTTTTCTTTAGTAGATAGCTTGTAGCATTTTCTTTTCAACTTTTTTTCTTAAATTTAAAAGAAATTATTTCTTAAAGCTTGATAAGGTATATCTTGAATAAAAGTCCTTTATAAATTAGAATTAAAGTACATATAGTTTGAATGAAGATAATTTTAATAAAGGACAATAATCACTAATAGTGTATGTTCATATGAATGAATTCATTATTTCTTCAATTCTTATTAATAAGACCTTGTGCTTAAATTGGCATAGTCTACATTAGTGATTCTCAAATGTTGTGTCGCAAAATAATGAAGAAATCATGAAAAAACACCAGGCACAGGTTTCACACTAAATAAGCTGCACAAATAGTTGAATAGAAACATTGAAATAAACTAAGTTCATATCTCCGTGTGTCTCTGTGTGTGTGTGTGTGTGTGTGTGTTTTTAAAAAATCTATGGTTTTATTTCATAACATTTAAATGAGTACCTTTTAAAGTTTTTGCTAAGTGTGCCCTGATATTTTCATTTGCTCCTAGGTGTGTCATTGCTTGAAAAGGTTGAGAAAAAAAAAACTGGTCTAAATATTTACTTTCAATGATGTTTGTTATTGCAATATGTATTAGTAATATATAAGTTTTAGATGGTTTTATAGATGTATTTGCTATCATGTTCTACTCAGAGGTAGACATAGAAAAAAAAAACAAACTTTAAAACCAGCTCTTCCTTCTGGCAGTTAGTCTACTTGTGATAAATGCTACTTCTAATGTAATCTAATATAAAGCCAATAATGTCTGCTAAGAATACCAGACTAAATTGTTCATCATGGAGTAACTTTATTCACTTGTGTATACTGTCAAATTAATGTTGACCAAATTGAGGGTATATGGATTCAGGTTTTTCTCTGAACATACAATCTTGTGAGTGATTCTCTCTCCTCTTGTAAGTTGGGCATTTATATAGCTTCCAGTTGTTTTTGTTTGTTTTTTGTTTTTTTTTTGTGTGTGTATGCGTGCGTGCATATGTCCCAAGTCCAGCTGTGTTCACTTCCCTTACGTTGGTACACCCACCAACACCAATGTCCTTTAGGATCAACTTCCTGATTAATTCTTACTGCTCCAAGTTATTTTGATATTCTGAGGTGACACACTATAAAATTTAGTTTAGTGTCTATTCAGGTGAACCCAGTACATATCAGGCTCATCACATATCAACTTTTCTTTGATCAAAGTTTTTGATGGATGTAAAATTCAGTTTGCCCCTTTGGTATTTCCTGATTTGAACCACTACATATCTAGTAAGTAATTTTTAAACTTTGAGGCTTCTAAATCTGTTGCCAATAGTTTACAAAAGTCAATCTAGAGTTATTTGTGGTTTCCATATAATTTAGACTAAATTCCTTTTTACATTATTGCTCTAAAATGAAAAATCAGAAATTATTTTTTATTCTAATACAATGTGATGAAGAATGAAATTTCAAGGCAAGAATGTTTTCTTCTTGCAGTCGAATTATTAATGGCGGCCATTTTGTTTGTTAAATTAATAATGGTGGCCATTCCAGTTGTTTGTTAGATGGTGGTTATTTTTTTTTTATTTTTTTTTTTTTTTTTTTTTTAAATGGTAGTAATTTAACATAACGCACCTGGTTAGATATCTCAAATAACTGGTCATTTTTAAAAAAAAAATTTTTTGTGATTTTGTCTATAATTTTTTTGTTTTATTTGCACAAAGACAAAGTGATGAAGTTTTGGATTTTTACGCACCAAAGTCTCTGTTTCTTCCCTGTTTCCTTCCTCCATTTTACCACTGCTCAATCCCAGCCTATGCACTAACACCCTGTCCATTTATTTTCACCTGTTAAATTGATTAATGGGGTTCACATGTTGCTAAATTTCTTATATACACACACCTGCAAATGTTACCACTTAAGCTATTTCTTTCTTATTCTTTTTTTTATCCAAGATTATTCTTTGTTTTTTTTTTTTTTTTGTTTTTTTTATTTTTTGTATAAACCCTGCCTCAAGCCATACAAATATTTACTTTAAAATATCACATGTATGTGCACACACACATATATATATATATATATATATATATATATACGTGTGTGTGTGTGTGCACACATGAGGTATCCATTAAATTATTAGTAATATTTGAGGATCTTACTTTAATAAAACGCAGGCCTTTCGATGTGTATGCATTCAGGAGTATGTTTGTCAAAATATGTATGCAAGTGCGCTAGCAGAGACAACAAGACTGACCGACAGACGGAGGGACAAAAGCAAGAGAAAGGGAAATGAATTTTTAAAAAAAATTAACTTTAGAAAATCCCGGCTGTTGCATCATTCTGACAAAACAAATGCAAAATTGGAAAATAAAAATAAAAAATTTAAAATTTCAAAAAAAAAGAAAATGGAAAAAAAAAAAACAAATAAAAAGTGAAAAAAATTAAAATTTTCAAAAATTTAAATTTTCTTTCCCTTTCTGCAACAAAAATGGTAAAAAGTTAACATGTGTAAGATTTTTTGGTGGGGTGGGGGAGGTAAAAAAAAAAAAAAAAAAAATTTCAAAGTATAAAGAAAACATAAAAAAAATGGGAAAAATTAAACTATGGAAATTATGCCAGACCCCACCCTCAACCCAACACCAATGGAGATATGAAATTTATTTATATCAACTTCTATGGGATATTTCATTTTATATATTTCAAATAAGTTGTAAATCTCTAAAGATGTCAGAATGAAGTTCTGTAAAAAGTATTTCTTGTTATTTAGTGTTGCATTTTTATTTATTTATTTTTAAACAAAGATGTCTGAAAAGTAACTTGCTATTTTAAAAATGTTTTAATTATTGATAGCAAGAATCCTATGCATTGTGAGCAACGTCCCTTTACTCCACTGCCCCCCACGTGGTTATCTCTTTGACAGATTTCGGTATACCATAAAATGGTATTCATGAATTAAAGCAGTTTTGATAACTATTTACATTATTTGGACTATTGTCCTCGTCTTTGTCGCCATGTTTTCACGTTTCGGCCATTGTATGCTCTGGCCTTCTTCAGGTGGTTGGAATGTCAACCTGAACCCTTTATTTCACTCATTGGGGTAGACTAGAATAGTGCCATGTCTAATGGATGTCAGTTATCTTCTGTTAATTCCCCTCTGAAAGTTCTCTATTAACAGGAGGTAACTGACATCCATTAGATATGGGTCGTGGGACTAGAACAATCTACCCTATCAAGTGAAATAAGGGGTTCAGTTTGACATTCCAATCACCTGAAGAAGGCCGTAGCGTACAACAGCCAAAACCATGTAAACATGGCAACAAAGATGAGGATAATAGTCCGAATAATGTAAATAGTGTACATAATACCTCATCTCAGAAATATAGACGGATACAGTTTTGATAAGCTTAAAACATTATGATAGTTGCTTATTTTATATACAATTTATATTATGATTTATAATAGTAGTTAGATTTTCAAAATATTCTATTAAAGAATTGTTAAAATTGCTTACTTCTCATTATTACCACTTCAAGGCTGAAAACAGCTTTATTTGGATAGCAATTATAAAAGCCATGAACAAAACATTTCTTTAATGAAGTTCTCAAGAGACCAGACTGTTAATGCATTACAAAATTATCATTCAAAAATTTTCATTTTTGAAGTTGAACATGCAAATTAGATATCTGTAATCCAGAACTCGTAAAATATAAGATGAATGTTCAGGTGGTGTAACAATTATCAATGTAGAGAAGACGAGACATGATGAATTCAAGTTCCATCTTTTGTTGTGTTAACTTTCACGTTAATGCCTTTTTGGAAACGTATAAAACCATTTTTTTCCTCTTTAACTAAAGTTTAAAGCCACATGTTGAAACACCAGTTCCTGTATAATCAGTGAAGTCAAGCAACATTGAACCTGGTCAGTATCTAGATGGGTGACCACTTGGGAATACCAGGTGCTTTAAGCTTAGATGTTTGGATAATGGCATGGAATTGTTAATTTGAGAGCCATGTCCCATTGGCTTAATTATATTCACTTATGCGCAAATACACTTGCTAAAGGTATGAATCCACCTCTTCTCCCCCAGCTATGGATTAATTAGTAAGACTTGTATTACTAAACCGTTGTCTTCCCCTACAAATTCTTAAAATCTAAAAATATTTTCTAACTTTAAATAAAAGGGAGAAAATGAATCTATCAATTCTCAACTATATGCTAAATAGCAGAGCATACCAAAGTCTCTGGCCTTGGGTGACAAAAGTCTTACTCTGAATTCAAGATAATGGAGATGCCATTAGGAAGCCACTCTACCTTTCTCATGATATTGCAATTCACAGCTGTTAAGGAATGTGTGGAGAGTCATGATCATTTACAATTAAGACATTGCATAAAAAGAAATGTTAAAACCATATTTATCCATATATATCACAACAGCTAGAGGTGACTCTCCTCAAGCAGATATTCTACTCTGAAAGAGGGAGCCTAAGGTGTTCCAATGAGATAAGTGCTGTGGTAACAGCAATTATTGTCACTAATTTCATGCACATGTAGAATTCCTGCTTTCAACCAAACCTTGTCTTGGGGTCATGTGACATGATAAAACTATGTATCAGCTCTGGTGGCAGGGAGAGGAACTCTCACCAAACAGCACCATTCCCTGTTCACTAAGGTTTTGGGCCAGGGTTGGTCTCTTAATACCAGAGGCATCCCAGTGGGGAAAGTACTAAGGGAAGTAAGTAATTTCTGTTATTAATTTCATGTATTCCTACTTTAAATTCAGCCTTCTGATAGATTCTGCATGTGCAGATAAATAACGTTAAAATTGCTTTTTGATGTGTTGATTACATGCGTATGTATAAAATGTTTCAAGTCTATGCAAATTATAGACATTATGTATTAGTGTATTGCGACTTATCACATTAGTTGATACATTCCTTATATGAAATGTGTAGGCAAATGGAGCAATTATTATGGGACAAGTATTATACAAATAATATGCTCTCTGTCCCATAATTGTTGGTACATTTAGTGTATAAAATGTGTAGGCAGATCCAGCAATCATTATGGGACAATTAGTTTCTATTTTTTTATTTTATTTTATTTTTAAAGATTTAAAAATAAGTTTTTATAAAATATTTTTAAATTATGTTATCAAAATCAACCATATTCTTTACATAAAAAAAAATTGAAATTTACTGCTTCCACCCCCACCCCCTCAAAAGATGGCGGCAAAAACAATGTAAGCAATATCGTGGATATGAAAAATATGCCCGTCCCAAATGGTCAATCATTTAAATGGAAAACTTAAGCTAATGTGTAAATATTTTTTTTCTCTCCTCTCTCTTTGCAGCAGAAATCCTCCTTTTTAAAACTTCAAAAAAAAAAAAAAGAAAATAAACTATGCAACTTGTGCATGTAAATTTATTCATATTAAAAATAAAAACTGAATAAATTTAATAAATAAAAGTTTAATTTTAGTTATTTGAAATTTCTGATAATTGGATTTTAATTTTTTAAAAAAGTTATTTTTCAGACATCTGATATTTCTCTTTTGCCATTAGTGTTATTTTCTTTTTTTTTTCCTTTTATTTAATTTCCTTTCTAGAAAGCTTTCTTTAAATTTTTTTGACATCAAATTTTTTTTGCTTCAAACCAAATAAAGTTCAGCCTGAAGATGCACCTAATGCAAGATTTATCCCTCTGTCTTGTCTGCAAATTTTGTAAGAGGCAGCTAAACGATAAACTTGATCTCAAAATATCTTTTATTATGTCAACTTGTCATTATCATTGACTTTGCAAAAACAAGACAATGAAGAAAGAAGTTAAACGCTCTACAATTGGAATTTACAATAAGTAATTATCCTCCTTTATTTTACTTTTTTTAATCATGAGCACAATTTTTTTTAAATGAGTTTGAACAGCAAAGGTGAAATAGTGACACCTATCCTTATCAGGAAGGTTTGTTTAATCCTTAATAAAAGAAAAGATTTTGACAAAATCTAGTATGTAATTTTAAGAATTGTATCTGAGTCTACCACTTCTGACCTTCTTAGCTAAAACCTGCCATGCCATTTTCACTGGAATAGAATCTTTCTGAAGTTCCTTATATTCCATCAACACAGCTTCTTCTTAAGCACTACTACTTTGTGGGACAGACTCCTGAGAGGATGCTTCCCTGATAACTTCAACCATAACATCTTCAAGTCTAGAATTAACTATTAGGTTGGTGCAAAAATATTGTCGTTTTCTCACATAGTAACATGTGAGAAAACGACGTTATTTTTGTACCAACTTAATATTATCTTTCTCATCTATGCTTATAAGTTTGCAGTTACTGCTTCCTCTTAAACCCATACAACAACCTCATTTAGTAACCCTCTACCTTGAGTTGTTCTTAGGCCTTGTATTGGCTGAAAAAATAATCTATGCTTTTTTTATTTTTTGTGTTCAACTCGCAAACTGTGAAACTGAGAGCCTATATTTATGGGGCTTGTCTGAGCTTGTTGAAGACTAAAGGGTTAGAGCTGAAACATTTTGGATTGTAAGAATGTGTTTATCTTCAAATGGGCCACACCATCAATGGAGAGTACTATGCCAGCTTGCTGAGGTATTTATGAAAGGTTAGGAAGACCAAATGCACAGTAAAACTGACAAAATGGGTCTTATGCACCAGGTCCCAAATCCTTAGTTTCAGTGGCTGCTGTGTATGTCTCTGGCTTTGAACTGATTGATCGCCCTCTTTATTCTCGTGATCTGACCCTATATGAAAAAAAAACATTTGGCTGGGAACAAGTATCGCAGTGATGATGGCGTCATATCTGCTGACGATGACTTTTTTGACCAACAGGATGAAAACATCTTCACCTATGGGATCCAAGCAATACACCCCCAATGGAAGAAGTCTGGACTGCAAGGGGGACAATGTTGAAAAATAAATGTCATTTGGTTACATTCCATTAGAGCATCTTGATCAACTTATGAACTTTTCAGCCAACCTTTGTAGCTATCAATGCAAAAATCAAAGGATATTTAATTGTAATATTATTGATTAATTGGTATTTTAAAAGAAATTCTTTTTGTTTATTGTTCAACATACATATTTAAGATGCACAGTAGAGTCATGGATAGTGGTTCGGATTGAGAAATTGGAGTGCTAAGTTCGAATTCCAGTTGAATACGTTAGATTCACTCATGCTAATACCCATGGGGAAGGTATTATTAATCCTCTTCTCCCTCCATCTATGGGTAAATAGCAGGACAGACCAGGTTCTATAGCCTTGGATGGCAACTAGTCTAGGAGAAGGACAAAACTGAATTCAAAACCTGCAGAGGATCGGTTGGGGACCTATGTGGCACATGGTACACCAGGTTTCTGTATTCAGCCCTCCAAAAAGTGTGGTTGGTTCTGCGCAAAACCTTCACCACTATAATCAAATTATATGTGCTGGTGTCTGGATGTTAGTTCCTAAGAACTGAGCTACTTGATGCTCATGCATCAAATACAACTGAAGAATCAATATATATATATATATATATATATATATATATATAAAATTATTCATTTAAAAATATGATTCCGACGCTACATAAGAGTTCTAATGTTTCAAAACAAGAGCCGAAAACTTCAATATAATTATTTGAATTAAATTAGCAAGCTCTGTTCCATCTTCCAGCAAAATTTTTTTGGGAATAACTAATTCCTGAAATTTATGCGTTTTATAAGCATATTCATTATTAAAATTACTATGGTAACAGCTAGAGCAATTATTTAAAGAAAAGGGGCATAAGGGTTAATAATTTGTATCAATATCTCAGTTACATTCAAAGAGGTCAAGTCAAAAAATACAAAAGAACTTTGGATTATTTACCTAATGAGTTATTTCCTATTTTCTATATATTTTTACACACACACACACACACACATATATATATAAAAACTTTAAAAATCAGGAGGTCAGTTAAATCTACTACCTTGGTTTCAACTTTATAGTATCTTCAGTCAATTTTTATCAAATGACCACCTAACAGTTTTTTTTTTTTTTTTTTTTTTTTTTTTTCCTTTTCTCAAAAACTAAAGAATGCTACATTATTATTTTAAAAAATAAATAAACTCACAACATTGGGTGTAATAGAAAGGGAGAAGGAGGATGTGAAGAAGGGGGGGGGGAAGAAGAAAAGCAAGTGTATTGTGAATTGGTGGGGGTTAAATTACTTTTTTTTATCCTCCTCCTTGAGAGAGAGCTTTTTTTTCCGTTTTAAGAGAAAGAGTTTATAAATTTCAACTGAAGCATTGCTAGCTACTTGGTCAATGAATGTTTCTTTTTAGGAAAATGACTGATATTATCATTACCATTAATATCACTTAGATGGGAAATTACATAGTATTCATTTTATTTTTTATTTATTTCTTATGGAAACGCAATCTGTTTTTTTTCTAGTTTTTTTTTTTTCTAGTTTTTTTTATATACTAATATTCACCCAATACAAGGCCCAAGAGCCACTCAAGTAAACATTTACTGAATGACATTGTTGCATGAGTGTAAGAAGAGGATTTTGATCAGATCGTTTTCTACAGCTTATCAATCCTTTGCAGGTTATTTAAAGCCAGAAAATATTTCTAGATTGTAAGAATTTTGGGTGGGGAGAATAATGATTTAGTGATACAAGTTTTACTAATTAACACATAGCTGGTGGAGAAGAGGTGGATTCATGCCTTTCTCAAATGTATTTGTGGGTAAGTGAATATGACAAATCCAACAGGAATTGGAACTCAGCACTCCAATTAACAATTCCAAGCCGTTATCCATTACACCACTTGCACATCCAAGCTTACAACATCTAGTATTCCCAAGTAGTCACCAATCTAAACACTGACCAGGTTCAACATTGCTTAACATTTATCATACAGGAACCGGTGTTTTATTATGACATGACTGTAAGAAGTGCAATTATTTATGAGGTTATGCCAGAGAGAGAATAGTTAACCCTAAACGTAAAGGGGTTAAGATTGTAATGATCAGAAAAACAATCTCATGAGAGTCTGTTCCATAAAGTAGCTGTTCTTAGGAACAAGCTATCTGAGTGGAACTTCCTTCCTTCCTTACTAATGGAATAAAAAAGGAATGAGCATGATTCATCCAAGTGGATGTGGTATAGCAGGCCCCAACTGCAAAGGTCAGAACTGGTGGAACTAAGGAATGTAGCTCAATGGCAATAAAATAGTGAGATGCTCGCAACATTTTGTCTGTGGAGAAAGGGCTTGTAGGGTGGAAAACAATTCATCACATGTAGACTCTCTTTAACTCCATCAAAACCTACAAGTGAGTCCGAGGCAACTCCAGCCCAGATATAGCAGCAATACTCAATTTTGGGCCTGGTTTGGTTCTTGCAAAGCTAGAGCATAGCGGAAGGAGTCAAATACTTACTGGAACGACACAAGGAACCAACCACTATTTCAGTTTCTTTAGTGATAGATTGTATATATGTTCCACGAGATCTGGGGGGAGCTTGAGTTACAATAGGCATTCAAGGCAAGGAGCCTCCTTGTAAGAAGAACTATGCAATAGTGAGGTACTGTCTAGCAGAATAGATCTACAGGAACTAGATAATGAAATTGTAGGTTGTAGTCATGAATGACTCAAACCAATATTCTGTTGACAACAAAGAATTGTTTTCACCAGGTTTGATCTCTATTCTGTCCAACAAGTTGACATAAGCTTAAGGCCTTATGGCATAAGGGTGGACTGAACACTACCCTTGGTTAGGCAACCACTCTAGGAAAAAGATCACCCTGAATTTAAAACCACTCTAAAATGGGACATTGAAATCAAGAGAGGTAGAGAAAACATTGAATACTCTAAGAAGCTTACATAAATGGATGGTGAAACGGACGAGGAGATATAGTAAGAGGATAAACATTGCTTAGAGCTACAAAGGATAGGAAGTTGTGGAGAGCCATGATCGCCCACGTGCCATATAAAAGCATACCAAAACCAATTTTTGAAGCTAACTCCAATTGTCCTAATATAAAATTAAACTTCTATTTTAGATGTGATGGGTTTATGGATATGAACACAGTTTTTGTCTCTATTTCTGAAATGAGGTATTGTAACTATTTACATCGTTTGGACTGTTGCCCTCATCTTTATTACCATATTCACAAGATTTTGGCCATTGTACACTCTGGCCTTCTTCATGATCTGTCTATATTTCTGAGATGAGGTATTGTAACTATTTTACACTATTTACATTGTTTGGACTACATTGTTGGATTTCAACCAACGCTTTTATCCACTGGGCCATGTGTCACTGGATTACTTGAAGTAATCCAGTGACTTGACCCAAAGAGTTGGGAATTCAATACCTGGCCACAACAGAAGTGTACAAAAAAATTGGAGTGTTGAGTTACTAAAGGGAAATAACTGAAACTGAGATATCCAGAAAAGGCATGGCATGTGGAACTAGAATAATCTACCCTGGTAAGCGAATAAAAGGATTTGGTTTGAAATTTCAATGTATATCACTTGAAGAAGGCTGGAACATACAATGGTCGAAACATTGTGAATATGACAATAAAGATGCAAACACTAGTCCAAAAAATGTAAATAGTGTATAAAGTTTGAAAAGGATCCGGCCATTTAAAATGAACGTATGTGTGGGGGGAGCTGGGGAAATGGTATTTTAATTCCCTACAAAATACTTACTTTGTGACCTCGCAAATCCCAGCATAACTTTCAGTTTGAAAAAATAGTTTGTAAGATCATCTTTTGGGATTGCCATAATTTGCCTTGTTGCATTCACCTTAATCTCATCCATGGTCTTTAAGTGTCAGATTTTAGTTTCAGGTGAAGTCAGAAATTGCAGGCATCAATATAAACAATGTCACTCTGTAGCATCTTATTGCAAGCTGAGTGATTCTATGGGAGAGTCTCTGATTACACAGTTACATTCACGCAACTAGTTGCATGGCCCAATGGTCAGAACATTAGCATTCCCATCATGAGACCTGACTTCAAACCTCACTATGGTTGACATGTCAGAGGAGTAATTTCTTGATAATATTGGACTGGAGTGTTGATTCCAATGTGCCTTACTAATGGGAAGTGCCTGAAAACCATTCTTCTGGGTTGACCCAAGATTTATGAGTGAAATTGGTTAGCTAGAACTGTTTGGATACTGTCAGTGGTCATGCAGGCACAAAGCCACAAGTCATCATGACTGAGGCTTTGTGTGTATTGGCCTTGTTCAAACTGTTGATCACACCAGGAATTGTAACTAAGGTCTGCTCAGTATAGTTGCAGGATAAACCATAGGTGTTGAAAAGACCCATGTGACTGAGCAGGCATCTGCAACAAGGATTGACTAGCAACCTAGATATACTTGGAAATGAGCAGCCAGACACACTCTGGCCAACCTGTGCTTTTTCTATAAATATTTTTCTGATGAGTGTTCTTTTTGTTATCTCAACTTTAAAAATTTAAGTGCAGTACTAGATTGGCAGCTAGGTCTCATTATTTTACAGTTAAAATTGCTAGATGTAACAGTAAGTTCTATCCTAATTTTTTTTTTTTTTTTTTTTTGTAGTTCCTTCTTGTGGAGCTCTCTTCTGGCTTCTTGCTTTCCAGTCAAATTTCTGTCATCATCTGTCTCCTTGAATCTTGATCTTTCCTTAAATCTGTAAAGGACTAAGTACTATTTTCCGATTGTCTATTTTATTCAATTTGTCGTCTCTACAGATTTATTCTGAGAACTTTAACACATTGTTGGCATAGAAAAAAAATATACACTTCGTCAAAAAAAAAAAAAATAATAATATACAAAAAGATACTTACACATAAACATTTATTTTTTTTTTTAATTTTTTAATTTCTTGTTAATACACAGCATTTGGTTTTCATATATCATCACTTGTTTTGATAAAGTCAAATGACGAAAGGTGTCAGTAAGGACTAAATACTATTTTCCAATTGTCTATTTTATTCAATTTATCTTCTCTACACATTTATTCTGAGAAATTTAACACACACACACACATATATATATATATATATATATATATATATATATATATATATATATATATATATATATAATTACCTGAAACATAAACAAAGTATTTTAAGTAATTAAATAGAATTTTTTTTTTTTTTTTTCAATCAAAAACAATTATTTCTTATTATAATCCAAACCAGCTTTCTCCTTTTCCATCAAGGAAACTGCCTCTATAGCTGAAACGGCCAAATTGGTAAAAGTATGTTTTGGCTATAGAATCAGTTTCCCTATTAGAAAAGGAGATATAGGTTTGATTCCTGTGGGAGCCACAATATTTCTTTTATAGAACTTGTCAATCTAGGTTGATTGTTATTGCTATTTACTAAGCATAGATTAGTTGTAGAACAAGGCCAAGATTGAGGAGCACCAAATGAGCTCGGCTGATTATTATTAATTTTACCATTTAAGAAAATAAAAAATAAAAATGCATATACCCACTAAAAATACTTCAGTTAAAAGCATATCAGATCTAAAAACGGTTTCTCCTGCAAAGGGGGACACAGGTTTAAATCCTACCTAGTGGTACATCTTTTTCTTTAATAAGATTTCTGGAATATTTAGACCTGTAGACAAAAATAAATATATTGTTTAAAATTAATGGTGCATCTAATAAAAATAATGTTTAAAGTGAAATATATTTCACTTTAAACATTATTTTTAGAAGATATATATGCACACACATCTGTGAAGCTTTAATTTTGATATAAGATGGTTAATCATTATAAAAAAAATTTCAACGAAGCAAATGTCAATTCTTGTCAAGCAAGTATTGATGTCTACGAACAAAAATTCAAGTTCTCTAAGTTTTTAGCTACAGAACTTAAAAATAAATTTTAGGCTTTATTTTGGTAAATATAATTAAGTTGTCTTATATAGCAATTTCTAATGGTAACTAACAAAAACATTGATGTCATTATGTAAGGGTTCAAATATCCAAGATATCAGTGAAGGTGTGAATAAATTCAATTTTATTTAACAAAATAAAGCCTAAGTAGTCTTATGTAGTAATTTCTAATGGTAACTAACAAAAACATTGACATCATTATGTAAGGGTTCAAATATGCAAGATATCAGTGAAGGTGTTAATAAATTCAATTTTATTTACCAAAATAAAGCCTAAGTAGTCTTATGTAGTAATTTCTAATGGTAACTAACAAAAACTTTGATGTCATTATGTAAGGGTTCAAATATCCAAGATATCAGTGAAGGTGTTAATAAATTCAATTTTATTTACCAAAATAAAGCCTAAGTAGTCTTATGTAGTAATTTCTAATGGTAACTAACAAAAACATTGACATCATTATGTAAGGGTTCAAATATCCAAGATATCAGTGAAGGTGTTAATAAATGCAATTTTATTTACCAAAATAAAGCCTAAGTAGTCTTATGTAGCAATTTCTAATGGTAACTAACAAAAACATTGATAGCATTATGTAAGGGTTCAAATATGCAAGATATCAGTGAAGGTGTTAATAAATTCAATTTTATTTACCAAAATAAAGCCTAAGTAGTCTTATATAGCAATTTCTAATGGTAACTAACAAAAACATTGATGTCATTATGTAAGGGTTCAAATATCCAAGATATCAGTGAAGGTGTAAATAAATTCAATTTTCTTTACCAAAATAAAGCATAAGTAGTTTTATGTAGCAATTTCTCGTGGTACTCTAACAAAAACATTGATGTCATTATGTAAGGGTTCAAATATCCAAGATATCAGTGAAGGTGTTAATAAATTCAATTTTATTTACCAAAATAAAGCCTAAGTAGTCTTATGTAGTAATTTCTCATGGTAACTAACAAAAACATTGATGTCATTATGTAAGGGTTCAAATATCCAAGATATCAGTGAAGGTGTTAATAAATTCAATTTTCTTTACCAAAATAAAGCATAAGTAGTCTTATGTAGTAATTTCTAATGGTAACTAACAAAAACATTGATGTCATTATGTAAGGGTTCAAATATCCAAGATATCAGTGAAGGTGTGAATAAATTCAATTTTATTTACCAAAATAAAGCATAAGTAGTCTTATGTAGCAATTTCTAATGGTAACTAACAAAAACATTGATGTCATTATGTAAGGGTTCAAATATGCAAGATATCAGTGAAGGTGTGAATAAATTCAATTTTATTTACCAAAATAAAGCATAAGTAGTCTTATGTAGCAATTTCTAATGGTAACTAACAAAAACATTGATGTCATTATGTAAGGGTTCAAATAACCAAGATATCAGTGAAGGTGTGAATAAATTCAATTTTATTTACCAAAATAAAGCCTAAGTAGTCTTAGGTAGCAATTTCTAATGGTAACTAACAAAAACATTGATGTCATTATGTAAGGGTTCAAATATCCAAGATATCAGTGAAGGTGTTAATAAATTCAATTTTATTTACCAAAATAAAGCATAAGTAGTTTTATGTAGTAATTTCTAATGGTAACTAACAAAAACATTGATGTCATTATGTAAGGGTTCAAATATCCAAGATATCAGTGAAGGTGTGAATAAATTCAATTTTATTTACCAAAATAAAGCATAAGTAGTTTTATGTAGTAATTTCTAATGGTAACTAACAAAAACATTGATGGCATTATGTAAGGGTTCAAATATCCAAGATATCAGTGAAGGTGTGAATAAATTCAATTTTATTTACCAAAATAAAGCCTAAGTAGTCTTAGGTAGCAATTTCTAATGGTAACTAACAAAAACATTGATGGCATTATGTAAGGGTTCAAATATGCAAGATATCAGTGAAGGTGTTAATAAATTCAATTTTCTTTACCAAAATAAAGCATAAGTAGTTTTATGTAGCAATTTCTAATGGTACTCTAACAAAAACTTTGACGTCATTATGTAAGGGTTCAAATATCCAAGATATCAGTGAAGGTGTAAATAAATTCAATTTTATTTACCAAAATAAAGCCTAAGTAGTCTTATGTAGCAATTTCTAATGGTAACTAACAAAAACATTGATGGCATTATGTAAGGTTTCAAATATCCAAGATATCAGTGAAAGTGTTAATAAATTCAATTTTATTTCCCAAAATAAAGCCTAAGTAGTCTTATGTAGCAATTTCTAATGGTAACTAACAAAAACATTGATGTCATTATGTAAGGGTTCAAATATCCAAGATATCAGTGAAGGTGTTAATAAATTGAATTTTATTTACCAAAATAAAGCCTAAGTTGTCTTATATAGAAATTTCTAATGGTAACTAACAAAAACATTGATGTCATTATGTAAGGGTTCAAATATCCAAGATATCAGTGAAAGTGTTAATAAATTGAATTTTATTTACCAAAATAAAGCCTAAGTTGTCTTATATAGAAATTTCTCATGGTAACTAACAAAAACATTGATGTCATTATCTAAGGGTTCAAATGTCCAAGATATCAGTGAAGGTGTTAATAAATTCAATTTTATTTACCAAAATAAAGCCTAAGTAGTCTTAGGTAGCAATTTCTAATGGTAACTAACAAAAACATTGATGGCATTATGTAAGGGTTCAAATATGCAAGATATCAGTGAAGGTGTTAATAAATTCAATTTTCTTTACCAAAATAAAGCATACGTAGTTTTATGTAGCAATTTCTAATGGTACTCTAACAAAAACTTTGACGTCATAATGTAAGGGTTCAAATATCCAAGATATCAGTGAAGGTGTGAATAAATTCAATTTTATTTACCAAAATAAAGCATAAGTAGTTTTATGTAGTAATTTCTAATGGTAACTAACAAAAACATTGATGGCATTATGTAAGGGTTCAAATATACAAGATATCAGTGAAGGTGTTAATAAATTCAATTTTCTTTACCAAAATAAAGCATAAGTAGTTTTATGTAGCAATTTCTAATGGTACTCTAACAAAAACTTTGACGTCATTATGTAAGGGTTCAAATATCCAAGATATCAGTGAAGGTGTAAATAAATTCAATTTTATTTACCAAAATAAAGCCTAAGTAGTCTTAGGTAGCAATTTCTAATGGTAACTAACAAAAACATTGATGTCATTATGTAAGGGTTCAAATATGCAAGATATCAGTGAAGGTGTAAATAAATTCAATTTTATTTACCAAAATAAAGCCTAAGTAGTCTTAGGTAGCAATTTCTAATGGTAACTAACAAAAACATTGATGGCATTATGTAAGGGTTCAAATATGCAAGATATCAGTGAAGGTGTTAATAAATTCAATTTTCTTTACCAAAATAAAGCATAAGTAGTTTTATGTAGCAATTTCTAATGGTACTCTAACAAAAACTTTGACGTCATTATGTAAGGTTTCAAATATCCAAGATATCAGTGAAGGTGTAAATAAATTCAATTTTATTTACCAAAATAAAGCCTAAGTAGTCTTAGGTAGCAATTTCTAATGGTAACTAACAAAAACATTGATGGCATTATGTAAGGGTTCAAATATGCAAGATATCAGTGAAGGTGTTAATAAATTCAATTTTCTTTACCAAAATAAAGCATAAGTAGTTTTTTGTAGCAATTTCTAATGGTACTCTAACAAAAACTTTGACGTCATTATGTAAGGGTTCAAATATCCAAGATATCAGTGAAGGTGTAAATAAATTCAATTTTATTTACCAAAATAAAGCCTAAGTAGTCTTATGTAGCAATTTCTAATGGTAACTAACAAAAACATTGATGGCATTATGTAAGGGTTCAAATATCCAAGATATCAGTGAAGGTGTAAATAAATTCAATTTTATTTACCAAAATAAAGCCTAAGTAGTCTTATATAGCTATTTCTAATGGTAACTAACAAAAACATTGATAGCATTATGTAAAGTTTCAAATATCCAAGATATCAGTAAAGGTGTTAATAAATTCAATTTTATTTACCAAAATAAAGCCTAAGTAGTCTTATGTAGCAATTTCTAATGGTAACTAACAAAAACATTGATGGCATTATGTAAGGGTTCAAATATCCAAGATATCAGTGAAGGTGTTAATAAATTCAATTTTATTTACCAAAATAAAGCCTAAGTAGTCTTATGTAGAAATTTCTAATGGTAACTAACAAAAACATTGATGTCATTATGTAAGGGTCAAATATCCAAGATATCAGTGAAAGTGTTAATAAATTCAATTTTATTTACCAAAATAGAGACTAAGTAGTCTTATGTAGCAATTTCTAATGGTAACTAACAAAAAAATTGATGGCATTATGTAAGGGTTCAAATATCCAAGATATCAGTGAAGGTGTTAATAAATTTAATTTTATTTACCAAAATATAGCCTAAGTAGTCTTATATAGATATTTCTGATGGCAACTAACAAAAACATTGTTGGCATTATGTAAGGTTCAAATATCTAAGATATCAGTAAAGGTGTTAATAAATTTAATTTTATTTACCAAAATACAGCCTAAGTATTCTTATATAGCAATTTCTATTGGCAACTAATAAAAACATTGATAGCATTATGTACGGGTTCAAATATCCAAAATATCAGTGAAGGTGTTAATAAATTCAATTTTATTTAGCAAAATCAAGCCTAAGTAGTCTTATGTAGCAATTTCTATTGGCAACTAATAAAAACATTGATAGCATCATGTACGGGTTCAAATATGCAAGATATCAGTGAAGGTGTTAATAAATTCAATTTTATTTACCAAAATAAAGCCTAAGTAATCTTATATAGCTATTTCTGATTGCAACTAAGAAAAACATTGATGGCATTATGTAAGGGTTCAAATATCCAAGATATCAGTGAAGGTGTTAATATTATTTACCAAAATAATGCCTAAGTAGTTGTATGCGGCAATTTCTAATGGGAACTAACAAAAACATTGATGGCATTATGTAAGGGTTCAAATATCCAAGATATCAGTGAAGGTGTTAATAAATTTTATTTTATTTACCAAAATAAAGCCTAAGTAGTCTTATATAGCAATTTCTAATCGTAACAAAAACATATAATTGTTCACATTATGTAAGGGTAAATGGTTTTTTATTTAGTAATAAAAACTCTACAAAAAAATAGTTCAAACAAAAGTTTGAGGTAATAATTAATTTATAAGGACACACAATAAGAACTGTTGACATGAGCTGAGTTTAAATGATGATAAAATTGTTAACACACAAAAATGAAAGAATTACACAAATTTAGTGCTTTGTGTGCCAAATGATGGCCAATAACTTGTATGTACAAACAAGCATTGCAAATGAAATCTGCCTCTTTTACAATAAGAATTATTATGCAGCATAAGGTCATCAGAATTGGTAAACAACATAAAAATAAATGAAGAAAGAAGAAAATGCTTCTCTGAATACTTTTCAGAAAATTTTCAAAACCATTTCCATGGTAACAACAAAGAATAGAACAATCACACCATCTGAAGAATTTTCTTTGATGTGGGAGCTACTTTAATGTTCCTTTCAATTCTTATCAGGTGGCTGTCAAAACTATCTTTCTTCCTGGACCAGGGTGACCTGGGTTTATGCAGCATCTTTTCATCAACTCCACAAGTTCAGTCCAAGACCCTCCATTTATTTGTTCAGGTAGGCTCCGAATTCACTTCTTGAAATTTGAAGGGAAACTCTCTGATTGGCTGCATTTATTTTTTCATTTGGAACCAGTTTCCCTCAAATCAAGATGTACCAAAAAGATTTTCTCTCCAAAAAGCAGATAATACATGCTCAAGAAGCTTCAATTTTTTATAAGGGTTCAAATATCCAAGGTATCAGTAAATGTTTATGTATTTACACTGCTTAATTATCAGGGATCTCCATTGTAAATATTTGTCGCCACTGAATATACTATTTAAAGTAATAAGAAATCTTGTTAGATTATAATAATACTGTTGGATTAAATAATAATCCATTAGTTCCTTAGAAATTAGCATCATCTGTGTGTCTTCATCAGTATTAAATCTTAGAAGTTCTCATTCTTTTAGAATTGTCCCTCCCTCTCACATGCAGGTTAAATAAATCCAGTTTTAAAAAAAAAACAGATCCTAGAACCTTTTAACTATGTTAAGCTCTTTAATTTGGATCTTTGTCCATTTCATAGTTTATGACATCATTTGTTTACGTTTAAATATGCTTTAAAGCAGATATGATCGTTCAAGGGAAATAACGGAAGATTATAGTTTAAAAGCAGTAAAATTGACCTTGCTAAACAGACACTCCTATGTAGCTAAACTGATATAGCACGTCAGGCTATATGATTCCATGTAGGTTACTGGTTTGATTCCTGTTGGAGGATATATATTTTCTATAAAACTTTCTCGAATGTTCAGGCTGGTAAATGTTGTTAATACTGTTTATTATAAAACAGAGCATTTACTTAAATATTTGTGTCTATATAAATAGCATATATCATTAAAAATATGATACTATGGGCACCCACATGGAAAGGGTGGTTTTATCTCAAAATAAAAAAAATTGATAGAACTTGTCCATATTATTTAACAAAACACAATTGAGAGAAATCTTGCAGCTAAAATAAACCTTACAGAAAAAAAAAAAAGAAGAAATAATTATATTTGACTCTTTTGGGCATGAAATTTAAGAAGTGCTATTGATATATTTTCATCATTATTAGTCCCAAGACCTTATGTGGTCGTAGGGTTGCTGTGAAACTGAGCACTTGACCACTTCCCTCCTCGTGTTTCAGTATGTTTTTAGTGCATCTTGGGCAAAGTAAACCTTGTGGAACCTCTGCCTCATACAGATCAGATCATATCAGATCTCTGCAGATTTGAAGTCTAAAACTTATTCGTAGACACGTGGCCGTTAATTCTATCAGCATATTTAACGAAGGAATTACTTGTTCTAGACTGGAAGCATGCTTAGGTCAACGGATCATTGACTTTCTCACAGTGATTATTTAATTCCAGTGTAGGGGAGGTAACTCTAAATTCATCGGGTAGACGACATCTTGAAAAATTTGAATAGCCACATATCAATGAAGATTGATCCACATGCAAAATCTATATTGATCACAATCGCTTTTTAAAATGATTAAAAGTTTTTTCTTTTCACATTTATTGTTAGCCTATGCAAATAAAGAAAATTGTTTATTGACATTTTCAATATTTGAAAGCAGAGAATGATAAGCCATTTTTTCAAGGTAAGTATCTATCTCTCTCTCTCTATATATATATATATAAATATATACTTAATAGATCTGTTATTTAGCACTGAGCACTGTTTTTCCTACAGAAAAGGGGTTATATATATATATATATATATATATATATATATATATATATATATATATATATATATATATATATATAACCAGCAATCAGGAAAAACATTAGAAACATTGAAAAAATAAAAATCAATAGGAAACTTTTGTTAGCTTTTAATCAAACATGCATGTGTTTGTGTATATAATATATATATATATATGCTCTTATTAAAATGGATGGGCAACACTGGTCTTCACCCATCCCCTAAATCTCCACGCACAAAACTCTGTAAACTGCTTAGGCAGGTAGGCTAAATCACATGAAATTACCATTGAAAGGCACTGCACTCTTCTGTGCACTCGTAGTACTGGACAGATATAACTCCGTGATAATAAAACCTGAGGGGTGTTGTTCATAGCAAATATTTGCACCAACTCCTTGTTATCAGTACTTCCAATAAGTGTGGCTGGTTCTACACAAGCCTTCACCACTCTAAACAAATCTTTTGTGTGGATAGTCTGCAGTTCAGTTCTGTGTTACTTCTTTGCTATTCCACCTGAGCAACAAGTCCACTGGTGAGAGAGTTAAGGCAACAAGGACAGGTACAGGATTAAAAACTGAACTGAAAGACACTCATATGTTGAAAACGACAGGAGAGTCCATCATATATATATATATATATATATATATATATATATATATATATATATATATATATATATATATATGTATGTATTTGTATATGAACACTTACACATACATATTTATATTTATCCATTTGAGTATATATATATATATATATATATATATATATATATATATATATATATATATATATATATATAATTTAAATTGTCACAGCTGTGTTGTGGCTTCCTCTGGTCTTTTCTGTAAATATTTTCATGACAGTGGTTCAAATTACCTCCATTCCTTAATACACTGACTGCATGAATATAAGTGTTTGACAAGTTTAGCAACATGTTGTCGATAGTGTTTATTTCCCCACTCAGAGTGCTTTCAATGAATACTTTACCCTCTGCTTCAAGTGACTCTTGATCCTTGTACACAGTGAACATCATTATATTTAATGAAGTTATATTTAATGAATTTAGATTGGGTTTCTATTTTTTCTTTTTCACTTCTGGCAGCCCCTTGGATCTTGGTGGCATTATAACCTTGCTTGGTGTGGTGTCTCTTACTCTAAACCCTCTGCTTCACATGGCTCTTGGGTCTTGTACACAGCGAACATCTTTGTAAGCAAAAAAAAAAAGTGCACAGTAATTTACTTGGCTTGACAACTCTTTACCATGTTATGGAGGAAGATATTGACTTAAAGAAATGAGTTGAATAAAGGGAAATGATAAATACGCATACTGTGCTGAGAATTATATCAACAAACGAGGCATTCAAAGAAAACCCAAGTATGATTCGATTATTCAATAAAATCTCAGCTGTACTTGTCAAAATATTGTGATGAGATTGCATCATTGTTTTAGTTAATTAGGCTTATTCCATAGTCAACTGTTTTATTCTTGTCATTGTCGTATGGAATGGTTGGGGTGGCTGAAAATCTATCAGTTGAATGAGACGTTTATGTTTATCAAATTCTAAAGAAGTAATGGATTTTTTTTTAATAATCCAACAGATTTTGTCACCTTTGAACATTATTTTAGTAGATACTCATATTTGAATAGATGCTCCATTTATTTATTAAATAGCATATTTATTTTCATCTACCAACCTGAATATTGAAGAAATCATGTTAAAGAAAAATATGTGCCCTCTGGCAGATTATTATCAAGAAGCTACATATATGTATGTATTTATTCAAATGTAGTAGTTACCACTTGACCGTGTGGAGAAGGAAGGTATGTGTGTTTCCAATGTAGCTAGGATGGGTTAGCCATCAAATGTCACCAGCTAGTCATGCAAATGTTGTATTTGTCTCTGAGTATGCTCCAATAAATGCAGCATCAGAAAATGAGCAAAATTAATTTGTTGACTGTCATTTTCATTGATTTTCCATCTGTTTAGAAACACATCTATAGATTCACTGTGAAAAGGCCACTCACTTCTCATTGGCTCATGGTTTATATCCTGTTTCTGAAAGCCTACTGATTAGTTGGTTAAATTATTTTTAGAGATTGTGAAATTTTAGTCTCCTTTTTATCATTTGTTTATTTTTTTTCTTGCATCCTGGTTGTGAAAGCTTTCTGATTGGTTGGTCAAACTATGGCTTTGTTCGCTTGGTGATTTTTATTATTTTAGAGATAGTGAAACTTTGGTCTTCTTATTTATTTTTATTTATTTATTTCTCAATCACTACAGTCTACACCCAAGTCCAGTTTCCCAGTAAATGGTAGTCAAGTTATTGACTTGCTTCTAACATGATCTTAAATGTGATAGTTAAGAAAAAAGATTGAATTGATTTTTAAATAAAATTATAATTCTCATTTTCATGCCTCCCATGAAAATTTTACCTTTCAGTAAAAGCAAGGTAAAAAAAAAGAAGAATGAAGCAAGTCAGTGATCAAATCTGAACAAAAAGGAGGTACGTTTACTAAACAAAAGTTTGAAGTTAATAGGGTAATTAGTTGTTTTGGCCATGATTAACTTGTCTTGACTATTGTAGCAGAATTTTGCTTAACTTACCCACCCCTCCAACAGCAAGTAGGAAGGTAGACAGTAAGTGCAGATAAATAAACGACAAAAGAAGAGTCAGTGACTGAGAGATAAATAGATTACTTGCCAGTATAAAAGTTACTATTATTGAATTTGAAAATGAAAAGGAAGGGCAAGAGAGGAAAACATGTTTGGTACAAATTCCAATAAAATCCACTTAGGTCCTTCTTCGATGTGCTGTGTTACTTCAGGATGTTAGCGATCATGGCTCTCCACAATTTCCTCTCGTTTGTAGCTCTTAATAAATTTTGTTTTTTTTGTTATTTCTCCTAAACCTTGTTCTGTTATCCATTTACTCAAGCTCATTCCTCTTCTTCTATGCACTGTATCCTTTCAGCTTTTGGCGATCATGACTCTCCACAATTTCCTCTCCTTTGTAGCTCTTAATAAATTTGTTTTTTTTCTCCTAAATCTTGTTCTGTCATCCATTTATTCAAGTTCGCTAAGTAGGTTTATAAATTGTTTTCCTCTGTTCTCATTGCCTTAAATCTGCACTGTGAGTGTCAAAGTTTCCAAACCCTTTTTCCTCATTATGTGCCCTAGAAATTTCAATTTTCTCTTTCTGATGAATTTATGCAATTGTTTGATTTTGACATCTCCAATTTGTAATTCACATGTTGGGCTCTTCCCTTTTTGCTGACAACCATGCATTCTGTCGTCTGACAATTGATGGTTAGTCCTTATAGAATCGTCAATGTTTGTCTACTCACCCCCGTTAAAACTTGCGTCTGCACCCGACACAAAACTAACGCTAACTACCGATGCGTCGTCGGATACAGTTGGTGTAGTACTTCATCAGATAGTCAACGGTGTGGAAAGACCACTGTCATTTTTTTCAATTAAGCTAAATACGGCCCAACGGAAGTATAGTACCTTCAGCCGTAAACTGTTGACAATTTATTTAGCCATCAGACACTACCGGCACATTCTCTAGAAGGTCGTGATTTTTCCGTTTTTACAGACCATAAACCACTAACGCCTAAACTACACTGGACCGCACCAGGTTATTTCTCGAGCGTCAAAATATTTTGTTATAGATCTCGCCGGCAAGCAAACTACGGTCAGCATCGACCGCTTAAAACCAGCTTACATCAACAATGACGACAAAGCTGTGACCACTCAGCAAACACCAGTTTCAGAGACTTTTACACAAACACCCATCTTCTACGCCTGAACCGCAAATTAAGCCACCTACACGGACCAGGTCCGGCAGGCGCGTTCACTGGCCAGCAAAGTACATTTTAATGTCCAACTAGTATTTATTAACCCACCCACGAGGATTAAATGTGGCACAAGGCCGGTTTAATGTGGGTTGCCCGCGAGCCCGTAGGCTCGGCCAAAAATATGACCTTTGAACCCGCCTGGACGGGTTCAGGTCCTGTCTACCTCCCCGAAGGAAACCTTGCCCTTCGGCAAAGCTTCCTCTGAGTTCCTCCCTGCATTAGGGAGTTCGACAGAAGCCAGCCCGGATGACTACGCTGACCATTAATCTGGAGGGGGTATTTATAGAATCGTCAATGTTTGTCTACTCACCCCCGTTAAAAATAGACTCTTCTATAAGAATTAGCTTTGACCAATCAACACCACACATTGTGAAACTCGGCTTGTTATTGGTCGAGACGACCCTAGAATGTATATCCATGGTCAAAAATCTGCTTTCCCGCCAGGCCGCTGGGAGCCTACTTTGATTTCCCAAATCAAATAAAAGGACGAATTTCACTCCAATTCACCAGTCAGATCTTCATCCCTAGAGAGATACCAAACTGACCCACGCAAGTCAAAACTCTGACCAACCAGGACTTTGCCGCGCAAAATATCTGACTCAACAATCCACAAACACACTATCTCTCTTAAGAACATTACTTACAATACTTTGAAAAAGTGACATTTTCTTCTCACTACTCAAAAGATATTAGTAAACAATCAAATTCTAACACAACTAAAGGTACGCAACTCCTGCCAATTATACAAACATACTTACGCACACACACTCTAGACTAGTAACTGAACTCGCACAAAGGACAATTTAGTACTTAACTGGTCACTTAGTTTAATTTTGTGAACAAATCTAAATAGCAATTGCAAACACCTTCAAACATTCACAATAATATTCTACACAGCTAAATACACCTATATCCATTTAAGCTCAAATCATTTGTTATTCTCTAAATTGTATATTATTTGTACATAAATGCATTATGTTGTTCAATTGAAATCTGATAATCGGTGTGTTTCTTACTCACTTGCCTGTTGAATCAACAGGCAAGTGAGTAAGAAACACTATAGATAGACATTCAACAATATAGATAGACATTCAAAAACGAATCAATCAACAGTGTTGATTGATTCGTTTTTGAATGTCTATCTATATTGTTGCGGTTAAATATTTTGAACATGCCCGTAAAATAATCATCTAAAAATATAAACCTTCTGATACCAAATTCAAACCCCTAGCAATCGCAACACTTTCTTCTTGCTTTCCATCATAACATTCTGTATGAGTTCCTGTAGTTTCCTTTCTCTGTCTGCTCTGTGTCATCTGCATATGTAATGTTGTTATGATTGTGGCCACCAATAATGAATCCAGCCAGGAATTCTAATGCTCTCAGAATCACCTCACTGTATAAATCCAAGGAGAAGACACATCCGATTCTAATGCTCTCAGAATCACCTCACTGTAATATAAATCCAAGGAGAAGACACATCCGATTCTAATGCTCTCAGAATCACCTCACTGTAATATAAATCCAAGGAGAAGATACATCCGATTCTAAAGCTCTCAGAATCACCTCACTGTAATATAAATCCAAGGAGAAGACACATCCGATTCTACAGCTCTCAGAATCACCTCACCGTAATATAAATCCAAGGAGAAAACACATCCGATTCTAAAGCTCTCAGAATCACCACACTGTAATAAAAATCTAAGGAGAAGATACATCCGATTCTAAAGCTCTCAGAATCACCTCACTGTAATATGAATCCAAGGAGAAGACACATCCGATTCTAAAGCTCTCAGAATCACCTAAATCCAAGGAGAAGACACATCCGATTCTAATGCTTTCAGAATCACCTCACTGTAATATAAATCCAAGGAGAAGACACATCCGATTCTAAAGCTCTCAGAATCACCTCGCTCTAATATAAATCCAAGAAGACACATCCGATTTTAATGCTCTGAGAATCACCTCACTGTAATATAAATCCAAGGAGAAGACACATCCGATTCTAAAGCTCTCAGAATCACCTCGCTCTAATATAAATCCAAGAAGACACATCCGATTTTAATGCTCTCAGAATCACCTCACTGTAATATAAATCCAAGGAGAAGACACATCCGATTCTAAAGCTCTCAGAATCACCTCGCTCTAATATAAATCCAAGAAGACACATCCGATTCTAATGCTCTCAGAATCACCTCACTGTAATATAAATCCAAGGAGGAGACACATCCGATTCTAAAGCTCTCAGAATCACCTCGCTCTAATATAAATCCAAGAAGACACATCCGATTTTAATGCTCTGAGAATCACCTCACTGTAATATAAATCCAAGGAGAAGACACATCCGATTCTAAAGCTCTCAGAATCACCTAATATAAATCCAAGGAGAAGACACATCCGATTCTAATGCTCTCAGAATAACCTCACTGTAATATAAATCCAAGGAGACGACACATCCGATTCTAAAGCTCTCAGAATCACTTCACTGTAATATAAATCCAAGGAAAAGACACATCCGATTCTAAAACTCTCAGAATCACCTCTCCCTAATTTAAATCCAAGAAGACACATCAGATTAACAAACAAAAAAATGTCCATTTATCAATTAAAATCATGATTAACGATGAACAATTCCCAATGTAATATAATATCCAAATAATTGTGAAATTGTTCTTTATTCTTTCGAATGGATAGTTATTTATTTCTTAGGTCGGTCCTAAATTTAGTGCCGGCTTGACCTGGTATCAAATGGGGCAAGCCTTCTTTTTTTAGAACCTCGTATTTTCAAGGGCCTTTCAAACTGTCTGGTGAAAATTGCATCTTAACCATATATGGCAATTTTAATGCTTACACATCAGAAGTCGAGACTGTTAAATCTTGGCTTGACTACTGTTTAGTCAGTTGTGCTACTGACGGAATAAAACAAGCCTAATTGACTAAAATAGTGATGCAATCTCATCACAATATTTTGACAAGTACCCCTCAGACCTCATTGAACAATCGGATCACAGTAAATAAACAATTGTTACTAGTTGACTGTTATTTGTTGTTAGGTTGAATATAATTGCTTACTGAATGTGAATTTAGCACAATAAAATGCAAGATTATTTTATTTAAATTATTAGATGTTAATCTTAGGTTTTCTTTGAATTTATTTTCCTCCACCATGATTATTATCATCCAGGTGATCCTGGCTTGATTGGGGACTCCCCCCCCCCGGCAGTGCTTTGTGACTCTTGCTATCTTATCAACATTTGCTTTTTTTCTACCTACGATGGTTACGATGGGTAAATTGTCGCTATTTTATATCTTTAATTTCGCGCATGCGCCTTGTTTGATTTTGTCAATGACATAGTATAGTAGGGTCAGTTGGAGACTGTCTGTGAGATAAAGGGCACCGTAACGCAAGTCACTCCATCAGATATTTGCCAGAAGCTCCAATACAAACATTTTAGAGTGTCTGGGTGTCAATCTGAGGACAGTGCAGAAGATTCAGAAAGAGTTAGATGAAACTAATGATGATTACGAAGGTACGCTAGCACAGAAAACTCACTCTGATTGTTATGATAAGAAAAGAACTCTGAAATTTTTTGGTAAGAGTGTCAGACTCAACACGGAGGCCTACATCAAGTGATTTGAAAAGGTAGTGCTGTCCTAAGTCAAGAGGGTGGCTGCTGAAAGACCCTATGTCTGGCAACGGGACTCTGTACCATGCCACACAAGCAGAAGAACCCAGTCATGGCTGTCAAACAATTTCTGTGACCACATCACCTTTTTCATATGGCTGCCTAACTCCCCAGATTGCAATCCCCTTTGATTATTATGTGTGAGGCACAATTTAGCGAGAGACCAACAAAACTCATTGTTACATCAAAGGTGAACAGGGGGCAAGGATTATGGGAGCATACATCAACTTAAAACAAGGAGATTGTCCAGAAAAGGTGCAGGAGTTTCCGAAGTCGTCTGGCGGCCGTGGTTGAAGTCAATAGCAATTTTATTGAATAAATTTACTCTTGTAGTGGACCGTGGCAGTGATGTTGAATAGAAGTAGAAGAACACACGTGAGTAGAAATTTCCTGTTATCCGGTCCAACTACATGAGAAAGTTGGACTTTAATTAAATCCAAAGAAGACAAGGAAAAACAAACAAGACCGATAAATATTTGTAAACAAATATATGTATTAATAACAAGAAAGGTTACAAGTTGCAGGGACAGAGTGCGTGTGGTGAATATTATGTGTGTGTGTTGTGGTGAGTGTTCGTACGTACGTGTATTGTTCTTAGCGTGTTCCCAGCATTTGGGAAACGCTGTATCTGTGAGCGTTCACATCTGCGAAGTGGTAAGGCTGAAAGCCTGAGGCAAAAAGAGGAAGAGGCGAAGGGTCAGCGAGTATTTATAGCCAGGAGAGAGAGAGAGACCCCTGGTGAAAGGGTTAAGGAGTTGAGGAGGAGCTAACTCCGACACTCTTTAGTATTTCAAGATATTTTTGTGTAATTTTAGTAAATATATCTGTTAAAATGAGATGTCAATATTATTTTCAGTTTTGCGTAATTTAGACGACAATTTATCCATTGCACCCTGTAGATGTTACAAATTTAAACTAAGCACAACTGACTAATATTACGGGCTGAAAAATTTTTTGCGGATTTTGACGTCTTTCTGGGTTCTTTTTTTATTATTGTTCAAATCAAATCCATGAATTTTTTTGCTCATGCTGAGTCTCGAAAAAACACTATATGAAATTCATTATTTTTCATCCATAATGTTGTATGTGTTTAAAATTATTCAACATAACAAGAAAAATCTCAAGTTGATATTAAAAATTGCCGCAAAGCATTTTTGATTGATTTAAGATGGAATGCTAATTTTTATTTAGATACATTGTATTTACACTATTTACATTATTCGGACTATTGTCCTCATCTTAGTTGCCATGTTTATCACAATGTTTCGGCCTTTCAGTATCTTATATTTCTGAGATGAGGTATTATGTACACTATTTACATTATTCGGAATATTGTCCTCATCTTTGTTGCCATATTTATCACAACGTTTCGGCCTTTCAGTATCTGTCTATATTTCTGAGATGAGGTATTATGTACACTATTTACATTATTCAGACTATTGTCCTCATCTTTGTTGCCATGTTTATCACAATGTTTCAGCCGTTGTACACTCCGGCCTTCTTCAGGTGGTTGGAATGTCGAACTGAACCCTTTATTTCGCTCACTGAGGTAAACTGTTCTAGTTCCACATGCCATGTCTAATGATGTCAGTTATCTCCTGTGACAGAACCCAAAGAGTGTGAGTTCAAAACCTGGTTAAGGCGGTGGAGAACTTTGAGAGGGGAATTAACAGGAGATAAATGACATCCATTAGATATGTTATATGAAACTAGAACAGTTTACCCTAATGAAAGAAATAAAGGGTTCAGTTCGACATTCCAACCACCTGAAGAAGGTCGGAGGGTACAACGGCCGAAATGTTATATATAAATTAATCCATATTAGAACAGCTATATAATGTCACAGGCAGACAAACAGGAGATAGAGAAACTTGTCTTGTTTCGGTGTCTCGCCAGAGAAAAAAAAGTAACCCCGGTTTGCCATGAAACGGATTACTAGTGTTAAAAGAAATCATATTCCGACTATTTTGATTTCAAGCTTTTTTAATCACTTCACCCCAAGCAAGGCCATAAAGCCACTAAGACACAAGGGGTTACTGAGTGTGAAAGAATAAGTAAAAAGAGAAACACTATTAAGGAGTGAGAACAGTAGAAGAGTAATAAAAAAGACAGTAGATAACGATTGACATTGCATTTAAGTTTTTGAAGATCAAAATTGTCTGGAAAATATGCAGCTGAAAGAGACTTCCACAAGTGAGAAGTGCAAGAAAACCGTTGGCATAGAGCTTATGGTTACATCTGGTCAATTCAACTGTGAACTGATGAGACCTTGCCACCAATCTAGTACTGTGCTTAAATTAATGAATTCTATGTAGCATAGCGGAGAGTTCATCCGTACAATAATCATGAAATTATTTATAGAAAAGGCACAGGGAAGCTACGTTACAGTGGTGGGAAAGTGACTGAAGCCGAGATGCCAGGTCAGGATCAATAATATTGTAGATTCTTTGGATTTTATCATGAATTTCTAAATATATAGCAGAAGCACAATATGACACCATGACTAGTATAAAATGATGACTGGCGATCTACTTTTTATCTATAACTAGCTTAAGATCCGCCATATTGGGTGGTATTTAAGCTCACACCTGCAGAGGATTATTGATTGGGCCTTCATCATAATAGGTAGGGAGGAATAGATGCGATATGCAACAGTAAACTGCAGAAGAACTCAAAATTGATTATTAAATATTAAGTATTATTAAGCATTGCATTAATATTTAAGCTTACCTTTTAAAAGTTCAACGATAATTCTTCTGTCGCCACTTAATTTAAGCACAATTTGATGTACGTAGGTCCTTACTTTCTGCACAAAAAATTATTTTAATATCATGGGTGACTTTCACTGGATTTCGCAGTTAATTTCGATTATTCCCAAATTTATTTCCCATTTATAAGAATTCTTATACCAAAAAAATTGTCGCAAATAATCACATAAAAAATTGCCGAAAACAATCGCAGTAATGAAAATTTAGAAATCCAAAATTTCAGGATTGTGGGTCCAGATCCGACCTGGAATGTTTTTAATTTGCTCATGGAGTCGGCCAGATTCCAAAATGGTGTATGTTATGTCGGGCTACGACCTCTAGGAGTAAAGTTGAAAACATGGACAATTTTATTTTGAAATACTGTGAGTTGAGAAAAGTAATTTTTTTCATTTGAAATTTTTCTATTGAAAGTTACAGAGTTGTGTCCCTAAAGTTGCTTTTATCAGTAGAAGCCAAAATGGTGGATTCCGAAGATAATCGCAGTAATGAAAACTTCGGAAGACAAAATTTCAGGATTATGGGTCCAGTTTCGACATGGAATGCTTTCAATTTGCTCACGGAGTTGGCTTGGTTTCAAAATGGCATCATATGTAGAGCTACGACTTCTTGGAGTAAAGTTGAAAAAGTGTGACAAAGTGACACACTGACATTCGCATTTATTAAATAGAAGAAAGAAAAATATTTTCATGTTAAAACAATGCGATACCATGAATTATCTGGTTTGTGTCACATATGGAGTTATAGTGTGCAAGGTTTATTTCCTGTACGCATCTAAAGTTTATAACTCTATTGTTATTATTAGTTAGTGTGTATCAAAAGTATTTTCGTTTTTTACAGACGTTTATTCCAAGACCTATTTTATGTATGCATCTAAAAATTCTATGAATCCACCTTATTTGTATTATTGTTACATTTGATAATAATATCATCATCACTATGATTCAGCCGTACCATTTTTTTAAGATGTTATAATGACGGATAAAAGTCTTGAGATTGTGGAAATTCCGAGATATTAAAGTAGGCCTCAAAACCTCTGAAACTGTTCGAAGAATTCCAGAAGTAAAAAGGAAATGAAACAGTATTTGACCCTCTGCTATCCAAAATTGACTGAAGTATTTTAAGCATCGATACATGTCGTTTGAAACAAAACCCAGGATTGGATGACCATTAGTTATCGATTCAGATACTTGCAAACACAATACAAAACCGGTTCACCATGGTGGGGGTGGGGGCTTTCAGAAGAACTAAGATCAATAATTCTATCCTACATTTCCAGTGACCGGTTCTATGAAGGCAGGTAATATTTAGGAACCTATTCTGCTTATTGTCTTTTCAATCTGAGAATGGAAACAAATCACTTTATAGTATTAAAAAGAATTAAACATGTAGTATCATATGCAAATTACATAGACAAGTGTAAATAGAGAACAACTGGCAAACATAGGGAACATCTATGCCTAGTAAATCCGATTGCTATTCAGGGCACGCAAAACTATACTACGACTACCACTATGACGAGAGGTATTCAAAACATAACAAAACTATTTTGATATTTTAATAGAAAACATTTATTTATTAAGATGTTTCCAGATTGAAATTCTGTTCTCATCATATTTCAGTTCATGGATTCGACTGGAATTCGAACTCAATCCGAGTCGCTATCCATTACTCCACCATACGGACTGAGAAATCGGAGAGCCGAGTTCGAATTCCAGTCGAATCCATTACATTTACTTACGTGCTAATACCCTTGGGAAAGGTATGAATTCTCTTCTTCTCCCCCCAGCTGTGGGTAAAATAGCAAGACAGGCCGGGTTCTATAGCATTGGATGGTAACTGGTCTGCCGCAGAAAGAAATGGCAACCTACTACGGGAAAAAATCTGCCTCGTCAGTCAGTATCGAAAGATACATGATCGTCTAAGCGTATATCACGCATGGTACATAACTGACTGACTTAATAATAATATTGAATAATAAAAAAAGAAAAAATACATTTTTCCATGATGCTAAGAATAAAGAAACTGGAAATAGGATTACCCCACTTGGTGTCGTCAAACGCCGTTAGGCGGCGCTGGTTGAGTCTATAAAAAGACAAACATTTTCCTGTCTCGCTCTCTTTCTCTTCACGATATAGAACCACATGGTCATTACGTTCCCACTGGGAATGTCAGTTTCCCCAGTTCATTGACACTTATCACTTTTCAACACATCTACGTCTCTTCCAAAACCTCCATCTACGAAGTAAGTCAAGCTTTCTCTTTGGTCTTTCCAACTCAACGCAAGGCTGACTTGAGTGCGACTATTGCAATGAAGTTTATACTGACTTGCCCTAACTTCTGAATCAAGAAAAAGAAAACGGACATCCTATAACCATAATTAAACCTTTCAACGATAAAGTACAAATTTTCCTTTGGCTGTTCTAACCCTGCGCAACGCTGACTTGAACTCGACCATGAATACGATGCTTATAATTACCCTAACTCCTGGACCCAAATAGAAAACAGAGACACCTAAGAGACATTAAGAACTTTATTTCACTACAGTGACCATAAAAAAGAATAAAACTGTAAGTAGAAACCCAAGTTTTGTTTGCTTCTTCTTAATTATCGTATGTGACCACGTACCACATCTAAAATACACATAAATACTCAACTTTGTAAATTCCATAGATACACCGTACACGCTAATAAGACAATGAACAAAGAAACAGGTTTTGTAAACTTTTACCAATAAAATTGTAGTTACTGCTTTATTCATTAACACCTTGCTTGGAGTGAAATGATTTAAAAAATGTAAATAATTAATTTGATTAAAATACCGCGTTTCTGCCTGAATATCTGGGCTGAGTAGTTACAGAGCCGGTGCATACTAACCTTGAACCGTCTGATTGGGAGACCAAGCCTGATTGTGGGGGCCCCAAGCAGTGCTTTGTGACCCTCACTATCTTACCAACATTTGTTTTTTCTACCAACATTTATATACGTTACAAATTAAACTAAACACAACTATTAAAGGATGAAAAATTTTCGCGGATTTTGACGTCATTCTGTGGGAGGGGGTCCAAATCCGTGAATTTGTTTTGCTCACGGTAAGTCTCGAAAAGACATATAAAATTCACCATTTTAACCCATAATGCTGAATGTGTTAAAATTCTTCAACTTTTTAACAAGAAAAATCTCAAGTTGATGTTAAAAAAATGCGGCAAAACATTATTGATTGATTTAAGATGGAATGATCTATTATGACATGTCTCTAATTTGTATTCAGATACATTGTACTTATTTTCGATTTTTCTCGTTAAATTTTTAGATAATCTGAAGTAAATAGTGAAGTTTATATACAAAGAGTTAATACATTTCTGTATGGTCCCCGTTCGTTGAACGAAGGACATCTGAACTGTAAAACATACATTCTTAAAATAAAATACCTTCATCAATAGTCGCAATGTCGGCCAGGACCGGAGCTTACTACCCCCTCCCACTGTTTTTTTTTTGGGGGGGTAGGAAGCCTGATTTGGGGCTCTGAGCAGTGCTATATACGTTACAAATTAATCTAAGCACAACAGATGATTATTAAAAGATGAAAAATATTTTGACGTGATTCTGGGTTTTTTTTTCGTTCATAATCCGTGAATCTGTCTTTCTCATATTAAGTCTCAAAAGCACTATACAAAAGAATCATAAATTGGAGCACAAAGCCTTTGCCCGACCCCCCTCATGTCCTTATCTTATTCTTATTATCAAAACGTTTCGGTCATTGTGTCATCTGACCGTTTCTGTAGATCAAAGTAATCTTCAGGAATTTCGAACAGGATCTTTTATAGGAAATAAACCTTATTTCCAACACAATTACACAACCACATAGATGCTATATTAAAACATGCCCAAACTTTATTTTCTACCCAATAACATACAATATTACAAACATGACAAAAAAGATTCCACAATACATCGCACACCATTTAAATCAAAGTGTCTATTGTTTAAAAATAACATCACCATGTGAAATCTGTCTATATTTCTGAGATATTATGTACACTATTTACAGTGTTTGGACTATCGTCCACGTCTTTGTTGCCATATTTATCACAACGTTTCGGCTGTTGTACACTCCGGCCTACTGCAGGTGATTGGAATGTCGAACTGAACCCTTTATTCCACTCACTGGGGTAGACTGTTCTAGAGGACACATGGCACAGTGGATAAAGGCGTCAGTTAGATCCAGTGACAGGACCCAAAGAGTGTGAGTTCAATACCTGGTTAAGGCGGTGGAGAATTGGAGAGGGGAATTAGCAGGAGATAACTGATAACTGACATTCATTAGACATGGCACGTGGAACTAGAACAGTCTACCCCAGTGAACGAAATAAAGGGTTCAGTTCGACATTCCAACCACCTGAAGAAGGCCGGAGCGTACAACGGCTGAAACGTTGTGATAAACATAGCAACAAAGATGAGGACGATAGTCCGAGCAATGTAAATAGTGTGCCATGTGAAATATTTAACCAATCAGAGAAAAACTAAAACCTTATTTTTCTCGACCCTTCTTTCGGGAAAATATCTTATGAAAACAGATTTCGATTTTCAAGATCAGAGATACGACTGTCTCGAGGCCGTTGAGAAGACGTAATTACATAGTTTTTCTTTCTCACCGGCGCGTGCTGAAAGAAACGTGTGTCAACGACTTCAAACGAATTAGCTACAACAAAAGCATGAGAAACGGCTAGTGGAACTTCACTGACGATCATGCTTCACCAACTTCAAACGAATCATCATCAACCGCAACAACAAAGACGGTCAGTGAATCTTCGCTAACGATAAAAATCTTTTCTCAAGCATAGATTTTCTGTGGACCAACTATTTAAAAGTTTTTTCTAAACCGTAGTTTTTTCTGTGTACAAATTACCCAAAGACTTTAACTCAACTATAGACTATTTTTGCTCCTTTTTTTTTACTCTTTTAAATTCATATACATATGTTTTTAAATACATGTGATTTATTTAACAGGCATGAGACTATGTTTCCTTTATTTTATTACTGTGTGGAAATCAGACGTTCGAATTTTTTATATTGTCGTGGGATTCTATGATGTTCGTGTGAAAATAAGTCACCACTTTGCTGTAGAATTTTACAGACACTATTAATATGAGTGTGTGGACGTTTTATAGTAAATATTTATGAGTTCCTGGAACATTTGTCCCACAAACAATATTGGCGGATTCATGTGAGTCAAGGTAAAAAATAAGAACACAAAACAATGAATTTAAAACAAATAATAATTTTTTTTTTTACAGCAAGTTTCACCCTGTACAAAGCCTGAGGTCACTCAAGGTAGAGAGTTATGTTAAGAGACAATTTGTATGGATAGGTGGGGGAGTTAACCTTAGCCTTGAACAAGTTAAGACTGTAGTGAGTTTTGGGAGTTGATTCCACAGAACAGCGGTTCGTGAGAAAAAACTGTTCGAGTGGAGCTTCTCACCGATGAAATACAGAGAGAATGTGGAAGATTTGCTACTATTTAAATTGCATGACATGTCCTTGCCATGATGGTTTGAACTGGCAGGACCAGGGAATGTAGTTCATCCGAGTATTTTCCATGGAAGTAGTGATAGAGCAGCGAGAAGCTTTCCACATCCAACCTGTGAGAGAGATGTTAGATTGTGGAGAATAATTTGTCCCTCACAAAGGATCGAATATGTTTTGGGACTTTATCAAGGCTGAAAAATAAGTTCTGGGCAGCTCCTGCCCAAATATAACAAAAGTACTCCATTTTTGGGCCTGATCTGGCTCTTGCAAATGTCGAGGGTAGCAGGAGTCAAATACTTACTAGAGCGATACAGGGAGCTGACCATTTTACCTGCATCCTTAACAATGGTTATATGTATATTATTAGATATGCTTTAAATATTTTCTTTCTTTTAAAAATATTAAGAGCCTGATACAGGATTCTATGATGTTTGGGTAAAAATAAAACACCACTTTGTTGTGGAATTTTACAGACACTAATAATATGAGTGTGTAGACGTTTTATAGTAAGTACAGTGCTGTTTGATAAAAGTGAGTCACTTGATTTTTTTTACTTAAAATTTTTTTCGCCTATTGTTTTTGGGGTCAAACTAATTTTTAATCTTACTAATATAAAGACCCCTTCCCGACCACCTAGTAAAAAAAAGTTTACTCACCCTAAGGTATTCTATTGATAATTATAATTTTGGATATAAATGAGATTTAGGGAAAAAACTCTGTGCAAAAAAAGTGACTCACTTATTTCCTGCAACTAGTAATCAATAGAAAAATAACCGAATAGCTTAAAATAAAGAAAAATAGAGGTATTTATATTAGGTAATATAGTTCGAAATATTTAATAATCTATGGGTCCTCCTTTATTTCGAATAACCTTTTCAACCCTTTTTGGCATTGACTTGATTAGGTTCTGGCAAATCTCATCTCCAAGCATTGAATTCCATTTGGATATGAAATTCACAATCAAATCCTCTTTGTTGCTCAACTGCTTTCTCGAGAGCCTGTACTTTATAATGCTCCATAAGTTTTCTATGGGATTGAGGTCAGGAGATTGGGGCGGCCGTGTCATAACACTCACCTGCTTCTCATCAAAGTATTCCTTCATCAATTTTGATTTGTGACAGGGAGCATTATCCTGCATAAAAATGAGCTTGGTGGGGTCGATTTGCACCCTTTCAGCAGAAGGGAGCAGACAAGATTCTAAAATTATCTTGTACTGCTCGCTCCTGAGGGTCTTTTCAATAGGTTTTAAGAAACCAGTTCCAGGAAAAGAAAAGCATCCCCAGAACATTATACTGAGCGGATTCTTGACAGTACTTACTGCTAAATTCAAAGAGCTTTCAAAGCTTCTTCTTCGTATTTTAGATCCTTTGAATTTAGCTCAACTTTCGTTTCATCGGAGAAGAGAACATTTAGTGAAAAAAACAATCGGAGTCACTTTTATCGAACAGCACTGTATTTACGGGTTTCTGGAACACTTGTCCCGCAAACAATATTGGTGGACTCGTGTGAATCCGGGTAAAAACAAGAAACACAAAACATATCAATTTAAAACAAACGTCAATTAACAAAAATATTTGCATGTGTACACAATTATAATGAAAGAAAAAAACATTAAAACTAGCAATAAGGATTTATGCGTGTATGAGAGAGTTCAAAAGTCGACAGAGTACAATGGAAACAAATATGCTCCATCGGCAGCGTTCTTATTCTACGTTCGGCTGCATCTGAAAGCAAGAGTTTATTTAACTCTGAATTAACAGAATATGTGGCATAAGGACGAAATGGGGAAAGAGGTCGGTCTTCTGTCTTAACTTTAAACTTAGCTAGCCACAAAAGCTGACCCAATCATTCTAACAATATTCCTTGCACCAAAACGACACATACCTTTCTCACCACACCCACTATAATACCTCAATGTCTCAATGAAATACTAACTAGAGCCCATATGTACAATGTATCATCTGTGGGGGGAAGGGAATAAAACAACACTATTAATTTTTTTTAAACTAGTCCCAATGAGTTTACACAATGAAATAAAGCTATTTACAAGAAACTAAACAAAATGATGTTAGTAATAAAAAACCCACATTCTCTAAATGTGGCAGAAACATCAGTTAACTGTACGAAATCAATGCGAGACTATAATAAAATGAAAAAGATCATTCGTCTGAAAGCAAGAGTTAAAAAGAGAGAATATGATTGCCTTTTTATAGACTTCAAGAGCGCCCTCTAACGCGTTTTTGGCAAAGCCAAGTGAGGTAACTCTCAATATATATAAAAAAAAAACTTGACTACAGAATTTCTTACACCTTTATTTAATCTGCGTGGTTCTAGGATTTTTTACGTAAATTAAATTTATTTTTGGAAAAGTAGTGGGGGTACATTATTATATCAGATCTGGGTGAAAAAAAATGGAAATTACGGGTTATTTGTCGCCACATTTCACCTCCGACATCTGGCTAGGATATAAGACTGTAGTGATAGAAAAATATCATTATTTCAAAAGTCAAAACAAAAGAAAAAAAAATAGTAAGCTAAACGTTGGCAAATCATTTTGGTTTGCCATAAAGAAATAAAAACAAAAAGATAAGGAGAAAATAAATAAATAAATAAAAGCGACCAAAAGGTTATCATTCTTAAAATGTAGGTGAAGAAAAAGGGATTGTCAAACGAGTCATTTCTGGGACCAATCAAAATCAAGAACAATTCGGGAATTAATTCTATTGTTTTACAAAAAGTGTTAAATGCAGATAATGACGGGCAGACAAAATGGACCAGACCAGCCGCTGAAAAGAATTTCATCCGCTGTCCCTAATCCTCAAGCTTCGGACACACCTAAAAATTCCACAAAGGGAGTCAAAAGAGTTACTTTACTACTATCAAGAAATACTTACATACCCACATACACATACAAGAAAGACTTCCCACTTACTGTTTGTTTTTTTTTGTTTTCTCTCTCTCTCTCTCATATATATATATATATATATATATATATATATATATATATATATATATATATATATATATATAAATGACGAAGAATATTGTTGTGTGGAAACCTAGCACCCCTCTTGAAGATGAACTTGTCTGCGTCTGTGAACAAAGACTTTAAATAGTGACATGTCAGTTGACATGAGAGAGACAGAAAGACAGAGAAGTTCTTTCTCTCGGCGACTGTCGAACTCTCTGCATTAGCAGAGAGGGACCCGGACGAAGCTTTGCCGAAGGGCAAGGTTTCGTCCGGGGTGGTAGACAGCCCTTGAACCCGTCTGGGCGGGTTCAGAAAGGCCATATTTTTGGCCGAGCCTACTGGCTCGGAGGTACCCACTTTAAACCGGCCTTGTGCCACATTTTATCCTCGTGGGTGGAGAGATAAATACAGACAGATAGACAGTTCTTAGAAGACAGAAGTTCTTATTGACTACTCAGGCGATTTCTGTACCTTTTTACCAACCTATTAAAACCCCTTTTATTGTTACGTGTTATTTGGCGTTTGTTTCTACTAACCCCAAATCAACATCATAACAAATATTCATGAATATTAAAGGTTTTCTTCGTGATTATTATTATTATCATTAATATTTTCTTTGATTTCTGGCGTTTACACATTTCTTTCCGGGTCCCGCCAAGGGACCTAAGGTTAGAAATGGCATCATGATACTTTCCACTTTACATAGATAAAAGCCCTTCGTTAAGTGTGGGCTGTACTTGTCAGTCAGAACAATTTTTTCCATCTCCTTGAGGAAATGGACTCCCAGGAATACCTTCAATTAGTCTACTGCAATCTTTTCCAACCAGTCCTAGGGCTCATTAGAATTATCCCTACCAGTCAAAAAACTGGCAATTCTTATACTTATCTATCTATATATATATATATATATATATATATATATTACAATGAATCATTCATACAAAAAATAAATTAGTAAAGCTAATGATTTAAAATGGCGAAATCCCTTCGCTAACAAAATTTTAAAGGTGCATTAACCTATCAATCACTCGATGAATGTTATGATCCTCATTTTTTTTTTTTTTTAAATTATAAACTGTACAAGGGCTTTCTTAAGTACGCAAGTACTTTCGACTGTACATTCAGGCATGGAAATTATTTTGTTTATGTTAAAATTCAGGTAGCATCCGAGATGAAAAATTATAAAAAAAATATAATGCGAATCAAATTTTTTTATTTTTTTATTTTTTTTTTTAATGTGTATTGATAACGGGTACAAACTTTTATATGCTATGGACTAAAAGACTTTCAACTTCAACACGAGAACTTTCTGATAGGAACTTATGAATTTTTTTTAATATTATTATATATTTTATTTTGAGAGATATTTTTTTTTATCGGTACATGCAATATGTATCTTTGTATTATCTTTGCATCCATTTTTAAAAGGTCATAAATTGGTGTATATTTGGATAAAGGGCGTTATCCGAAGATAACCACCTGTAAACAAGTAAACGAAACCCCATACTTTGGTGACTTACACACATCTAAACAGCAATTCATTGACCCCCGCAAGACCACCGAGCTGGAGGAGGCTGTCTTCCAACATTTCAAGGTTAATCATCGATACTGTTTCGTTGACGCAGATACCGGAGTCCACACTCGGAATATCGAACGTCTGAGGCAATCAATCAGCAAAGTGGAGGAACAAGAAGCGTCACCGAGGAACAACCATCCTGAAACCTACTTGCCCGAGTTTGTCTAAAAGGCAACTGCCCGATGGAGTCGACCCATTCGCCGCGTTCATGCCACCCGAATAATACGATTAATGTTTATTTGGAGAAATAAATAGAATTTAAGAAACAAATTGAATACTTTTTACACATCTGTATTTGTGAAAAAGTTGAAAAATTAATTTATAAAATGGCGACAGATAACCCACAAGTACGAAAAAAAAAAAACTGATAAAAATGAAATAATAAAAAAATTAAAAAAAACAACAGCGATAGAAAACCGAATGAGGTCGGCTTGGTTATTCATCTCTCGATACACTGGACGTCAAAAATTTAAAATAAATCTAAACGTCTCTCTTTTTTTTTCCTTTTTTTTTTTTTTAGCGTTTTCGATGTGAAATTGTAGCCAGTGTTTGTTACATTTCTCATCCTACCCAACTCCGCCTTAAGACTGTCACCATCGATAAAAAAACAGAAAAAAACAAAAAAAAAAAAAACAATCAGACCCCCCCCAAAAAAAAAACAAACAAAAAAAAACAATATTTCTGGAGAAGTTTGTTGTAGGGACGAGACGCGTTACGTCGGAGCACATGGGTGTAAAGACCCCCTCCCCCCTCACCTCCGACTCAAAATCGTAGGTCCATAACAATTGTTCTACCTGGCCTCCTTTCTGTCCTGGCCTATATACGCACAACTGCAGAAAGGAATAAATAAATAAACATTTTCAAAAGAAAAAGGAAGATATCCTGGTGTGTAGCGGCCCACAGAGGAGTTGCCACGTAAATAAAATATAGGGAATATACAGACAAACCTCTCATCAACGGAGGGGGATTTGTGGTCCGTTAAAACCGATTATCCGTAGATGGGAAGGGATTATTTTTGAGTTATAAAACCGTTATAGTAACTAGCAGTAGTTATGATCATAATGTAAATACTATAAACATGTATATATGGCATAAATAAATACTTAATATAGATATATTAATCAAAATAACAAAAATAATAGATTTCTCACAGCTACTTTCTCACGCACGAGCTGATGTATCATACTTTATATACTGTACACCCATGTTTGTTTACAATTGGAAAGCCCGTCACCACCGCCAACGATTACTTTGAGAATTAATACGACTCATTCCGCAGTTGTTCAGTCTTTTCTTCTTCCTCTTTTTTTATTTGAGGGTTGCCTTCTGATTAGTTGAAAGATCTGCATAGAGAGAAAAGAGTAGAAAAGAAGAGAGAAAAAGAGATATGGTTTTTAAAGGAAAGCAAATGCCTTATTTCAATTTGAATTCCTTTTTTTAATATTTTCTTATTTTATTTTTACATTTGGGCTCACCACAGTTTCACGTTGTCTTCTCCACTGTTTGGAATTCAGAGATTTCCTTCTTCTAAACTGGCTGTTACTTGCTTCGGTAATTAGTTGAAGATTCGTCTCCAGCTAAGCTAGTCGAACTCTCTGCCTTCGAGCAGAGAGGAACCCAGATGAAGATATGCCGAAGGGCAAAGTCTCGTCTGGGATGGTAGAGAGCTACCCGACCCCGTTTTTTACGGGGTCAACGGGAAATTTTTGCCCGAGCTTATTGGCTCGGTTTTAACCCGCATTATAAAAAAGGCCTTGTGCCACATCCTGCCTCGCGGGGTGGTGGGATAAATAACCTGGCTGGTACCCAAGGCCTCATAGCTAAGTAATGTTCTTTCCCGAAATTTGATAATGAGACACTCAGTGAAGAAGACCGATTCGCTTGTAGCGGACCGGAGGTTTACGTGTTGTTAAATTAGGAACACGTGCGTTTATTCCTGCTAGAAGAAGGTCCACTACAAGAACATGGCGGACTCAGAGACTGAATCCATCATAAAGAAGTGTAAAGAAAACCAACAAGACCGATATATATATATATATATATATATATATATATATATATATATATATATATTAAACAACAAAATTTACAATTGACATAGACATTAAACATTTGTGTTTGTGTGTGAACGTAAAGAGTTTGTATTTTGGTGAATGTTCGTACGTACGTTCATGTGTGTTTCATGGCGTTTTCCCACAAGTGGGCAAAACGCAGATCTTTGCGATAGATCACATTTTTAAATGTGTCTGCTGAAATCTTACTTATTATAAAACGCAGATTGTGTGTGTGTGTGTGTTTGTGTGTCTGTTACGTTTATATATTGGATCGGATTTCCTACATTTTTCAACCGATTTCAGCAAAACTTCACAGGACTACGTAAAATTACCTTGCGGTGGTTCTAACAGCGCCAAAAATTGGAAAAACACAATTGTTTTTGCACAAAATCAATTTGAAAAGACGATTAAGAGGCATTAATTAAAGGGGAACAACTCATATCGAGTTATACTTATAAAACCCAGGTTGTTTGTGAGTGTGTGTGTGTGTTCGTTTATATATGAGATCGGATTTCCTTCATTTTTTAACCGATTTAAACAAAACTTCACTGGGGGTGGGCAGGTAGTGTTTCTTATTGTCTTGCACACGTTTTTCTTTATTTTTACATTCAGAATGCTTTAAAAATTCCATTTACAAGACAATTGCTTATAATAAAATTCTATTCAATCGGTAGACTCATAACGATTGAAAACAATGTTTTTGTTTGGGTTTGACCAATTCGTAAAAAAAAAAAAAAAAAAAAAAAAAACTAAGACATGCGTTTCCGTCAACCTTAAACAATAATCTTTGTCAATTTTATTTTTCAGTCTTTATGATGGTCGATACTTGATCTATCTCTTACTGCTACATCCCCGGGCTCTACTGCTAGTGCAAAATAAAGAGAACGAGGCAAGAAATCGCCCAGTATTTATAGTGTAGGGAGAGCGACCCCTAGTGAACAATTAGGAAATTAAGGAGGAGTTAACTCCGACACGCTACTATATTTTATTTTTACTATTTTAAAAATGTTACTCTTGAATAAATGTTGTCGTCTAGATTGTTTGTTTAATACACGTTCTTTTGAGAATGTATTTTTATGATGGCCAGACGCTTTATGAAAAAAATAGTTACACTTGTATATCTTTTTCGGCTCAGTAATTAAAAACCGCCAACATTTGTGAAGGCTCTATCTCCAGTTTATGGAAAATTATTTTTTTTCATATATACTGATCAATGAGAGGCGTGGTCTCAAGCCCCGGTAAGAACCCGGATGGGGCCCTTTATGAGCCTAAGTTTCTGAATAAATAGAACTCACGTCAGTAGATGGGTGCGCAGACTTTTTGATAGCAAGAGGACAAGACAAATTAACATCAAAGGGCAGAAAACATCGAGCATGAAGAAGGCACAAGGTTACCAGCTAGACTAAAGAACATTGAAAATTATCCTGTATCTACATAATTAAGAACGAAAAGAATTCTAAGAAATTTGTTGCCCAAGCACGAACTGTGTGAGTTTAAAATGGACTTTTCAAAAATTATTATATGTCACTCACAGAGACGCAAATAAAAGTAGGTGTTTTCGTTTTACTTCTGAAAGGTGGTTGCACCTTTGTTTTCTACCTTCTTGAATTGTTTTTTTTTTTTTTTTTTTTTTTTTTTTTTGTCATTTTAAAAATCATTGTCTTTTTCCAAACTGTATTTTTTTTTTATCATTTTTTGATGGTAATCCTTTTATTAGAAATTGTTTTAACTGTCTTAGGCTCACAAAAGAACATTTTTGTGCAAACTTTGTACTGAGTTGGTGCATAATTATCAGGCGTTTTTTTAAACAATATTCATTATGAAAAAAGAAACATGACAATTCAACAATAACATTTTTAAGTGATTATCCCGGAGCGTATGATTATCGACACACATTTTTATAACCTGAAAATAAAATAATATTTTTATTAAAAAAAATGTAAGCAAAAGAGCAATTTTTGTTAACAACTAACTCGTCTACAAAAACGCCTGATAATTATGCACCAACCCAATATTTGTACCTTTTTCGTAATTGTGTAATAAATGATTTTCCTTTAAAATTTTACACAGTGGTTCAGTCTTATTTGTGATTTGCACCTATTATGACTTGCTATTCCTACTAGCCCTGTTTTTTGTGTTTGACACAAGAACTTAGATTTGGACCAAGATTTTGGTAGAGGATAAATTTTTTATACTACAGGACAGTACACAGTACACAGTACACTTGTTCTTAAAACGAGCCTGTTCTGTTTACGCTACGGAAGGCACGAATTTTAATTGTCTCCCTATTTCTTGTACTAAGCCTCATTTTTATTCCATCTTTGAATTTTTGTGCAAAATAACGTTCGTTATCTGATCGGCTATTTTTAATCACTCGGATCTTACCACGATACAGAAGTTTTAAGTTACATTAGTACATTGTTCTTATAAAATCGTTAATATTTTTATCTTTAACAACAAAGTTGTAAATAAAATAAAGTAAAACCGAAATTAAGCTTTTTTTTTGTCGATGTTCATCGGGATATTCGCGCATCTGACAAAATTGAACTTGGAATAACCAATCAATGACGCCGAACTGATGACGTAAAGAACTTTATAGCAAATTGACAAATCAGCTGTGGCCAATTTGTGACGTAAGCAACCCGGCAGCGAAGTGACATCTATGGCCCAAACCCTATGTTTTTCAACCAACCATCAGTAGTCGGTTTTTCAGTTCACCTCAGAAGTCAAGCCGTTTTTTTTTGTCCCCCCTTTTTGTGTGCCAAAACAATGAATGAATGGAGGTTTTAGTTTTTTGGCCATCAATGTTGTTTGATTAACTGGACTTCAAGAAATTTATTTTTGCAAAGGAATATCTACCATTAACAAACACACCGACTTTCTCCTAGCTAATTCAAGAAGTTGAATGCTCCAAAAAATAAGCATAGAAAGTTGTAGGTTCAAAAAATAAAACCTAAATAAAAAAAAGTACGTATTATTTAATTTAATAATTATTATTATCATCCATCCTTTTATGCCTGTCTGTAAAATTTTTATATATATTTTAAAAATAATTCTAAAAAAGTTTAATTTCTCTTTCTTTCTTTTATTTTTTTTTTTAAACAGTGGATCAATGCACAAATAGCCAGGGGAGGCTTTCAAAACTACGGTATTACGACCAGATTCGTTCTCTAAACAAGAAAACATGCTTGGATGGCGTTAACTAAGCATAGTACATTTTTTTAAGTCTACAAATCAACTACCTTTCGTACCAAGTAAACTTGAGAGAGAGAGAGAGAGAGAGAGTTTAAAAGAAAGAAAAACCTAGTAGTCAGAGAGCGTAATTTACAAATCACTCCCCCAACAACATGTTTCTTTCTTCTTTGTAACAAGGGACGGACAGGTAGGCGATCTACATGTACAACACACGATCGACAAAGCCTAAAGCAACAGGCCGAGTGTGTGAGAAGGAAGGAAATTATTTTAAAATGTAAGTGGTAGTTTGTGAGTGAAAACAAAACATTTTCACTACCACAATCTCCAGGCACCTCCACTTAAACACGACACACACACACACACATACATCATACACATAAAAAATCACTCCTGTTTTCTAATTATCCCACGGATAAATCCTTTTCTCAATACAGTGCACTGTGATCACCTGTGTATATATATTTTTAAAAAGGTTTATATCGATGGGTTAAAACATTTTTCGTTTGATGGTAAAAAAAAAGAGATCTTATCTCTTTTTAGCAGTTCTGTACAATATTGCCAGGAAAAAAACAAACAAACAAAAAACAAGTAGTGACTGGGTTATCTTCGTTATTTTAAAAACCTTTTCCTACCTCTTCCGAGAGGTGTGTCTACGCTACCTGTATTGTACATAAATTAGAAATCTCCTCTTTTTTTTCATTCATAGTTTTAAGAGGAGGTTTATTTTGTTGGGGGTACTTTTTTTACTTTGAAAACAGATCATTAAAGATGTTTTTTCTCTCTCTCTTTGAATGAAGGAAGGAAAAAAAAAAGTAGGAAAAACCCCAAGTCGACTTTACTGAGGAAAAATAGTAACTGGTATTTATTTGAACAAAAGTACAAATTGTGGCACAAGGCCAATAAAGGGAGGAAAAATAGTAACTTACTGAAAGAAGAATCGAAAAAAGTAAACCGTTGTTAACTTTAAAAAGAAGACTACACAACATTTTTTTTTAATTAACAAAGAACAACAACAACCAATAACTTTTCAATCATGTCTTCGAAAAAAGAGAGGCGAAGTACTTTGGCTTCTATCTGGTCTCGGCCAACTGTCCACGAATTGGATTTTTTCGACAAGGGCAAGTACCTGGTAGTGACTTCAACCTATAAAGATATTGTACGATGGTGGATGAGTGTTTTAAAGGTGTTCTACCCACAGGATTCCTACCGAGAGAAAGGGGACCTAATAAAGATGAAACCCTCTCCGGGGGTAACCCTCAGACTGAACAAAACGTCTGGCATTTTGAAGATTGAAGGAAAGAACCATTGGACTTGGTTCGTGGATAACTTCGCAAATATTCTTGAACAAGGAAATGCTGATGCAGAATCTCTAACCGAACATTCTGATAGTTCAGTTACAAGATATTTACATTTGGATAAAAATCTAGAAGAGGTAAGTAAAAAGTTTTATTTTAATTAAAATTATTTTATTTTATTTTATTTTTTACAAGTTTATAAAATTTCGTTTCATATCGTCAAACTCAAAAAAAAAAAAAAAAAAAAAAAAAAGTATTTTACCACTTTACCAGTATCGAAGTTACTCTACAGATCTTTTTTCGTAGGGACCCACTTGGCTTGACACACAGGCAGTTGTTTGAATTCGATCCTTACAGGTTTTATTAGCCTTGTAGCAAAATAATCTATTTTTAACTTTATTCATTTAGTGGTGGTGCAAGTTTGTCTTTTTTTTTTTTTTTAAATCTGAAAGGACTTTTTTGTTTGAATTATAGGAGAAATTCAGAAAATGATAATTTAAATTTTTTTTTTTATATACCAAAAAACAATGAGAATAAAAAAAAAGCAATGGAAATTGATTTCCTCTAGTTTACTAAAGTAACTTTATTTTATTTTTTTTATAAATTCAATAATTAACGAATGCCAAAAAAAGTCTTATTAAATTTTATTTTAATAATTATTTGAATTTTAGATTTTTAAAATGTGGGTGTCTAGTCCTGAAGATTTTTCAATTGATTTCTTTTTAAATTTTATCTGTTTGCAAGCTTTTTAAAACACACAAAACAGGGTTCTTAGAACTTCTAAGAACCTCGTTTTTAATGGAATTTCCTTCAATTCTACTTAAAGATAAAAAATAAAATGAAACAAACGGAATAAACCTCTCCTTGAGATTGAATCGTTACTTTTATCACTAATGATGGGTTGCGTGCCAATTTGAATTAAATAATTACTACACCTCAAAACAAAACCTTTGATAGAAAAACTAAATCGGTGTAACCCGGATATAAGAGAGTTGTCGGGACTGGAGAAGAAGTCTCTTATATCCGGGTTTGGTCTATTTTGTTTAGGTAAAAATGGCTCTAATTTGGGACCAGATAAAATCTCTCTTATATCCGGGTTTCACTATTTAGTGTACTGTACAACATCCATTGATTTTTTTTTTTTTTTTTTTTTTTTTTTTTAATGAATTATAGAAAATTATTTTTTCTTAAAGCCTGACATTTGAAAAAAAATGCTTGGTTTTCTAAGGCTGAGAAGAAAAAAAGTGAAAAAACCCATCTAGAGAAAGAATGAATTGTAAAGAAAGTCATAGAACTAAAAAAACATTGAATATGTTGTTTCAAAAGTAGAAAATAAAAAAAATCATTAACGTTTTGTATGGTGTTAAATGAACCGCAAGTATATTTTAAAAATGTGGCTTTTATTGTCAACATAATTATTTAAAAACATTACTTATTTTTAATTTTAAATGTGACTTTTTCCTTGTCACGATGAAAGCAAGGTTTACGTCATCACTTGATCTTTCTCTGTAAGACACGAGTCGAATGGCTCTTATTTCAATTGTTAATTAATCAACGTTTCGCCTTTTATTTTGATAATAAATAATAATATCGTTAGAAATTGGGAAAAAAGTTTTATCATCTTTACACATTTGTTAAATTTATTTTATATCGAAGGTGAATGTATTCATAGGTATTTCCCAAGACCACACCTAACTTTCATTTTTTTTTTTTAACTGTAACATTATTTATTTTAAATTGAATTTGAACTTAATTTAATATTTTTCCTAATGCAACGTTGCTATTTCAAATTCCAAAATATAAACCTAATTTAAGACTTGGTCACGCTAAAATTGCAGCTTTAATAATAAAAAAAAATCAATTTGTATATAATTTAAAAAAAAAATATTTTGAAAAAAAAGATAATCTAAAAGAGAAAAGGTCGTAGAAGTTCGGTAAGTAAAAGGAATTGTTTTGACATATTTTTTGTCCTATAAATAATAAATTTAACTAGCAATAATAATCACGTGTATCATTAAAGTTGTTGACATTCCTTTAACATTTGTCACTTCGATCTATTTTGAATTTATTTTGACAACCTACATGCACCTGTCGTCTCCAAACCTGGCTATTTTTATCACATTTTATCAATTTGTGTTTTTAATCGGAATTACCAAGTTTTTTATGCGATTTGAGAAGTAAACATTCTGTATTCGTGGAAAGAAAAACTGTTCGGTAATAAACAAAAATAGTTCTGATTCACTGGAAAGAGGTATTATTAAGTTTAGCGCTTCAAATTATTTCTGTATACCAAACACTGAGTTACCTTGCTTACACTACCCTTATTTGGAGTTGTACAATATCAGCACTGCAACCAGAGATAATTTTCAAAATTTTTATTTATTACACGGAATAACACGTTCCATATCACAAAACAAAACAAAAAAAATTTATTAAAATTAAATTTTTTAAAAGCTAAATGAGGAATCCAGTTTCCTAATGTAAATTAAATTTATACGAAATCAACAAAACAAATCAATGTGATTTCTTAAAAAAAAAACATGAAAAAGAAAAAAATTGAAATTCATAATAATCTGGAACTGCTTATTAAAAAAAAAACTCCAGATTAAGAATTTCAGTTTTTTTTGTTTTTTGTTTTTTTTTAATCTTAAGTTCACGTCGTAGGATCATATTTTGTTTGGGCTTCCGTAGAAGCAATAATTTACATTTTACAATGAGTTTCAAATTGGATCCCCCACCATTAACTTTTAAAATTCTTTTTTACTTTTTTAAAAAAAACAAACAATACTACTTTTATTTTAATTTTTTTATAGTCTATATAGTGAAATAATCCCAAATACACGAAAATGAAATAAATACCTTAGATAGCACTTATCTCTTTTCCCTGATAAGACTAATGCTGATACAATGTGGGATATAAAAACAAGTGATATAAAGCTGAATGAGGTTGGTAGGTTTATCTCCTGGATATACTGCACATTCAAAACTTAAAAAGCTAAGCAAGCATGCCTTTTTTATATCTTTTAGCATTTTCAGTATAAAATCCTAGCCAACATTTGTTGCATCTCCCCATAAAAGTTAAAAAAAAAAAAAAAAAAAAAAAAAAAAAATGACATTTTGTGTCTATTATATTTAATGATCATTTTTTCTTTTTTCAAATGTGGTTGTTGTGTATGGTTAAATTAGCCCAAATTCATGTTGTGTTGTCCTAATCTCTTGTCTTTCATGAATCATTAGCAAAGGGTTTGAGTGAGGAAAAAAAGTGTTTTAAGAAGTAGTTTTATCTTTATTTTTGCAAGTTATTTTCTGAAAATTTAAATCAAATAACACTTGACACTGTAAGAAACTGTAACTTACCTAAGACTAAGAGGCTACAATGTCTCGGTTGCCTGGTTGGAGCTGCTATTTGCAATTTAGTCAAAGTGTATGTGGGGTTCTATCTCTTAAAACTATCATCATGCATGGTCAAAAACCTGAGTAAAAAGTGAGCTGTATAGATGAGCGTGAGAACAAGTCCACACTTTGACTTGTTCTGAACTGGGCTCTTTGTGACTACAAGCTATTTTGGCAGACTGAATTTAACTTTCATTTCATCATAGACAAAATATTTGACTATCAAATAATTCCACAGTTTGGTGGTACCACTACAGACAAACCACTTATGCTATGGATCCAATACATTGAGATGATATGTGACCATTGTAAGATAATGGACGTCGAGCGGATAGTACCACTGTGTCTACGAGACAGCACTCTTGTCTATACCAGCAACTGGATGGAGAAGAGAAGGTGAGTTTGCGGCGCATCAAACTGACCCTCGTAGCTGCCTAGGCTCCAAGATTCATTTGTTGTATATAATCAATTTGTAGCGCAACAACGATGAATGAGTATTTATCTGATTTACGACAATTTGATGTGCTTGTTGGAAATCGGCAGATCAAATCATGTGATATCAACATGTAATAACATGTATGGAATATTGTTTGAATTATATATGAATTCATGAATGAGGGATCTTAAGCAAATTAGTTTTGTTAATGGATTGTTGCTTAAATTATATGTAAATGGCTTCTGCATTTTTGCAATTAGATTTATGTATTCTGGTTTTACTAGAAAGGATCTCTGCTATATTTTAGTTATTGTGGTGCTGGTTGATGTGTTGTCTGATGGTACTTTGATCAGACAGGATGTCATGTGAGTCTTTATGAAAGTGTGGTTGTTGTATAACCTGTATAAGACATTATACACATACCTTGGTATGATTTATGCGAGTCAAAATCTTGGACTACAGAATATGATTTTTGACCAAAATATCCACACACGTCCACCATGAAAGGACATTTGTAAATTAGAAAAAACAACTATTATGTATGAAACACAAAACATTGCTTTTTAACTATACATGTTTAAAAGAACAATTGTGAACTAAATACCTGTTAGTCTGAAGACATTCTTTCTAGGAACAAAATGCATTAGGTCAGCTTTTTGCCATTTGTCATTCAAATTACCCACTATATATATATATATATATATATATATATATAGGAACAAATGGAGCCCATAGCATTTAATTTAAAAAAAAAGGGCTCAATACAGAGTAGAGCATTGTATTCTTTATTATAGGAGAACACTTTAAAAATTACACAATACCTCTTGTGTTTTGGCACTAAGTTGTCCATCTTCGGGCAATGGTAACTAACTGATGAGTAAACAATTATTTTTAATTTCAAAAGCAAAATACAAGATCAGAATTAAAATGAGGCTTGTGTGTTTACACTGATTAACCAATTAGATGTCACACCTATGCTAAATTCAAAATTAACCTACAAAAGAAAATTTAGATCATGTCATAATGTAGCCTGAAACAGAATCCTAGACAAGGTCATTTGTGGCAGACATGAAATTAATTCAAACTATAAGTGAGTGGCAACACCGTATCATAATTATGGACAAATATGACTTGTTCAGTTTCCCTTAAGAATCTAAGGGGAGGGGTAGGAAGATAATCAAATGTATAGCTAATTGTAACAGATTTTGTAGTTGAAAATTAAAAGCTATTTTAAGAAACCTGTGAATACAATTAAAATGTTTAAAATTAAAAAAATATAACGTCCATATAAGATGTCAATAATACCGACTAGACAGCAATACATAGCTATATTAAATCTAAATAAACAAAATAAAATAATCACTCATAGAAGATGCACCATAATTTACTTACTAATTATGACTATATGAAATAGTACTACCAAGTTCAAAGTTTAACCATATTGTAAGATGAAAGGTAAATTATGTCTGCAATTTACAGTTAATTCCCTTCTTTTGTTTAATAGAGAATTTTTATCAACAAATCTAATAATTTCTAATTTCTCATGTAAGCATAAGAAGCAAAATTCATTTAAGGATTTCCAAGTTCTAAATTTTTGTTTAATACTTTCCATTTTGCTGTAGGAGTTTTATTAACCTCTTTTTAAATTCAAAAAATATTTGGAAAAAGATGTTCTATTTCTATAAGTGTTATTGATGAAAGATAGTATATGTTGTTACCACCTAGTTTTAAAAGAATTCTTAGTACTCCCTATATAAAATTTTTCAACAGTCTGATTTTCTATTGTAGAAATAGTGCTTAGGTAAACAAGAGAGTTGGTCATACATTTGTTTTGCAATGGGCAATTGTTAAAATTTCTACAATTACATTTGTTATTATCAGCATTAGTTACATTAGAATTTCCATTATTACTCAGGTTTTTATATTTGTTTAAAATTTTATGTTTTTTATAATTTTTTCCAGATTATTGGTGCAGCTATAGTTTAGTTTTAGTGTATTTCTGTTAAATATATTACTGAGTGGATTATTTCTGGGGAAATGCTTATCAGTCAAATAGAACTTCTACCCTAATTTAGTACTAACCATTTTGCTAAATGGGAGTGTAAACCAAATGATTTTCCTGTTATTTCTTTTTCTTTGATTGCTATTATCGTGTTTTCTATACTTGATGTCTGTGCACTTGTAACCACCATTTTTTTTTAAGGCAGTTTTATAAATACTACTATACTTATTAAAGACATCTTTGTTAGAAGAGTTATTCTTAATCTTATATTCTATAGAGGAGGGTATATGTTTAATTACAGATGGAGGATGGTTAGAGTTTGGGTGAATATATATTGGGTTGGCATTGATCTTCATATAGGGTTGGAATACAGCATTAACAAGATTTAATGTAACATCAAGAAAATCTACCTGTTAAAACATTAGTAGTGATCTTAACTTTAAGGTTTAGGCTTTTTAATTCTCTATGAATCATTTTTCTTAATTTGTCAACCATAATTTTAGTAGAATTTTAGTAACATAAGACTTTTGTCTCTATATAATCCTTGTATTATCAATATTAACATCATCATAAGCACTTCGATTATATATGATAAACAAACCCACCAGGTCAGAAGTCTCTGCAGAATCTAATGATCCCATAGAAATATCAAAGTGATCATTAGAATTGTTCTTAACCCATTGTTCATTGTTGTGAATGAGAATAGATCTTCTGCAGTTCATTATTATATCCAATTCAATGTTGAAAATATTAAAGTATTCTTTGGCAAACTCCAAAGCTAAGGTAAAAAGGTCTTTGGAAATTGATGGGTAAAAGTTTATGATATCAAATTGAATAAAAGAACAGTTCATCTTATTGTTAATCCCTTTGAACCAATTGATGACATCTGTGGTACCAGTCCACTGTAAAAGTCCAAGGCGCTGTTTAATCTGCTTGTTAACTTTATCAAAGATAACTTTGCTAATTCTTCCAATTTCTGGCCTGGTAGGATTGATAATCATTGTAGGAAATTTGGTTTCGAAATCCACTTTATGTTCCTTAATCAGAACATATGATTCCTGTTGCTTATTTTAAGCTTCAGTTAGTTTTACTCACAGTATCAATTTTATCAACTAAATTAATAGTGTTATTATCCAACTTTCTATAATTTTTAGTTAAATTTTTTTTCTTTTTAATTAAAACATGATATTCTTTTGGATTAAACTTCTAGAAATTAGCTATTTTATCATTTTTATTTTGTCTGACAAATTTATATATAGTGAAGTCAATGCTCAGGTGTGACAGGCTGTTTCATGCTAGGCACAATTATCAGGCCTGATGATTGTGCCTAACATGAAACAGCCTATTGCCTCTGAGTGTATTTAGTCTGTGTATGGCTGTGTTGTGTGATTTTTATGCCATTTAATGTACACATAAACGTTTTGACTGAGTTTGAAATAAGAAATTAGAATAATACATTCTCTTCCCACTCAGCCTGGACAACCCCTCCCATATCATGTTGTTGCATTGGTTCCTGTATGATCATTGAAGTTAAGCCTGGTTATTACTTAGGTGGGTGACCATTTGAAAATACCAGGGGTTGTAAGCTTGGCCGTGCTGGTAATGTAATGGATAATGGCTGAGAATTGTTAATCAGAGCCCAGTTCCAATTCCTGTTGGCTTCATTATATTCATATATGCGCAAGTACCCTAGGGAAAGGTATGTATCCAACTCTTCTACCCCCATCAATGAATTAATTATTAAGATTTGTATCACAAACCATTATTATCTAAAAAAAAATTCTTCCAATGCAAAAATATTTTCTGGCTTTAAATAACCTGCAAAGATTGATAACCTGTAAAAAAAAAAAAAATTAATCAATCAATGAAATATTGATTAGCTACAGAGACATGTCTTTTAGATTTATTTACATTCTCTGGAATATAAATATATAGAAACTACTCTGGCCACAAATTGAAGTGTCAGTTTTTATATTGAGTATACCATAGAATTGATCCCCCATTTTATATCCAATTTATAATTTCTTGTTTCTTTATCAAATTCTAATTAGGTATGAATCCACCTCTTATACCTCCAGGTATGGGTAAATTAGTAAAGACTTGTATCACTAAATTATCTCAACAAAAAAAAATTCTTCCAGTGTAAAATTATTTCTGGCTTTAAATAACCTGCAAAGGGTTGATAAGCTGTAAAAAAAAACAAAAAACAAATCAAACTTCCTCTGGGCTGAGTGATAAAATCAAAGTTGGAGACAAGAAATGAAAAGTCTATGAGTGTTCGTACCTCCAAGCGTGTCGCTTTCAATCTGTTCCTACTTGAAATGTAACCGCATAGAGATGACCACAAACTAAATGTTCAGTTTACTTATAATAAGTCAATTTAGGCTAAACCTGTGGGGTAGGGGGAATATTAATGACCTCAATAAGTGAATTTAGGGAAAAAAATGGTAGCACTAATTTCTGTGAAAAAACCTTTAATTTTATTGAGCTTTTTGGGAATTATTTATTGACAAAGTTTATTTTTTCTTTTTGTAATATTTTTAGAACTGTTAGTGAATTAAAATGTACATTCACACAATTTGACTAGAACGGAAATGGACATGGATGTCATGAGGGCTAATTTTCCCTTTTTATCTGGTAACAAACCCTGAGTAACAGGAAAACAGTATAAGCCAAAATGTCTGTCCCTTTGAAGTCATTTTTGTGACTCCTGTATTTAAACTGAAAATATTTTTCCAATAAATGTATTTTCAGTGGACCATTAGAATTTGAAATTTGATCATCTTGGCATCAGCAAAGTGACAGGTACTTATAGGACCAGTGTTCTTATAATTAAGGAATTCTTCATTTTATCTGGAAAACAAAATCGTTTCCAAAAAGGATTTGTCAAGAGTCAAAAAGTGATATTCCAAAACTCAAATTATGTGTTTGTATTTGCTTAAGTTGAAACCATAACAAAATACTTTTATAACAGGGAATTTTACTTTGCCTCCACATGTTCAGTGTTTGTGTAGATGTTTATAAAGTCAGTATTTCTATCATTGGCTATCTGTTAATTTAATTGTATACTATTCATGTTACCTGATATATCACAAGTAGGATTTATTTCGGCATCTTGGCATGGTGTAATGGTTAGCAAACTTGTCTTGCTAGATCAGTTAAGACTGAAAAGTGAGTTCAATCCTGACTAGGAGCTCTATACTTGTGGCCTTGTGCCACATCTTTGCTACGCTTAGAAAATAACTATCACAAGTAGGATTTATTAAACATTCAAATTTTCATACATTCTGATGATTATATATGTAGTAAAAGCAGTAAAGAGATGTGTACAAAAAAAAAAAAAAAATATATAATTCTTTCATACATTTGAGAATAGACGTGTGTGTGTGTGTGTGTATATATATATATATATATATATATATATATATATATATATATATATATATATATATAATTATTTATTTAAAAAAAATAATTATATCTGCTCTACTTTGTATTGAGCACTCTTTTAAGAATAGTAATTGTTGGTTATTGGAATTCATTCCATATACACCAATCATATACTTGGATATCTCTCTCTCTCTCTCTCTCTATATATATATATATATATATATATATATATATATATATATATTGTCAGGAGGCACAAAGGAGTAATGGATAGAGGCTCGGACTGAGGAATTGGAGAGCCGAGTTTGAATTCCAGTCAAATCTATTACATTCACTTACATGCTAATACCCTTGGGACAGGTATGAAACCTCTTCTTCTTCCCCCAGCTATCGGTACATAGCAGGACAGACTGGGTTCTATAGCTTTGGATGGCAACTGGTCTACTGCAGAAAGAAATGGCAACCTACTGTGGGGGGGGGGATCTACCTTGTCAGTCATGTATCGAAAGATACATGATTGCCTAAGCGTGTATCATGCATGGCATATAACTGACTGAATAGGATAGATTGGGCTCTTTACTCTATGGCTGGTAACCAGCTTAAGAGAAGATCAACTCTGAATATGAAGAACGTCTGTCGCCCTGGTACACCACAAGATCATGGCGTTCACAATGATTTTATGATCTCGAATGTGTCGATAGATGGAATAATGGATAGTGGCTCAAATTGAGGAATTGGAGAGCATAGTTCGAATTCCAGTCGAATCCATCACATTAACTTACATGCTAATACCCTTGGGAAAGGTATGAAACCTCTTCTTCCCCCAGCTATGGGTAAATAGCAGGACAGACTGGGTTCTATAGCCTTGGATGGCAACTGGTCTACCGCAGAAAGAAATGGCAACCTAATGTGGGGAAAAAAAATCTGCCTCGTCAGTCATGTATCGAAAGATACGTTATCGCATAAGTGTGTATCATGCAAGCTATATATTTAATATTAATCATTCAAAAATAATTACCTGACTCTTGCGAGAAAACTTTTGTAAAGTGAGTGACCATGGTTAAATGTAAATAAATGGCAGAACTGGCCCCAAAACAAAATTGACGAAGCTTGTAATAAGTAATAACTAGAAAAAGAAAGAAAAAAAAAACAGAGCAAAAAAAATAATGGAAGTAAGCAATATATTTAAGGCAAATTAACAGTAATAAGGCAAAAAGTTGTTATATTGGATTAAAGTGTCACTACTGACACTTGTGTTTGAACCTAGATTGCTAGTGAACAGGCACAGGTGATCTCATTACTGAACTAAGTGGATCACATGACTATAGCAGAAATGCATATTTAGAGGAAGTCATGTGACGTCTGGGATGTGTTTGCTTTCTCCTATCTTTTATTTCTATTCGGATCTCTACTCTATTCACTATATGAATTACCATTAGTACAAGTATTATTTTAAGACATCTGTCACCAGTATTATTCAACAAGGCGTTATACTTGGTATCTGCGATTACAAAGTTCTCTACTACGTTGACATTGACAAAGTATCAAGCAAGTGTACGTTGTCATTATAACAGTAGCAACAAAGGGTCATTTTGATGATGCAACAAAAGTTCAAACTAAATCTTGGGTTTCACACAAGAGTTAATTTGGATAAACAAATTTCGCATTCTGACTTCAAGACAGACCAGGACTGTTTTATTGGCTTGGAAAAAAAATCCCAGCATGCATTTGTGTTTTTCTGCCTATAAATTGGGTAGGGGAAAGTATTTTGCAGTCATTCCTAGTTAAGATAGGAACCAACAGCTTTAGGGGTATCACTTTATGGCAAAAGAAATAAAAAGAGAGGGGTACATTTTGATCCCTCACAGAAAAATTTGTTATAATCCACTTTTAGTGAATATTGATTTTCATGCAAAAAAGTCATTCAAAACCATCAATAAATGATAATCACCAGTAAAATTTGATTTTCAGTACCAATACATTTTTTTTCTTAGTTTTGACACTTCTGTATGTTATGCATTGAAAATCAGAATGAAAGGGATTGTCAGAGGTCAGTAATAAAATTATTTGGATAATGTAAATATATTGAAAATCAAGGAGACATGGTCAGGAATTAAATGTTTTTGAGACTAATGAAACAGGCATACATACAATAGAAATGCATGGTGTTTGTCGTAGACATGTGTGGAGAGTTAATATTTACCAGAGATATGCACAGTAAGGTAATGTTTAACATGTAAATTAGAATTGTTTATGTTGGTGACATCTTTCTCTTCAGATCATCTTTCTTCACTATAATAAAAGATATTGTAAATAAAATGGTTGTAGGGTTTTATGAAAGTTTCTTTATTTTATTTTTGTATGGAGTTAATTTCTTCATTGCAGCTTTAACCTTGATATTATGTGTAAGAGCATTGTAATATCTCAATAGATTTGAGGACTTGGTAGGTTTCAACAAATTGTTTAAAAATACAGGGTGGTCCGAAAATCGTGTTACCCCCTACCAAAAAAATAACTAGAATTAGAAGAATAAGTAATGCAGTAATACAAAGCACATGTACTGGATTCAGTACATTCACTATCATTGACACTGTCGAACATCGAGAAGGTCTGTATAAACACTGCCATTTTTGTGGAACAAATGATGTGGCGCCATCTCCTGTGTGATATTTTATGAAGCCATGCTTTGTTGATTGTTGCAAAGGCTCTCCGAATGGTGTCCTTCAAATGATTGGTATTCTGGTATTGCTCATGTGAAACTTTATCCTCGCTCTTGCCAAAATGCACTCAATCATGTGTCCATACACTTGCATGCAGCCTCTCTTCCAAATTGTAGGAACTTGTGTCAGCCATCTGAAATAAAAAAAATTATATTATATAGGGGTGACAAGACTCTCTGACCACCCTGTACTTTGCATTGTTATATTTGTCAGGTATTCTCACACACACACACACACACACACACACACACACACACACACACACACACACACGGAAATCTGGCAAAGTGAAAAAGATTTTGTGCAGAGTGTTTGATACTTTGCGACTTCATCAGATGAAAGTGATTAGTGCATGAAGGAGAGGGGATGCTGAGAAATTTTCTTTCTTTTTTCTTTTCTTTTTTTTTTTTTTTTTTTTTTTTTTTTACTGTTTTGGGTTTAAAGTCTAGCCTATTTCATTCAGTTACTTTTTCTTTTTATTTGTTTTTTTATCACTTTTGTTATTAAATATCCTACATAGTGAGAATAAAGGATCTGCCAACGAAAGTGAAATGCTGTTAGAATCTGGATGTAAAATTACAGTAGATGATGCAGCAATTAAAGCACTTTCTATACATTTTTGTCTTTGTAATTTGCTTTCTCAGTTAAAGCAGCATTTTTGAAATCAAAATTATGGTTAGATTCATTAAGGTGAGAAACTAATGCATTGAGTATGTGGTTTTATAAAAGATCCCCTTTTGTGTTCATATAATCTGTTATGTAAATTCCGGGACAACTAATTTAAATTCTGACAACTTGTGAATTTTTAAGTGTGCACAAAACACCACTATCGTTTACAAATGCCATTCTGTTGGTAAGTGAGATCCCTTTTGTGTTTGGATAATCTTTTCTTTAAATTGCTTGAGGTTTCTCCTGTTTCCCTTGTGGCAATTGTTACATGTGATAAAGTAAATTCCTCCAAGTTTTAGCTTATTTTGTTTTGTAAGTGATTCATTAGTTTAGAAAGATGAAATGTGTCACAAAAAATTTTTTCTACTTTGTTATAGTTTCCCTAAATTTTTCATTTATATAAAATTTTTTTATCATTTCTCTCTCTCTCTCTCTCTGATATATATATATATATATATATATATATATATATATATGTGTGATAAAAATATAATTTTAAGGTTTGCTATATTTTTATGAGTTAAAGTGTTCAATATAAGGGATAAAAGTGGTGACAGTGTTTCATTCTTAAATGCAAACTTTAGGACGTAGCCTGGAGATTGTGTTTAAGCATGAAGTTTAAGGTATGTCATTAGGAATTTCCGTTTGTGGTTATTATATATATATAATTCATGAATCATTCATACAAAAAACAAATATAGAGGTTAATGATTTAAATGGCGAGAATACATCTTCGCAAACAATATAAATAAGATACATGAACCCCAAACCTGTATATGAATGATATGATCCCCGTTTATAAATTCCAGTTGCATAAGGTCTTTTTAATTTTTTACAAGCTTTCGTCTGTTCCTACAGACATCAGGTATGGAAGTAGATCTTGTTCTTGGTTTTTTACTTCTCGGTAATAATATATTTGTTTTTTGTATGAATGATTCATGAATTTATAAATTATAATTGCACCTTTTAATTGAAATTTAAATAACTGATCCAACGTGCAACTTTCAGATAATAAGTGTGACATTACTGTAATTATTGAACAATATAATTTGTGCCATATTGACGGAAAATCTACCAGTAAAAAAGAATTCTCTTATTGCTATATTTGTACAAAAACACACAACCTTAAAATTTTAATTCAAACTCAGTGTTGCAACCGCATGTTACAAAACAATAACACATTTCTCATAGCATTTTTTGGGATTAATCTCTATTTTCGTTGTCCTCTTATTACCGAGAATAATTATTATATATATATATATATACACATACATACATATATATATATATATATATATATATATATATATATAATGGAGTGATGTATAAATTGTCATCTAAATTACACAAAAATAACACTGACATGTCATTTTAACAGATATATTTATCAAAATGCCACAAAAATATCTTGAAATACTAAAGAGTAAATTTACTCAATAAAATCACAATTGGCTTCAACCATGATCTCCAGACAACTTCAGAATTCACTGCAGTTCTTCTGGACAGTCTCCTTGTTTCAATTAGTAAATGCTGCCATAATCCTTGTCTTCAGTTCATCTTTGGTACTACAAGTAGTTTTGTTGGTCTCTCACTTAACTGTGCTCCACACATAATAATAAAGGGGATTGAAGTCTGGGGAGGTAGGTGGCCAGATGTAAGGGGATTAATGGTTGCAGAAATTGTCTGACAGCCATGACTGTGTTTTTCCGCTTGTGTGGCATATTGCAGAATCCTGTTGTCAGAGATAGGGTCTTCTGGCAGCCACCCTCTTGACTCAAGGCAGCACTTGATGTAGGCTTCCATGTTGAGTCTGAGGCCCTCGCCAAAATATTTGGGCATTCTTTTCTCATCAGAAAATCAGAGTGAGCTTTCTTAGCTGCTGTGCTTTTTGTCATCACAATTAGACTCCTCTAACTCTTGCCAAATCTTCTGCACTGTTGTCAGATTGACACCCAAACACTCTGAAATGTTCATATTGGAGCTTCTGGCATGAATGCCAAGCAGTACAGCATGGTGTTTCCAAATTTCTGATGGAGTAAATTGGCAAAATCAAAAACAAACAACATGCATGTGTGAAATAAAAATATAAAATGTCAACAATTTAGCCATTGCTCTGTGTGTGTGTGTGTGTGTGTGTGTGTGTGTGTGTGTGTCTCTCTCATATATATATAAAATTATTTATTCGAAAATTATAACAAATATGTTATAAAATCACTACAAAAATAGCTATTTTGTTTCAACACCTCTGGTGTCTTATCAAATAAGATTATTAGTATTTTATATATATATATATATATATATATATATATAATACTAATAATCTTATAAATATAAGCAGCTATACTCGTCCGGCAAAACCTTGTATGTTTTAGCTTGTAAATGAACAAACCAATACCCAAGGGAAAAAAAAAGAAAGAACTAAGAACATGTACTTCCGGCGAAAATAATCGTCTAGAATGAAAGTTCAGAGTCCAAAGAAAAAATCCTAAATAATAATAATTAATAAAGTTTGTCCTCTATGTATAGAGGAAAAGTTAGCCATCGCTTTATATAAAGAACCTAATAATTTGCTAAATTTAAAAACAAATCTTAAGTAAGTGTAGACATAGAAAATGCTGGTTATTAAAATAGGTTTGTTTTCTTCTCTTGGTTTTTATTTTTTTTTTTTTCTTTCTTTCTTTTTTCTTTCCTTCTTTCTTATATTTTTAAATAAATATGTTTTACCCCCCCCCCCGGGCTGTTGTTGTGTTACTGTTTGGTTTCTTTCCTTTCTTTCTTCTCTTTTTTTTTTTTTTGGCCACATGGTCAAAAATATGTTTTTGTGTTGTAGCCTATATATTATCTGTTCTTATAGCACCTCTTTAGCCAGTTTACCCTAACAATCCGTGAAGGTGAAACCTAGGTAGGTTTGTCTGGCTCTTTAGGTTTACTTTTTTTATATATATATATATATATATATATATATATATATATATATATATATATATAAAATGTCATCCACATACAGGCTTGTTTCGCAGTATTGCAGTTCATCAGTGCAGCTACACATCTGAGTGCTTCAAGCTCTGATCGAAACCTGAGCGAGTTCAATCAAAAATTTATAATGCCTTACTTTAATAAGTCTTGTGATAAATAGAAAAGATTTATTGTTATCATATATCTATTTTTCCTTTAGTTACAAGCCTTTTCCTTTACACTTAAAGAAAACCCTCTATGGTTTCTCTCTGGGATATCCAAATTGCAACATTATTGTTCTTTGATACCATTTTAACTCTCCATTAATGGTATGGAGCATTGTCACATCCTAATACTGTGGGATTCTCAGGGATGCCATTTAGGATATTATAGCTATATCATTTACTTTTTAATTTTCTTGTTAGATATTGTCTTGAAGGTTTTTCTGGTCTTTACAAGGTATATAAAAATGAAGAAAACTGCTTTTATTTTGAAAAATTTATTAACAGGTCAGCGATGTTTAATATTCATGTCCGCAAAAAGCAAAGCGATCTGTCAAAAGTACAGTTATTCCCTTGAAGCCACTATTATTGTATACGTTTTTGGCAATGTTCATGGGATTATAAAAAAATATGTGAACTCAGTACAATGCAATATTTATTATTTACCTTTTTTATAAAGAAATAAATTTGAAAAGATCATAATGATTGAAGTTGTGATAGCAAGGAGACTAACAATGTAATTCAATCCTTCAAACATTTTATTTAAATGTTAGTACAAGCAAGGACTTTGCTTGTATAACAGTCTTTATTTGCATGACCACATTGCAACAGAATGAAACACAAAGGTCGAAATTTAATGTGCCAACCAGTTATACGAGCAAAGTATAACCGGCCCTAATTTGGATTTATTTTCCTTTAAGTAATTCTCGGGCAAGTTCATTCGACTTCCTATTTTATTAAAAATTTTATAAAAAAAATATAATGAATTATCAAAATATGAGAATTAAGTACATTGCAATATTTATTTACTATTTTATAAATAACTATGAAAACAAGATTTTTTTTTTTTTTTTTATTCATAATTTTATAGAAATATCAATGAACTATTGTTAGTTCTGAAGAATAATGAAAATAAACCGTTTTCATGTGTTTGGGTTTTATTAAAATTCTAATCATCACTTTTTAAAACAAAACATTGCTGAGGAGAAAAGGTAGTTAAAATAATAGTAGTGTCAAGGGAAAAACAGTCTTTTTTATTCAAGCCACAATCAAATACACAAAGTTCACTGACTAATTTTTTTGTCCTTGTGAAACAATTTCTTACATGACATATTTATTAAAAAAAAAAAAATAAGCACAAAATGATCAAAATATGTAAACCAACTACAACGCAATATTTATTCTTTACCATTTTATAAATAACTATGAAATTTTTTTTTTAATTAATAAATTTATAAAAATATCAATAGTTGTCAATTCTCAAGAATAAAGAAAATGTATAAATCTATTTTCGTATGTTTGGGTTTTATTAAAACTCTAATCAGTCAATCATGTGCCATATCGGAGACCTGCGTAAGTGATCATGTATCTTTCAATATATGACTGACGAAGCAGAATTTTCCTGCAGTAGGTTGCCATTTCTTTCTGCGGTAGACCAGTTGCCATCCAAGCTTCTAGAACCCGGTCTGTCCTGCTATTTACCCATAGCTGGTGGGGAGAAGACGATTCTTACCTTTCCCAAAGGTATTAGCATGTAAATGAATATAATAGATTTGACTGGAATTCGAACTCTGCTCTCTAATTCTTCAATCTGAGCTGCTATCCATTACTCCACCATGCCCCTAATCAATGTTTTTTAAAACGACATTGCTGGGAGAATCAAATGTGTTTACAGTAATAGTCATGTCAAGGGAATAACCGGTCATTTTGACACGTCTTTTTTTTTCTTTTTTTTTTTTTTTTTTGCAGGTATGAAGGTTAAACATTGACAAAAGGTCAATATTAAAAAGGAATTTTAAAAATTTGAAATTGCAAAAATAGGTTTTATTTTATATTCAGTAAAAAACAAGATAAAACTTTGTAATTCACACACGTTATGATTAAAAGCATAAACTCTTTGTAGTTATTTGACAGAGGGATTCAGAAAGCTAACTTGCTAAATATAAAAGAACATTTTGTGTGGTAGTTATAGTGTTAAGTAAAATTTATGAATAATTTCTGGGGTGAGCCATAGGTAACTGAAATTATTGAATACAAAATTGTAGTTAAGCTGGGGTGTTTGAGATCACTATGCTTGTCTGTGTTTCATATGAGCGTGAAAGTACTCGTATATTTCATTGCATGTTAGCCGAATAGGAAAAAAGCTTTAATATGAGCAAAGTTGTTTACAAGGTTGGTGTTTATAGAAATACTAATTAGGAGGGATTGATTAATTGTGTGTAGGAGACAAATGAAGTAGAGATTATCTATTTTATTGTGGTGGGAGGATGATTTTTTTTTTCTTTTTTTTTTTTTTTTTTTTGTTACCTGTGTGCACCTGATGGTAGACTGTACTTTGGAACAGAAGTAATTTGATCTATGTTAATACAAACTGCTGTGGACAGATATTTGTTGCAACATGTGCCAGTTGTAGTGAGCTGTAGAAGAGAATTTTTAAATTATTTTCTGGTCAAATGCTATCGCAGGATTTGTAAGTTTCCAACATTATAAACTTGAAGCTTAAATTTGCAATAATGGAAGCTTATTTGTTCTAAAATGTTCAAGAAATGTAATTAATTCGTCACACAATTACTTGTCAGAACTTGTTTTTTTAAAGATCACTTGCACAAACTCTGTATAAACTATTCAAAATTATATTATGTTGAATATATTAACACTTTTGCTACTGTGGGAGTACTTATGTGCCTTAACAAAACTTACATTTCCTGCTGTTGACACACACACCCACACACATGTGTGTGTGTCATGAAAACACTCAGAGTGCACAGGATCACCTTGTCAGTGATGTTATGACTGGGGGGGGGGTCATGACAAGTTTCGGGTCTTGCAACATCATACTTGTTCGCCCAAGAGACCCTACCGAAACAGTACTTATTCCAGCAAGCGATCCTGAAGCAAAAAAAAAAAAATAATATGCCAAGCATGCAACAGATGGACTCATTAAATAACTTCCACTGCTGATCTTGAAATATACAAGCAACCAATCATTTCATATATATATATATATATATATATATATATATATATATATATACACACACACACACACACACACACAAAAGATGCGATGAGTAAATTGTCACCATTTTATATTTTTAATTTTGCTCATGTGCATTGTTTGTTTTTGATTTTTGTCAATTGCATAGTATAGTAGGGTCAGTTGGGCACAGTTTGAGAAAAAGAGCACTATGTTTTGTTTTTTTTTACTTAAATAATCTTTTATTACTATTAATTTTTCTTATTTGATTTGATGGTATCTTAAGTATTATAGTGTTAATTATAGGAGGTTCGGTTTATAATTAAATTTTACTTGTCATTTGAATTTGTATGCATATGCTTAAATTCTCACACATACAGATGTATGCACACAAACGCATGCACCCATGTATCTGCTTTTATATTAATGTACTAATGCTTATATAAGATATATACATGTAGACACACACACACACACACACACATACACACATATATATTTTTAATTAATTTTTAGGTAGTAAATACTTGTTTATATGTTATTATTTATCTATTGTTTCATTTTTGTTTAGTAATTCGTATTTTTTTTTCTTTCGTGTTGTCTTAAATATTAAGGTATTGATTATAGAAAGTTAGGTTTGTTGTGTGTGTATGTGCGTATCTACTTACATATATATTTATTATTTGTTCATTTATTTCTATTTTGTTTATTTTTTATTTCTTTATTTAATTTATTGTATTTTTTATTTTATTTAATTAGTGCTTAGATGGCAAAGTAAGTATTTATTTATATGCATACACTTCCCCATTCCTTCAGTTTTCTTGTTTAAGAGTTTATTTTGATTTTGAAAGTTAATTATTGCTGAATATCACATCAAGTGGTGGTGCTAATAAGATAGTCCCTAATATATAATAAGAACTATAATTTGAAGTATAAGTTAAATATATATTTATTTTTTCTTTATCAGTAGCACCACTGAGATTCATGCACAGTGTAATTGTCAGGTGCTGAGTGAAATCTCAATCAGAAATTATGAAAAGGGCAAATATCCACAACATGTGCACACACACACAAAAAATCAACACTGATAAAAAAAAAATGCATAAATTATTTTTTAACAATTTATTTTTTGTCTGTTCTGAGAATATAAATCTAAGGTAACCAGTGAGGATCAAATTCACAACAGATGGCAAGAGGAACTTCCTAACCACTATACCACTTGTCAATCTTTGGCTCTTTCCATTGGTACCGATCTAAAAATACCCAGCTACTTATGCCATGGAGCAGGACATGGTCTAGTGTTTAACAAATGTTAGCAGTTGTCTTGCAAACTCTTGTCCATAGTGAGTTTGATCCTCACTGGGTGCCTCTTGGCTTGTTAGTTGAAACTTAGTAAATATCAGTAATTATACCACTTGTGTAATGCATTTATAAATACAGGAATCCCTTGATTAATGTGCATTTGATTAATACATTTTTGATTAGTGTGCTAAAATTTTTATATACCAAAATTCGATTAGTGTATACATAATACCCGATTAGTGCAGTAAAACATTCTTCAGTCTAACCATAGTAATTGAAAACTGATTTTTTTTATAGTTACCGATTAAGTAAAAATTTTCTAAAATTTAAAAATGAAAAGTGGGTAACTATTTTGTTTGTCAAGTATTACATTATATAAGTAATTACAGTAGTGTTTATAATATAAACCAATAATAAAAATACTGTACATATTTGAATATCTGCCTGTATTTTGATTTGATTTTTTTTTTTTTTTTTTTTTTTTTTTGGAGGTCTTAAAAAGAAATTTCTGATTTTTTGTTAAAAAAAATTGATGATTTAATTAGATACAAAAATTTACATTTATTAAAAAATATTGAAGTGTAAAAGATGTATGGATTTACTATGGAAAGATTATAAATAAGTTTCAGGTTAAAATACTAATGATATGTTTGGACAATTTGAAGCGGCAATTTTTTATTACTGCCAATTATATAAAGAACAGAAGAATACCATGTAGCAAACCACTCTAAATTTTTCATCAGTTTAATAAACGCTATTATGATGGATTAATGGATAGCAGCTCGGATTGAGGAATTGGAGAGCCGAGTTCAAATTCCAGTCGAATCTATTACATTTGCTTACATGCTAATACCCTTGGGAATGGTATGAATTCTCTTCTTCTCCCCCCAGCTATGGGTAAATAGCAGGACAGACCAGGTTCTATAGCCTTGGATGGCAACTGGTCTATTGCAGAAAGAAATGACAACCTACTGCGGGGAAAAAAAAATCTGCCTCATCAGTCATGTATCAAAAGATACATGATCGCCTAAGCATGTATCACACATGACATATAACTGACGGAATTCATCACATTTTTTTTTTTTATTATATCTTCTTATATGTCAGTATTGTGCCATGTGTTATAGATGCTTAGGAGATCATTTATCTTTCTATACACTACTGATGAGGCAGATTTTTTTTTTTTTTTTTTTTTTTTTTTTTTTCTGCCATGAACCAGTTGCCATCCAAGGCCATAGAACCTGGGTATTAGCATGTAAGTGAATGTAATGGATTCGAGTGGAATTTGAACTCGGCTCTCCAATTTCTCAATCCGTACTGCTATCTATTACTCCACCATGCCTCCCCTTCTCATATGTTACCTATATTTTAATTAGAAAATATGCAAATTAGAAATTGTGAATGAGACTAAAATTTGAGGTACAAATTACATCCTTTCCTATATGTTGTTATATTCAATTAATGCATTTTTGATTAGTGTATATCTTTTAATGTACACATTAGATGCGTTAATCAAGGGATTCATGTATAAGGATTAATGTCCAGCCAATTTTGCCTAACCCTTGCCCAATGCTACAAAGCCAAAACATTACCCTGAAGACTCTAAGTCATATTCTTAAACCACCTCGTCAGATAAACTTTCATATGGATATCAGGCATGGCACCAAACATGTTTAGAAATATCTAAACTGTCAGCTGTATGCATCTGCTTCGAAAGGTCAGTGGTAAAAATAGAACATAAGAATACCATGTGGAAAACTGCTCTTAAGGACGCAATACCCGGTTAAGGCAGTGGAGAACTTTCAGAGGGAAATTAACAGGAGATAACTGGTAACTGACATCCATTAAACATGGCACGTGGGACTAGAACAGACTACCCCAGTGAGAGAAATAAAGGGTTCAGTTCAACATTCCAACCACCTGACGAAGGCCGGAGTGTACAACAGCCGGAATGTTGTAATAAATATGGCGACAAAGATGAGGACAATAGTCCGAATAATGTAAATAATGTAATGTATTTTTGATTAGTGTATATCTTTTAATGTACATATTAGCTGCACTAATCGAGGGATTTCTGTATAAGGCTTCAAGTCAACCAAGTTTTGCCTAACCCTTGCCCAATGCTACAAAGCCAAAACATTACCCTGAAGACTCTGTCATATTCTTAAACCGCCTCGTCAGATAGACTTTCATATGGATATCAGGCATGGCACCAAGCATATTTAGAAATATCTAAACTGTCAGCTCTAAACAGCTGCTTCCAAAAATCAATGGTAAAAAAATGGCTTTGAGCAAATAAAGCCAGAGGGTCTTAGCAAAGTTCATCCTTTGAACATTGTGGACTGGCACTACAGATTCACAAAGAAAGAACTGTGCCAAGTAACAAATCACATCACTTGCAGACTTTCAACAGCAGCAACAATTAAAATGGATACAACATGTAACTCAAAGAGAAAATAATGATGTAATCAAAATGTTGATATTCCACAGTATTTCAAACAAAAGGTTTGGAAGGAAACTGTCAATAATATTGATAAGAGTGATAACAGTGAACTTGAAAAAACAATTTTCCTAAAAAAAAAAAAATTGTTTTAATAGAAAGATTTTTAAATTTCAACCAACAGTAGTAGTAGTAGTAGTAGTAGTAGTAGTAGCTTATCGGTCAATGAATGCCAAATATTTCTTTATAAGGAAGCAGCTAATATTACCATTAACCTTATAAAATATCACAATTTTCTTGCTGTTTAAAGTCATTCAAATATAGTTGTGATCAGAATAAATCTTAAAACTGTTTAAAATATGATTGTCTCCTGTAGTATGTTACTTTTTATGGTGCCACCTTTCCTTGCACTCTGTTTCACCTCCATCCACCCTCAAGGAAAAGCTTACCTTTTTTTGTCTATATTTCTGAGATGAGGTATTATGTACATTATCCGAATAATATCAATAGTCCGAATAATGTAAATGTACCTTTTTTTTTTTATTTTTTTTTTTTTTTTATTTTGACTGTTTGCATTCATTTTTTTCATTCATTTTGACTGGACAAGAATTAAAAACATGGAAAATTTTGCCATTTTAGGAAACGTGTACCAAAATACTTTGAAAATTTTAATGGACATCGCCATGATGCTAAACCTAATAATATCTTTGAAGCCAGAAAGGGTGCTGTTACCAAAATCAAACAAAGGAAATTAGAAATTAGTATGAGAATCAGATCTGTAGATCCCTTGGATAGTCTGTAGTTTATCTTTCTGTTTACCATAAATATCTAAAATGTCAGCTATATAAAAACCGCTTCCAAAGATCAATGGTGAAAAAAGGCTTTGAGTGAGTGAAACCTGAGGGTCTTAGAAACCCTTGAACATTGTGCACTGGTGCTACAGAATCACAAATGAAGAACTCTACCAGTAATTTCTCAAATGTGGAACAATCTGCTGCAAAATACAAATATTCTCACTTTTTTCTTGAAAAGTTCAGTTCTCCATGGCAATTTCCTTTTTCATTGTTGACATTTTAAATTTTTGTTTTGTTTCAATTTTGACCAAACACATCTTTCGTCCATGAAATTTCAGTTTAACACTCTTCTCTTTTTAACATAACTTTTGTTTGTTAGTTATCTTTATCTTGTGTAGCCTCCCCACCCCAATATAAGATCTATTCTTCGTCTTGTTAAAAAAAAAAAAAAATCCTTTTGTTCTGTTGTCTACACCTCCATCCAATATGAGTAGCCAAACTGATCTCTTTCCACCTTTTATTTTTATATACACACACACACATATATATATATATATATATATATATATATATATAAAGGGTTTATCGTTGTTCCAACAAGAAAAAAGTGTATATTTGAAAGAAAATAAGCCACAAATATTTTTTCATTATAATGTGGATTTTTTTTTTTTTTTTTTTTTTTTTTTTTAAATATTTTAGACTCTGTATTTTGCTACACGCGTTTCAGATTTTGAACATCCAGTGTTGGGATTTGTGTCCAGATAAGGAGAGAAGAGTTAAAAATTAAAATTTTAAAATAACTGGAAAAAAAAAATTGATTTTAAGGTTTTAATTTATTGAATTTAAAGTACCACAAAAACTTTGTGAATTTAAAAAAAGATTTGTTTTAAATTCAGTTTAAATATCTTAAATATATTAAAACAAAACAAAACAAAAAAAAGAAAAGAAGTTTCATAGAGTTTGTGATTTAAAGAACTCAATTTTCAGCCTAAATTGGTCTTTTGGCCAGAATTGGACATAGCCTGAATCAGAGTTAAAGTGAGGTTTATGAAGTTCCTGAAATGAATTGAGGAATTCAAAGTTATTTCTTCAAAATTATCATATGTTTTCTAAGATAAATCAGAGTTCCTTTTAGTTTTGGGCCTGTGGAGTTAGCTTAAAAGTCTCCACGGAGTGTGGCTTTTAACCTTGTTTACAATAACTTTAATAAAAAAAAAAAAAAAAAAAATTTGAGCAAATTTAAAAATGTCCGTTTGCTGACTTGTCAACTGCTACCAAAACCAAAATAAGGTCAATTCATTTTATTTTCCTTGTTTACCTGCTCATCATAGACTTGTTTAATGGTAATGTCCCTCTCTCTAGTTGGTTGAAGTGCAAAAGTAACAATCTTTTATGCACACACAAAAGTAAAGTGGTTGTCTTGACAGTGGGGTGGGTAGACATTTTCAGTTGAACTATTATTGAGGTTTCCAAGGTTATTTATTTCTGCTTTTTTTTTTTTTTTTTTTTTTTTTTTTTTTTCTTAATTAAATTTAATTGTATTTTCTCTGAGAACGTGTCTGTCTGTGTGTCAGGTGGATGCGTGGGTGGTGTAATGGATAGTGGCTCAGAATGAGAAATCGGTAGAATTCAAATTTAAGTCAATTCTGTTACATTCACTTGTGTATAAATACCCTTTGGAAGGTTATGAATTCATCTCCCCCCACTGCTATGGGCTAAATAGTAGAACTTGTATCTCGTAAAATCATTGTTATTCTCTAAAAACTGTTATTGCAATATTCACTTGCAAAAATAAATTTTTCTTAGAATCCAATGTGTTTTGGTTTTAGATTAACTTAGAATTACTTGATAAGCCATAAAAGAAATTGGTCACTGGATATTTCCTTTTGCTGAAAGATGAGTAATATCATGTGACTGGTTGCAATCACTCTGCTGCATGTTGAGGTCTTCAGCTCATATCATTAAAGACCATTTAGAACTTTGAAAACTATATAATAAATGCAAATGTCAGTTGTCACACTTTTTCAATTCTCTAACTTTCAATAGCTCATGTTACATAAATTTTGGATTCCCAATAAGTTCATAAAATTAAATTCATAAAATATCATTCAAATATCAGTGTGTGTCATTTTTTCAGTTAGACCCAACTCTCTAACTCACAATACATCATGTTACAGAAATTTCGAATTCCCAATTTTCATTTTTGCAATTGTTTGACAATTTTTTTTTTTTTTTTTTTTTGTTTTTTTTGTTTTTTGTGACAAATTTTTTTGCATGGTAACCATTTTTATAACTTGGGAATAATCAAAATTATTTGCGAAATCCATGAAATAAAAATAATTGTTTGTACAGAAAGTAAGGACCTACACACATCAAATTGTCTTTAAATGGCAGTATAAGAATTATTGTTGAACTTTTAAAAACTAAGCTGAAATATTAATGCAATACATAAATACAGCAATCAATTTTGAGTTCTTCTGTAGTTTATTGTTGCCTATCGCATATGGCAACAGTATGCCTCGCAAAAAGAAATCTTCCTGAAAAGAGGAACAGATTGCAATCAAGAGGCCAAGGCTGCAGTGAAAAAAGAAAGCCCCATGCAAATGAAAATCTCAAACAGCAGCCAGGAGAGCTTCCAATGTTGAGAATATACAAAGAATTAGGGAAACTCAAATGCCTGAAGAAACCAATGGCCCACTCGAGAGCCTTCTGAGGGAGCTAGCTTAAATGCCACCTGATAGGGCAGCTTTTAAGCTAGTTTAGAAATAAAATATGATTTATTTATATCATTTACACTTAGACTATTGTCTTAACCTATGTTATTCTCACAATATTTTGACTTTTACCCTTCAGGTATCTTTCAATCCAGGTAACTTTTGTAGAATTTTAACCGTAACCCTTTATTTAATCTACAGGGTTAGATTGTTCTTGTTCTGTTGATCCTGTTTAGAGATATCTCTATCTAATTCCTTATTTACTATTTTCTTTTCCTTTTATTCGTTTCACCCCAAGCAAGATTTGCTTGTTTGTTTAACGGCATATCAACATCAATGGGTTATTTAATGCCGACAACATTTTTTCTTGTCTCTTAGTGGCTTTACTGCCTTGCATGGGGTGATACTGATTAAAAAGAATCCATCTATATCTCTGAGATAAGGTACATTACTTATGGATTAGTCTAGTTTGGATTGGTTTGTTTTATTTTACGGTTTTATCAACCTCAATGAATTATTTAATGCCGACAAGATTTTTATTGCTGCTAATATTTTTTCTCTTCCCCTTCATTATTAATGTTTCTGTTCCTAATTTTTTCACAGCCAGTAACCCCTTGTCTCTTAGTCGCTTTACTGCCTTGCAAGGGGTGATACTGATTAAAAAGAATCTATCTATATCTGAGATGAGGTACATTACTTATGGATTAGTATGGTTTGGTTTATTTTGTTTTACGGCATTTCAACCTCAATGGGTTATTTAATGCCAACAAGATTTTTTATTTACTGATAATATTTTTTTCTTCAAAAAATCTATTTCTGATATATTTTTTTTTTCAAAAATTTATTGCTGGTAATTATTTTTTTACAAAATATTTCTGGTATTAAAGCTATTTTTACACTTTCATAGTGTTTTGACCCCATGTTTGGGTGTTAACAATTTGCTCATAACTGGGACCCTAACAGGTGCTATTACCCCAAGTCAGGGTGTACCTGGGAACACAGGCAATTAAGAGGTGGTTCCATGCTCCTCAAAACCTCCTGATCAGAGGCTTTATCGTCTTACCCCAGATGCGGATGTAGTTTATCGTCATACTCAGGACGACCAAGCAAGATGGTAATGCCACTAAAATGCAAGGCATTATTGGAAGTGAAAGAAGTTGAGAAGTAAGAAGCCAGAAGAGAGTTCCACAAGCGAGAAGTGTAAGAAAAAAAATTGCTTGTCTTGTTTAACTGTGATTTAAATGTTCAGTTTGAAATTTCCGGAAGCTTACCCAGACCGACAAGCATATGAAAGCTGAGGGCACAATGGATGAAATGCTGTAATAACAAAAATCAGGATAATACTCAAAGTGTAAATAATGATAATTCCTCATCTCAGAAATTCCAACAGAAGTTTGCCCTGGGTATGACGATAAACTACATCTGGTAGCAAGGTTTCTGATTGGGAGATTGGAGGTTTTGAGGAGCATGGTAGGTCCTGTCAGGGTTCCAGCTGTGGGCAAACTGGATATCCCCAAACAAAAATCAACTATTAGGTTGGTGCAAAAATAATGACGTTTTATCACATATGTTACTATGTGAGAAAACGTCATTATTTTTGCACCAACCTAATACATTTTTATAGCAAAATGACCAACAATACATTTTTATAGCAAAATGACCAACAATACATTTTTATAGCAAAATGACCAACAATACATTTTTATAGCAAAATGACCAACAATACATTTTTATAGCAAAATGACCAACAATACATTTTTATAGCAAAATGACCAACAATACATTTTTATAGCAAAATGACCAACAATACATTTTTATAGCAAAATGACCAACAATGCAATACTAAAAGAAAATATAAAAATATATTTTTATAATAAAATTACCAACAATACATTTTGATCTACAAGCTGTGTACCTAAAAAAAAAAATATACCTTTATTCTGAAAGTATAAAATTGCGTACAAAATATTTAGATTTCGGTATTAAATAACCCATAGAGGTGTTGATATGCCGCTAAACAAACTCAACCAACCAACAATACATATTTATAGTAAAATGACCAACAATACATTTTTATCTGTAGTTGAAGGCATACAATTGCATTCAAAATATATTTAGTTGAAGCCATAAAATTGTTCAAAATATTTAGATTTTAGCATTAAATAGCCGCTAGAGGTTGATATGCTGCTAAACAAAATCAAGCAAACAACCAACATAAAAGAACTCTTTCATGATATTAATCCATCCTACAATTTCTTAAATCAGACAGTATTCCCAAATATTATAACCACTTCAGCACCCCCCCCCCCCGCTGTCACACACACACACACACACACACACTGGGTTGATTCTGGGTTTGACCTTCTTGGTCAATTCCATGCTGTTCGATACTGTCACTGATCAACTGTTATTGGTGGCTGCTGTCTACTTTGGCCCAGCTCACCCTGCCCACATTGTGTTGATCACAGAGCAGGTGAAATCAATTAACAGCAGTAATCAATGCATTGACTCAAGCCTTGGTGAACTGGGCTATGTTGGAAAAAGAATACAAATGTCTTTTTGCAGAAGTAATACAAACAAAAACAGCCTTGTGTTAATTTTCAATTTAATTTTATGTAGCTTTTGGTGTACAAAAGTTAACCCTTATCATTACTTTCTTTGGCCCAATTTTCCTGTAACAGGGCTCAGTCAGAAATTCTCTTTGGTCACATGGGTTTCAGCAGCAGCTCCTGCTGTCTGGTCTTGTCTGCAACTCTCAAATTGCAATTGTTTATATTGACTTTGATTGAAAATTGGAGTAGGGGCTGCTTGTGTTTGGGAATTTGGGGCTTCCATCAGCTTTCTGTAAAGGTCCTTTGTTGTCTAGTTTGTAATATTATCTCTCCAAATTTGGGAGATCCCCTCTTCCTAGGTAGTGGTTGCAGTTATTGGTCCTTCTAGTTCCTTCTCTTATCTATGCCTCATACCGTTACTTCCAAATGGACAGAGATAATTTCTCTCTCTTGGTATCTCGTCTAAGCCTGTCACCTCATATGTTTCTTTCACAACTCCAACTTTTAAACTATGTGGGCAGAAAGGCAGTCTCAATTTTTAATCATTAATTGTACTTATCTTTTTAACTTTCAATAATAGTACCAATGAACCCTACAAGTCTATTCCCTATCTGAATTCATTCAACACAAGATAGATTCCTTGCTGAACTAAGGATTTTGTCTCTTGATTCTGCCTTTGTCCCCCAAATTATCAAATATTATACTAAACTGACCACTTCTTCCTTCCTGGTAATTCTTGAGACATGATTTCACCAACTTGCACTTTAAGGCAAGCAGACATAAATCTATTTATCATATCACACCTTTAACCCTTTCTGTCTGTTCCAAGTCATCTTCCAAATTAACCTTTTCTTTCCTTTTTTTTTCTTTTTTACCAGTGTCACAATATAACTTCAACATGTATATGCATAAAAGCTGAGTATCATCTACCATGTATTCAACTGTGAAAGCGGAATAACATACATTATATTTTTATTATTTCAAATCTTCCAAGAAGTTTAAATTTCAGCATTTAATGTCCCGTAAGGAGTTGATATTGATTTTCTAAGTGAGGCTTGAATGTGGCACATGGCTGAAAGTATGGGGCACCCAGTGGGGATTGAACTCACTATTTAGTTGTAACAGTTTTAGCAAGACCAGCTTGCTAACCGTTACACCATGCCAAGGTGCCCAAAAATAATTTTCTAAGTGTAGCTTAGATGTGGCACAAGGCTGAAAGTGTGGAGCAACTAGTGAGGATCAAACTCCCTTTTCAGTTGTAATAGATCTAGCGAGACAAGCTTGCTAACCATTACACCACGCCAAGGTACACCCATAAGGAGTTGATATGCAGTTAAACAAATCAACCAACCAATCAACACAAGTAAAACATGATTTATCTATTTACAATCATATTGAAAAAACATTTCCTTATGAATTTCTTATTTTCTTTGCTTGCTGTTCCAAATCTGACATTCTTATGCCTTGGCTATGACAAAACAAGTCTAGAGCAGGGGTTAGCAACTTATGACATGCGTGCTACACATGGATGCCAAGCAATTTCCAATGTCACACAGCCTCAAATGACATCACAAAGTCCTGACCAATAACTACTACAACACAAAGAAGATATTTAGCTCTTTCAAAACTACTCAGTAGTTGAACTCCCATTAATAATAAAAACTTTATTTCTATTAATTTGGTTTACATATTATTGTATATATTACTATATAAAATATATTATATAACAGCTGTATTGACCTTGTATAAAAATATGTATACTGTTGGCACACTGATTGATTTTATAACTCTAATTGGACACATAGTCAGCAAAAGATCGCTGACCCCTGCTCTAGACTAGTCATATCATGAAATTTTTGACGTATAGGGCTATGGTTACTACAGTTGTTTAGAATCTTTTTTACAGAATATGCCTCTTGACATGCTGTGCATTCAGGTGGATGCTTAATTTTTTTTGGGGGGGAAATGAGTTAATGAATGCTATAATTTGTGGTATAGGCCAACCTCCTTCTAATAGGCTAGGATATTCTCTACTTTCATCTTCTTGAAAAGGTCCTCTAGACTAGGTGTTGGCAACCTATGGCATGTGTGCCACACATGGGAATGCCAAGCAATTTCCAATGGCATGCAGCCTCAAATGACATCATGAAGTCCGAACAAATAACTACTACAATGCAAAGATTTTTAACTCTTTCAAATCTGCTCCCTCGTTGGACTCCCATTAATAATAAAAACTTTTAAAAAAAGACAAACTTTTCAAAACAGTTTATTTCTATTAATGTGGTTTATATATAATTGAAAATATTACTTTATAAAATATATTGTAGAACAGGTATATGGACTTGTATAAAAATATGTATGCTGTTGGCACACTGATTGATTTTAAAACCCTAAGTTGGCATATAGTTAGTAAAAGGGTGCCAATCCCTGATTTAGACTGTTGGGGCTCAAGTTCACCCCTGACCTTAACCCAGATATACGATCCATTGCTAAGAATGTTGGAAAAATGGTTGACACTATCAAAGAAGATATTTAACTGTTTCAATTTTAATTTATACTGGCCTAGTAGATTAAAGCGTTGGTTTGTGAATTTTATGACAGAAATTGTGAGTTCAATTTCAGGTATGGGTAGTAAAGTACTCAGAATCCTGGAAACTAGACTAGCCATAACTGAGCAGTACAACAACAGAACAAGATGAGATAGCCATGGATAATGGAACAAGAACAATCAATGTCTATAGATTAGAGATTTTAGTTTGAAATTCCCTGAAATATGACCTAGATCCTCATACAACCTGAAGGTCAGAGGGCAAAACAGTTGCGACATTGTGATTGTAACAACAAAAATGAAGATATTTGTTAGTCTGACTGTAAATAATATCTATAACGATAATGTCTCTTCCCAGAAATTCAGACAGAAAATATAGAATAGTTTGTGGCTAAGTACAACTTAAACTTGGTATCTGCCTACAGTATCAAGTTTCAGTTGATGTCTAATTGAGGTCGTGGTTAACGAGGCCTCCTTGGTTATTCTCTAACTTTGAGAAGTACCTTGCATGTTCTGAGATTTGCCTTCCGCATCCTGAGATTTATCAATTCATCTCAGCAAGGCAATAATACCACTAAGATGCAAGGGGCTACGGGGAGTGAAAGAGAATAAGAAAACCTTAGAAGGAACCAGAAACCCAATTCTAAACAGGAAAAAAAGGATAAGCCTTTACTCTTGTTCAAAAGACTGGAGAGGATCATGAACTAGATGATCAAATAAAAAAAATAAACATAAATCATATATAATATCTAAATCTATTATAATAAATACAAATGTCAGTGTGTCACTGTGTCACATTTTTTGAATTTTACTCCTTGAGTGCTTAGCCCAACATATCTTGCATTTTGGAATCAGGCTGACTCCATGAGCAAATTAAAAACATTCTGGGTCAGATCTGGACCTGCAATCTTGAAATTTTGGATTTCCAAGTTTTCTTTACTATAATTGTTTTCAGATTCCACCATATTGGCTTCTACTGATAAAAACAATTAAATGGATGCAATTTTAATAGCTCATGTTCAAATGAAAAAAAATTACTGTTCTCAAATTACAATGTTTCAAAATAAAATTGTCTGTATTTTCAACTTTACTCCTAGAGGCCGTAGCCCAACATATTCCATTTTGGAATCAGGCAAACTCTGTGAGCAAAGTAAAAACATTCCAGCTCAGATTCGGATCTGCAATCCTGAAATTTTAGATTCCAAGTTTTCATTAATGCAATTGTTTTGGGCAATTTTTTTTTTTTTTTTTGTGAGAAATGTTTTGCATGATAATTTTATAAATTGGAAATGAATTTGGGAATAATCAAAATTAACTGTGAAATCTAGCTAATGTCACCTATGAAATAAAAAAATAATTGTTTGTACAGAAAGTAAGGACCTACATACATAAAATTGTCTTAAAATTAAGTGGTGGCAGAATGCAATAATTATTTGCATCAATCAATTTTGAGTTCTTCTGTAGTTTATTATTGTTTGCTGCTTCTAGGATGGCTTTTATGCCAATAGTAAATAAAATTATAGTTTAGGTGGAAATGTTGCAAATAAGAAAATATATATATATAAGTTTATCACTTAGCTGACTAAGTTTTTTCCTAACTCTTGATATTGAGCACTTTTATGACAAAAACCTGCCTACTCAAAAGGCTTTTCCACCTGGAAAAAGAACCAGCAATTCTGGCACTTACACACACACACATATATATATAACATTAAATAATTTAGGCAAATTTTATCTATTTGTTTTTAATAAGATCCTCTCATATTTACAGACAAGTAACCTTACGATTTTCACTTGAGGTTGGATGTGAGTTTGAGGCTCAATAGTCTTTCAAGACTATTGCAAATGAGAGTATCAACTATAACATTTGAAGCAATAAAAATGTCAGATTAAAAATATTCATTAATTCTTTGTTTCTTAGTTTTGTAGGCAAGTAACTGTTTAGTTCATTCATCAGTACATACCAGCAAGTGACTGTTTATTTTCTTGTTTTTCTCTCTCTCTCTCTCTCACCCATATCTCTATCTCTCCCATACACACACACACACACACTCTCTCTCTCTCTCTCTATATATATATATATATATATATATATATATATATATATATATATATAGTGCTCTTCTGTTAGTATATGTAGTGAGATTGCATCCATCACTGGCTTTCTAGTTCTGTTGTATAGCTTACAGCACCTGGTATTCCTCGGAAGTCACTGATCTTAGTACTGACCAGGTTCAACATTGCTTAAATTCTGTGATCAAATATATATCTCCCATACATACATATATTCCTCTCTCTCTCTCTCTCTCTCTCTCTCTCCATTCATTCAACTTTAAGCCTATGGTGAAATCATGCTGAAGACACTGGTTCTCATTCAATCAATCTAAGTCTGTACTTAGATTGCGGTCTACTTAGGAACACCAAATACTGTAAAGCAATCTCCTACAGTCTGGAATGTTTCAGCTTTAAATAACCCACAAAAGGTTAAGTCAAAAAAAAAAAAAAAAATCATTTCATAAAAAAAAAATCTATTTTTTTTTTTTTTTTTTTTACTTCATGCTGACCCTCTCAACTTGTGTTAAAACATAAAGTACAAGCAGTATGAACTTTGAGCACCTTCACCCCAAGTTATTAGTGTCCCTGGACTTATTAGGCAAGTAAGTGTAAGATACCTGTTGAAATCCAAACTTACTACAGCTAACTATTACATCATGACAAGGTGTCCACAATATTTAAGTCCAGTTTGGAACAAAGTCATAAGAGTGGGCTGACTCATGAAGATTTAATTTTTTTATCTTATTAACCAATGCTTTTTGCAAAGGACTCGATTTATGTTTTCATTAAGCTTCAAATAATACATTCCCACAATATAAAATTAGGCGAAAAAAAAAAAAAAAAAAAGGTTGGTCTTCATCCAAATCTGGTGTTAATGAAATTAATAAGTAGACTTAGACTTTAAAGAGGTAATTACTGCATTGCAATTCAATCCTTTTTATATTATGTTGTAATCATAAAGAACTGGCTGATAGCCAAATGGCAAAAGAATTGAATTGCAAGAATGAACATTCAATTTTATTCCCCCCCACCTCCAGGTAGCTCTTGCGACCTGTCAGTCCAGAAGCCACTCTACATATCGTGCTCTTCTGTTAGTATATATAGTGAGATTGCATCCATCACTGGCTTTCTAGTTCTGTTGTATAGCTTACAGCACCTGGTATTCTCGGAAGTCACCGATCTTGGTACTGACCAGGTTCAACATTGCTTAAATTCTGTGATGAAATGAGAACCAGTGTTTCAACATGTGGCTGTAAGCATAAGAATTTCCACTGTTATAGTCTTGTAATGAGGTGAAAAGAATAATAACTTCAAATAAGTTTATCTATACATCATGTTCAAGTTAACCTCTGCTTTTGCCAATTATTGGGAAACATTGGCTCTTTCTACATGCCATTCCTTCTGACAGCTTGTGTTCATCTCCTTTTTTAAGTAAAAGAAACTAGTTTGTATGACCTGCCTCAAGGACTTGACTCAGAATTCACAAACCAATACTTGAATCCTCTAGGACCTACATACATAAAATTGGTTGTGTGTGTGTATATATATATATATATATATATATATATATATATATATATATGTGTGTATATATTTTCTCCTAGCACAATCTTGAAACTAGAACTTTGAGTCTTAAAACTAGTGTCCTTATTGTTTTCCTGCTTAAACCTTGCTATCAAGATTGAGTCTCTCTGATATACTTTCTTTAATGGTATTTATATCTATGCTAGGCCTACTGAGGAGGCCATTGCAGCCTAGCATAAACAGGACTAGCATTAACTAAGTGGTTCTAAGAGAACAATATATTATATCCCTTGTCATTGATAGTGGAACGAGAATAATCCTCCCTTATAGATTCGATGAAGGGTTCAGTTTGAAATTATCTGAAGATTAAATGGATTGACAGACACCATGATGGAAAGCACAATGGCTGAAATGTTGTGAGAGTAGCAACACAAATGGAAACATTAGTTGGACTATAAATAACTCTTCATCCCAGAAAGTCAGGTGGAAAGAAACCGGTTATACTGGGTTACCTGGTACTAGCAACAGGTATTTTATTTGTTGGCATGTAATACATGCAAATTGACAACATGTGGGTCTACCATCCTTCTGCGATATTGGCCATGTGAGGCCTCCCTCCCCCACCTCCGTTCTGCGATATTGGCCGTGTGAGTCCTTTCCCCCCTCCGTTCTGCGATATTGGCCATGTGAGGCCTTTTCCCCCCCCTCCGTTCTGCGATATTGGCCGTGTGAGGCCTTTCCCCCACTCCGTTCTGTGATATTGGCCGTGTGAGGCCTTTCCCCCACTCCGTTCTGTGATATTGGCCGTGCGAGGCCTCCCCCCCCCCTCCGTTCGAGGCCTCCCCCCCCCCGTTCTGCGATATTGGCCGTGCGAGGCCTTCCCCCCCCCCCGTTCTGCGATATTGGCCGTGCGAGGCCTCCCCCCCCCCGTTCTGCGATATTGGCCGTGCGAGGCCTTCCCCCCCCCCTCTGTTCTGCGATATTGGCCGTGCGAGGCCTTTCCCCCCCTCCGTTCTGCGATATTGGCCGTGCGAGGCCTTTCCCCCCCTCCGTTCTGCGATATTGGCCGTGCGAGGCCTTTCCCCCCCTCCGTTCTGCGATATTGGTCATGCGAGGCCTTTCCCCCCCTCCGTTCTGCGATATTGGCCGTGTGAGGGCTCTTCTCTTTCTCACATATTTACAGAGAATGTAAAGAACAAAAAAGTCGGTGCATCCATTGAATTTAATCTGTGTTTCCTATTTTTGTTCTTGTTTGGAATCCGCTTTTCATTACAAATTGATGAAATTAGAATAAATGGCTAGTGCGGCTGAAGCTTTGATGCTTATTTCTTTCATCTGTAATTTAAAAAAATCAAAAAATGGCGCAGGGATCTTTTGCACATTTCTTTTTGAATCCTAATTTCCTTTCATTTTTTTTTTTTTTTTTAAATTGTAATCTCACTTTCTCAGTATTTTCCTAAAATAATCTCTTGTAATTGGAAACAAAATCTAAATTCTCTTTGGCTATTTGCTTTTCTCATTTAGAATTCTGAAAGATTTTTTTATAGTTTTTGAAATCAAGTTTGACAGGAGAGGTTCAAATGTTAAACTTTAATTTTATGCATTTGTCTGCTAATGGGAATTCTTTTAAACATTGTTGCATGTAAAAACGGTTATTTTAGGTAATAATTCTCAACCACTGTAAATATGCACAATTTAGAAAAAACCTGCTGCCATGAATATTATCAGAGATAATTCTTTTCACTGATTTACTTTTTGCAGATTTGGAAAAGAATGTGTGGTTTTTTTTTGGGTTTTTTTTTTTGGGTTTTTTTTTTTTTTTTAATATAAAAAGTTTTCAGAAAGTCATTCTTTGTTAACCAATCTTTTTGTACCTCAGATCAAAGTGTAGTATCTGCGCATTCTCTGAAAAGTCTCACTCACACACAGCTAATATTTTTATTTTTTAGAAAATCAAGGGATTTATTTATTTATTTATTTATTTTTAAATATTTTGGTTTTTACATGAGACCAAAAATTTAAGCAAAGTATTAAGAAACAGGAAAATTTTATTAGAAACAAAGAAGAGATTACTTAACTGTTGTGTAATATTGGTCCTGCTATATGGCAATGACTGCTGGATAATTTCATCACAGATGAAGAAACTTGAAGCAACAAATATTATTCTGCATAAGGATGCTGAGAATACCATGGACTGAACATGTGAGCAATGACAAAGTTGTAGGGAAAATGGAAGTAACTTAATATCAAAAAGAAATAGCTGAAATTTCTAAGGTACATAATGAGAAAAGAGGGCTTGGAAAATTTGATACTTACAGGGCATATTGAAGGCAAGAGAGACTGGAAAATTGTGTATAACCTTAACAAGCTTGTGTAAATGCACAGTAGAACTGGGTTTAGGAGAGACAACAAAGAGACAAATTTTACTAAGGACAGGAAATGATCACCAATTTCATAAAGGGACATAGCATATAGAAGACTTCCTTGATTATCTGGACAACAAATGAAGAGAAAAATTAAAATCATCTGCACAATTTTCAATTATCTAAATTAAACCTGTTCTAATATTTCATCTTGGACAAGCATTTTAAGAACTTGAAGAACCATATTCAACATTTAGAATTTCAGTTTCAAAGACCAAAGCAATGATTGTTTGACTAATGCTTAATTTGGTTAGGCTTTCAACCAGAAGTTATCATGGCAAATACATGGACTTTAATCCAGTTTTGGTTAGGGTTAGTGGCAGAAAAATGCAAGGTCAACTGGAAACCAACAAAAACTGATACATTTTTTCATTAAAAATAAACTGGGCAAAAAAGTTTCAATTATCTGGAATTTTGATTTATCCAAACACTTTTTTTCCATCCTCCATCCCAAGTTGTCCATGTAATTGAGAAATCACTATATTTTATTACATTTTAAAGCAAGTATCAGTCTGTCCTGAATTCTTTGCCTCTGGCAGCATCAACTTTACAAGATCAGGTGTTAACAACTAGGCTTAAAATCATGGAGTATTTCTGATTTAAAGAATAATGAAAAAACATCCATTGCTTTCTAGTGACAATTTTAGCATATATATATATATATATATATATATATATATATATATATGGGATTTAGGGAAATCATTATAGTAATTCATCGAGTCTAGAAAATCCTCAGCAGAAAGCACTGGACGGCATTTACTCTTATTTTTGGGATTCATCAGCAGTGCACATCCACTACCGAAATTTGAACCCAAGCTGTTTCAATATAACACAAGTGTCATACCAACTGTACCAATGGGCCTCTGTGATGAAGCAGAAACTGAATAGATTCAATATAGTGCCACTACTCACAAATTCCATGGTGATACTCATCCAAGTATTCATAACCCAATGGGTTGTGCCCTAAGAGCCATGACTTTCCTTTCCCCCAGAACTGCTCCATTGCAGAGCATTAGCTGGCAAATGCCCTTGGGAAAGGTATGAATTCAGCTCCCCTCTCTCCAGCGATGGATAAATAACAGAACAGACTGAGTCCTATAGCCTGGAGTGGCAACCGATCTCAGAAGGACAATTCTGAAAACAAACAAAAAAACGCCTCAAATTCTGAGTTCAATTGTAAGGAAGTTTTAGCTCTGTAGCCTTGGTTGGCATCCAGTCTAGTAGGACAACTCTGAATTCAAAATCTTATGTTGGCCTGGTAAAGCACATACTATGCAGTTAAGAAAAAAATAAAAACTCTTCCAATACATTCTTTTACAAAAAAATTACCAACGATAGATATTTATAGTAATATTATCAACAATACATATTTAAAGCAAACTGACCAACAGTATATTTTATCTGTAGTTGAAGGCATACAATTGCGTTCAAAATATATTTAGTTGAAGCCATAAAATTGTGTTCAAAATATTTAGATTTCGGCATTAAATAACCCAGAGAGGTATTTATATGCGGCTAAACAAAATCAACCAACCAACAATACATATTTGTAGTAAAATGACCAACAATACATTTTATCTGTAGTTGAAGGCATTCAATTGCGTTCAAAATATTTAGATTTCAGCATTAAATAACCCATAGAAGTTGATATGTCATTAAATCGACCAAATAACCAACATGAAAAAACTCTTTCATGGCATTAATCCATTTAATATCCAACACTTTCATAAAGAGATCAAACTGTATTCCAATATATAACTGAAAAAAAAAGCTACAACATAAAACACACATATTGATGCCTTTAGTAATTATGTCCATACAAACATGTATATGCACAAAATGTAAGGATCCTCTACCATGTATTCAATTGTGAAAGCAGAATAACATTTTTTTTATTACTTCAAACTACTATTTAACAAATCATATATATATATATATATATATATATATATATATATATATATATACACACACACACACATACATATCTATCTTGTGTATATAAAGTACACACCCAGCTTTGGGGATGGAATCTGACATATTGCCAATAGATGCTCAGTATATTTAGAGATGTTTTTATTTGTATGCAATACTTTTGGTATAAAGTTTTTTTAATCTTGTAGGAAAGGAATGTATTTGTAAGCATAAATTTGATTAAAATAAAAATACTTCCAATGGATAATGGAGACTTCAGCACAAACCAGACCTCTCTCTTCTTATTGATCAATTAATGATGCTTTTTGTTTTATATGATTTGATATTAAATAATACATCAATTGTTGCTATGTGATTAAAACCTTTTAATATAATGAAGTGCTATTTGATGATATCTAACTTTTTATTGCCTCTATTTGACTTCTACTCGTGTTCAATTATATTTTATCAATATAAAAATCACTCTCGTGTGCATGCATCTGATCATCAGTACTGATCAATAATAAACAGTTGACATGATCACAGCTATCAGATGCTTGGAATCTTGCCAGGAATGTAAGAGTTCATGTATGACGATTTGATGAAGAATAGACTATCCAGTCTGTTGATTCTCAAAGGGGAGGGACTTTGCTCCGTGTGGAAGAATTTAAACTCTAAGTGGAGGAGATGGACATGAAATCAAATTTAGGTTATATAAGACATTGAAGAGAGAGTGTGTGTGTGTATGTGTATATATATATATATATATATATATATATATAGTGCATTCTGCTTGATTATGCAAAGTAATGTTTTCATCTAACATGTCAATAAATTCTGTTTTTTTTTTTTTTTCAGACTTTGTACTTCTTGCAGATTAAATTATACTTTCAGACAAGAGAATATGATCAATGAAAAAAAAGTTGTATAGTAACAGGGTTCTTTTTCTCAATGTATGTAAAAAGGCACAGTTTCAAGTGTTCGGCCTGATTAAGCAATCACCATATAAATCCTTAATATGGGTAAGAAAAAGGGTCTTACTGAAAACAATCATGTTGAAATTACTTGCATGCTTGGAAGTAGTCTGTCAACGCTAGAAATTTCAAAAAAGTTACATAGAGACCACCGTACAATCAAAGCATTCATCTTAGGCAGTAACTCATGCAGAAAGACACCTAAACGATTGCATTTGCAAAAGTTAATTGCCAGAGATCTTCGTAAAATTAAATATGAAGTCTCAAAGAAACCGCATGAAACTAGTAAAAAAATATTTGAAAGCGCTGGAGTGCCCAAAGTTGGTAAAACTACCCGTTGTGAGGTCCTCAAGACCTTGCCAAAATGAAGAGTCCCATCAAGAGGCCCCCATTGAGCAAAGCAAACAAGATGAAAAGAGTTGAATGGGCACACAGTTACATGAAGACCAATTTTAGCAATGTGATTTTCACCCATGAGTGCCGTGCTACCCTTGATGATCCTGATGAGTGGTCATCTGGAGGGTGTTAAATGGTCGACCAGCAGGAGTACGCATTCGTCGACAACAGGGTGGCGGAGGAGTGATGTTTTCGGCTGGGATCCGCGGAAATGAACTAATAGGCCCACACAAAGTAGCCAAAGGGCTTAAGCTAAATTCAAATGCATATTGTAGGCTTTTGGAAGATGCCTTTCTGCCCTGGCTTGATGAACAACCAATTCAGAAAAGATCGATATTTCAGCAGGATAATGCTCCAGCGCATAGATCAAGAAGCACCACCAATTGGCTATCAGACCATGGGTTCAAAGGGCAAAATTTAATGGTATGGCCTCCAAACAGCCCTGATTTAAATCCAATAGAAAATTTGTGGTCTATAGTCAAGAGGCAGATTAATGCTGAAAACAAGCAATTCACTAGCTTAGAAGTCCTGTGGAAAGCAATTTTAAGTGCTTGCAGATCAATCAAACCTTCTGAAATTGAAACATTGATGTCAGCAGTGGACAGACACCTCATAACGGTTTTGAAGAATGGAGGATGTCATGTTTGTTCGTAGCCGCATTAACAGACTTGTTTTGTTTAACATGCTATACATATGTATTATGTAATGTAGGACTTAGAACACACAATATATTGTCATATGCGCTACAATTCAATTAATAAAATTTAGTATAAAATGTGTTTTTCTTGTTTTATTTTCCATTTGCATAATGAAAGTGAACACTAAATTAGGGCTTAAGTTCATAAATCATTAAAAAGAAGCACGTTTTGTATATTTCGACAACTTAAATGATTGACAAAATAATAAAATAGTATCAACAACACTTTAGCTCCTATTCTTCAGAATATATTGCTTAACTTGGATATTTTTAGGTAAAAATTAACTTTGCATAATCAAGCAGAATGCACTGATATATATGTGTGTGGCAAGTATGAGTGATGATTGCATACCAAAAATTCCTTTTTACAGTGAACTCCATGCTGGTCATAGAAATGTTGGTAGACCTTGGCTCAGGTATAAAGATCAACTGAAGTGCAATGTTTCTTGCGTCAACATTCCATTCAAGAACTTTGAAGAGGTAGCTATGAAGAGATCAGAGTATCGTTCTAGCTGCCATTCAGGAATAATACACCATCAAGAAGTAAGCATCAGTTGACTATGTGAAACACGAAAGCAAAAGACAGCAAACAGTTTTCCTGCTGCACTTGGATAAAATACATTCTCCTGTACTGTTTGTGGTCTTTTGTGCAATTCTTAAGCTGGTCTCAAAAGTCCTGCCCGTCATAGGGATGCAGATAATTAGTTTGTGGTCATTGGAACCTCATATGTTGAACTTGATGGGAGAATCCATCATATATAAGATTAAAACAAAAGGATTCAACACTACAAATGTTGGGTGATGGTAAATTACCATCACCTGAGGAGACACATTTGTAGTGTCAAAACATGATTGCTATTATGAAGTGATTTTTTTTTTTTTTTTTTTTTTTTTTTTTTTTAACATGTTTTGTCTTAATCTCATATAATAAATAATACTTAGCTCTATTCTGTATTGCGCCCTCTTTTAAATTAAATGTTATGGACAGTGAAATTATATTCCATTTGTTCTTATGTTGCCTGGTTATATATATATAATAAATATATATATAAAACCAACATAAAATGTGTGTGTAAAATAAAAAGTGCGAAATCTTCAGACATGGCCTGAAGATTGCATTGAAGCATGAACCTGTCACTGCTCAGTGTTGACCTCAGTGTCAACTTTTATATTTACATGAACACTATCTCTGATATTGAGTACTTTTATCCATAAATATGCCATACCTTAAAACTATATTTATATTTGGGAAAATGATGCATAAATTTTTATATATCAACAATTTTAGGGAAATGTATGATGAAGTGGAAACATTTTTTGTGTTGCCCATTTTGTCCTTTTGAGATTTCACTGAACTAAAATGATGCAAATACACATGTGCATGAAGGAGAGGGGGATACTGAAAATTAGAAAAAAAATTTTTTTAAATGTTTTGTGTATATAATCTATCCAATTTCATTTATTTATTTATTTTCATTTTGCTTATATATTATCTGTCAAGAAAGGTGAAATGTAAGAACCTGAATGTAAATTAGCTGAGGATGATCTAGCAATTAAAGTACTGTCTATACGTTTTCATCTTTCAGTTGCTTTCTCTTTTAATCAGAGTAGCATTTTTTTAATTTTTTTTTTTCTTTTTTTTTTCTTTTTTGTTTTTTCTTTTTTTTTTCTTTTTTTTTTTCTTTTTTTTTTTTTTTTTTTTCTTTTTTAAAGAAAAATTATGGTTAGATTTATACAACTAATGCATTAAGTGTGTTGTTTTTTTTTTGTTGTTTTTTTTGTAAAAGGTCCCTTTTGTATTCATAGAATCTTTTAAACTTCTTGAGGTTTCTCCTATATATTCCTTGTGACAATCATTACAGGTGATAGTAAATTCCTCTAAGTTTTAGCTTGTTTGGTTTTGTATTAAGTCTTTTATTGTTTTATAAGTAGTAGCTTAGAGAATTTCTTTTCAATTGTAGTTATGATAATTGGTGTGTAAAACTATATTTTGGTTCAATGGATTTATCAGAATGGTCCACTCTTCTGTTTAGAAATATTTTGAGTCTTTTGCTTTGTGATAAATATGAAATAATTAGGGTATTAGAAGAGCTTAAAAGTATTTTCAATGTATTTCTCTTCATGTAAATATTGAAGGCTACAAGCTCTGAGTAGAATCTAATGATTGTCAGATTTCATTTTGTTATGGTGAGAATAGAAATTTATGAGATCATTCTTATTAGTTGATTTGTGATGGACTCTTAGTTTTAGTCACTACAGTGTAACATGATATCTAGCAATGGTAATGTATTGTTTGTTTCCATTTCCTGGATGTAGTTACATCAATGTAAACATCACTTTAGCCTGAAGAAGTCCTAAAGACTTTTTCTGCTTTGTCATAGATTTTCCTTATATATCTCACCCAAAACTAACTCCAGAAGGAGTATATTAAAATGACAACCCAAGGTAAAACAGCTCAACACCAAAATGATTGGCTACTATTGCCAGTTTTTTTTTTATGTACTATTGCTTATATCACAAAACGACTGATAACCAAGTGCAGTACCATGTACATGTCGCATTTCATTCAATGTAATTATTAGGTTGGTGCAAAAAATAATGTCGGTTTTTGACGTATATTTTAACGTAAAAAAAAAACCGACATTATTTTTGCACCAACCTAATAATAAAGCAATGATTTCATAAATTTTTCAATAATTTTAAGCCCCCCATCATGTGATGGGGAATACTCTTGTATTATAATAAATGATAGATAAGGGTTCTTCTTCATTCAGTTCATCTAATCTCCCTTTTCAATGGACAGTAGGATTTCAGTGAAATCTAGCACTGCCATCTCAGATTCTTTGACTAAATGATGAATATCTGAATTGTCCAGTCACTGGCAGTCAGCTGTTGGCCTTTATATATATATATATATATATATATAGTCAAAGAAAAAAAACACTTGCATACTTAAATTCATGTGACCTGATTATGTATCTTGCTTTCATTGAACCATGTTTAACACTGATGTATTACATTGATGTGAAACCATACTGTCGATGACTCTGAAGTTAAAATTTATTATCCACAGTGGCAAAAGTATTAGGTTGGTGCAAAAATAATGACGTTTTTGACGTTAAAAAAATACGTCATTATTTTTGCACCAACCTAATATATTCCCAACATTAAAATCCTATCATATAATGGGTGAATACTCTCATATTATAATAAGGATGAGGAATCTTCTTCATTTGGGTCATCTGACCACCCAATGGACAATAGGATTCATTCATATTTCATTTGGGGAGTCTAATTATGAAGTATAAGACAAGATCAACAGAAAGAAAACAATCTTAGTTTTAGTTGGTATTGGATGTTCATTATCTCTCTATACAAAAGATATTGTACAAAACATGTCAATCTGTTTTTAGCTTTTCCTATTAATCAGTGATGAAAACTTGCTTAAATTTATGAGCTTTTCATGAGGCACCTGAAGTAGAAATGACCAAAAATAATGAAACCTGGTATTCAATTTAAGACTTCTTGTATCATTAATTAGGCAGTAATTAATGATTTTCTTCATATGCAATCAAAAAGATTAAAAAAAAAAAAAATTTTTGTTTGTTCCGCTTATGTTTCCAGGAATCAAACATCAGTTTCAGAAAATAGTGGGTAAGAAAAGTGATTAAGATCATAAAATACAATTTGTCATGTTTCTCTTAAAAAATTTCAACAAATGAAAATAAGTTTCTTTTTGAAAGAATGCAGAAACTCAAGAAATATTAGTGCCAAGGAAATTCTCTCTTTTTTATATATATATATATATATATATATATATATATATATATATATATATATATTATAAATTAATAGACTTAAAATATGGTTTTTCGCTACATAAAAAACCATATTTTAAGTCTATTAATTTATAATATTAATGCTCTGTAAATTTACATTGAGCACTATTTTGTAAAAATAAAAATATCTATAAGAACACCGGATTATATATCTTGCTGTTCTTTCTTTTTATATATATATATATATATATATATATAGGTAGCATATTTTTGTTCAAGCAGGTTTGGTTAAATAATTTAGATGTATTATGTCTATTTATTTTAATTTTAATTGTTTCAAGTCCGCAAATTAATTTCTTGGTGGCTGCAGAAAGTTGAAGAAAAATTACAAAATTTTCCCAAGTACATTCATGTTGTTTGATTGTTAATCTTTCCATGGTTGAATTTGCCAAAGATTTAAAATTGGTCCAAGTTATTGGGACACCCATTTATATCTGTTGAAATGTCAGTGTTATTTTCATTTTTGTGTAATTTAGATAACAATTTATCAATTGCACCATATATATATATATATATATATATATATATATATAAAAAGAAAGAACAGTAAGATATATAATCCGGTGTTCTTATAGATATTTTTATTTTTACAAAATAGTGCTAATATCTTTAATTTAATTACAAGATTAAATTCAGACCTTCCATTTTTGAAACATGGTTAGAATTGTGTAGCGGAAAGACCATATTTTAAATCAATTAATTTATAATATATATATATATATATATATATGTGTGTGTGTGTGTGATTCCCTATTTTAATCTCCCCAAAATTTTATACTTTTGCTTCTGTTTAATAAATATCAACCAAATGAAATGTCTGTCTCTCTCACTCCCTCACACACACACACACACACACACACACCACACACACATATTAGCTTTTATTAACTTTTAATAATCAAATTAAATTATTAAATGAAATAATGGGCTGATGCCCACATATTAACAAGTATTTACTTTTTTACTTTAATAATTGTTATGGTCCAGTCCCTTGTACCACGGTGATAGTCCAAGGTAGAACCAATAAAGAAGAACTCGAACACGGATATGGAATAACACAAATATGTTACAAACAGGAATATATACAAAGAAGCAAAAAGTGTTAGTATGAACAATTGGGTTTAGTAGAAAGAACAATGTAGTCTCGACCAGTATCACTATTCCAATGTCTTATAGTAATTGTCTGAACGCGACTCTTTTAGACTGCCTCTGACTGACAAACTTCTGACAGACCTCACTCCAGACTTCCGACTGAACGGTATTTAGTCACCCCTCCCCCCCAAGAGGGCATCATGTGGCACAAGGCCGGTTTAACGGGGGATCTCCGAGCCCATGGGCTCGGCCAAAAATATGCCCTTATAAACGGGTTCAGGGTCATTTTACCTCCCTGAAAGAGACTCTGCCCTTCAGCGTAGCTTCGTTCGGTTTCTCCCCGTAGGCAGAGAGTTCAACTGATCAGCTGGTCGCCTGACTTCGGACTGAGCTCCCTGCTTCCTTTTGAGGCGCAGTATTTATTATGTATGGAATAGTCCATTATGTTATTATGGGTAAGGTCCCATAATAATATAGCATAATAAATCAATTAAAATATTTAGTAAAAATAAACTAAAATATCATAATTTAATTGATAATAAAAATTAAGAAATATTAAAATTTAATTAATTAATATAACATCTATGTAAAAAAAAAAATTTAATTTAATTTCAAAGTAAAAAAAATTTAATCTAATTTCGAAGTAAAAAAAAAAAAAAAAAATTTAATTTCGAAGTAAAAAAAAAAAAAAAAAAAAAAATTTAATTTCAAAGTAAAAAAAAATTTACAACTGGAAGAAAAATCTACAGCTGACAAAATGAAAAACATAAACAAAAGCAAAATTTCATAAACGTGTGCATGTAAAAGAACTATAAAACTCATGTATACATACGTGTACAGAACAAAGCAAAAAAGCAGATTGAAAAAGACATGGAATAAAGTGAAAAAATTGGAAATACCATTTAAAACCACACCCCTGAAGAATTTTACCAAGAAACATCTGTCAGGATAAAATTGATATTTAAAAGTTAATCTTTTCATGTAAAATATATATATATATATATATATATATATATATATATATATATATAGGCTTGATAGCATACAATGGTTGTTTTGGGATGGGTTCTTTGCAAGGATAACAACACCTCAATTAAAATCATACACTCCTTAAAAAAGATGAAAATAGGTCCTGTTCTGCTAAGAATTGATTTATCTGTCTCTCCCTCTTATTTTCTTCTTTCTTTTCATCATGTCTCCCTATTTTGTGTATTGTATATATTAACCACAAATCCTACTGTAAAATTCTAAACTTTGTTTACCATCTCTTATGTTTATGATCTTCATATTGATTTACCTTTACTTAATGGGTAAAAATGTTATTGCCATATTTCCTATATTATTTAAATTTAACCAACATTCTCTTTGAAATACTTACCTTTGGAATATATCCAATGATCTCACTTATTCTTCCACAACTCACTAAAATATCGAGAAATGAAAAGCGAGAGAAATTTTCTGCCAGAAGATTTGTGTTAAAGTTTTCTATGGGGATCTGCTGGTCAATTACAGAACTGATTCCGAAAACTATGAGAGAATGGACTGTTCAGCAGTTCTTGAATTTTTTGGCATTTTCTGGTGTTTTGCTGATGATTGTTTTTCCTTTTGAACCTGCACTTGATCAGCACTGAAAAGGCATGTCCATGTCCAAACCTGTTTTGGGCTTTTAAAATGTTTGCAAAAGCTTGAAGCACTTGACAAACTTCATGCAGGCATGTTGCTTGAATTTGCCAGCCGTAAAGATCATAGAACTGTTCCAATAGCTCACATAAATGAACTCAAGGTGGGTACTAATGTTTGTTAGCTGTGCTAGCATTCACTCAAATTGATTCAAACTTTATAAAATGGTAAATAAGGATTTCCTTATAGTTGGTTTTAACCTCTTTTTAATAATTTAGTAAAAGTTTGTAAATTTATGAATAAAAATTGTTTGCACATTTCTTTAAAAATTGTTAAATGATAAATATTGTATTAGTTTTAATTGTATTAGTTTTTAGAATGTTATAAATATAAAATGTTTAGATTTTATTTCAATTCTAGTCATTGCTTTTTAAAACAATAAACATTGCCAAAGAGTTTAGGTATTTAAAAAAGCAGTGTCATGGGAAAAACCTTCTTTTGACATTGTCTTATTATAGGTACTTTTATCTCTTAGCCCCAAATTATTTTATAAGCATTCCTTACTTAGGTGCCAGGATTGATACACACTTGGGTGATCAGGTTTCTTTTTGATTCTTGATTGACAGAAGAATTCCCACAGTGGGCTGCTGTTACTTTCTGCAGTAGACTGGTTACCAATCAAGGCTATAAGACCCAGTCTGTCTTACTATTTAACCCATATATGTGGGTAGAGATGGATTCATGCCTCTCTTAAAAGTATTTGTACATAAGTGAATGTAACAAACTTGACTGAAATTCAAACTCAGCTCTCTAATTTCTCCTTCCAAGCCATTATCCTTCACACATCCAAGCTTACAACACTTGATATTCTCAAGTGGTCACCCATCTAGGTACTGACCAAACTCAACATTGTTTAACTTTGTTTAATGATGAGAACTGGTGTTTCAACATTATATAGCTGTAAGCCTTATTGAATCTGTTGGTTTTAATTTCAAATGATGACTGCTAAGAACATCCTCTCACCAGATTTGTAAAGAAATTGCAGAAATGCATGCTAGGATTTCTTCCTAATGAATAAAAATGGACCTTGATCTCATTTGCCATATTTTTGTTCTTTCTTGTCATGGTACTGAGACAATGAAATAATTTGAAACAAGATCCATGCCAATCTATGGAATCTTTTCAATTTAGGAGAACATCACAAAGTAATTCATACACATTGTTGCATATTTGAGTTGTCAGATGAAACTGACGAACCTAGTACATCTTTTGGTCTACGTGGAAAAATTGTGCCCTGAAGATGACAATTTGAAATTGTTGAAAGTACTTGTCTCATTTCAATCTGACAACAACTCAAATATAAGGATCGTATTATTCAAGGAATTGACAGTAAGTTAATGTCTCATTAAGTCTTGTTAGCAAAGTTATTTTGCCATTAATCGCATTAACATTGCTAATTAATTCTTTGTATAAATTACTTTGAGATAGATATATATATATATATATATATATATATATATATATATATATATATATATATCATAAAGAAGTAATCTTGTTCCATCTTGCTCTCATTCTTTTTATTTTATTTTTTTTTTCCTAGAACAGGTTCTTGTATGGGTGCTTCCCTGAACACCAAGTCAAGGGTCAATCGTTATCTATCCTTTTTATTTCTCATTTTCTACCACCTCTTTCATTCATATCCTGCTCATCATTCATGATTACTATTTTGACTGTAATCCACTATGTTGAGTGGCTCTCAAGCCTTGTAGTGATTGAAATTTAATACCTAGAAAATTAATTTTTTTTCTTAATCTTCAACACTTTATAAATATCTCTAAACAGAATGCAGCAAATGTGAGTAATTTTAAAATAAGAAAAACAATTATCCATTTTTTTTTTTTTTTTTTTTTTTTTTTTTTTTGAGACATTGTCAAGAATGTTCCAAATATATTTACTAAGAAAAACAAGATACCAACAAAGACTAAGTAATTGAAGCTTTAGTAAGAAAGCAAAATCATACAATTAAATAACATGACTTATCAAAATGAACTATTCTTCTCTGATAATTAAATCTGTCCAAACAAGCAAATCTTTTCCTATTTAGTATAATTAATATGGTTAATGTAAAAGGCCAGAATTTTTTTTTCACTTTATTAATCCTGCTTCCTCTATGCCAATGTTTAAACTCGACAGACAAAAGGGTGCTGAAAAAAAAATTGTCTGTCCAACTCGCTTAAAAAAAATTGCTGACCTTGTATATCCACATATATAATATGCAATGAATATACACATGGGTCAGGTAAGTGGTTCACCACTATTCCTTATCTATCTTGTCCTCAATATACCCTGTGAGGGTTAAGTTATCCAATCCCCTCGCCTTATTGTGTGTCTTTTCATGATTTTGAGTTTGTTTTTTTTTCTTTTTTGGTGCCATTTTCTTTAAGACTTCCTTGTTGCTTGTTTCATCCATGGAATTCTCAGTATCCTTCTGTAGAATCACATTTCTGCTGCCTCTAGTTTTTCCCTCATTTCTGAGGAAGTTGTTCAATATTCACTGCCATATAGGAGGATGGATATCACACAGTGATGTGCAGAGGTTTGGTAATGCCTGGGGCCAACTCCTGTATACCCCTAAGACTCAAGTAGGTGATAGGGTCGATAGGGCCTAGTACTGAGAAATGTGAAAAAGAAAGACATTTTAAATATGTAAAAACAGATGAAATAAGCACTTTATTCAAATTAAATATAAACTAAATTTTTATTTCACTCTTTGATTGGATACCCTCCCGTATGGATGCCCGTGGCCATCATACCCTCTGCCACCCCACTTCTGCATGTTACTAATAGAACAGAACAATCCAGTGCTCTTTGCTTTGTTTCTAACAATTTTTTTCTGTTTCTTAGTACCTTTAGTATCTGTCTATATTTCTGAGATGAGGTATTATGTACATTATTTGGACTATTGTCCTCATCTTTGTCGGCATATTTATTACAACGTTTTGGCTGTTGTACGCTCCGGCCTTCTTTGGGTGGTTGGAATGTCGAACTGAACCCTTTATTTCACTCACTGGGGTAGACTTTTCTAGTTCCACGTGCCATGTTTAATGGATGTCAGATGTCAGTTATCAGTTATCTCCTGTTAATTTCCCTCTGAAAGTTCTCCACTGCCTTAGCCAGGTATTGAACTCACACTCTTTGTGTCCAGTCACTGGATCTAACCAATGCCTTTATCCACTGTGCCATGTGTCCTCAATTGCCTGTCAACTATCACCACCATGATCAATATTTGCCTTGGTGATGGCAGTTGCAAGAGATCCAGATCTTGGGTCATCTTCTAGACTCTCTTTCTCTTCCCCTCCTAAATTCAGCTTTTTACTTTTGCACTGTTGATAAAGCTGGAGCGTTATCCCTTAATGTAGCAACCATGTCACTCCACTGCCTTAACTGGGTAGTGACAGAACCCAGAGAGTTTGAGTTCAATACCCAGTTAAAGCAGTGGAGAACTTGGAGAGGGGAATTAACAGGAGATAACTGATAGCTGACATCCATTAAACATGGCACATTAAACATGACTAGAAGAGTCTACCCCAGTGAGTGAAATAAAGGGTTCAGTTCAACATTCCAACCATCTTGGTACCTTGTTTAACTTTTGGAATGCTTGTTTCACTATTCCAATTTGTGTTCAAATCATTTTCCATTCCTAAAAGAGGAGATAGCAGACTGTTTTTAAAAGTAAAAGAAATACTGGGACAAGTGTGTGAGCACCCAAAGAGGAATCATTTGAAGTGGAGTAAGGCACTGTTGTTTCTTTATCATTATTATTAAATCGCTGGATCACTTCCATATGCTCTGTATATTTCCTTTGAGCTTTTAATTTGGAGCATTAAAAAGCCAATGTCTTCTACATGCCAAACTATATAAGCTTTCAACTTTATATAACTTTTACAATCGCAATGTAATTAACACAGACAAAGCAACCACTCCCTTGTATTTAATGTAAATGGTGAACACAAAGAACTTCCCTAATTTAAAATAAAGTGTTTTTTGGATTTAGATCAAATTTTTGTTTTGCTGTTCTCACCTCTTCATGTCCATTCAATTTGGGGAATGAAGCCAATGTTATTCAGGAGAATATAAAGAAACACTTTCTAATGGTAAACAATGTTAGTCTTGAATAAATTTATGTTGTTTTCAAGTGAGTTGCATAAATCAACTTTTTGGACATTACAAATGAAAAAAAAAATATTACGCATTTTATTCTATTCTAAAGGTTCAATTAAAACGCTATTGTTAGAATTATGGCAGTTTCCATATATTTTGAATATCCTTTAATTATTTGGCTTGTTACTTTTTTGAAGAAGTGTAAAATTCCTTTACACACACACACGTGTTTGTGTGTGTGTGTATATATATATATATATATATATATATATATATATATATATATACTATTTATTATTAAAGACATTTTTATGTTTAACGTTCTTTTTATAGATACAAGTATTTTATATTTTTATAGATACAAGTAAATGCTCTGTTTATAATAAACAGTATTAAATAACATTTACCGGCCTGAATGTCCGAGAAATTTTCATAGAAAATATTCGTCCTTGGACAGGATCCGAACCTGCATCCAACACTCTTAAGGTGTGCTATATTTATGGATAAAGCGTTCAATATCAGAGATAGAGCGTATGTAAATATAAAAGTGAACATTGAAGACAACACTTAGAAGCAACAGACTGTTTCATGCTAGATGCTAGGTGGCCTGATAATTGTGTCTAGCATGAAACAGACTGTCGCCTCTAAGTGTTGACTTCAATGTTCACTTATATGGGAGACCTTGTGGCACATAGTGCACCAGGTCTCTGTATTTGGCCATTCAAAAAGTGTGGATGGTTCTGCACAAAAACTTCACCGATATAATCAAATCACATATGCTGGTGTCTGGCTGTCAGCTCCTAGGAACTGAGTTGCTGACCCTTATACAACGGGAGAATCGGAAAAAAAAATATATAATGTTGATTAGTACATATGCGTGTACCTGTGTTTTGGTGTGTAACTAAAGTTGGGATTACCAGCTCATTGGCCACAAGATGTATATTGTTAAAAGTAAACAAATGGCTTATGGGAGTATCACTGCTATGTAGAACAAAAATAAAATTGCACAAAAGTGTGTTAAATGTGATGCTGGCGAGTTACATTTTAAAAAAAAAAATTATAAAAATGTGAGAATAGAAAGAAGTATAAGGAAAAACAATGATTAAAAATTAAAGACGCTGCTTTTGTGGAGTCAATTTAACATTAAGGGTTCAAGCAAATGCGTATACCCTTGCTTATATCTAGCTGTTTGACTTATATATGGTTATAAGATATATATATATAAGAAAAACAGACTACTTTAAGGTACCATTATAAATAATTTATTTCACCGGAGTCCTTTTAAAGGACGCCGGATCATCGGATAGCACTTCCAAAAATGAAATTCATTTTTGGAAGTGCTATCCGATGATCCGGCGTCCTTTAAAAGGACTCCGGCGAAATAAATTATTTATAATGGTACCTTAAAGTAGTCTGTTTTTCTTTTAAATATTAGCTCTAGATTTACATTGAGCTCTCAGGATTTCATCCTCCTTGGGATTACCCATATGAATTACCAAGTTCTTCATAACTTTTATATATATATATATATATATAATCTCCAAAATACTTTTACAAAATGGGGGATTCCTTACACCAAAACAAAATTCCATACGAACATATGTCTGCAAATCGTTCATTTTTGAGTTAAGTTTATGGTAGACATTGTTAAATGCACAATCCAAGATACAATCCAAAAATACTTTGGTGGCAGGTTCCTGACAGAAAAACAAGGTAAAATGTCCATATAAACATATGTCCAAAAGGCCATCGTTGTACCTCAGCACAGATTCTGTGGCACCAGAAACTATGGATGAAGGAAGACTGACATCCACTTGTATGTCTGACAATGAAGAAAACATTCTACAGGCTGTTGCAGACTATCCAAGTATCAATACACGTCAAGTTATATATCTCACATTATCGCATGGAGGGTACTTCAAGAGCAGCTCTTGTACCTCTAACATTTACAATGTGTGTAGGGTCTTTCACCCTCTAATCACTCAACACTGGAGTACTTTTGCCAAGGGTTTATTGCACAAACTGCCAAATTGTTGTTTGTCTCTTTCAGTCTTGTTTATAGACGAGACAACATTTGGAAGAGATAGAATAACAAATTTATACAACCAAAATTTGTGGGCAGATTGGAATCTCCATGGCACAATACAGGCTAGATACTAATATTAATATTTTTTATGTAAATTCTCGAACAAAAAAAAAAAAAAAATGTATATATTCATTTTCATCACATGTTTAGGTTTTATTACAATTTTAATCATTGCTTTTTAAAACAAACATTGCCAAGGAGTGGTTGTAGTTAAAATAATAGCAGTGTCAAGGGAAAATTATTCTTTTGACACTTTGGGGTTATTTTTTTTTATTTATTTATTTTTTTGTGGGCATCAAGATCCAAATCTTTGATAATGCTTGGCATTTAAGGGTTAGCTATTGTCTTTATATAAACCATTTGTAAATAACCTGTGTCTCCAGATTAAAAAATGAAAATGTATCATGTGAAAAGTTAGAATATATATATATATATATATATATATATATATGATAATAATAATAATAAAAAAGATACTGATTCATGAAGTAAAGAATATACTTCATCTTGGAATTTCAGCCAATATTTTTATTTTTTATTTTTATTTTTTTTTATAAAGTTTATTTCTATTTCCTTTGTTCTGATCATCCAAAAAAAAAAAAAATCTTGTCTCTTTCCTCTGCTCTCCCAAACGACCAATAATAACTGTGATGTCAGACTTGGACAGATTAACTCCATATTGTTGGCCATCTTTTGGCCTGAAGCCATTTATTTTTTGTCTTATCTGCTGATTTCTCTCCAAGGATTAAGGATAATGTAATTTTTTGCTCTATCAGCTGTTAATCTGGTAGATGATGAAAAATCTTAAATCACAGCATCCAGAGAACTCTCTCTTTCTGTCTCCACTCTTTCCCTCTCACTCTGCCTCTTGTTAGGGGTCTCTCTCTCTTTACGGATTTTTCTCTCTCTCTTTCTCTCTCTCTTTCTCTCTCTCTTTCTCTCTCTCTTTCTCTCTACGGATTTCTCTCTCTCTTTCTCTCTACGGATTTCTCTCTCTCTCTCTCTTTACGGATTTCTCTCTCTCTCTCTCTCTCTTTACGGATTTCTCTCTCTCACTCTCTCTCTTTACGGATTTCTCTCTCTCTCTCTCTCTCTTTACGGATTTCTCTCTCTCTCTCTCTTTACGGATTTCTCTCTCTCTCTCTCTCTTTACGGATTTCTCTCTCTCACTCTCTCTCTTTACGGATTTCTCTCTCTCTCTCTCTCTTTACGGATTTCTCTCTCTCTCTCTCTCTCTCTTTACGGATTTCTCTCTCTCTCTCTCTCTCTCTTTACGGATTTCTCTCTCTCTCTCTCTCTCTCTTTACGGATTTCTCTCTCTCTCTCTCTCTTTACGGATTTCTCTCTCTCTCTCTCTTTACGGATTTCTCTCTCTCTCTCTCTTTACGGATTTCTCTCTCTCTCTCTCTTTACGGATTTCTCTCTCTCTCTCTCTTTACGGATTTCTCTCTCTCTCTCTCTTTACGGATTTCTTTCTCTCTCTCTCTTTACGGATTTCTTTCTCTCTCTCTCTTTACGGATTTCTTTCTCTCTCTCTTTTTACGGATTTCTCTCTCTCTTTTTACGGATTTCTCTCTCTCTTTTTACGGATTTCTCTCTCTCTTTTTACGGATTTCTCTCCCTCTCTCTTTACGGATATCTCTCTCTCCCTCTCTCTTTACGGATATCTCTCTCTCCCTCTCTCTTTACGGATATCTCTCTCTCCCTCTCTCTTTAAGGATATCTCTCTCTCTTTAAGGATATCTCTCTCTCTCTTTAAGGATATCTCTCTCTCTCTTTAAGGATCTCTCTCTCTCTTTAAGGATATCTCTCTCTCTCTTTAAGGATCTCTCTCTCTCTTTAAGGATCTCTCTCTCTCTCTTTAAGGATCTCTCTCTCTCTCTTTAAGGATCTCTCTCTCTCTCTTTAAGGATCTCTCTCTCTTTAAGGATCTCTCTCTCTCTCTCTCTCTTTAAGGATCTCTCACTTGTTAGGGGTCTCTCTCTACTGATGTTATTTTCCTACTCTATTCTTCTTAAACATTGTAATTTTGCATCTTGTTAATGGAAAAAAATTTTTTTAAAAAATCAAAATTTTATCCATTTTTGTTTTCTTTTTAATAAAACATAAGTTTTCTTTTTTCTTAATTTAATTAGAAAATATTCTGTCTAATTTTTAACTTAATTGCTAGCTATTGACAATTACTTTTCACTTTTGTTTTTAATGCAAGACATTCAGGTTGCTTTTAATTTGCTAAAACAAAACAGGGATGGAAAATTAGAAAATTTGTTTAATCAATATTATCTCTATTTCCATCAAAAATGTTATATTTAAAAATTATAAAAGATTATAAAATTTCAGACAAAATCATGAGATACAAAATAAACATAACCAAAATGATGAAATGCTTTAGTATACATTTCAGAGAAATTATTGTATATTTTAAAGAAAGTATGTGTGTACAGAAATTAAGTTTTGCTTATCTGTTGGTACAATAGTACTGTCTGCTTCTTATGGCCATCAAAAAAACAAAGTTTTGATTTTTGTTTCATTTGGCACACAATCCAGCATCATTTCTGTTGATGTAAGCCTTCCTGGAACTCTGTTATTGGATAATGAGCAGCTGCCTCATCGGATTTCCTTGGATTTCCTTGACATCTTTCAATCTTATTTCTTTCAACTAAGAATTGATATTTGGAAAAAGGAAAGTCTCAGGTGTGGCATGATTTGGGGAAATGGTGGTTGTCATATCTGGGGAATGTGATGTTTAACTAAAACTGCTACACAAGCCATGGACACTGGTGGAATCTCTGATGTGGTGAGATGACCACATTCTACACACTTCCCTTCCAAGCACTGATGTGAACATGAACATTCTAACAGTGTGCATGCACAGCAACGTAAGGTCAATCTGTGCCAAGCAGCTTCACTCGGCCTACTTTAGCTCTGTTACCATAGCAACAGTCCTGATACTTTTTGATCAGTCTTCATATAAGTTGTTGATGTTATGGCCTGCTAATCTGATTATCAAGGATTAGTGAATGATTTAACCCAGCTGATTAGGCACAAATGCATGAATTTTATTATTCATCTTTGATCTACTTAGCACCGTTCATATTATTTTTTGGTATGACTATAAACTACATCTGGCTGTAAGACCTTTTGATTGGGAGGTTTTGAGGAGCATGGAACTATCTTTTAAATTGCTGTTGTTCCCAGGGGTGGTAGTACTTGTTAGGGTCTCAGGTACTAGCTTGACAGATGTGACATAGAAATTCGGAGGCACATGGGAATAACAAAAGATATCTTCTAGAAACTAAAAGTATTAAGATTACAATATTTATTTCTGTAAAATTACAGAAAATGTGGCACAAGGCCCTTAAAAAGGGGGATGGGGGAAAAGGACAGTCTTCATCTGTCTTAATTTTAAACTTAGCTAGCCACAAACACTGACCAAAGCATGCAAACAATATTCCTAACACCAAAACAACACATTCTTACTAGCCTTTCTTACTACATCCACCATAATACCTCATTGTCTCAATGAAAATCCTAAATACTACCCATATGTACAAATCATTGTATGTGTGTGTGGGTGGGGATAAAACGACAAATTAAAAAGATTCCTAATGAGTATATACAATATGAATTTCTCTATTTACGAGAAACTAAACAAAATCATTGTTGGTAATAAAACCCCCACAATACTTAAATGTGGCAGAAACATCAGTTCACTGGACGAAATCAATGTGGGCCTATAAAATATAAAAAACATTCATTCATCCCTAGCACTTACACAGACACGCACTCAAACACACATGGCAACAGAAAATGAAAAACACACACAGACCAAAGAAAAAAATGAAAATCGACCCACATCCACCAGAGAACTGACATCACTGACCACCTAACGAGGGAGGGGATGGGGAATTAAACTAAAGAAAAAATAGGGACAGAAATAAAAGGGGCCAATGAGCAGACACACTCTAGCTAAGTTAACTGGAAAAAAAGAAAAAAAAAAGAAACTAAACATTCAAAAAACAAAACCTACACTAACCTAATTTCAGGATGGGTTGCCCAAGTTCAACTCAGGAAGAACAATATCCGGATGCCTAACCAGCATCAAAATGCCACTCTAGGTCAGCCCCTTTTACTCGACACAACCATGCAAGAGTCACCCACCTTTTGCCAAATTCTAATAAAAATTTTAATAAAAACAAAGACTGTACAATATCCATCCTCCTATATGGCAGTGAATTCTGGACAATTTTCTTACAAATGAAGATGAAACTTGTAGAAACAGATGTGTATCTACAGAAAGAATACTATGGACAAAACATGTCAGGAACAAGGATGCTTTAAGCAAAATGAAAATGAAAAGGACACTTATGCTTATTATCAGAAAGAGTTGAAATTTCTGGGACACAATGAGGAAGGAGAGTTTGGAGAATTTAACACTCACAAGACATATTGAAGGCAAGAGGAACAGAGGGGAATGTCAAATAAATTATCTCATGAATTTGTGTAAATGAATGACAAAGCAGGAACTAGGATAGATGGAAAGAGGAGAAATTTTGATTACAACTACATGGCTGTGTGGAGCCATAATCATCTAGTTCCTTTCAAGTGGGGTTTCATTTTTGGAAAGCGGAAAAAGTCACAAGAGACAAAATCTGGGAAATAGTGGTTGTTGTACCTGGGGAATGTTGTGCTTAGCCAAAAATTGCCGCACAAGCCATGGTCACTGATGGAACCTCAATGATTTGGTGAGATGACCACACTCTATACACCTTCCTTTCAGGCTCTGCAATAAACAATAGTGCAAGAACTTAGTGTGCATGTGTGGCAGATTAATCTGAGCCAAGCAGTTTCACTCTACTTTAGTTCCATTACCATAACAACAGCCTTGATACTTTTTGGTTAGATTTCATAAGTTGTTGCTGCTATGGCCTGTAAATGAGGGATAGGCAGATGTGGCACAGCCTGTGAAAGCAAGAGAGGTAGATGTAATGTAAACCTGGAACAGGGTCCTCTCTCAGCTTTTCACTGACCAGACAAACAACCACATGTTGTGCGTCTGTTCTTATTTGCATCAATAGTTGCTAAAATTTGCGAGAGGCCTACTGAACATTCACTAGGAAACAAAAGGTTAAAAATGCCAAGCTGAGAAATGAAGTCAAACCCTGTTTTCAATAAATTTTGTTGCTTATTACAGGGTAGGTAGGTGACACTTGGGATGATTTCAGCCAGCTCAAGTTAAGATAAGTTTTTCATCTCAATCAACTGGAACTCTTTCTCAACCTCTTACCATTCCTCTGCTCATCTCTACAACCCAATATGTATCTGGCAACCATCAAGGACAACATTGGAACCTCCTTGATAGTCAACTTACTCCCTCCAACCCCAATCAGCAGCCTCAAACTGAGTCAGGTTTGTTTTCACTTGTTCCCAAAAGTTTTAATTTATTTATCTATTATTTTATTCTCTTTTGGTCAAGTAGGTGATCACTTTTGAAGATCTCTCTTCACAGATTTTATTGCTGGTCATAAAAACATGAAATACCTAAGACCAAGATAAAATCACTTACCATCCCTTATGTGTGAGTGTTCTGATAGTTTTCACTTACATAAAGATTTTATGGCAACTTCATATAGTTTACTAATTTGCAAAGGAATTACTTCTACAAAAGTAGATTATTCTATTTCTCCCAGACCAATTTCTACTACTACCAACCTGAGAGTAAGCTGATCAGATATGGGAGTGAGCTGAAAAGTTCATAGGCTGACTATGAAGGAGTGATGCTAGAGCTGTGAAATCTTCCATGCATTAATTTCAAATCTTCTCATTAATAACTGCATTGTTTCTTTCCAAATAAACTGATGTCTCACTGTTCAAAGAGAGTTCATACTGTTCGTCAAAAATAGTCATCAACAGCAGATATAACATCATCATCACTGTGATACTGGTTCCTAGCCAAATGTTTTTCATGTTGGGAAACAGATGATGGTCAAATCAGAATAGGGAGGGTAATCAAAGCCACAGTCATACACAGCAGCCATTGAAACCAAGGATTTGTATACTGGAGCATTGTCCTGATAAAACAAGACCCCTTTTGTCAGTTTTCCTGGGCATTTGGTCTTGATAGCCTTTCATAACTACCTTGGCAATTTGGCATAATGGTGTGGCTCCTTTTGAAGATAATAAACAATGCTTTTTGCATCCAAAAAATCTGAGGTCATCACTGTCCCTGACCTTTGGAGCTTCTTTACAGTGCATGGATTGTCTCTCGCTCAAAGTGAGGAACCCAACCGTCCTACTTGGTTAGGAAACATTCAAGGAAAACAGTTGGATCTGCCTCAAACAATGTTAGATTTTCCTGTGATGTGATCAATTGGTATGCTTTTGGTGATATCTCAGAAGACATGGCACCCACTGAGCAGAAACCTTCATCATGCCTAGTTCATTGTACAGAATATTTTCAACTCCTTCATATTATAGGCCAATAGCATTAACTATTTGATTTATAGTCTATTGCCTATCAACTATCACCATTATGATCAATATTTGCCTTGGTGATGGCTGTTGCAAGAGACCCAGATCTTGGGTCATCTTCTAGACTCTCTTTCTCTTCCCCTCCTAAATTCAGCTTCCTACTTTTGCACTGTTGATAAAGCTGGAGCGTTATCCCTTAATGTAGCAACCATGTCACTCCACTGCCTTAACTGGGTAGTGACAGAACCCAGAGAGTTTGAGTTCAATACCAGTTAAAGCAGTGGAGAACTTGGAGAGGGGAATTAACAGGAGATAACTGATAACTGACATCCATTAAACATGGCACGTGGAACTAGAACAGTCTTGCCCAGTGAGTGAAATAAAGGGTTCAGTTCGACATTCCAACCACCTGAAGAAGACTGGTGTGTACAACGGCCAAAACATTGTAATAAATATGGCGACAAAGATGAGGACAATAGTCCAAATAATGTAAATAGTGAACTTTGTCATTGTTCACATGTTCAGTCTATGGTATTCTCGGCAGCCTTCTGTAGAACTACATTTCTTTTGCTTCAAGTCTGTTTTTCTTCATCTGTGAGGAGATTGTCTAGCATTCAATGCCATATAGGATAACTGATATCAGGTAATTGTTCAGCACTCTTTTCTTTGTTTCTAACTTGTCAGAAACTACTCTCACTGAATTAATGTCATTTTTATATATGTTTAAATCAAAAATAAGCTAAATTCTTTTTAAAAGATTTTTTTTTTTATATTTGTTGGGCATACATGGATAACTTTTATTTCTGGAATCCTCTGTTTTGTCATGTCATCACAGTTGAAAATATTTCACAAATATTAGGTTGGTGCAAAAATAATGACGTAATAATGTTTTTTGACGTATTTTTTAACGTCAAAAAACGACATTATTAAGTCATTATTTTTGCACCAACCTAATACATAATTCAAATGCAGGTAAAAAATTTGAAAAAAGTCAAATTGATGTTGCCATTAACAAAAGTGCTTCATAAAGCATTATATGTATTGGATGTTTTTCATGCAATCTTTTCTCACTGTTTAAGTGTTAAATTATGTTGGTGAATCCTGGTCATCAGTGAGTCAGACCGTTTTTATATTGGTGTCAAGTGCTCACTTATCAGCAATTTTCTCAGTCATTGTTTAATGTCTTCAGTATTTAATTTGTTTTTTTTTTGTTTTTTTTTTTTTTTTAAAATCATGAAATTTTTCCTGAAGTTTGCATTTGCATTCTTTTATTGTTGGTATTAATTTTGTCCATTTGGCACAATGGCAAAAGGATGACAGAGGATTAAGTCTTCCTTCCTTAAAAATCTTCCCAAAAAATCATGCTTTTTTGGGGGGGGGTATTTTTTTGTACTTTTTATTAATTTTTTTAATTTGTTTTCTTTAATTTTCTTTGTTTTTCTAATCTTTTTTTCTGTAATCTATCTTTCTGTTTTCTGTAATTTTTTTCTTTTTTTTTTGTAATATTTTCTTTTTCTTTTTTTTTTTTTTTTTTTTTTTGTAATATTTTCTTTTTTTTTGTAATCTTTTTTTGTTTTCTTTTTTGTAATCTTTTTTTTCCTTTCTTTTTTGTAATCTTTTTTTTCCTTTCTTTTTTGTAATCTTTTTTTTTCCTTTCTTTTTTGTAATCTTTTTTTTTCCTTTCTTTTTTGTAATCTTTTTTTCTTTTCTTTTTTGTAATCTTTTTTTTCTTTTCTTTTTTGTAATCTTTTTTTTCTTTTCTTTTTTGTAATCTTTTTTTTCTTTTCTTTTTTCTTTGTAATCTTTTTTTTCTTTTCTTTTTTCTTTGTAATCTTTTTTTTCTTTTCTTTTTTCTTTGTAATCTTTTTTTTCTTTTCTTTTTTCTTTGTAATCTTTTTTTTCTTTTCTTTTTTCTTTGTAATCTTTTTTTTCTTTTCTTTTTTCTTTGTAATCTTTTTTTTCTTTTCTTTTTTCTTTGTAATCTTTTTTTTCTTTTCTTTTTTCTTTGTAATCTTTTTTTTCTTTTCTTTTTTCTTTGTAATCTTTTTTTTCTTTTCTTTTTTCTTTGTAATCTTTTTTTTCTTTTCTTTTTTCTTTGTAATCTTTTTTTTCTTTTCTTTTTTCTTTGTAATCTTTTTTTTCTTTTCTTTTTTCTTTGTAATCTTTTTTTTCTTTTCTTTTTTCTTTGTAATCTTTTTTTTCTTTTCTTTTTTCTTTGTAATCTTTTTTTTCTTTTCTTTTTTCTTTGTAATCTTTTTTTTCTTTTCTTTTTTCTTTGTAATCTTTTTTTTCTTTTCTTTTTTCTTTGTAATCTTTACTTCAAATTCTAACCATTGGTATCAGTGGGGAAAATATCCAACTATCTCTTCCACAAGACTAGCTTTTATTATCAAGATTTGCTTAACCCTATTTAAACTTGTTGATGTATGGTTGATGGAATAGTTAGCAGTTTGGAATGAAAAATTGGTAAGCTGATTTTGAATTCCATGTCAATTTATTACATTCAGTTTTGTGTCAATACCCTTGGTAATGGTATGACTCTATCTCTTCAAACTGTCAGGTAGAAATAGGACATCAATGACCTAAGCAAAGTATCAAGCCTGGTCAGTACCTTGGGAATATCAGGTGCTGTAACCTTAGATGTGTGTGTGTGGTGTAATGGATAATGGTTTGGAATTATTAATCAGAGCTGAGTTCCAATTCCTGTTAGGTTCATTATATATTCTCTTAAGTGCAAATACACTTGGGAGAACTATATATCCACCTCTTCCCCCACCCCAATATTGGTCAATTTTAGTGATACAAATCTTACTAATTACCTCAAAAAAAAAAAAAAAAAATTCTTAAAGTCTAAAGATATTTTCTAGCTTTAAATAACCTGTAAAGGTTTGATAGGCCAGAGAAAACAAAACCATGCCTTCTGAAATGATAAAAAAAAAATCAATCAATATTTTTTGATTCTAACAAATTTCATGGGTAGATGGTCTAATGAATGTTAAGCAATAAAAATTATTTCCCCTGAAAAATTTTCCATATTTTTTTTTTTTTAAGAGTGGACCAGTTTATTTAAATAGTGCATCAACTCTAAGCTTTACCAACTCTATTCTTCCTGCAAAGCTGCCTTCCTTAACTACATTTGGAGACACACCAGCTCATATCCACTGTAACGGCAAATACAAAAGAATTTTATATTTACAATTCTTGTCATCATTTCCTTTCACTTCACTGGTGGTACTGTTTTTTTTTTTTTTTTTTTTTTTTGTTTTGTGCTACCATATGCATGTTATAACATCATCATATCCTGTTTGTGCAGCTGTGATGCATTTAGAGATTTAAACTTCAAAGGAGAACCTATAATGTTATCAGTCCTGACATCTCAGCTACAGTCAATTTCCTACAACCATAACATAGGTTCCCTGTGCTTTTTCTATAAGTATTTTCATGGTAATTGTTTCTTGCATCTTAGTGGATTTATTGCCTTGCTTGGAGTGAAAAAACAAAAAAACAAAGCAATCTTTTTTTTTTTTATTTTTTTTATTTTTTTTTTTATTTTTTTTTTTTTTAACAAACGGACCACTTGAGCTCAGTAGGGCTGATTTTTGTTTCTGTGATTTCCTTTATTTTCTTTTTTCTCTTTTACCATCTTTCTCTTTTACCATCTTTCTCTTTTTCCATCTTTCTCTTTTTCCATCTTTCTCTTTTTCCATCTTTCTCTTTTTCCATCTTTCTCTTTTTCCATCTTTCTCTTTTTCCATCTCCTCTCTTTTTCCATCTCCTCTTTTTCCATTTCTTTTTCTCTTTTTCTCTTTTTCTTTTTCTCTTTTTCTTTTACTCTTTTTCTTTTTCTCTTTTTCTTTTTCTCTTTTTCTTTTTCTCTTTTTCTTTTACTCTTTTTCTTTTTCTCTTTTTCTTTTACTCTTTTTCTCTTTCTTTTTCTCGTTCTCTTTTCCCTTTCTCTTTTTCTCGTTCTCTTTTTCTCGTTCTCTTTTTCTCGTTCTCTTTTTCTCGTTCTCTTTTTCTCGTTCTCTTTTTCTCGTTCTCTTTTTCTCGTTCTCTCTTTCTCGTTCTCTCTTTCTCGTTCTCTCTTTCTCGTTCTCTTTTCCCTTTCTCTTTTCCCTTTCTCTTTTCCCTTTCTCTTTTCCCTTTCTCTTTTCCCTTTCTCTTTTCCCTTTCTCTTTTCCCTTTCTCTTTTCCCTTTCTCTTTTCCCTTTCTCTTTTCCCTTTCTCTTTTCCCTTTCTCTTTTCCCTTTCTCTTTTCCCTTTCTCTTTTCCCTTTCCCTTTCTTTTTTCCCTTTCCCTTTCTTTTTTCCCTTTCCCTTTCTTTTTTCCCTTTCCCTTTCTTTTTTCCCTTTCCCTTTCTCTTTTCCCTTTCCCTTTTTCTTTTTCCATCTTTTTTTCTTTTTCCATCTTTTTTTCTTTTTCCATCTTTTTTTCTTTTTCCATCTTTTTTTCTTTTTCTCTCTTTTTTTCTTTTTCTCTCTTTTTTTCTCTTTCTCTCTTTTTTTCTTTTTCTCTCTTTTTTTCTTTTTCTCTCTTTTTTTCTTTTTCTCTCTTTTTTTCTTTTTCTCTCTTTTTTTCTCTTTCTCTCTTTTTTTCTCTTTCTCTCTTTTTTCTCTCTCTCTTTTTTCTCTTTCTCTCTTTTTCTCTCTTTCTCTCTTTTTCTCTCTTTCTCTCTTTTTTCTCTTTCTCTCTTTTTTTCTCTTTCTCTCTTTTTTTCTCTTTCTCTCTTTTTTTCTCTTTCTCTCTTTTTTTCTCTTTCTCTCTTTTTTTCTCTTTCTCTCTTTTTTCTCTTTCTCTCTTTTTTCTCTTTCTCTCTTTTTCTCTTTCTCTCTTTTTCTCTTTCTCTCTTTTTCTCTTTCTCTCTTTTTTCTCTTTCTCTCTTTCTCTCTTTTTCTCTCTTTCTCTCTTTTTTTCTCTTTTTTTCTCTTTCTCTCTTTTTTCTCTTTCTCTCTTTTTTCTCTTTCTCTCTTTTTTTCTCTTTCTCTCTTTTTTTCTCTTTCTCTCTTTTTTCTCTTTCTCTCTTTTTTTCTCTTTCTCTCTTTTTTTCTCTTTCTCTCTTTTTTCTCTTTCTCTCTTTTTTCTCTTTCTCTCTTTTTTCTCTTTCTCTCTTTTTTCTCTTTCTCTCTTTTTTCTCTTTCTCTCTTTTTTCTCTTTCTCTCTTTTTTCTCTTTCTCTCTTTTTTCTCTTTTTTTCTCTTTCTCTCTTTTTTCTCTTTCTCTCTTTTTTCTCTTTCTCTCTTTTTTCTCTTTCTCTCTTTTTTCTCTTTCTCTCTTTTTTCTCTTTCTCTCTTTTTTCTCTTTCTCTCTTTTTTCTCTTTCTCTCTTTTTTCTCTTTCTCTCTTTTTTCTCTTTCTCTCTTTTTTCTCTTTCTCTCTTTTTTCTCTTTCTCTCTTTTTTCTCTTTCTCTCTTTTTCTCTTTCTCTCTTTCTCTCTTTTTCTCTTTCTCTCTTTTTCTCTTTCTCTCTTTTTCTCTTTCTCTCTTTTTCTCTTTCTCTCTTTTTCTCTTTCTCTCTTTTTCTCTTTCTCTCTTTTTCTCTTTCTCTCTTTTTCTCTTTCTCTCTTTTTCTCTCTTTCTACAAGTGATCAACCCAATGCCATGATTTATTGTTTTCCCCTCTCTTTTTTTAAATAAAAAAACAAAACAAAACAATTATGGCTAGTTGGTGTTGACCAAAACTGCCAAGGTTGGTGGGTATGCTCATAAAGAGATGAAGTTGGAGAAAGATTTGCTTGGACAACCCAAAGATAACAATGGTCACACATTGATAAAAGCTACATTTATTGGTTCAACAGCATTTCTGAGGGGGGGTGACAGTGCATGTGACATTGGGGTTAGATGTAGCAACTGATACATTCTCTGTACAACCTGGTGATTCCCCTGCCACCTAGTGGGTAATTGAATCCCAGCATTGACAGTGAGAGCAGGGAATCTTATTTATATAAGTGATCACATTGCCTAAACAATAGCCCATTTGATCTTTGTTTAGTCTGTGCCTGATTTTAAAAAAATTATATAGACAATAGGGTTCACTTCAGTTAGTAATAGTCATTTAACCAATTCTAGTTCACTTCATTAGGTGACCAAATTTCTAACAAAATAAGTCTAAGCACACCCAACCAGAGTGTCACACCCACTAGTGTCTTGCAATCTTAAGCATATTATGAAATTTTGAAGTAAAATGACAAAGTCCATCTTCCAAAATAAAGTTTAGTTCAATGAAGATTGGAAAACTCTTAGCATTGTTGTTATTCTTGGAGATTTTTAATTGAAAAGCAGTAAAATAAAGACTATTTCACCACTATTAGTTACAATATTGAAAAGTGAAAAGCCTGAAAAAGGGGAAACATGTCTTTTTTTTTTTTTTTTTTTTTTAATGTATATTTTATGTCTGCCTATATTTCTGAGATGAAGTATTGTAACTATTTTGTCCTCATCTTCATTACCATATTCATGATGTTTCAGCCATTGTACACCCCCAGCCTTCTTCAGGTGATATACATTGGAATTTCAAATCGAACCCCTTATTTAGTCAACAGTGGTAGATTGTTCTAGTTCCACATGCCATGTCTTTTCTGGATATCTCGGTTTTAGTTATTTCCCTTTAGTAACTCGACTCTCCAAATTTTTTGTTCACCTCTGCTGTGGCCAGGGATTGAACTCACAACTCTTTGGGTCAAGTCACTTTTAGGATTACTCAACCAATGCTATTTTAAAGGGAATTAAAGACAAGTCTGAACAATGTAAATATTGTAAATATTATATATTTTGGGCAAATAACTGTTTTTGACTTTGAAGGCATTGTTTGAGTTTTGAGTTCTATTCACAACATTTTGTTTAAGATTAAATTGTAGTATTTGTTTACATGTCAACAAAGCATAGTATTAAGTTTCAATTAGGGTATCATGTATCTTCAGTCTATGGAAGTAGAATAAGGTCACAGAAAGGTTAAGAAATTAAAGCTTTATACTTTCAACACTTTCTACAAATGATCTTCTATGCTTGAATTCATGGTATCATCTTTGTTTTCAACCATTGACATTTGGAATATTTTATTTTCAGATAGAATTTTGAGTCATGTTTTTGTCACATGGTTAAACTGTTGTGAGAATATTATGTAGATTTGCTGAGAAAAATTAGTCTGATTTATTTCCACTAGTAGTATTAGTAGTAGTAATATTATCTGCAATTTTCATTAGATGAAGCATTGTCAAGCATTATTCATTTTGGACTAGGATTTCTTTCATCTTCATTTCAATTGCTTTATTTCCACTAGTAGTGTTAGTAGTAGTAATATTATCTGCAATTTTCATTAGATGAAGCATTGTCAAACATTATTCATTTTGGACTAGGATTTCTTTCATCGTCATTTCAATAGGTTCATTTCCACTATTAGTATTATTAGTAGTAATATTATCTGCAATTTTGATTAGATGAAGTATTGTCAAGCATTATTCATTTTGGACTAGGATTTCTTTTAATTTCACTTAAATTTTGCTGAAATCTTGCCTTTTACATCTCATCTGCACTTTTGTTTTTTTTTACTAATGTCTTTAGATTAATGTTTTGCATCACTGATAAAAAGCAATTAAAATTAAGGTAAAAGAAATATTAAACGTTTTTAATGATGTCTTTTAATATTTGTTCAAACTTGAAGAATTGTTAGGAAAATTCAAGAAATATATTGTGATATTTTATCTAAAATAATTTTTTTTCATTTTAAATTTTGTTGCATAATGATTAAAATTACACTCACTCCTCACTTAATACCTGTTTAAAAACCACCTCTAGGACTTAAGACCAGCAATAAGATCTTATAAAATAAAAAAAAAAAGTAATAATCTGTTAGTATTGTACATTGTATGAAAACATTAATCATGACTGTTGTCTCTTCAAAATGACTCAAAATAAATGAATAATTACTTATTTTTAATAGTCAATACTAACATTAAATACTAATAATTTATAATATAGAGATGACTTTTGTTACATTTACTGTCCAGTACACTACTGTATAAAACTTTTATAAATAAATTACCATAATTCCCCATGTATAATACACATTTTTTTCTAAAAAATAATAAGCAAAATCTGGGGTGTGTATTATGCACAGCTACAAAAAAATCTTAAAAAAATTGCCTTAAAATAAGAATTATCATAAAACTAAATTATCCTGTTTTAAAACTATTTTTTTTAAATATGAGTAGGAAATGCTGACCGTAATGAAATTGGAGAGGCACAATTTATAGGGTTTGATTACCAAACAAGGAGTGGGTATTATGCATGAGTAGAAGCATTTTACAACACTTTCAGCACAATTTTAGGGGTGCATATTATGGATGAAGTGTATTACACATGGGGAATTGTGGTATATGTCACCAATAGCTTTAATATCACTTTTGCACTATCTGAAGCTGGTTTACATTACACACATAATGTACCTGAAATAGTGATTAGGTACAACTCGCTTAGCAACCCGGTCATTAGGTGAGAAGTGGCTGTATTATTTTATTACTAGTTTTACTTCATCTTATTGCTGCTTCAAAATGTTGCAAATCATACAAGTTATATTAAAGCTATCTGAAGCGGGTCAACACAAACCTATTACACGTATAGTACGCCCATCAGATACAACTTTTCATTTAGCAATCATCTCCTTGAAATTGAATCTTGTCAAGTGAAGAGTAGCTGTATTTCAAAATAAATCAGATAAAATTGAAAAAAAAAAAACAACCAATTAGAATTTATCTCGTAACATCTGGTTTTATCGACCTTGTCTTATTGAAGAGCAACTTAAAGCTATGTCCAATAATTTTCTGGTATTTTGTGTTGGCCTCCATGTGTATTGATTATTAAGAAATTTGAAGTATAACCAATTGTAGACATAGATTTTGACCATGTGGGCATAACCTTAGGCTTGGGCCTTCTTGACATTGTGAAGGACACATGATAGACAAAGCAGTTGCTATTTATTTCTGGTTAAAAATAATAGAAATTAGTTTTTTTTCTAAGTTAACCTGTATGTTTGATATAATTCGTCTTATTGAACATAAGGTTATTACTTCCAAGCATGATTTTCAGAGTTACTTTTATCCTTAAATATGATATACGTATGTTCATAATTTTTATCATTGTCTTTTTGCTTTATGAGAGTTATCTCCCTTGCATAAATGATGTCTGTTATGACAATGTCAGATGGTGTTTAACAATCCAGGAGGTTAAAATGACTTTCTGTGAAAGTGCAGTACCACAATAATAATTGGAAATAAATTTTTAAACATTCTGAAGTTAAAAACCTTCTAATGAGTGAGGACTTAATAAAACTGGCCTTCATTGTTAATGGCATGTGTAAAATAATACATTAATAATCTAATATTAGATGCTACTGAACAAAACTTGTATGTTCTTGGTATCAATTTAAAATGATGCTTTTTGTTCTTACATATATTGTGACTATTTTTCTTAAAATTGGTATTTTTTTTTGATTTGTGATTAAATCATAGAAATTTTCCTACATATTTCAGTGAAACTTTCACTTTCAAAAACTAATTTTAACACCTCCAAAACAAAACTGCACTTTCTATTAATTGTCTATCAGCAAGGCTGATCCTAATGCTAACCTTCTGAAAAGTGACTTGTGCCTTCTCAGGTTAACACTCACTGCTCACATGAAGTGGAAAGATTACATTGAATCAATTGCTATGTCTGCTGCTAGGAAAGCTGGTTAACTGTGTTGTACTAGAAAATTTTTTTTTGCCAGCTTACCTCATTATGGATTCAGGGGAAATAGCTCGAATCAAAACCAGATGGCGCAAAAAGACATATAGGAGGGAAGCATAGAAAAGCCGTTATTTTATTGTCTGACGTATGTCAATACGAACAGTCGGACTCTTAGTCATATCTGAATTTTTTTTCACGATGTTGCGGTGCATAGCACAACACTATCAAGGAGGCAGCCTTGACCCTTCTGGAATCAAGTCTGGGTTGCTGTTTGAGCTGATATGATGCAAAACCCGAAATCAGTGATGAAGACGGTGTATCACTGAAAAAATGCATCTGAATTTGTTATTCAACTATATATTTATAAATCTACCATTCGTCCATGCTTTGAATATTGCTATCACATCTGGTCTGTTGCTCCTGCTATACATTTAGTGATTCTTGATAAAATCCAAAGAATTTGCAATGTTATTGGTCTTGACCTGGCATCTCGGCTTCAGTCACTTTCCCACTGCCATAACAGCTTCCCTGTGCTTATTCTATAAATACTTCCATGATAATTGTTCTGATGAACTTTACTCTATGGTACTTAGACTTTATGAATTTAAATGCAATACTAGATTGGCAGCTAGGTCTTATCAATTTACAGTTGAATTGGTTAACTATAACCATGTTCTATGCTAATAGTTTCTTGTACTTTTCACTTGTGGAACTCTCTTCTGGCTTCTTGCTTTCGGTATTTACCTGAAGCCTCCCCACAAGGTGGGATGTGGCACAAGGCAGGTTTTTAATGTGGGGCATTCCAAGCGCATATGCTCAAGCAAAAATTCCCCATAGAACCTGGATACACTGTGTTGGGTAGTTGTCTACCTCCCCAGATGAGACTCCACCCTTTGGCATAACCTTGTCTGGATTCCTCTCAGCCTCTGGGCTTGAGAGGTCAACAAGAAATTCTGTTCAACTTCCAGCCAACATTGATCTTCAAAAATTTAAATGCAATGTCAATCATTATCTATTCTTTTTTTAATTCCTCTTCTTTTATTATTCTCACTAATTAATGTTTTTCTTTTTTCTTGTTCTTTCACACTTGATAACCCCTTGCATCTTAATGGTTTTATTACCTTGTTTGGGGTGAAATGATTTAAAAAAAAAAAAAGTGTTAATTTGAAACTCAGGATGATCTGTTAGTGGTGGCTCTTAGGATCTCTGGCATTTTCATGCTTGTCAGCTCTTGTGTTGCCATTATTGTTTATGTCCACCTTCAACAGTGCCTTGCATGATGGCCTTGCAGAGGCTATTATGCTGTGTGATATGGACAAACCATAGCATCTTTCAACACTTAATAGTGGTGAGATGAGATTTTTAACCTTGTTCCATACATAGTAATTGGTTTTGTGCTTAGTAGTAGATATGAAAGTGCTTCCTCAAGCATTTATTCTAGAATACTCAAACAAGTGTGTCCAAGTCTCACACCCATATAGGAAGATAGATACAGCCCTCAATTTGTAGAGCTTGAACTCTGTCTGAAAGCTGATGTTGCTCTTCCATGTCCTTTCCAGTAAAATAAGTGTGGTGATCTCACTTTTCCCTCCGTACATGGTCAGCTACACCTGATTTTTCTATTTCCTCTCTTGTTATGGCATTACAATGTTCTTGCAGCCTTATAGGGGAGACAACCTTCAAAAGTAGTTCAACCCTTTGCAGACACCTTGACACAAAATTTTGAAGTGAAAATATTTTTTTTTCATTTTAAAAAAAAAAAAAAATTTTTAATGCTAACACCTGAGAGACAGTTTTCACAGCCAAATCGAAGATTAATTACCAGTGAATAATTTCATGTGCAAGCTATAGCTGTCTGGATCCTATAACATGGCCCGAAAATATCTAGAAGGTAACTGATTGATCGGAAACTTGTTGCACATAATTGTGTTTTCCATGTTCAGTTTCCATTATTTCATCTTGATGATGTCATTTTTGGACATCCAAGTCATCAAGGATTCAGGAAAACAGTTTGGCACGGGTTTGCTTTGAGAACTTTGCATTCTATGAGGGGTTTAAAATGTTACTGACAAATGAGTTTTTTTCAATGAATATTTTGTTCAAGCACCATGTTGGATTTTCCTATATGACAAAAACAAGTGTTTTAAACAGCTGTGACATACATATCTAATTAAATCTCATAATTTAAATACAAATCAACACATCTAATATATATTTCAAATATAATATACCTGTAAACACAAATATCATTCATATATTAACATATACAAATATATAAGTATATACATCCACACTTACATAGGTACATACAAATAAGATATTAAAATTTATAACTACAAATACACATGTATGCAACTACATGCATATAAAATAGAAATATACACAAAGTTATATATATATATATATATATATATATAATATAAATAAAATGTGTGTGTGTGTGTGTTTTCTTTAAAGATGACTGACAGATACTGCGACTAAGCTTTTTCTTGTATTTTTGACCTTGTGGTATGTAGTGCAACAGGTCTCAGTATTCAATCCTTCAAAAAGTGTGGATGGTTCTGCACAAAGCCTTCACTATTATAGTCAAATCGTATGTGCTGGTGTGTGGCTGTCGGTTCCTAGGAATTAAGCTGCTTGAAGCTTTATACGTCGAATACAACGGGAGAGTCCACCATATATATATATATATATATATATATATATATATATATATATATATATATATATAGAGAGAGAGAGAGAGAGAGAAAAGAAAAGAAATCCATTAATTATTTAGGAATTGTGTGAGTGTGTCTGTGACACTATGAGTTGGATATATGCACACGCGTGTGTGTGTGTGTGTGTGCACCCGCACATCTGCGTGTGTGTGTATATATACACCCACACATCTGTGTGTGCGTGCGCGTGCACGCACATATGTGCGAGAAGATTAGTTAGATTTGACCTGGGTATCAAACTTCAAGACCCAATGACTAGATTAGGAATCTGAGATAAAAACATGTTTTGGACGTATGGCCAAAAGGGTAGATAAGTGTTAAGAACTTGTCAAAATACGAAGATAGTTAAAAGACGGGCTCTGGTCAAAACTTAAAAGGGTCTGAATTTAATGCCCCTGAATCGGAGTCAGCTAGGCTAAGAAATATTTTTATGTCCACTTTCTTCAAAGGGAGAAATGGTCATGAAAAAGTTATGGGTTTATTCGTGGGTGTCCCTTTCCCGGAAATGATGAAAGAGGACTCTGCATATATACGGGAGCGCTTTGGGTTACGGAGAGTGAGACTTAGTTTAGGTTCGAGGAAGGTTGATTTAGGCCGGAGCAAGTATCAACGAAGAGCAACACATTAGCAGCCGGACATTGTTAGTTAAGATATATTTTTTTTGACAGCCGAGAATCAGCCCAGAGTTAATCATCCACAAAAGGTCACACGCCCTCCCTCCCTCTTTTCGTCCTACCCAAGTTTGTAGTTGTGTTTTTCTTTTGTCTGTGAGCCTGCCTATCGCTCGATCCGCCACACAGAAATTCTATGACGTGGGGTCTATATCTTTGTGCAACGAGTTGCAGAGGTGGGTAGTCTCACATGTCAATAAGCCCACTGTAATGGGAATAAAGGTTGATAAACTGTAGAAAACAAATCAAGCAATATATAATGGAAATAGAAGTCGTCTCTTATCTTATCCCATATCGTTTTTCAATAATGCTCTTAGAAAAAGAATTACTTTCTCCAGGTATTCTGTCACATTGTCAAATGTCTTAAGCTATTAATGCCCAGAGTAAAATCTGGTATGAGTTATAGAAATTTAAAATGGAAAAAAAATCTGGTATTATGTATAGGATTCTACATATAACCCATCCATCCTAAAATTATAATGGGCATTAATCCATTGTTTAAATATATGTATGCCATGATTGTTAACAGAAAAGTGGGTCGTGAACACTTGATAAAATCAATCTCTTATAACAAGGTACCTTCAAAGATTCACTACAAAATGAGCATGCCATTATGAAAAATACGCAAAAACTTAAAATCAGTTTTATCATCAAAATCTTTGTTATTAAGATTAAAGACCAAAGGATTTTTTTATTTATTAAATTCTTTTAATCCTTTTTAGAACCTTCAAAATTTTGGTTAAAATTTTCTGTTTCTTTCATCAGCAGGTGACCATAAATTCATATAGGAAATTTTAGCATCTTTTTTCAGTGAAAAATATTGGTTTTGAAAATCTTGCAAAAATCAAATAATTGTCAGATTTTAATGAATTTTTTATCACTTATTGAAAAATTAATTAAATTATTTTAGAAATATTTATTTTTTAGAAAATCTTGGTAAAAGATTTTTTACATCTGTTACTCCTAGACCCCACACACACTTATGAAATTTCGAGAAATTCATTTTTGTAGTTCTTAATGTTATAAGCACAAGTCCTTGGAGAATTTTAATTTTTTTTTTTTTTTTTTTTTTTTTTTTTTCTTGCAAAACAGCACCTTCATTTTTCAGAAAATCTGCTCTGAATTGTAAAATAAAAAATGCACCAAAACTAAGACATTATTTAATTAGAAAAGCTTTTAATTCCTTTTATGAATAAGATATATTAAAGTCTTTTTTTTCTTTTTTATCAATTATTACATGAATTGTTTTCTTTTTTTTTTTTCAAATTTACAACATAATTATGAAGTTTTAAATCCTTTTAAAATTGTGTATTAATTTGTAGTGGTTAAGTGATATTGTTATTAAGTAAAAGCTATATTTACTAATCATAAATGGAAAAGCTTACTACAATTCAGTCCACCCCACCTCCAATATTTTAACAAGAATTTTGAATTTTTTGTGTGTGCATAAATGCATCAATTTTTGTAAATATGGATGTCCATACATGACATTATCAGAATATAAGAGTGATAACTATAGTAAATTTAAAGCCAAATTACCTAAAATTCAATAAAGCATTAAATTACTTAAGATATTTTCTTATGTTTTTAAGATTTCTGGGTAGTTAAAAAAAAAAAAAATATAAAAAAAAGGTGCTCTTGTTATATTTGTCAAGTAATTTTTACTGATATGTCACCTATAGAAAAAATTTGCAAACATAGGTCGATGGAGATAGTTACCAACACATCATAAAAACATCAATCTCCATGTTAAAAAATGCTTTTCTGCACTATTTTAAACTAAAAATAAGTACTATTTGTTTCAAATCAGATTAAAAATTTGATAATGTTCAAATAAAGTTTCAGGAAAATATATTTTATTTTTGAAATATATTTTTAATTACAAGTATTGAAAGAATATGGTTAAGTTCAGCCATTTATAGTGAATTAAAAAAACATACATTCCAATAAATTTAAATTCGTTTTGAAATACAGCAAAGTATTTTTCTTATTGGGAATATTAAATTTAATCTGTTAGCTTGAAATTAAAGCTAGAATAAAAGCTTCAAGAAAGATTTTTCATTTTTTAAAATTCATTTTAAATCTTAGGTATTGCTTTTCTTTGTAGGGTACCTACATCTAAAACAATTTCAAAAACTGACAGGGACTTTTTTTTTTTTTTTTTCTATTAATTTCAACAATTCTTATAAATAGATAAAAAAAAAAATGAAAGTTTCAATGAATCTTGTTCTTTTAACTTTTCCCCTACCAAATTTCTTTTTGGGTGAATCACAATTTCTAAATGAGTAAGTTCATTTTGTCTTTTTTAGAAAGTGAATTACACACAAGACAAATGCCCAGATATACTTTTTTTCTTTTGGGGACTTGCAAAGCAGAAGATATCTAAGTGTGGACTTTGATGACCAATGGTCAGAATAAGTAGTAGTTTGTATGGCATGTGTTATGGGGGGGAGAGGGTGACAATGTCTTTGATCACAGGGTGCACCCACATTGATCAATAACTTGGCTTTTATTTTTAGGCAGAGACAAGAGAGGACATGATATGGTGTTGAGTGGATAGGGCTTATATCAAATTGTTTTTTCTGTCTATTTCTTCCTTCCTTATATTATTTTTTTATCTCTCCCTTCTTCTCTCTCTCTCTCCCTTCTTTTCTCTCTCTCTCTCCCTTCTTTTCTCTCTCTCTCTCCCTTCTTTTCTCTCTCTCTCTCCCTTCTTTTCTCTCTCCCTTCTTTTCTCTCTCTCTTCTTTTCTCTCTCTCTTCTTTTCTCTCTCTCTTCTTTTCTCTCTCTCTTCTTTTCTCTCTCTCTTCTTTTCTCTCTCTCTTCTTTTCTCTCTCTCTTCTTTTCTCTCTCTCTTCTTTTCTCTCTCTCTTCTTTTCTCTCTCTCTTCTTTTCTCTCTCTCTTCTTTTCTCTCTCTCTTCTTTTCTCTCTCCCTTCTTTTCTCTCTCTCTTCTTTTCTCTCTCTCTTCTTTTCTCTCTCCCTTCTTTTCTCTCTCCCTTCTTTTCTCTCTCTCTTCTTTTCTCTCTCTCTCTCCCTTCTTTTCTCTCTCTCTCTCCCTTCTTTTCTCTCTCTCTCTCCCTTCTTTTCTCTCTCTCCCTTCTTTTCTCTCTCTCCCTTCTTTTCTCTCTCTCCCTTCTTTTCTCTCTCTCCCTTCTTTTCTCTCTCTCCCTTCTTTTCTCTCTCTCCCTTCTTTTCTCTTCTCCCCCTTTTCTCTTCTCCCCCTTTTCTCTTCTCCCCCTTTTCTCTTCTCCCCCTTTTCTCTTCTCCCCATTTTCTCTCTCTCTTCTCCCCATTTTCTCTCTCTCTTCTCCCCATTTTCTCTCTCTCTCTCTCTTCTTTTCTCCCCATTTTGATTCATATTTTGGAATACTATTAAAGATTCAACATCAATGTAAATATGAAACTCTCACAGACACAATTACTTACTCTGTAACATTTTTACATACATTTACTGATTGTTGGAGTTGAGACTTGATCACACTTCTTGGTGTATTTATGGTCAGTTTGTGGAACAAAAATAGATTAGAAAAAATATATTCTACCAGTTCAGAATTCCTTACATTTCGTCCTGTCTTGATCCTCACTCCACTTGGGAGTGGGTGACGAGGCTAACAATCAATTTCATTATTCTAGGGTATTGTTACACTTGCAGTGAATTGGATAGTGATTCAAAATGTCCTCTACATAGTAAGTAATAAGTTTGTAAACAACAAATTTGTCAATGCACTTAACTCTTCTCGATAAATCATTACACAGTGAATATTTCAAATTGGAATTTAGCTTATAACTGTGACAGACTATGTACTTATTGATTAACCCTCTTTGATAGTGAAGGATTTTCATTATTCGCAGATGTCTTACTCAGGCTACAATACCTGCAAGATTGACTGTTGAGGAGATATATAGTAGCATCAGCTGATGGGCACTTTTTAAACACCTGTTTTCTATAAGGAACTTTCGTCTTTTCCTTTGCTATAGGGTTACATGCCCTAATGGGAAGCACTCCTTATAAAAATATCCCCATTCAAAGATAGTTTGGATCTTTTGGAGAACAGCATAAAGCTACATGTCTTATCAGCTAACATAAAATCCAGCATAATTGTGTTAAAGAGTCAGCTTTGTGTGTGTGTGTGTATTTTTTTTTTTTAATCATTTCACCCCAAGAAAAGCAGTAAAGCCACTAGGATGCAAGGAGTTACTGAGTGTTAGAAAATATGAGAAAAGCTACTATTAAGGAGAGAGGACAATATTAAGAGAACAAGAATTAAAAATACAGAAGCTAGCAATTGACATTGCATTTCTGGAAAGCAAGAAGTGCGATAGAAAAAACTGTTAGTTTAGAACTTATGGTTACATCTAGCCAGTTCAACTGTAAAATGATGAAAACTTGCTGCCTATCTTAAATTCATAAAGTCAAGGTACCATAGCAGAAATTTCATTAGAATAATTACCATGAAGGTATTTATAGAAAAGGGACAGGGAAGCTACGTTATTTCAATGGGAAAGGGAATGAAGCAGAGTTTGTAGTTCAGGACCATTAACACTGCAGATTCTCTTTGGATTTTTATCAAGAATCTTTAAATATATAGCAGGAGCACCAGACTAGATGTGGCGGCAATATTCAAAGCAATGATGAATGGTAGACTTGTAAATATATAAGATAGATTCTAGCAAGAAAAATTGTTTAATATGACATTTCTTAGTTGCAGACTAAGCAATTGATTCAATGTGACGTCTGCCTGGCCGCGTCCGTTGTGCTATCCTGTCCTGTGACGACCAACTGACTTGGTATTGGTTGCGGCACCAAATGTGCTGTTCTAACCTATTGTTGATTCGGATGGGAATCTGGTTAGATTCGATATCAGCCTTGTCGTTCCCAGCTCGCCTCCGTCTGGTTACCGAAGTAACTGTTTTGATTTCCAGTCTAACCTACCCACGTTGTGATTTGATCTTAGGTAGACGAAATCAATCAGTTGCCGGGCCGTAATGCAAGCCAAGTTCGATCAAGGGCAACACCGCACAAGTATATGTGAAAGAAAATAAAATAATAACTTAAAGTTCAAATGTGTTAAAAAAAAAAAGGATAACAATATTTTATATCTGGTTGCTGAATACAGGACTGCGTCTTCTTCCCAACCCGCTATATGGATTCGTGACACTTTGTGTTTTTTAGGCGAGTCTTAACATCTTAAGTTGTTTGTTCTTTAAGAAAGTGGTTCTTGGTGTATCTTCAGGCGATATTCATAAAACTTGTTTTGGTGGTATGAGTCTAAGTCATTCTTCAAAAATAAATTGTTCTTGGCTAGAAGTTGGGGTGTGATTTGCGTGGAATCTTTCAAGTCAGCTATCTGCGAGGCGGGTGCAACTCCAACTGCGAACTTGAACTCAACTCAACTGAACTTAACTCGCTGCGACTCTGCTTATAGACGCCGACCAAAACCGGGGTGGGCTTGTCAGGGTTTGAGGTTCCTTGATAATTCTAAACCCACAATCCACTTCTTTGTTTTCGGTCAGGAAAATTTTATTATTTTCCATTTTTGGAAGTCTTCCGTCTTCCCACCTTCTTCTGTTCTCATATTGGTATCTCACCCATACCCTCAGAGGGTGTCAACGGGTTTCCCCTCTCTCTCACAGTGGCATCTCACACCTATCCCTTCAGGGGGGCGCAAAAGGCCTCCCCTCCTTCTTCACATGATTACCTCTGCCTAACTCTCATGCCACCATTCAGCCAATGGGCGCTCAGCAGCGTGGGTGTGGCCAGACTAGCCTCAGTTTAAAAAATCTTGCTCAAAGAAAAAAAAATTATCTTCCCTTTTTTTTTCTTTCTTTTCCTTTTCTTTCTTCTCTTTGAGGAGACCTCACACCCTAGACTCTTTATCTTAACCGAATCACCTGGAATTCGTCAACCAGCTTTTCACCAGCATCAAGTGGGTGGTCATATGATGAGATCGCATTCTGGCATTAATTAAAAATAATTTTCTTATCATAGCCAGACCCTGGCACAAAACAGATGCCTTTTTCAAAGATCTTCATAGATAGCCAATGGCTCAGTCTTTTGTTTTTGTAATTCTGCGGTTGATCCAGCAGACATTTTCTGCGACCTAATTAATTTTTATCTATTTAGAATTCTGCCCTGTAGGTCATTTGACCAGCCTGGAATTTTCACCCGCCCCGTAATATAAATCAGATTAAATCCAGTATCTTCCTTTCTCGACAATGGAAATAAAAAATTTTACCACTCTTCTTTGTCAGAAAAATAACACGGCTTAGTGTCCTTTTTGTGATGGCTTCTTATCACCTAACTTTAATTCTTGCCTTCCTTTTTTTTTTATTTATTTCTTTTTTTAGCAAGCCAAATAGTGTCACAATCCTCCCTTAACCTATTTGTCTTTTACTCGTAAATGACACCTAAACCCAAATACACTATTTAGCATGCATCATGCATCTGTCCCATGCAATTCTATTCTTCTTTTCATCTTCTTCGTTCTACATGCCAATGAAATGTTCTTTTCATCTTCTTCGGTTTTACATGCAAATCTAATGTTCTTTTCATCTTCTGTTCTACATGCAGTTGTAATGTTCTTTTCATCTTCTTTTGTTCTGCATGTGCCTGTGGGTGTATGTGTGTGGTTATTATGTCTTGTTTTTCTTGGTCAATGTTTTTCTCTCCACTGTAGGGGGGTTTTCCGCCGCACGTGTCAGTCTCACGCCAGCCTCCTCCGCCAGTCTTTCTGCAATTTCTTTGCCGATTCTGTATGAGTAAGGAACACTGCTCGGCATCTCCCTCTCGAGTTGCTGCACGCTCATTTGATTATCGCTAGTTAATTCCCTCTTACTCCTAATCTTTCATATTGCCATACCCACTATGGCTATAATTATGAATGTACCCATCATTACCGACCAACTTATTGCAATCTGCTCATCATCTTCCCAAGCCATTTCTTCATTTCCCAACGCACTTAATTTTTCCCTCAATTGATCCATATCGATCTTTTCTATCGGCTTCATTAGTACTGGCATTTTATTCAAGGTAACATTGGAGAATCCCTTCAATATTGGCTCCCTCAACTCTGTACAATTGACTAAGCTTCTGCCAATCAATTCTATGATTGAATCTTTCTCTTCATATCTTTCTTCTTCCTGGTAATAGGGGGGTAAGGAAATAGATATCCCAAATGCCAAACATCCCAGGGGTAACTTTAACAGGGATAATGGTGGCCTTACTCTTAATGTCCTTGTGGACTCTCCCCCACATACCCTAGACAAGCTGATGGGTTTCTGTGTGGCCACTGCCCACACCCCGTCTGAAATACTGATAGCTTGTGGTAATGCCATGTTTGCTAATACCTCTACTTGACAAGTTCTCTTAATTCCCTCTTTCTTCCCTTCAAACAATTCTAGTATGCACATTTTGTGGTTACCAGCTATATAGATAGGGCTTAACGATGTACAAGTCCCTAGAGCATCATTTCTACACTTTCTAGCTTCTTCAGCTGTTAGCAACATGTATTTTGTTCTACCCGAATTTAAAGCTATGTATTCTGTTTCCATCTTGTACCTTGCTACCATTCCCAAACCTTGATCTCTTCTGGGGTAGGGAATAGGTAAATTTACAACCTGGTATATCTCGAATATACTCTCTCTATCTAACAACGGAACAGACATCATAACCAACAGTCATCTATTTTCCAACAAGGTCACACATCACAGCGCATTATAATATTTCCACAATTCTTTGGTGGGATCCACTGGCAGTCTTAAATGATGGGGTAACTTGGCCTGTATTCCGAGTAGCACTTCCCTTAGGTGACTCAGGTTTACTATGCTTGGGGAGAGGTGTCCCAATGACAACATGTCTAATTGCGCTCTCACATGTTCCAGCAAGGTCGTCAACAACTGACTAGTTTGTCGTACCTTATTCGTAATTGCCATTAGTTGGAAATATCTTTGCATGAATCCACTCATTTCCTGTAATTCTATCATTATAGTTTCTGTATCATTAATTACCTCTTGTCTCAACCCTGCCAGGTTATTTATTAACCAATTAATTTTGGCTCTATTCTTGGCTACTTCCAACCTTGTCACATTTAATATTGTCACACTCTCTCTTGCCACTTGAACTAGCGTCCTCTGGTTTATTTCCACTTCTCCCAGTTTCCTTCTTATGAATTTAACGTCATCTTCAGTCACTGTTCCAAACAGGACATTTAACGCTTTACCTACAATCGGAACTACCGATCTTGTTCCCCGCATCTGCAGTAACTCTATACCCTTCAGGTAATTTTGCATGTCCTTCCATTGAGCCTCTATCATAGTGGCCTCCGATTCTAGGGAGTGTAATAATCTGAGATATCCTTTCTCCTTGGAATAATCTTGCCCTACTTTCAGCCGGGCTGCATCCAGCTGCGTTAGCTCATTTCTTAGTTTATTTAGTAGCGACTCGTATGGTTTTAAAGCTATCACGAATGTGATCAACCATTTCGACCTGGTTATTATTACTTCACTCGTCTTTTTAAAAATGGTATTTCAGCTGTGCTTCCAAGCTTCCGCCATCGTCACCATCATCATCATCATCAGTGTGGCTACCATCATCATCATCATCATCAGCCCTTTCATTTTGTTCATTCCTGCAAGGCAACAAAATTCTCTTGTTTTTATTCTTCATAACCATTCGGTCTTGTTCAATTCTTCATTCAATTATTCCATAATTTCTTTCTAAGTTTGTAACAATTCAGCTCTTCCCTCCCCTAACTAACTCCTAGCAGACAGATTGGTCTGAACAGGTGCGCGTGGCGCTCACTCCAAAGGTCATACTTCATGACACCACTGATGGCCAGTTAGCAATGCCAATAATCTTCTTCCGTCCTTCGTGAGGTGCAGCTCGGGACTCTATCCCCTCCATCCACATCCACCACAGTCAGCCAGTAGGTTTTTGGATGAGTTAATGTCGTTATCTGCCGAGCGCTTCTATTCTGCATCGCTTTCTTTGTTCCACTGAGACTTGGGGTTCTTCACCCTTCTCAATCTCATCTTCAGAGGTAGTTCCTGCTCAACCTCTAACCTTCCCTCGGTGTTTAATTCCCGTTCAGGAGGTGTTTTGTCCTCTTCTTCCTCTCCTGATTCTTCCTTCTGCTTCGAGTCCGCGCCCTGGACGTCTTCATTACTTCTTGACTCGATGCCTAAATCACTCCTGTTTCTTAGTCTTTCTCTGAGTTGGGAAAGGGGTATTTGATCCTCTTCCTCCCACTCGTTAAACTCTTCGTCTTTAGGGTGCCTCTTTTTAGAGCCCTTGACTGCTTGATTGGATCCCTTCGTTTTTCTCTTCCTTTTCTTTGGGTATGGGGGTGCAATGGTGACATCACAGGGTCTTCTCTGCACCAATTCAGGCGATGACTGAACGCCGCTGATCCCTGCTGAGGGTTCCAACTCAGTCACTCAGATCGCTTCGTCTATCTGGCCAAGTCGATCTATCTCTTCATTTTCCTCGGAATCTTCTTCCATCTCCATTTCTTCCGGCTCAACCAGAGTTACCTTCCTAGTCCTTGTCTTCTTAGGCCTTGGTTCGCTCATTTCCAGGTTAGCTATTTCAGCCTTCTTCAGATTATTGACATGGACCCTCCTTGCTCGTCCTGCCACTTGATCCCATATTACATATGATACTGGACCCGTCTGCTCTACTATCCGGAAGTACGGTTCCCATCTCTGGTCCAGCTTTCCTTCTCTCTGATGGATCTTATAGTAGACAGGGTCTCCAACCTTGAATTCTACTACCTTTCTTTCAGCATTGACTCTCTCATTTCGTCTCTTCTGTGCCCTCTTTATTCTTCTTCTGGCCTGTACAAATATTTTATGTTGCTGTTCCAGCAACAACTGATGATGATCTTCTCCCATATACTTTCTTCGGGGCTTCAACAGGTTGTCCACAGGCAGGACCACATCTCTGCCAAACAACATAAAGTAAGGAGAAAATCTGGAGGTTTCGTTTATCGTAAACCTCACGGCCACCAGAGCCTGAGTCAAATACAAATCCCAATTTCCTGTATTCTCTCTGGCCAGCTTGGCCAGCACATCTCCCAAGGTTCTATGAAACCTTTCCACTTTAGCGTTTCCTTGGGGGTGATATGGAGATGTTTTTACGTGCTCTATATTCAAACTGCTGTTTATATTCAAACTGCTGTTTATATTCTCTGTGCCATTATCAGTGACAAGTTGCACAGGGGCACCATACCTAGGGAAGATTTCACTTATCAAATCGGCTACAGTTTTCGCCTTCTTGTCTGGTACTGCATATGCCTCAGGCCAATTTGTTAGCCAATCGACAAAACTCACTATATAGTTGTCTCCTTGTGCAGTTTCCCCATATGGTCCTGATACATCCATACTCACTTTCTCGAAGGGGAAGTTCGGCACGTCCATCTCCTCCAATGGTGCCATTTCCTGCCTTCTGCTCTGCGACTGGCACACTACACAGCTCCGAACATAGTTAGTGACTTCTCCATACAGTTTGGGCCAATAGTACTTTCTCCCTATTAGATCATATGTTCTATCAATTCCCATGTGACCCAACCTCTCGTGGCACTGTTCCAATATCTCTGGTCTTAAACTTTTGGGCACATACAATTTGGGCTTGACTTCTTCATCCCTACCTGAGAGATAATACAGCCTTTCCTCTATTACTGCATACTTGGTGGTCTCTCCTGCCTCCACTGCTATTTTGCTGCCTGCCTGCTCCTTCTCAATTCCTTCTGTCCAGTAGGGATCGGTTGTTATCTGTGCGTCCCCTTCCTCGTCCGATTCTAACATAGGGCGATCTTTTAGCTTATTAGAGCTAAGGCTGTAGGCTTTATCATCTACTCCTTGCGCTACTTTTACAGATCTTTCTTCCAGTTTCGGTATTCTTGAGAGTAAATCGGCACACGTATTTTCCTTCCACGCCAAATACTCTATCTTACAGTGGTAGCCACTTTAGCGTCCACTGTTGAATCTTCTTATTATTTGTCCATTCTGCCTGCAATAGGTACTGCAGAGGCTTGTGGTCTGTTTTTATAGTAAAGACTGCACCATTCAAGTAGTAGTCCAGTTTTTGGAGAGCATACATGATAGCATATGCCTCTCTTTCTATTACTGGCCATCTCTGTTGTGTCTTTGAGAGCTTATGAGAGAGAAAGTATATCGGTACCTCCTCTGGTATGCCTGGCACTGGTCCTTCTTTATCGGGACACAGCTGGGTAAGAACTGCTCATACACACTGCTCACTGGCATCAGTGTATAGTACCATGGGCTTGCTGAGGTCTGGGTACGTCAGCAGTGGGACGGCTGTCAACTGTTCTTTTAAGGTATTAAATGCCCGTTGACAGTCTTCTGTCCACTTGAACCTAGCGTATTTCTTCGTCAGGGCTACTAAGGGTATGGCAATTCTCGAGAATGCCGGGACGAATCGTCGGTAGTACCCTATAGCTCCTATAAACCCTCTTACTTGTCTCACTGTCTTAGGTTCTGGCATTTCCCTTATGACTTTCACTTTATCCATGTCGGGTTTAATGCCGTCTCCGTTTATAACAAAGCCCAAATATCTAGTCTCCTCCTTCAGAAACTGACACTTCGACAATTTCAATTTTAAGCCGTGCTTTCTTAGTCTTCCCAACACTTGTTTTAGATGGAAAAAATGTTGTTATACTGTTTCTGAAAATATCAAAATATCATCTAAATATGCCATGACAAAGCTCTCGTATCCTCGTAACACTATTGACATCAGCTGTTGGAAGATTCCTGGGGCATTGGCTAAACCGAATGACATCACCCTGAACTGAAATAATCCCAGGTGACATGCAAATGCAGCCTTTTCCTTGTCAGCCTCATCAAGGGCTACCTGCCAATACCCGGACCTCAAGTCCAACGTAGAGAAGTACTTCGCTTTCCCTAATAATGCCAATATGGCATCGATTAGTGGTAATGGCACCGCCAACGTCTTCGATATAGAATTCAGTTTCCTAAAATCTACACAAAAACAGTGCCCGCCATCTTTCTTACCTACTATCATGATTGGAAAGCTCTAAGGGGAGATCGATCTTTTGATCATCCCAGCTTCCAACATCTCTTCTACTGCCTCTTCCACAAGGGGTCTCTTATGAATAGGTGTCCGGTAGGGCTTCAATTTCACAGGGGGGTGATCGCTGGTGTCGATTTTCATTTTTACTGTGTGAGTCTGGCCCAATTCCTTATCTGATTTGGCCACCACATCTTGATTATTTCTCAGCAGACCTCCCACCCTGGCCCTAAATTGATCAGGTGCCAATATATCTTCGTCCCCTATTTCTTCTGTTTGCTCTACGAGTTTTCCTCGTTTCTCCTCGAATCTCACTCGATTTATAATGTGCACTAATTCAGCTGCCTCCACTAATGCCTCACACAGAGTTACCTCATTTTCTTCTAGGCCCTTCCCTTCTACAGGGACCAATTGCAGGGTTCCTTTTCCTATTTTCTTCCCTGACATTAGCCTACCCTTTCCCGACACCGCCGTTCTGGGGGGTAGCTTTACATCTTCCTCCACCACTATTGTTATATCTTCTTCCGGTGAGTATCCCAATAGCGTTCTCTTGCCATTCACTACCAGCACAGTGGGGTTGAACTCTATCCGAGCCCTCTGGCTCTGAAGCAAATCTTCTCCCAAGATTACTTCCGTACACAGGTTGGGGGTTACGTAGAATCTCTGGGTACTTCTTAATTTCTCAATCCTCACAGGGAGCCTCGCCATCCCTTTTATCTCCAGGGGGGGCTCCATCTGTCTGCGTGACCTCTATGTCCGCTTCCTGTAACCCATTCTTCCGTTTCACCCGTCTGTATGCTTCCTCTCTCAGCAATGAAACGGACGCTCCTGTGTCTATCAGGGCTTTCACTGCCCTACCCCCTATCTCTGCCCTACAAGACAGCTCCCTCTCCTGCGTCAACGAGGAGAATACTTGGGCTTTCTTTTTCCTGGGTTCCCACCCTTGGGTCATCCCAGACATAGGCGCCGGTAGCAACAAACTCCTTTCATTCTTCTCATATGGGGGAGTCTTGCATTTTCTGCACCTGGGCGGTCCCGGCTGGACCTCTCCCGGTCTCTTGCGGCTGTTCTTAAGAATACAGTTCCTCTTCAGGTGCCCTGGTCTCCTACAAAACCAGCACCTTCTTGTTGGACAGTTTACCGCAAAGTGGCCCACCTGACCACATATCCAACATTTAACTCTTCCTCTCTTCAACTGGGTCACCCTCTCTCTTATTCCTGGGGGGACCTGCCCTCTACCTAAGTGGCTCTCCTGACCACATGTCCAACGGCTCGGCCTTCTTTAACGATATCGGTGGGGCACCTTTTCTTAATCCACACCACTTGGCCAGGTGTCCCCACACCTAGTACATTTATCCTGTTCAAAGTCTGGGGGCAAACCCCACTTCGTCGGACATTCCACTGCTCTGTGGTCCTCATATCCACATGTCCACTGTCCAGCAGACCAGCCCGTATCTACCCAGCGTGGGCTTATAGAACCCATGCCTTGTTGACCAAGCCTTTCTTGTGGGATCTTCTTCCCACACCTCAGGCTCATCCACCTCTAGCTTGACCTTCCGATTCCACACGGGGGGGGGGGGGGTGGCGTCTACCTCCTTCCCTTTTTCTTCCGATCTCTCGACTTGGCTCCCACCTCTTTTTACTTTCTCCCAAACTCCCTGGCTCTCTTTAGCCAGCGCCACTGCTGCCGATAACCTTAGCGGTCCTTCCTTCAACACATTGTGACGAACACGCTTGTCACTGAGCGCTTCCACATACAGATCAGCCAACTGGGCCTGCATGACCGCATTATTTCTCACTACCTCTGGGAAAGCTAATGACGACAGCTTCTCTGTTCGGGTCCCCAATTCTCCAGGGGTTTCGTCCCTCAGCTGCGTCAACTTAAGGAGGGCTCTCATGACCTCTATCGCCGTCCCCTTGTCAGCGAACTCCCGAGTTAATAATTCTTCCAACCTTTCCCGTGTCAAGTGGGGCTCACTGGTTCTGAGTCCTTTTATAAACTCAGATGCTTTCCCCCTGATGGCATCATACGCCAAATATAGGGCCTCTTGGTCTGAGAGTCTATATATTATGCGGCTCTTATCCAGGACTGCCAGCCAGTCCCTAAAATCCCTTGAACTCCTATCAAAGGCCGGGACCCTCGGTCCACCCAATAATTTTCTTAGGTCTACCGGCAATCCCTGTCCATCCCCCTCTTCCTCTATGTCTATCCTATCTGAATTGTAGTCAGACATATTTAACACAGCAAAAGAAAAACAATCTGAGCAGCAACAATCAAAATTAGGAGATCAACCAAAAATAAAGTGTCCGACCTGACAGACGATTTCCAGTTCGTTCTTCTCAGGTTCCGGGTTGTCGTACTAGACTATCTGGAACCGTATGGTTATAGCCAACCAAAGTCCTTTGGTTCCCACTCTAGTCTGTTTTAATTTGAGTCCTTGAGACGCCGTGTGTTGTCCTGGTCAAATTTTTTCTGCAACTCCTGTGGCAGCGGCTGATCCATGGTCTTATCCTGGTCATGGCACCAATTGTAACGTCCCCCCCCCAGTGTCACTGCGCCAAATGTGACGTCTGCCTAGCCGTGTCCGTCATGCTATCTTGTCCTGTGACGACCAACTGGCTTAGTATTGGTCGCGGCACCAAATGTGACGTTCTAACCTTTTGCTGATTCGGATGTCACCTGAAGATACACCAAGAACCAGTTTCTTAAAGAACAAACAACTTAAGATGTTAAGACTCGCCTAACAAACACAAAGTGTCACAAATCCATATAGCGGGTTGGGAAGAAGACGCAGTCCTGTATTCAGCAACCAGATATAAAATATTGTTATCCTTTTTTTTTTACACATTTGAACTTTTCGAGTTATTATTTTATTTTCTTTTACATTTACTTGTGTGGTATTACCCTTGTTCGAACTCGACTTGCATTACGGCCCGGCGACTGATTGATTTCGTCTGCCTAAGATCAATTCACAACATGGGTAGGTTAGACTGGAAATCAAAACAGTTACTTCGGTAACCAGACGTTGGAGGCGAGCTGGGAACGACAAGGCTGATACTGAATCTAACCAGATTCCCATCCGAATCAGCAAAAGGTTAGAACGTCACATTTGGTGCCACGACTAATACCAAGCCAGTTGGTCGTCACAGGACAGGATAGCACGACGGACGCGGCTAGGCAAATGTCACATTTGGCGCAGTGACATCGGGGGGATGTCACATCAATATAAACTTTTCATTTCATGTCAGCTGAAATGTTAGCCCAAGAAGGCACAATGTGTCACTCTTCTGGAGGTTAGCATCAGCCATAATGATGGAAAGTAAAAAGGGCCCTTTCAGATGATTAAAAGTGAGCAGTTTTGTTTTGGAGGCATTAAAATTACCATAATTCCCCATGTATAATATGCCTTCATTCATAATACGCACCCCTAAAATAATGCTGAAAATGTGGGAAAATGCTTCTACTCATGCATAATACGCACCCCTTGTTTGGTAATCAGACCCTATAAGTTGTACCTCTCCAATTTCATTATGGCCAGCGTTTCTTACTCTTATTTAAAAAAAAACAAAAAAAAAACGTTTTTTAACATAGACTAATATTATTCTAATTTAGTTTTATGATAATTCTCATTTTACATTTGTAAGTATTGTTAGGTACATATGATTGTATTTGACATCCTTATGGGGTCGCAATTGCCAAATGTTAGTGTCAAATTGTCGTATGTTTGTGGTGAGTAGTCATTTCACAACTGAAATCAATCTATGAAATGGTAATTTTTTTTTTTTTTTTGTAGCTGTGCATAATACACACCCTGATTTTGCTTATTTTTTAGAAAAAATGCATGTTATACATGGGGGAATTACAGTAATTAAATATTTGGCTAATAATTATTAATCAAAATGAATATGCATGTTAGCTTTTCACAAAGTTTATTTCGGTAAATTGCTCGACAGTAAATTGCTCGAAAAATAATTTCTCGAACTATCAATTGCTCGAAAGGTAGATTGCTCGAAACCTGTGGATGAAAAAAAACCCCAAAAAAAAACACATTGTTTCTAATATTTACTATAAGATAAAATAATAGAACTTTATTGTTGTCAATTGAACAGTTAAAATTAAAGAACAAGTACATTTATATAGCAGGTCTTTTTTTTTTTTTTTTTTTTTTTTTTTTTTCCTTCATGGTTAAAAAAGATAAAACATGCTAAGCATTTCCTTTTTTGCACATTTCACATTTCCAGTAAATCTTATTGTTCACTGTTTTGCCCTTAATATATAGATATCCATCCAAACAACTTCTTTCCTTTTTCGCTCTCAACAAAAATGATGTCCATCACTAGGATTCAAGATCTCCAAAATGACTGAAATAGAAATAGAAAACAAATATAGAAAATAAAATCAGGACTGCTAAAGTTGAGTGTTTTGGCTCCTTTTATATCCAGCTCTGTTGACATGTCATGAGATGGCGCAGTTTACGTGGTGCTTTGAGCTTCGAAATTACTTTGAGCAATCTGCCTTTCAAGCAATTGATAGTTTGAGAAATTATTTTTCGAGCAATTGATTTTGAGCAATTTACCTAGACCCCTCACAAAGAGATGGTGTCAACCAATATGATGATCAAGGGAGATAATCACCAGTGCATATAAGTTAAATATATGAAGAATGAAATGTGAACAAAAAATGATTTTTTTTACTGAATTCAAACTTATAAGTAATGTTAGAGAGTTTATTTGGAATTTACATTTGAAAAAATACTGGTCATGAAAATGGTTTCCCTGTGAAGTACATGTTTAAGACCCCTGTCTGAGATTTTTATCAATTTCAAATTTATGTGGAACTTTGAAAGAGCTCCCCTGTGCATGTTTCCTTTCTTTAAAGCAAGGGTTCTCAACCATGGAGAACCCACTCCTGTGGGGATTTTCAGAGCGGGATCTTTTAATTTTTTTCAAGTTTCTCATTGACTGTCATTTTCATTAGAATAAATAAATAATACTATTAAATTTAAATACCCAGACCTTTATTGAACTTTTTTTTTTTTTTTTTTTTTTATTGAACTTCTTTTTTTTTTATTGAACTTTTTTTCTTCTTATTGAACTTTTTTCTTTTTTTCTGAACTTTTTTCTTTTTTTTCTGAACTTTTTTCTTTTTTTTCTGAACTTAGCAAACTTTCTTCTTTTTTTTTTTTTTTTTTTTTTTTAGCGAAGTATACTTCCATTTATTTAATAATTGGCTATGAATTAAAACAAGTTATTCTACATGTATTCAAATTTAAAAATCTGTAAATATTTTCTATTGCTATTAAATTTGTAAAACTGTAAAAAAAATAATCCATGTAAATGTCTGTGTACTAATATAGAAAAGAATGAAGTTTTTCAATAATCTATGAATATTATTTGGAATGCACATTTTCAGTCAATCTTGGAAAAATGGGGAATGACATTGTGAAAAGGGTGAATTGAACAAAAATGGTTGAGGATCACTGATTTAAATCTTATGTAATTCCCTACATGTGTTATCTTTTAATGATCTTAGCTCTTCTAAAAGGATTTCTTTACTTTGTTGGTAAAGTATCATCATTGAAAACTTTTGTCCACTAGGGTAAATTGATTTTTCACTTTTTTTTTTACAAAATCAACATTTCACCCTGTGTGAAAGCTGGGGTTTGATGTGATCAGTACTGACACCAAAATTAGATTCATAGCTTTTTACCAAGTTTTGATCAATACAATTCAATGTCTAATAAATGAAAGTGAATAAATGTTCTTGAAATTTTGTTTTTGTATTTAAGAAAATTAAGTTAAATTCTGTCTATATCTCTGAGATGGGGTATTATGATTATTTACATTATTTGGACTGTTATCCTCATCTTCATTACCATATTTACAACATTTTGGTTGTTGTACGCTCCAGCTTTTTTTAGGTGATTGGAATTTCGAACGAAACCCTTTATTTTGTCCAAATGTTAGATTGTACTAGTTCCACACGCCATGCCTCTTTTGGATGTCTCAGTTATTTCCCTTTAACTCAACTCTCCAAGTTTTTTGGTTCACCACTGCTGTAGCCTGGTATTGGACAGTGGATAAAGACGTTGATTAGAACCAATGACTAGATCCAAAGTGTTGAGTTCAATAAGTTCCTTAGGACACCACATGTACTGAATTCAGCTCTTTCCTCTAGCTATGGGTTAAATGGTAAGATTTATACTTAAAAAAAAAAAAAAATACATTGTTATTCTCAAGAAGTTGTTAATGAAATATTCCCTTGCAAAAAAAAAAAAAGTTTACAAAGTTTACAATCCAAAATATTTCTGCTTTAAATAACCCCAAAAGGGGTTGATAAGCTATAAAAAAAAAAAAGAAAAGAAACAAAAAAAACCTTCAATCAAAATACACTATGTACTGCAACCATAGTGGCTGTATCTAAGTCTGAAGCCCATTCCTCTTCAGGGTGGTTTTAAATTAAGTTTTCTTTCTAGAGTGGTTGCTATCACAAGGCAAGAGAGTCCATTCAGCTCTGCTACTTAACCTGTAGAGGGAAAAGAAACAGATTGATACCTTTCCGTAAGGTTATTTATATGAAAGCAAATGTAATGAACTTGGATCACTGAATTCATTTTATTTCCTTTTCTATTTTCCTCTTTCCTTTTCTATTTTCCTCTTTCCCTTTCTCTTTTCCTCTTTCCCTTTCTCTTTTCCTCTTTCCCTTTCTCTTTTCCTCTTTCCCTTTTCCTCTTTCTCTTTCCCTTTTCCTCTTTCTCTTTCCCTTTTCCTCTTTCCCTTTCCCTTTTCCTCTTTCCCTTTCCCTTTTCCTCTTTCCCTTTTCCTCTTTCCCTTTCCCTTTTCCTCTTTCCCTTTCTCTTTCCTCTTTCCCTTTCTCTTTCCTCTTTCTCTTTCCTCTTTCTCTTTCCTCTTTCCCTTTCTCTTTCCTCTTTCCCTTTCTCTTTCCTCTTTCCCTTTCTCTTTCCTCTTTCTCTTTCCTCTTTCCTCTTTCTCTTTCCTCTTTCCTCTTTCTCTTTCCTCTTTCCTCTTTCTCTTTCCTCTTTCCTCTTTCTCTTTCCTCTTTCCTCTTTCCTCTTTCTCTTTCCTCTTTCTCTTTCCTCTTTCTCTTTCCTCTTTCTCTTTCCTCTTTCTCTTTCCTCTTTTCTCTTTCCTCTTTCTCTTTCCTCTTTCTCTTTCCTCTTTTCTCTTTCCTCTTTCCTCTTTTCTCTTTCCTCTTTCCTCTTTCCTCTTTCCTCTTTCCTCTTTCCTCTTTCTCTTTCCTCTTTCTCTTTCCTCTTTCTCTTTCCTCTTTCTCTTTCCTCTTTCTCTTTCCTCTTTCTCTTTCCTCTTTCTCTTTCCTCTTTCTCTTTCCTCTTTCTCTTTCCTCTTTCTCTTTCCTCTTTCTCTTTCCTCTTTCTCTTTCCTCTTTCTCTTTCCTCTTTCTCTTTCCTCTTTCTCTTTCCTCTTTTTCCTCCCCCCCTTTCTCTTTTCTCTTTCCTTTTTCTCTTCTCTTTTATTTTTTAATTGAGTTCACTTGAAGCAAGGGGTTACTGGGTGTGGAAGAGTTATAAACAAGAACATTGCTAAGGAGGAAGAGTAATCAGGGGGACAGCAGATAGTAATTGACATTGCATTTAAATTTTTGCAGATTAAAGTTGGCTGGAAAGCATGAAGCCTGAAGAGAGTTCCACAGGTGAGAAGTGTGAGAAAAACTGTTAGCATAGAATTTACAGTTACATCTTGCCAGCTCAACTGTAAATTGGTGAGACCTTGTTGCCAGTCGAGTACTGCACTTAAATTCAAAGAGTCTAGGCACCATAGCAAAGAGCTCATTCAAAAAATTATCTTAAAACTATTTATAGAAAAGGCAAAAGGAGGCACTCTTACGGTGGTGGGAAAGTGATTGAAGTCAAGACACTAGATATTGCTGATTCTCCAAAGACCATGGTGTCCATGAAAGAGAAAAATTAAAAAAAAAACAAAAAAAAACAGTTATATATATATATATATATATATATATATATATATATATAAACTGTTTTTTTGTTTTTTTAATTTTTCTCTTTATATATATTTAATTTCTCTTTATTTATATATATATATATATATATATTTAATTTCTCTTTATTTATATATATATATATTTAATTTCTCTTTATTTATATATATATATATTTAATTTCTCTTTATTTATATATATATATATTTAATTTCTCTTTATTTATATATATATATATTTAATTTCTCTTTATTTATATATATATATATATATATATATTTAATTTCTCTTTATTTATATATATATATATATTTAATTTCTCTTTATTTATATATATATATATATATATATATATTTAATTTCTCTTTATTTATATATATATATATATATATATATAATTTCTCTTTATTTATATATATATATATATATATATTTAATTTCTCTTTATTTATATATATATATATATAATTTCTCTTTATTTATATATATATATATATAATTTCTCTTTATTTATATATATATATATTTAATTTCTCTTTATTTATATATATATATATATATTTAATTTCTCTTTATTTATATATATATATATATATATATATATATATATATATATAGTTTCAAAACCTAGAGAACTGAAAAGTGCAAATATAAAATATTTAAATGAAAGCTTATTCTGTAATAATAATAATATACTTTAGTAATAAGTAATATGCTTTGATTATTTTAATCATGAAATAATAATCCAAAATGAAACTTGAGCTCACCAGAAAATGACTGACACACACAGATTTTATATTAGGCACCAATTTATTTAGCATAAACCTCAAGTCTCCTCGGTTGATTTCTTTTCTTCAATATCAAATCATTTACAGTACTAAAGCCACATTCATCTAAATATAAAGATAGAAATGGTAACAACAACATTTCTTGCAACGGTCGTTGAATTGTTATGTATGTCTTAACAACTCTCGCTCAGACTCACCAGAAAACAATTCACTGTTAATAACTCATTCTCAAATTGCCCCCTTATTTTGTTGGTATAATAAGCCAAAGGGAGCACATCCTACGCTTTCCCCACCAAAATATTACCATTTCCCACCGGTGGGGCATGCACCTCACATTGGGAATCATATTGAATAAGACAAGATATTGCTAGCCATGGAGGTTGGCATGAGAACAATCTCCATAGATTTAATAAAGGGTTCAGTTTGAAATTCCTTAAAGGTTACTCAGATAAGCACCTGATGAAGGAAGGACACAATGGGTAAAATCTTGTGATAATGATAACAAAGATTAGGACGATAGTCTAAATATATATATATAATGAATAAAACTTTGACATTTTGGTCACTTTGTCATGAAATAATCATCAGCAAGTGAGTCATAGACCAGGGTATCAATATCAAGTTTGATCCATACTAAGTTCACCATATTTGTGGTCTCGTGCCTGATTAAGCTAAGCTTATTAAATATCAGGTGCCTGGTTAATGAGCTTATCACTTTAGGTGATTCTTTGATGTTATGAATTCCATTTACATAGTGTCCGTGGCCTTGGGCCAAACTTAAATTTTGTAAATATCAAGTCCTCCCCCTTATAATAAGAGGATGATAATCCTGAAAAACTATTTGCTTGTGTAGTGATCTTCATTCTGAAGATGTGCTCTGATCTCCTAATTTTGAGCCAGACTTAACCAAACATAAATAAAAATTCATAGAGCAAGTTAACATTGGGCGCCAACTATCAAATCCATGATGCAGATCCAAAAACAGAAAATTGCAAACAGTATTTTAAATAGTGTTGAAAATGCTTGTATTGGGTTTCCGATCCAGTACTTTAACCACACAGCCATTTTTAATGCTTTATTTGATGTGGTATTTTTTTTTTTTTTTTTTTTTTTTTTGAAATACCATGTCTATTCAGGTCATTTTAAATACCATGTCCATTCAGGTGAACATGGCTATCTCCAGATTCCTTTACCTATGAATTATCATGTTGTCATGAATTCTTGGGAAAGATAGTGGTGCGGTTTCTAGTTTCCTTCTTCATTCTTTGGAATTCAGAGTTTTCCTTCTCTTGGACTTGCTATCTTTGCGGTCACGTCCTTGCTTAACTTTTTCTATTATTATTACTATTGTTTTATTTCCTTTTGTTTCTGGTGTGTACTCGTTTCTTTTCAGCTCCCAACCAGAGACCTAAGGTCAGAAAGGGGCATCATGACATTTTCCACCGAGCAGTTTTGAAAAAAAAAAAAAAAATCACACATATTTTACATAGATAAAGCCCTTTTTATTATTATTATTCCACTGTTTAACCCATAGTAGGTGGGGGTGGAGTCATGCTTTTTTAAGCACATTTGTGAATGTAACCTCTTCAAATTAAGTCATTATCTATCCTCTTTATCCACATAATCTTCACTTTCTACCACCTCCTTTCATTCATTAACACGCCTCGTTCATCATAACAATTTTAACAGCAATCTTTAACTTGAGCCGTGTTTTGCACTATTTCTTGTATTAAAAAAGACTAAGTGGCAATTGGATGTTATATATAGAACTTCCAAAATATGATTGAAACTTTTTGTCTTAGAAAAAAAAATTCTCATTAAAAATAATAGTCCATGTTATTTCTTGAGTTATATCCGAGGACGAAAGACGTGAAAGGCCGTTTGGGTACAGTTTGGCTGTCTCGAGCTTATGTACACGGGCTTAGGACTGTGTGTCAAGAAGTGGTCGGGGAGTTAAGGTCAAGCAAGCCAACAAGGAATGTGTGTGTGTGGGTGGGGCAGTGATAGGTGAATTAGAACTAAAAGGTGATACATAAGTGAAACGTGTATATAATTTTGTTCTGTGTACGATACCTTTCCTTTTGCCACCAGGTGACAGGTTTAAAATAGAGGCTGATTAAGGAATAAAAAAAAAATGAAGGGGCTTTTCTTTAGACTCTGATCATAGTGGAAAGATGGAATTTTTGTCTCTTCTTTTTGGTATATTTTTATTTATTTATTTATTTATTTTTTTTTAAAGATGTTTAACTCAAAAAAAAAAAAGAAAATATGCTGAATTTAATCAGTTAAACTATGCTTTGTAGTGGGATTAATTTAAAAAACTACACTGTCAAACATGTTTTTCAATTTACAAGCCTCTAATTCACTTTCAGAGTTCATTCCAACATGTCTGCCATAAACGCACCTCTACAAGAAATGATCATTTTTTTTTTTTTTTTTCATTTATTAGGTTGGTGCAAAAATAATGACGTAATAATGTCGTTTTTTGACGTATTTTTTAACGTCAAAAAACGACATTAGTACGTCATTATTTTTGCACCAACCTAATATATTACCATCAGTTAAGCTTCCCGAATCACAAATATTCCCAAAAATAGTTTTTCTTTTTAAATTTTAAGAGGTGGTGTCAATTTGACTTTGATATATAAGTTTAATTTTAAATTAAAAATTCATTGTAAAAATTGTCCCCCCCCCCTTCAAACCAAAATAAAAAGTAAATAATTTCAGAAACTATCTGGAATTATATGGATTGGAAATCAAGGTACCAATTTGTGTTGATATAGCTTAAAAATGAAACCCTAAAATTCTGAGACACCAATTTGTGTTTATGCTTATATTCATTGGGCATTGACTATATCTTCGTATTTACAAAAGAACGTTATGTTGTTTGATGTTTAGATTGTGTGAATTTGAGACCAAGACTAAAATCTTTATCGTCAATGAAGATTAGAATTTGAAAGAATCAATGTAATACTCTGCAAATGGCCTCTTGTCTACCCTATAAATGGGCCCCTTGTGAACATAAACTCTCTTATAGCTTTGAAACTGTTGGTTTCCAAGTTCCTATACATCATTCAGTTCCATTTGCCATTGAGACATAACCAACTTAAGATGATTTTATTTATTCCCGCCTTAAGCAGATTTATTAG
>OZ010603.1:26693161-26928161 GCA_963932145.1 Acanthosepion lycidas
TTCATCTCTAGATGAAAAGAATAGATAGGAACATTAGCCATTTCCTTATAAGGAAACATTCAGCATTTACTAACCAAGCAGTAGGTGCCATTATTGGTTGAAATTTATAAAATCTTTCTCTTGAAATAAATTTTCAGGAAAATAAGTTTCTCAAGTCAACTAACTGTTATTGCTCTTTCCAGTATTGATAGGGGGTTTCCTTCCTAACCTTTTGTTTGGAATATCAACATCTTTATTATGTCAATTCTTTTTTCTCTTCAAGTGACATGTGCTATACATTTTGGTTGTTGCTGATGTTGAAAGTCCTCAAGTGATATGGTTACTGTTATTTAGTAAAAATCTTTGCGATTATGTAGCACCAATTCATAAACTCTTGAAAAAGGATGGTCCTCGCTAAGACCTACAAGCATCATTCACTTGAAGCCATCTTTATCAATCTGAGAAAACGTAAATATACAGCTTACTGGTTTGGTACCATGCATGACATCCATATAAATGTCTGACAAGGCTAAGAACATGGCTTGAGTTTTTAGGTTAATGTTTGGGCTTTGTAAAAGCTGTTCATATGAGCAATTTTGTACTAGCCCTTTGCAACACTTGATTGCTGATTTATACTATTTTACAAGCAATTCTAAAATAGTGAAATTTAGTGAAATGTCTACAGGTAGTATACTGGCAAATGATCGGGTCACTGTGTTCAAAAAGTTAAATTTGTTATATATTAAATAAGGTAACCAACAACTGAAAAAAAATAAATAAAATAAACAAATTAAACAAATAATAAATGTATTAAACTACAATTGAACATATAAACCAGGTAAATATTTTTACTCCATATCCTCTACAATAATTTGAAACATAACTGTTACCACCCCTCCAATTACTATCAGAATAATAAAATAGACTTTACTACCCATAATGCACCTCTGACCAGCATATATAAATAGCTGAGCCAAATCATAATACATATGGCCTGAAAATTGCGTTGAAGCAGGAAAAAACGTTTGTTCCTTTTTGTTGACCTCAGTTTCCACTTTTATATTTACATACGCTCTATCTCTGATATTGAGTACTTTTACTCCTAAATATAGCATATATTTTTTTTAAATCTCTTTTCAGGTTCAAGAATTCATTGATATGATTCCAGAAGGTGGTGGAATCATGGGTCATGATTTTATTCTGCTGCTCTGGAAGTGTCTCCTGGATGACTGGTTTGGGGTTGGTGCCACTGTTTATATTGTAACGCCTCGCATCGATGCAGAACGTCTCTTCAACATCTATCTCCTGATGATACGCAACAAGGGCACCGGTTTCAGTGTCACTTTGCTGACCCCTGAAAAGGGTGCAGAAAAATTCAGCAAGGTCCTCGAGACAGCAAAGCAGATGATGAAGAAGACTCGGACATCACGTCACACCCTGCTCGTGTCTGATGTCAAACGGGAGTGGGTGAGCAAAAAACTCGCCATCAGGCATGAGGAATTCTCCACCAATTTTATAGCAGCATTTAAAGAGCATGAGGCTGAGGTATTAACAACCACAGCTTACTTTCATAAGAGTCACTTTCACTTTAATCAAAAGGACACAGTCACATACAATAAACTTCCAACGTCGGAATTACGAAAAAATTACCTTCTTCCATTAGGTTTAGGGGAAAGAACCTTCTAAAGGATTTGAGTAGGGGTTCTTATTTTAATTTTTTTTTATTTTTTTATTTATTATAATTTTTTAAATTTAAATATGTCTTTGAGGAAGAATGATGACTCTATCATTGTTAAAATTTCAAGACTTAAACATTTACCCTTGTTCTTAAATGTTCACTAATTGATTGACAAAGTTTTTCAGCCTATGAATGTTGTAGATTTGTCTATCAAAATGTTTGAAATTTTTTTTCTTTCAGTAATTTTATACTTTCTGAATGTAAATTTCTAATAATGTTTTAAGATAAGAGTAAGAAAAAAAGTTATGCAGTGTGCGACAAAAGTAACAACTATTTTTATCTAACTTTTATTGAACAAAAATAAATTACAATAACTATGGCTTATGCATTTGGGAATGGTTAAATCTTAATTTCATGCTGAGGTAGATAGGACAATGTGGAGCAATTGGGTGGCCATCATGATCATCAGACCTAACACCACCAGACTTTTTCTTCTGGGGTATACCGAAAGATCTTGTTTACAGGCTCAAACCGAAAACAGTTCCTGAATGGAAATAAGTAATTTCTGATTAATTTTCCGAAATTAATGTAGAAATGTGTCAAATGGTTTGTTGAAGTGTTACTAATAGGGTTCAGCATTATATTGAACATGAAGGGGAGCATTTTGAACATGTTAAATAGCTTGTTAATCATAACAAATCATGTAGGTTTGATGTAACAATACTTATAAATTTTCTTAAACTACTGTAATTCATTTTTGTTCAATAAAAGTTAATAGAAAATAAAAAAGGGCATTACTTTTGCCATACCCTGTGTATGTATATATGTGTATTATATATATATATATATATATATATATATATATATATGAAGTGAGGCATCATTAATTTTCCTGAATCCTCATTTGATCTTTTAACGTCTTCAGTTGACATGCCTTGTAATCTTTTCCTCAGAAACTGTTTAAGTTAATGTGTTGAATAAGTGGACATTTTTAAAGAGGAATTGACAAAATTCCTAATTACAGTGTAACCCGGATATAAGAGAGTTGTCGGGACAGGAGAAGAAGTCTCTTATATCCGGGTTTCTCTTATCTCCGGGTTTCTCTTATCTCCGGGTTTGGTCTATTTTATATACATTAACACAGGCTCTAATTTGGAACCAGAGAAAATCTCTCTTATATCCGGGTTACACTGTACAATAATAAAAATAAATAAATGTAATACAAGGTAACTATAAAACAACAAAATAAAGCAATTATAAGACAATAAAAAGGAACAGTGTCCATTAGCAAACAAGGAAAGAAAGAAAAATATTTTATTGACTAAGAAGAAATCCCAGCATGCATCTGTAGGATTTGTCTATAAATCTGGGGAGGAGGTGTTAGCAGATATTCCCAGATATTAGAACCAATACAATGGACATAAACAGATGCTTTTTGTTTGTTCTATTCCACATAACTGGATAACGTGGAATATACGTTTTTTTTTTTTTTGGGTGGGGGGTCTTTTTATTAGCTTTTTTAGTAAACATTTAAAACAGAAATATCATAAATAATGAAATTATTAAAAGAAATAGTCAGTCTCCTTCAATAACTTCCAGATGGTAATATCCAAGAAGGAATAATTTTGAGCAGGAATAATTCTTGCGGATTAGCATTCACTCTGTTGTAACATAGGGAAGGTTACCGAATAGAATAATCAAATGAAGGTTGGTAATGAACGATACTAGTTAGGACATGAACAACACATAAGATTTGCCAGCGATGTGTAGAAAAGTAGTCAACTGCTAGATGCGAGTCAAGTGAATTCCACAATGAATCTTCAACTGCAGACCAACATACAGTATTTACTACTGTATATATGTGAATGGGGACATACCCATTTTTGTCCATAGGTAGGCTACAACACACTCAATCTTCTTTGCATCAGAATTGAAATATATTCATTTTTTTTTTTTTTTTTTTTTTTTTTTTAAACATTCTAGAATAGTTGGTCCTGTTCATATCGATCTCTGATTTTTAAAGAGTTATTTGTACTTGTTTGCTTATAAATGTCAAGTTTGAAATCATTTATGCCATTAATGAATACATACTACAGATGTTGTCCCTTTACCCAATTTGTAATAACATGCAGCTTTCAATGATGTAAGCAGTTTCAAACTTGACATTTGTAAATAAAAACAAAGTACAGATAACCTTTAAAAAAAAATCAGGGATTGATGAACAGGACCTCTCCCCCACTTCCAAAATAAAAATCAATATTTTTTTTTTAATTCTGATAAATGTCATGGGTAGAGGAAGATATAACAAAGGTTAATCCTTAAAAATTGTTTAAAAAAACCCCCAAAAAGTTCCTGTTTTTTATGATCAGACTAATTAAGTCATATCTCCATCCCCAAAAGTCTCCAAGTAGTGTTTTCTCTAATTGCCATGTTTCTGTAAAAGCATTTTAGATTGTGGAGCTGCTAACAACTGCCCTAAGGAATATTGGTTGTTAGTCTTTTCACTTGCTTTTGACACTCCGCTACTCCCATGTGAAATAAATACTTTAAAAAAAAAAAAAAGCCGAAAAATATTAGTAGTTTTCAGTTCATCTTGCTGTGCAGGATGAACCTGGCTTTATGGCCATTTTGTTAGTTGTGATTTGGAAATCTAAACTAATGAGAATTGATAGTGAGGCAGATTAATTTCCAGTCACCTTGACTGCATAAAATATGAGGATTAGATTATTCAATACCATGTCCTCTGATGATTTGGGAGGAGGGTGGCAAATGCTGGGTCACAGACTTGAAAAAAAAAAAAGGTGTGAATTTTAGTCTGAATAAATATGCAAATAGAAAAACAAACAAAGAAACAAGCAAACAAAACAAAATGTAAGTATGATGCTTTTTATATGTTGAGCAAGTTCAATATTTCTCAGGGGTGTTTGGCAGAAAAAAGATAAAATCAAAAACACGGAAGAGTTAAAGACATGAAAGGAAGAAGAGAATATTGTCAAATTAAACTTTTTCTTTTTCTTTTTTTTTTACTTCTTTTTTTACTTCCTTTTTTTTTTCTTTTTTTCTTTTTTTTTTCATTTTTTTTTTTTTCTTTTTTTTTCTTTTTTCCTTTTTTTCTTTTTTTTCTTTTTTCTTTCTTTCTTTTTTTTCTTTTTTTTTTTCTCTCAAACTATCTTTTAATATACTTTATTTATAACAGTGAACAACATTAACTTTTCAAACTAAAATTATTTCTAAATTTTTACCAGTTTTTAAGCTAAAATTTTTTTTTTTTTTTTTTAAGTACCTTAACATTTTAGCCTGGAGTACTTTGCTTAAATTTTATGCAAGATTTAGTACTTGTGTTACTTAAATTTTAAATGGTCAAATCAATACAAAAAGACATTAATGTAACTAATAGAATTCTTCAATACAGTAAAAAAAAAAATTTCTGTTTTTTTTTTTTTTTTTTTTTTTTTTCTTCTAAATTCACTTAAACCACACCTGATGTCTCTAGTGGAGTCGCTTCAGTTTGTCACATGTAAATACAGTTGCTTACAAACAAACAAACAATCAATCTTGTATCTACACATGTTAACCTTTTTATAGACTATATGTTTTTGGTGCTATTATGTTCAGTCTATAGGACAGTCATCTTTACTGATCAATATCTGGGTTTTATTCATTTCTATGAAAATCAAATGCAATAAAATCGCTAAAAAAAATAATATACATGGTGTGGGAGGTATTTCTGCTGCACCCTGTATATATACTGTAAATGTATTTTGTCTATTACCAATGTTGTCAAAGTTTGAAATAACATTGAAATTAAATTCATCTGTTTCCTCCAATCAAAAGTTACAAGCAAGATATTGCTACATCTATGCTTCATTCTCAGAGTATTGTAATTCTATCATTTATACATTAAAAATTATAAAATAAATATCTAATTTTGAAATGCATGATATTACTGTTTCTTGGACTGATTTAATAGCACATACTCCTCTACAGCCAGCTGGTATTATTATTTTTAGTCATAAACAAATGCTTGATAAGCTAGATTTGGCCATTTTCATTTGAAAGGGTTAGGGTTACTGAGATTGTAGAAAATTATATGTATATATATATATTAGTCTTAAGGTATGTTATATTTATGGATGAAAGTGCTCAATATTAGGAATAGAATGAAATACTTTTGCCACTCTGTATTGACTTCAGTATCCATATATATATATATATATATATATATATATATACACTTAGTATAACAAAATAACTATACCTATTATTTGACTCTCATTTATTTTGTATGAAAAGCAAACCAAGAAAACTTGTAAATTCTGCAATAAATAAAATACTTTTTCTACAATCTTAAAAATAAAAATGCTGTTCAGTTTTAAATAAAGTATATTCTTAATATGAAACATTGCAAATGAAAAAGTTAAAAATCTAGACAAGAGATCAATAGGAGAAAATTGAACTTCTGTTAAATGTCCTTTCTCTTCACTAAAGTTTTCTCATTCTCTTCACCTCCCAGTAACTCCTTTTGTTTTAGTGGCATTATCACCTTGCTTGGGGTGAAATAATCAAACAAAACTTCAAGTTCTATTTAGAAATATATGTAAATAAGCAATTTACTGCTTTTATCTCTTGTAATGAAACAGGGATTTAATAAATATTTAGCAAAATGATTGATTGCAAAGAAACAGTAAAATAAATAAATTTGAGATATTAGATTGTCAAAAAGCATTTTTTTTCATTTTTTTTTTTCTTTAAAGAACTCTTCTCTGTCTTTGAAGCTTATTCAAGGCTCTCCATCATTCTATCTATCAATCTATGATCTGCTTCCCTTCTACCTAGTAATTTTAAAGTACTGTAATCAACAACTGATAGTGATCCACTTATCAAGGATTAAGTCAGTACCTTTAAAAAAAATGGTTTTGGGGCAAAATACTGTCAGAATTTTGGTTAGTACTTCTCAAATTCTGCCAGCAGCTTTGAGGCACATGTCAAAATAATGCCTCAAAATTGTCAGACTCTCCATTTTATAACATACAAAACAATTCCGCCGAATAGTATTAATAATGAGATATGATAAATACATAATAATTTCAAGTAATTTTCATATGAACATGAAATATGTTTTAAGTCAAAGGTCTATGCTTTTTTATTTTATTTTTTTTTTTAAATCTTGATGCATTTTTTTTACTACTATTACTACTACTACATCAACATATTTTTAGAACATAACTCTTCTTATTAGTATTGCTAATACAACCACCACACCCAAAATGTTTTCGCTTGAAATACGTTTGGGCTCATATTTGATTCTGTTAGGAATTGTTAATTTGATCTTTAAAATGGTCCATCCACATTCCCTGGGGTCAATTCCCATTGGTTTCAATATCGTTCCAGATAGTTCTTCTTCTGTAAGATCAGCCATTTTTTTTTTTTTTTTTTTTTTTTTTTTTTTTTTTTCATATACTATCTGCACTTCTGCCCAGTGTCTAGCCCTCTTTATACGGTTCAGATGGCTGAGTTACGAATTCAGTGTAGTCTTTCTCTTAGACTGATTGCCAATCAGGGTCAAAGATCCCAGTCTACCCTGCTATTTAATCCATGCCTGGGGTGGGGGGTAAGAAATTCAAACTTGGCTAACTGATTTCTTGTACCAAGCTGCCAACCATTACAGCACATGCACACTCACAAATGGTAATTATCCCTAATTTTCAGATAATTTGGATTTCAAGACTTATTAAATCAGAACCACATTTTTAACTCGTTTTTTATCTCGTTGCATTTCATTTCTCCTAAAATATATTAGAACAAATTTTCTTTCCAACAAATAATTTGAATGAAGGAAAGATTTTTTGGTTTAAAGATGAACTCAATTATAATGTGCATTAAACAAAATGGTACTTAAATTTTCAAATGTTTTGATTTTTTTTTTAAGTTGAGGGTAGAAATAAGTTTATAACTTTAAAAATAGTTTAAATAATGTTATAAATCTTAAGACATTTTTATTTCCTTGAAATTTATAAAATATCTATAAATTTAAGGAAAAAAATCTTAGTTTAAGACCTGTTACAATTTAGCAAAAGACTCTCAGATGATCGTCTCTTTCCATTCTTTCTCTTACGGCACCAATTCTTCTCTTATCTATTTAATAATTACCATCCAACTAATTTATTTTCAAACCTAAGATTAAACTTCTAGAGGTGATTATTTAAGCTTCAAGAATAGCCATTTTAACTGTTAAAGAAAATGGCCCTTCCTTTACACTATAGAAAGTTTCTTCATGTATTTGCAAAATCTCTGATTCCTCAAAGACATTGATCTCATCTTGTGATGAAATCTCTCACTCTGCAGAGTGACTGAAAGAATGTCCTCTTCCAACAAGCTCTGAAATTAAAAAAAAAAAAAAAAAAAAAATAATATTACCATCTACCAACATATACGACCTATACAGAAGCAGTTTATGAAGTTAGTCTCAAAATTTGTCTTCCTTTTTATTCAGCCTACAGAGGAGAAAAAAAAAAGACAAAATTTATTCTTGTATGGCATTACTATCTTATGTCTTCCAGTAACATTCTTCTTTGTGCTGATGTTGAAGACAAACTTGGGAGACATTTTTTTCCTACCAATAACAGCACCAAGTCAAAAATAAAATTTGCTACTCACCAGACCCCCTTTGTTATTCATGTTTCTTGCTTCAAATTTCGAATTTTAAAGCACAAATTAAGTCCCATGTACACAAGTTTTGTTTCCTTGAATTTTATCTTTCAGACAATCTCTTCATTTTCTCTAAAACTACTTATGATTACCCTGTGGCCAATGAATAAAAATAAATATTGCAAATGAATTAAAAATAAATAAATAAAAAAAACAAAAAAATTATTTAAAACTTGAATACTTTTCAATATTGTGTTTTTCTTTTTAACAAATTTCCCAATCATGTTACCTTTTGCAATTGTTCATTTAATCTAGGTTGTAGTGTGTAAAAGCAGACTTTTTCTTTTTTCAGATTTTGTTGGAATAAAAATTTGGGATTTTTTTTAAATCATCAAAAAAATATCAATTATATATGTCCAGCCTCAACAGAGTTCAAAAGCGCTTAAACAGCTATTTTGCGTAATAAATTATTCTCTATCGTGCAACTCTCATCCTACAGATGAAATGTCACCAGGCTTTTACTAGTATATCACTATTACTATAACAGATGTTTGGGCAAGTTACATTCTTTTGTGCTACTAGCTAGGACCGGCTCTATCATGTTCACCATGGCAAATTGTCTCCATTTTCCTTCATGTTCCTTTGATGAAAAACAAGTTCCATCCAGACAGCTTCTTCCTTAGAACTGTTGCTTTGTGGAAAAAAAAAAAAAATCCCAAGAGCATGCTTCCCTGACAACTATAATCGCTTTGAGTCCAGGGTCAACAGATATCTATCCAACTTGTCCTCATAATACTCTCTTTCCCCTTCCTTACAATCTCCCTCAGTAATCCTCCACCTTGAGTGGCTCTTGGGCTTTGTATTGGGTGACCTAGCAGTAAAAAAAAAAAAAATCAAATTTAGGATAAAATCACACACACTAGGAAAAAAAAAGGGCTGTGTTAGCTCAAAATTAACAGATAAAGTGATCAGAAAATAAACACTAGGCTCTAAGATTCTAATAGGATCTGTCAGACTAATGTCCTAGTAGCCACAGATAATGTGAAATCATTATCATTAAATAGTCTTCCTAATATTTTTCCTTTAATATATTAGGTTGGTGCAAAAATAATATCGTTTTTTGACGTATTTTTTTAACGTCAAAAAACGATATTATTTTTGCACCAACCTAATAGTACACACGATAATATGTGCTCAAAATTAACATTATTTTGGAAAATATAAAATAATTTGGTTACTACTCATAACCAGAAAAGATTATTGGATGATATAAATCAATGAATTGTAGAAAAATATTTACAAATAGAAATAGGTGGGGGGAACCTTTTCCAAAATGCCTCTTGAATGAAGAATTTATTCTGCTTGAAAATCTTTTGCCTGACAATTAATTTCAGAATTTGGTACAACTTTTATGCAAAGACATTTTTCAAGATGAAGTAGGTTTATTTTGTGTATGTTAGACCAAAGCTCAAAATTAACTGTAAATATAAATTAATTATATTTACAATCAGTTTTGAGCTTTGGTTTAACATTGGGCAAACATGGATAAACATGCCCACAATAAGATGTAGTGTCAAAAGGACGCTTTTTCCCCCCCTTGACACTTTTTTATTTTTTTTTTTTTTTTTATAACTACCTTCACTCCTCAGCAATGTTTGTTTTAAAAAGCAATGATTAGAATTTGAATAAAACCTAAACATATGAAAGTTAATTTATACATACATTATTTTTTTTTTGTTATTGAGAATTTACAACAAAAATATTAGATACATTGTTTATTTATTAGATTGATTATTTACACTATTATATTGTTTAACAATCTAATAAATAAATAGTTTATTATTTTTGTTGTCAATTCTCAAGAACAAAGAAAATGTATAAATTTGCTTTCTTCATATGTTTATTACAATTTTAATCCTTGCTTTTTAAAACATTGCTAAAGAATGATGGTAGCTAAAAATATAGTGTCAAAGGAAAAAAAAAAGTCTTATTGCAGGTGCATGTATCCATGTTTGCCTAACTTCTTTTTTTTCTTTTTTTTTTATTTATCATAACCCGCCCCCCTCAAAAAATTTCTTCATTTTTAACATTACTGCTAAAAGTGCTGTAATAGAAAATATTTAAAATAAAGTTTTTTTTTTATCATTTATTTCTTTTATGAGTGTGTGTGTGTGTATATATATATATACACACACACACACACAAGTTTGTCTTCGCCAATTTTTCCCGGCTTGTAAGCCATCTGACCTAGTGAATATAAATATTGGTTAGTTGTACATTCAAGACCAAAGGAAATCGTTTGGTCCAAGGATAAATTAATTGAGAAGAGTTATTTCCCTTAGCGTAAAAACTGTAATGAGAATGATTTACCTCAAGTGGATTGAAAAGGGGTTTGGTTAAAAATCCCAGCAGGTTCATGGGTCCAACAGCAGAAGCATTGACCAATATGAGGACAGTTGTTCAAATAAATCTGTATAATATTGAAAAATATTTTTTATTTTTTATTTTTTTTTTTTAAATTAAAAAAAAAAATCAGTCACTTTTTAATCATAATTCCCCACAACTTATTAGACAAAATTGCCATCCATAAAATTAGCAGCAGGTAAAACTTGCCAACTATGTATGAAATGTTTTGATTCTCTCTTTTTTTTTTTTTTTTTTTTTTTTTTTTTTTTTTCCACCCCCCCCTATTTAGTTTGTTATTTTACATTTAATTTTGACTTTGAAAAGTCTAAGATTTTTCAAACATTTCCCTTTTGCAATATGGAAAAATTCAAGCATTGGTAATTTATTTTTCTTTTAGGATATTCTAAAAGATAACACAAGCTGCACAATTACATAAATCCAAAATACTCTTTTATTTATTTATTTATTTTTTTATTTTTATTTTTTTTAAATAAAAATTGATATAGGCTTTCTCTCTCCCTGCTTTCAAATGCAAAAATGTTAAGACCTCAAAAAGAATGCAATAAAATATTTAAAAATATAAATGTCTTTCCCTTTTTTATTTGATTAAACCAATTAGAGGATATACGTTAATCTGACACACTTCTTTACCAGTACAATGCTCCAGCAATTAATCACCGTGGTGTAGGTAAGGTTATGTGTCTCAACCCATAGTACCAGTTTATTGGTACCACATTCCGACATTTAATCACTGTAGTACCAGTAATCTAGTAAAATTGTCTACCTTAATTCTAAAGTCTGTAAAATGATTTGAAACACAGAATTCACTGTCATAATGTACTATACCGTTGAGAATATAGTAAGTTTTGCCAATAATTTAAAACATTTTTTTTTATTTATATAAAGATGAATTGAGATGCTCATCAAGTTCTGTTTGATGTGGATATAGCCACTTTTATCTTTGTAAATGCAGGATCTTCCTTCTAGCAATACAAAAGGAACTACAGAGTTTGATATTTAAGTAGAATAAGGCTGTTTCCATGATTTGCTGCTCTGAAATGGTGAAGTTTACTAAAAATGTCTAGGTTTAGTGAATCGGCGAGATGTCAAGTTTCAGAGTACAATGGGTTAATTATGAGACAGGTTACATAAGATTGTGTCCCAAACCATTACTAATTAATTTTACATTGTTTTGACTGTTGTCCTCATTGTCATATTCACAATATTTTGTTCATTGTACACTTTGGATCAAGTCCATGGATTACTTCAACCAATGCTTTTATCCACTGGGCTATGTGTCCAAGGACTTGATACAAAAAGTTGAGAGTTCAATACCTGGCCACAGCAGAGATGAAAAACGAAAAAAAAAAAAAAAAAAAAACCAACTTGGAGAGTTGTATTACTAAAGGGAATTAACTGAAAACTGAGATATCCAGAAAAGGTATGGCACATGGAACTAGAACAGAGGTCACCAAACCTTTTTTTCACAGAGGGTCAGATAACTGAGCAAATGATGAGCGTGGGCTGGATAACCTTTTTGTTCAATCAAAAAATAAACAACAATCATACTTATTTACTAAAAAGTTATCCAAGAAGGTGACATTTGTAATTAAATAGTTATATCATACCAAGTGTGTACATATCTGAATCTCAAAAACTAAGCAGTACAAAAGCTTAGTAAGATCTGTGAAACTGGTGTTTACCTTTTAAGATATAATTAATATTTGTTTTGATATTGCTGCATCCAACCAAGATAAATGCTTTCAAATGTTCATCACTCAACCTCGTTACATGTGCTGACTTTACATATTTTAGATTTTATAAGTTCAGGCAAAATATATGACATAATTCGCTGAAGTCAGTCCTTTTTATATATGGCACTCTTCAAACTGGTTTAAACACAGCAATACAAGTTAAAACATAATTGCTGCAGCAGACTCATAATCACTTTTCTTAGAAACTTTATTGCTGATACTTACACAAAAAGCTCTCTGATATCAAAAGTTGCAAAAAGTTGCTGAATTTTTTATTTCACTGATTTTCCTAAAACTTATATTACTATCAGATACAAAAATCACATTGGCCAAATTTTGGCATTTTATTTAAATTTATTTTAATTTTTTCTACATAGTAATTTTAACTAAAATCTATTGATAATTCCATATAAATAATTATATTAGGTTGGTGCAAAAATAATTTCGTTTTCTCACATAGTAACATATGTTAAAAAACGAAATTATTTTTGCACCAACCTAATAGTTTAGCTTATTTATGGCGCAGTGAAGTGGCAGGCCGAATCCGGCCTGTGGGCCATGGTTTAGTAACCCCTGAACTAGAACAATCTACCACCATGGATTAAAAGGGTTTGGTTCAAAATTTCCGCATATATCACTGGAAGAAGGCTAGAACAAACAATAGCCAAAATTTTATAAATACGACAATAAAAATGAGGACAACAGTCCAAAAATAGTGTAGATAGTTACAATACTTCATCTCAGAAATATACGCAGATCCTGAAGAAGGCCAGATCGTAGAACGGCTGAAATGTAGTGAATATGGCAATAAAGATGAGGACAACAGTCCAAATGATGTAAATAGTTACAATACCTCATCTCAGAAATATTTACAAGTCATGAAGAAGGCCAGAGTCTACAATAGCCGAAATGTCATGAATATGGTAATAAAGATGAGGACAACAGACTGAACGATGTAAATAGTTACAATACCTCATCTCAGAAATATTGACAAAAATTAATTTTATTTTGTGTTATTTAAAGTACAAGGTGTTTTTAAAGTTTAAATCTTTGATATGTGCTAAAGGTTCTGGCAGAAAGATTTCAAGACTGCTGTGAATATTTGCACCCATTTGGTTTATAACTGAGAAAAATCATTAATATTTTAAATTGTTTGTACAAACTCTTCATTTTATTGTTAACCCTTTGACCCCTGCATTCCTAAACAATTTTAACCCTTTCTGCTTGAGCTCCTGAGTCAAAATTTGCAAATAATTGGTATCTAATGTTTCACAGTAGATATAAAAATAGTTACAAGTGTTTACCCCATTCAACCAGTGGCTGGGCATTACATCATTTTTCTCTGCCACTGGTAAAGCTGTGGTCAGAGCTTAAATGGTTAATATATTTTGGCCAACTGATTCTTCAGCCTTCCTGAACCATATTTCTTCAGAAGAGATTAGAATGGCTAATTTAATGTTGAATATAATTCTTCTAGAACAAAATAATCCAATGAATTAATATAACCTGTCACACCTGGTGCTCCAGTCCAAAACCTGGTCAGTAGTTATTAGTCATTCAATCCACAACCTCCCTGCTGCATTGTGATTTTTGATCTCTGGGCAATGTAGATAGATTGACCCTCAATGTATTGAATCCTCACAGTGCTGGTTCTACAAATGAAAAATAATTTTTCCTATAAACAGGAATGACGATGGGAATTCACTGGTCGCATTCAACAATTTTTTTATAAATTTAGAATTCAACTAGAGTAACCCTTCCCAGATGAGCTTATTAATGGCTCACTTGGCTGGAAACAATCTATCTGTAGATTCGGTAAGTTTTGGTAGTAAAGTACTTGTTGGCACTTGTTCTCCATTCTTGTAATTTTCAACAGTGAAGTGCTTGTTGGCACCTGTTGGTATTTGGTCTCCAGTCTTGTAATTTTCAGTAGTGAAGCATTTGTTGGCACCTGTTGGCATTTGGTCTTCAGTCTTGTAATTTTCAGCAGTGTGAAGCGTTTGTTGGCACCTTTTGGCATTTGGTCTCCAGTCTTGTAATTTTCAGCAGTGATCCAGGTTTGGCTGGTCATCTCTTGCACCTCAACTCTCACTGCAACTACTGTTCAACTCTCCAACTGTTCTCCCTGTGCCCAACTGCTCTCACTCTGCCCATTCTATTCTCATTCTACCCTCATTCTACCCAACTTCTAAAACACCCCAAGTATCTTTCTGTTCATGAACCCTGACTCCAAGCTGGAGCAGGGTGGGGTTTTCAGTGTTTTCCCTAAGTGTCTTAATTATTAGGTTGGTGCAAAAATAATGACGTAATAATATCATTTTTTGACGTTAAAAAATACGTCAAAAAACGACATTATTACGTCATTATTTTTTGCACCAACCTAATAATTCATCCAATTCTAACAAGGCCTCTTTGTTTAGCATTTTCTTGCAGAGTAGTGATTTTCTAAGCCAGGCTTAGATGTGGCACAGGGCCGAAAGTATGGGGCACCCAGTGAGGATCGAACTCACTACTCAGTCGTAATTAATCTAGCAAGCCAAGCCTACTAACCATTACACCACGTCGAAGTGCCCATTTTCTTGCAGGGTATTATGATTTCCAAATTTGGAAATTACCTTGTCCCACAGGAAGTGGGCACTGGATTTGCTCCTCCTTATTGCTTCCACTTCCTCAGAGCCATATCTCTCACAAGCGCTTCGGTTGGGTGGAGACAACTCTCTCTTTCACCTGAGACCATTCCTTTGGGCTTCCTTATATCTGCCACTTCCATTGAACTGTTGTTTACACCACCACCAGACTGGGTGGAGTTAACTCCTCCTTCCACCTAACACTCCAGGCCTCACTTCAACAGTCATCCATTGTATCTTTTTTTCCACTGTCAACAATTCACATCTGCAATCTTTATCGTTTGGGAAAATCTTTAAATTATTCATCTTTCCCAGTGAAAGTGAAAATCCCAATTTCAGGGTTTGTTTATGTACACTTTCCACCTCTTTAGGATTGCCAACAATCTGCTATACTTATCGGTGCAATCTTTAAAATTCATATTTATTTCCATAGTGTGATGTCTTTTGGCGCTAGGAAAAATGCATAATTTCTGATTCTTTAACCATATTCAGTCCACGCTGTCCCTAAAATGACTGAAGTACATTTTACAGGGTCCATTGGCATCTCTCCTTGACTAGTCATTAATGAAATGCTTAAGTTATCTTTAGGCTTTTATCTTAAGAAATCCAAAATAATACAACTCTAGCCGAGTGGAAACTATCCAGGTGACTGTCATAATCACTCGCTTTTTATTGGCTGTACTTACTTTCAGGAAGAAAGAAGAAAAACAATTTTTTTCCTTCTTTCTTTTTGAGCAAGATAGAAACATTTTCGCTGCTTTTCTCTGTATATCTATCATTCTAGCCTTATCTCTTTTAGACCGCTTTAAGCTTATATTTTTTTTTTAGATTTAGCTTTCTTTTGCTAGGCCACTTTGTCGCATTAATAGCTAGACATTAGTCCAATTTATGCAAGAATCAAAAAGGGAGACAATCAGATTTATCCCCTTCCCCACTATTTACTACAGAGGCTCAGTTGGTGTATTCTGAGTTGGCATTCTTTAACCTTCATGACTGCAAAAACATAGATGGTGTGTCAAAAGGATGTTTTTTCCCTTGACACTGCTATTATTTTAACTACCTTTACTCCACGGCAATGTTTATTGTTTTAAAAAGGGATGATTAGAATTGGTATAAATCCTAAACATAGGATGAAAGTGAATTTATGTATTTTTTTGGTACAACAAAATTTTATTTATTATTTACCAATTCATAAAGAAATAAGTATAAAAACTGTTTTTTATTTATAAAAATTTGCTAAATTATTAAAATATATGAATCGACTATAAGGGAGTCCTTATTATTTACCCTTTTATAAAGTTTGAATCAATTAGTAATTACCCAATATTTTGCCAACCATTCCAATAAATAATATAACAAAACAAATAGTGTTTATTATTTTTGTTATCAGTTGTCAAGAACAAAGAAAATCTATAAATTCACTTTCATATGTGTTGTGGTAAACCCTCCTACAGTATAATAAACTGTTCCTCCTCTCATAAATACTAACTGCGAGACTTCCTAGCAAGAGTTGTAAGCAGTCGGTTGGGAAGCGGAGATGCAGTGTTAACCTGACCGTTTGGACGCACACCTCTTATCTGCTTATTATTAACACTCTTGCTTTGTATATATCTATTATTTCAATATACTTGTTCAACCTACCTTTGTCTTCCATGTCTTTCTTTCTGGCCCCTAAACAGTCCACAACAATATGTTTAGGTTTTATTACAATTCTTATCATTGCCTTTTAAAACAAACATTGTTGAGGAATGAAGGTAGTTAAAATAATAGAAAAACATCCTTTTGACACACTATTTTATTGTGGGCATGGAAATTAAAGATTGCCTCTGAGTTCTATTGATTGAACATACCTTCCAAAAAGGGCTTATTGATGTGTGAAGCAGATTAAAATCAGTCTATCTTAGTTACAATCTGGTCTATAAATCAGGTTTGTTCTTTGCTTTCAACATTGTGATTTTCTTTGTGTAGCAAGGATGTTTGGAATTGCTTTCTTTGAACATTATGGACTGGCACTACAGATTCACAAAGAACAAAAACCATATCAGTTAAGGACTACCAACAGCGGCAACAACTAAAGTGGATAGCACATGTAACTCAGATATTCACATTTTAAATTGATGTAATGAATATGCATACACCTGGGTTCCCCATCACAGTAATATGATTGGCTGGTGTCAGCCATAAATACAGACTGATGTGAAGGTACATGGACGACGCCTATTGGCTATGCCTATTGTCTACACCTGTTGCCTACCACTACGACGAGGACCAGTCCATTACAGTTACCTGCTAGATTGTCCTACCTGGTTACAGTAGTCCAAAACCACTTTGCTACTTCGAACAAATATGTCCCTTTCCAGGACATATCATAAATGATGTTACTTTTGGTGAGGATACACCGTATATCTAATCACTGGACATATTGAAGGCATAAGGAAGAGGGGAATATGGTGGCACATCAACCTAACATAGCTTATGTGAATGGGTGGCAAAACGAGTAATTTTCTTTTTACAGTAAGGTTCACTTTGTACAAGACCTGGTAGCCACTCACAGTACAGTGTTACATTAAGACAGTTTATATGGATAGGAGGTGAAGATAATGGTTAACCCTAAACTTTCTATGGCATTATGTGAAATGACCCCCCCCCCCCCCCGGTGCTACAAGCTTAGAGGAACTTAAGCAGAGAATCACTGGAGAATGTTACATAAGACATGCTACAGCATTTTTGGCAGGAGCTGAGCGACTGTCTTGAGGTGTGTCATGTCACAGGTGGTGCGCATATTGAACTATTGTTAAATCGGTTATAAAATCTACATCCCTTTGAATATCTTGTTTGAATTTTGATAAATAAATCTTTTATTGTTCAACATGAAGCCTATTTTATTTTATTTGTTTCGGATGTGTAGTTACTCAGATATTCAAGTTTATGATAATTTGGGGTGGGGACACCCTGTATATAAAAAGAACTTGGTACTTAAATATAACCATAATTATTTTAATTAATTTTCTTTTAATGACAGTATTTGTTATATCACTATATGAGGCCTGATAAAAAAAGTATCACATTTGTTGCTATGGCAACAGAGCAAAAGTACACAGAGTGTGACTGCTTAGCACAGATTCACCTTGAATTTTGTTGTGCATGAACACTAAGTTATAATGTTTTTGCTCACTCCTGTTGCTTATTACAGTGCTTGGAAAGAAAGTGTGTAGAGTGTGGTCATGTCATAACACCACAGATGTTCCATTGGTAACCATAGCAGTGAACATTGAACAGAGAATGAGAAGTGATGAATTGTGGGCTGATGGCTATGACCCCAAAACTAAGGCTCAGTCTTTGCAGTGGAAGACCCCAAATACTCTGAGACTGAACAAAGCATGAATGAATCAAAGCAATGTGAAAAAACTGTTGACAGTTTTCTTATGTCTTATCAGAACAATTATTATGGAAATATTTATAAAAAAAAAGCACAGGGAAGCTACTGTAATGGCAGACTTACTATTAACAAGTGAAAAAAGTGGAAGTGACAAAACAATAAAATTTTTAACTCCTTACCAAATCCAAATTCTTGTACCAAACATAAAAAGCTAATTTGTAGGAGTAGAATATTCTATAAGGTGCAATTAACAAATAAGACTCAACGATTGCACAAAATTTTAAAGAACAAACATTTATTACACTATACAGAAAAGGAAAACACAAATAGAAATAATTTTCACAAGAATCCTGCACAAAAATTTCCTTTTATGCATCTTATAAATAACTAAGGCACAATAACATTTACAGATATATTGCAAAAAAAAAATTATCATTGAATATGGGAAAAAAAAGGATTACAATTTAGAAAAAGACACAAGTATTCAATTTAAAAAATGATGTAATGGAATAACCTGTCATCCCCATGAGTGACTACACTATAGGTAGTAACTACCTATAAGTATCTTTAAGTCAACAGACTACAGAGACTAGCCAAACTCTTTTGGCTAAACAGTCGAACTCTCTGCCTTCAGGCAGAGAGGAACCCGGACAAGGCACCGTCGAAGGGCAGAGTCTCATTCGGAGAGGTAGACTGACCCTGAATCCGTTTATACGGGTTCAAAAAGGAATATTTTTGGCCAAACCTACATGCTCTGAGAACCCACGTTAAACTTGGCCTTGTGATACATACGACCCTCTTGAGGGGGTGGTTAGATATTCTAGCTGAAATCTTTTCAGCTATATGGTCAAACTGTCTGTCTTCAGGCAGAGAGGAACCCGGATGAGGCTATGCCGAAGGGCAGACTCTTGTTCAGGGAGGTAGACTGATCTGATCCCATTTATGTGAGTTCTATGGGGAATTTTTGTTCAAGCCTACAGGCTCGGGAACCCCACATTAAATTCGGCCTTGTGCATGGGGCAGTTGCTAAATACACTAGCTGAAATCTTTTTCAGCTTGCTGGTTGAATTCTCTGCCTCTGAGCAGAGAGGGACCCGGATGTGGCTATGCCGAAGGGCACAGTCTCATTCAGAGAGGTAGACCCATCCGATCCCATTTATGTGGGTTCTACAGGGATTTTTTGACTGAACCTAAGGGCTTGGATGTCCCATGTTAAACTCGGCCTTGTGCCACATCTACACTCATGGAGGGGCTAGTAAATACTGACTAGCTGGGATCTGTTGAGTACGACTCAGACTTAGGCAAAAACTACCGACCTTCCAACAGTACCACTCACTACTGGATTGACTTGCGACGACCTTGTGTATAGCTGTTACTTTTATTCTTATTGCACTGGTTTTTACAATAAACCATTACTTATTTTATCCACCTTGTTTTTCAAGTATATATTCCTATTAGCACAGAATATAACAGAAAATAATGAAAGAGAAAGCAATTCAGGAAGGAAGTAAAGCAAACATGCAACCATCTTTCAGAAAAAAACGAAAACACCTATGTTTACTTATCCCATGAGAGTCTCTGGGACAGACAACAATTTTGGAAATGTGTTTTTTATATTCACACTGTTTATTCTTGAGAAAATTTCTTTGAATTCCTTTTTCATTGTCTAACTGCAGGAGAATTTTCTCTTGAACTTCAAAATTGTTTAGTCTTTCTGCAGCTGGCTTGTAACGTTGTGCCTTCTTGTCAAAATGCCTTCTCCTCCTTGTTATCAAAATGTCTTTTTGATGTCAAAAACCTTTTGCATTTATCTACTGATCTGAGCTCTGTCTATATTTCTGAGATGAAGTATTATGTACACTATTTACATTATTTGAACTGGTGTCCTCATCTTTGTTGCCATATTTATCACTCTTCAGTATCTGTCTATATTTCTAAGATAAGGTATTATGTACACTATTTACATTATTCTGACTAGTGTCCTCATCTTTGTTGCCATATTTATTACAACATTTCGGCCATTGTACATTCCGGCCTTCTTCAGGTGGTTGGAATGTCAAACTGAACCCTTTATTTCACTCACTGGGATAGACTGTTCTTGTTCAACAAATAAAGAGTTCAGTTTGACATTCCAACCACCTGAAGAAGGCTGGAGTGTACAACAGCTGAAACGTTGTAATAAATATGGTGACAAAGATGAGGACACTAGTTCGAATAATGTAAATAGTGATCTGAGTTCTATTTATACAAAATAGGGAGGATCACACAAAGTCCCTCCCCCACAATTCAGGTTCTTACTAGGGCCTGAAATCATGTCTCTCATTGGTCAGCAAATATGAAAAAATATTTACCATAATTTTTAAATGGATCCTTAACTATTTAGGCCAAGCCTAAAAATATAAACAAGTGTGACAATTTTTTCCACAAATCATTTGGCCTTCTTAAAATTATGCTTCTCTCAAAAGAACATGTAAAAAAAAAAAAAAACTATCTAGACAATTAAACATTTATTATTGCACCAAAGACTAACAGTAATAAAAATAAAAATTTTCTTAAACAACAGACGGAGATAAGACATGGTTGAGATAAGTAAAAGGATTTTTATTTTCTGTGATTTATGCAGTTTAGTGAAATAGACTTGTGGGAGAAATATTCCCTGGATTATTGCATTCTAGTCTCTGCTGCTGCTGGTTTTGTTGCTGCTAATGTCCTTGACAGTCATGTAAGTAGTGTGTTTGGTTAAGCTTGCCTGCCATGGGAGCTATCACTAATGCTAACCAGGTCAGATTTTGTGGGTGAAATCAGTGTTAGCTTCATAGTCAGTGAAATGGCTGCTGTGAAAACTGCATGGGCCTTTTTTTCTGATTGTCCAGAAAAGATGTATTATGACCAATGGTATTTTTGGATGATATTCTGGAAGCGAGTGTGCAAAACCAGACAAAATTAGTTTCGGTTTTTTTTCCTATGAGCTGTGGATGTTGAAGTGAGCACTTCTGTTTGAGTTAAAGAACTGAAGTTCCAACAGGGTATGACACTATGTTATGATGATGGGAAAGTAACCAAAGGTGATATGTCAGGTCAGGATCAATAACATCGCAGATTCTTTGGATTTTATCAAGAATCTCCAAATACATCATAAATAAATAGATCTAAAGAATAATTCTTATTAAACATCTCATCAATTCATTAATATAAAAATTAATAAAAATAAGTGGATAGGGTTAAAGAGTTCATGATTTATATATATATATATATATATATATATATATATATATATATATATATATATCAATCATGTATCGTGTGTCTTTCTTTATTGCACTTTTTCTTTTCTTCCTTTTTTTGCATGAAAAGAGGTTGTATGTGGTTTTAAATTTTAAATTTCAACTAACCAGTAATTTACTAATGCCAATGAGATGTATTGGTACACATCGAAGAATAATTGCATGCATGTAGTGTTTATTCTCATATTGATGTAATTATCCTAAAATAAAGTATACATGCGTGTGTGTATGTGTATATATATATGTATATATATATATATATATATATATGTATATATATATATGTATATATATATATATATATGTATATATATATATGTATATATATATATATATATATATATATATATATATACAGTGTAACCCGGATATAAGAGAGTTGCCGGGACTGGATAATAAGTCTCTTATATCCGGGTTTCTCTTATAACCGGATTTGGTGTATTTTGTTTAGGTAAGTATGGCTCTAATTTGGGACCAGAGAAAATCTCTCTTATATCCAGGTCTCTTATATCCGGGTTACACTATATATATATATATATATATATATATATATATATATATATATATGAATAATATATCCTAGTGTCTGTGAGAGTGATTTGATTTGTAGTCTCAGAATAATATTTAAAAGTTAAATAAAAGAAGGAACAAGTAGAAATCATTGACAGAAAAGAATGAACGAAAAAGAAAGAAACACCAAAAAAGAAGAAAAAGGCAAAAACAGAAAGTTAAGTTGAGTAAGGGGAGATAAGTCGCGCGGCAAGAAATTAAACCGGAAGTTTGTCGAAGTTTTCATTATGTGCAAAGAATTACACGTGGACTCTGAGACTTGAAAATAAAAGAAACGGTAAGAAGAGGAAATTGATTTCGCCCAATATCGATTCTTTTGAAAAATCAAACAGTGATAGGTTGATGTACCAGTATGCTTAGTATTTGTTATTAGACATGTTCGTAACATTTCCTTAAATTATTGTTACTTATAGTTTTTGTTGCTTTCTTTCTGTACAAAAAACGAAAATAAAACTCGAAACATTTTTGCTGAAAATGAAAAATAAAAACGGTTTTATTAACTTTTTTCTTCTCTTCTTTTTTTGTCTTAGAAGAAAAATGTATCCTTTTTTAAAAAAAAAACAAAACAACAAAAAAAAACATCTTAATTAGAATAAATCCCGGTATTAAATTCTTAACAAGTGGGTTTTAATTTTGTGTAAGTTTGGAAAGAGGTCTTTTTTTTTTTTTTTTATATTAAATTTAAAAAAGCTAATTTAAAATATGAATATTGAAGTTTATCCAGTTAGACTTACCTCGGACTGTACTTCAGATTCTGTTTACACTTTTTTTACAATTTATAATAAACATCTGTCGAAGACAAGTGAGTAAGTGACTTAGAAAAAATTCTTTAAAAAGTTTTCTACGGTTTATAAAGTTGACATTAGTTGACAAATTGTTTACTTTTTTAAGTTTTTTAGATTATGTTCGGGAACTGGAAACAAGCTACAAAAATAAAACACTTGAAGTCTTGGATTTAGCTTTTATTTTCATTTTTAATTATATATTTATTTACTCTTTGTGAGGATTTTATATTTCAAACTTACAAGCCACGATTTCTTTGCCTGGTGTTAATTTAAAATTAATTAGAATTCAACTTTTCTTTTTAACGCCCTGTTCCCAATATTTTTACTTCTAAAAACTTTGACATATTTTTCCGGGATCTCCCACACCTCTCATTCTAATTAATGTTTTATTGGTAGGAAGATATAATTATTATATATTTAATAATAATAATGATTATTATTATTTTTATTTTTAAGGTACAAAATATATTTTGACATACTGAACTCATTTTATTTTTATAAATGTGCAACTTAAAAATTCCCGACAATAAAAATTCTTGTTTGTATCTAATTGTCTTGAATTTTACAAAATAAAAACATTATCAATGTTGGATTGTTGATTGAAGTAAACTGTAAAGGTAAAAAAATAAAAATTCATAGGTAGATAATGCGAAAGGTTGTTGAATTTTATTTTTTAAAACTGAAAAAAAGTAAATAGCATTTTTTGTTTTAAATTCCCCACCTTTTTCCTCTTGTTAAAAAAATATAAAAAAATATTCTTTGCATATTTAATTAATTTTTACTTTTTCTTTAACTTTCCTTTCATTTCCTTGTGCTATGAAAAGAAGTATTTGTTATTTTATTTTCATTTAAAAACAAAACACGAATTTTTCGTTTTTTTTTTTTAAATTTTATTAATTATTAATATTATTATATCTCTTTTTTTTTTCTTTTTATTTTTAAGTCAAAGTTTCTTCTTGACTTTTCAAATAGCGGATGTAACTATTAAAAAAAAAATTAAGAGGCTTCCCCTCCGCTTATGTTTTTTTTGGGGGAGGGGTCTGAACTTGTTGACAACATCAAACAAAATAAATTGTTTTGTTTTCAAATTATCTCATTTATTGATTTTTCTCACCTTCGAAATTATTGCTTTGAAATGCTGAATTTTAGTAAGCCTCTCGAAAGCGCATATTGCAACGATATCTTCAGTGTTCAAACAAATAAATGAACTCTAGCCTAAAATAAAATAGTTTTCATTTTTTCCTAAAAAGACAAAACAAAAAAAAAAAAGCTTTAGTAGCTACTATTTTTATGTTAATTGTTTGTAAAAGTAAAAGTGTTCTCATTTTTAGGCACCTCCAAAAAAATGCGCCTCTATCAATTGAAATTGAATAATGGAGGAAAACAATGTTTATCGTCAAAAGTCAAAAAACCTTTGTGCTAGTTATTAATTAATCATAATTAAGATGAAAGTTTTTAAAAAAAAAAGCATTTTTTTTTAAATATAAAATTAAAAATCATTCTTTAAATCCCTTTAGAATCTTGGAAATTTTGGTTAAAAATCTTGTTTTTTTTTTCTGGCGCTAAAGCGCAACCTTAAATTTGAAACGGAAAATTTGAGCGTCTTTTTGCGGTGAAAAACAGATTTGTAAATTCTTGTAAAAATCAATTAATTATTGGATTTTAAGTGAAAATTCCGGGATTTATTCAAAAACGAAGAAAAATTATTTTTGAAACTTTTTTTTTTTTTTACACTTATTTAATTTCATGAAATTAAATTTCTAGAAATCCTTTTTTGTACCACTTAAAAAAAATGTAGGTACCTCAAAAAACAAAACAAAACTATAGCTAACTATTGTACACGTTAAAAAAAATGAAAAATCTTTCCTTCTTCTTTTTAGTTTTAATTCCAAGCTAATGGATTAAATTTAGTATTTTCTTGTATATACTTTGTTGTATTTCAAACCGAATTTAAGTTGATTAGAAATTAGAATGATTTTTTTGAAGTCGCTAAAATCGGCCATAAATCTGTCAACACAATATGATTCTTTTTATTAAAAAAATCTTTCAGAAATAAAATATACTTTTCTGAAACTTTATTTGAGGAAGGTTAACTGACTTAAAGTTTAATTAATCTGAATTAAAACAAATATTACTTTTAGTTTAAAATATCACAGAAAATCATTTTCTTTTTATAGAGGTGGGCGTTTTTATGAGGTTGACACATTTATCGATAGCTTATGTCTAGCTTTTTTAAGTAAAGGGCACATCACTGTAAAAATTACTTTAATACAATGTGAATGACTTTTTTTATATAATTTGTTAACTACCCTGTAATCTTAAAAAATTAGGAAAATATTCAAAGTAATCTAATATTTTATTGAATTTTAGGTACTTATGACACTTGCTGAGGAAAATTTAGAAAATTACCAATAAATTTTAAATTTATTACAGTTACTGTTCTTAGTTTCTGATAATGATGTGTATGGATGTCTGTATTTACAAAATATTGGCATGTTTATACACAAAAAATTCAAAATTCTTTTTAAAACACTGGGGATTGCTGAATTATACTAAGCTTTTCCATTTAGGGTTAGTAAATATAGTTTTTACTTAATAATGATATCGCCTAATTACAAGTTAATACAAAATTTCAGATTTAAAACTTTACAAATTATTCTAATTAAAATTTTAAAAAAATGAAAACAATTCTTGTAAAAATTCATTGAAAAAATTTTTTTCAGACAATAGTATCCATAATATTCATAAAACCAATAAAATTCTTTTCTAAGTAAATAGTGTCTAATTTTATTGCATTTTTTATTTTATGATTCAGAGCAGATTTTCGGTAACTGGAGGTGTTATTTTGAAAAAAAAATTTGATGATTTAAATTTTCCAAGGACTTGTGCTTATAACTAATATAAACATTAAGCACTTCCAACATGAATTTCTTGAAATTTCATAAAATTAAATATAATTAAGTGTGGGTAACAGATGTAAAAACGCAGTATCCATAATATATTTTATTCATAAAAAAAGGCTTTTTTAATTAATTTTTTTAATTGTTTATTTTATGATTCAGAGCAGATTTTCTGTAACTGGGGGTCCAATTTCACCCCAAAATTTTGAATTCTCCAAGGACTTGTCCTTATAACTATATAAACATTAAGCTCTACAAAAATTAATTTTTTGAAATTTCATAAAATTAAATCATTTGTGGGTGGGTAACAAATGTCAAAAAAAAAAAAAAATTTACCCTGATTTTCTAAGAAAAGTAAATGTTTCTAAAATCATTTAATTTATTTGTGAATTAATCTTGAAATTTTCATTAAAATTTGACAATTATTTGATTTTTGTAAGAATTTAAAATGAATGTGTTTTTCACTGTAAAAAGATGTTCAAATTTCCAATTCTATTTTATGGTCATTTGTTGATGCAAGAAAAACAAAATTTTTAACCAAAATTTTGAAAGTTCTAAAAATGATTAAAAAATATCTTTTAATAATGAAAAAATCCATTGATCTTTCATCAGGACAATGATTTGAACTGGTTGATCATATTCCCTATTCTGATTTGGCCCCATATGACTATCATCTGTTCCCCAACATGAAAAAACACCTGTCTGGGAACCCATGTCGTAGTAATGATGACGTCATATCTGCTGCTGTTGTCTTTTTTGACTTTTTCACCAATGGGATTCAAGCACTGCAAGACCAATGTGAGAAGTGTGTGAACTGCTAGGGGGACTATTTTGAAAAATAAACCTCATTTGCTTGCATTCCATTTTCAGCCAACTCTTGTACATTTTGGGAAGTCTGAGAAAGCTGTGAACTTTAAAAATTTCACACCAAAAGTGTGTTCCTCAACTCTATCTATATTAAATGTCTTGAAGACTTTGCATTTTCAATTTAATTTCTGGCCTAACCTTGTTAAATATCTTAAATTCTGTCATACATGTAGCCATTTTTTTTTTTTATTCACACCAGGGTTAAGGGTAAACCTGTCTTGGATCCAAATCCAGGTCCTCCTCACTCTTTGTTGGAGGAACCACTCCCTAATTGACTATGTCTTCAAGGGTGTAGCCATACTCAGCATGCTTGGCCAATTGTGGGTTGATGAGACTGTATAAATTCATAGTTGGAGGTTTTGAATTTAGAGTTGTCCTTTTCCTAGACTAGTTGACACCCAAGGCTATAGGACTCAGTCTGTCTTGCAACTTACTCATAGCTGGGGGGAAGAAGAAATGGATTCATACCTTTCCCAAGAGTATTTGCATGTAAGTGAATGTAATGAGCTCAACTGGAATTCAAACTTGGCTCTCCAGTTCCTTAATTCAAGCTGCTATTCATTAAGCCACCATACCTCCATTTATATTATGAATATTTTTGCCTCCATTTATATTATGAATATTTTTGTATACTGGAGGAGGTAACTTTCCATAATGAATGTTTTTTTTCATTTGAGTACTTCATGAACATCTTTGCAGTAAAATATCTTGATGCCTTGCCCAAAGCTGATACTAAAAATAATTACCCTGTGTACAATGGGATGGTGCTGTCTGAAGAGGACAAATCCCTGGTTCTTGAACTATTTTTTTTTCTTTTAATGACTTGAGTCATACAGCAGCGATGTTTTTAGATTCATGCATTGTTGATGTTTCATTTCTCTTTTCAGGAGAACATCCACCATGATAACTCCTCAGTTTCACTTGGCACAGGATGATGAGTTCCTCTATATTAAAATTGATGCCTTACTTGCAAAGGTATGTTTTTTGTTTTTGTTTCAGCGACCAAGTGAAAGGACCCAGGAAGGGTAAAATATGATGGTTGACAAAAATGTTATTTTTTTATTCATATTTTAGTAATATTAAGTGTTAATAAAAAATTACTTCTAGTTATTCTTTTTCTAAGTAAGTCACCTAGGGATTTAACCATTAGCACTCTGAATCATTAATATTACTTCCCTTTCCACTGCATTCTTTTTCCAGGTTTCTCAATTGCAGTATCCTTATTGTTAAATTCACTCAAAAGGTGTTTTCTGTTGCCATAGCATGATATGACAACACAACTATAAAATTCAAACATACTATTGTTCAGGGATCAGAGTCACTTTCAGTGGCAGGATAAACTTTTTGCACAGCAAAATAAGTGCTAAAGGTTAAAAATCTAATAATTTCAACATTATTCAAAAATACTTTTATATGAAATGAAAATTGAAACATAAATATATTTCCATTTAATTACAAAGAAATATACAGCATTTTTGGTTTCACACAGATGTACTCTTTCAATAACAGTAACTAGCTGCATCACTTAAATTTCTGCACAAATGATATTGTAGAGGGCAGTGTGGTTTGAGTGTTGTTGAATTAGGAACTTGTGCTGTTTATTCCTGTTGGAAGGTCCAACTACAAGAAAATGGTTGACTCAAATTGGGTCCAACTGAAGATGTAAAGAAAACAAACAAGACCGATATATATATATATATATATATATATATATATATGTCAACAAATATATGTATTAAACAACAAATTTATAAGTGACAAAGACATTAACATTTGTGTTTGAATGTAAAGAGTTTGTATTTTGGTGAATGTTCGTACGTACATGTATATGTGTTTCGTGGCGTTTTCCCATAAGTGGGAGAAAACACTGATTTCTATGAGAGATTACATTTTTAAATGTGTCAACTGAAATGCAAAGTAGAAAAGAGAATGAGGCAAGAAGTTGCCCAGTATTTATAAGTAGGGAGAGCAACCCCTAGTGAACAATTAGGGAATTAAAGAGGAGCTAACTCCGGCAATATCTTTGAGTTTTTTTTTATTTTTTTAATCAATTCTCTCTAAGCAATTAAGATGCAAGTGTTTACTGGAAGGGAAAGAGAATGAAAAGACTTTAGAAGGAACCAGAAAGTCAATCCTAAACAGGAAACAAGGTATAAACCTCTACTCCTGTTCAAAAGACTGGGGATAAGTGTGAACTGGGCAATAGGTGAACCTATCTATTAAAGTTAAAAGATTTGAAATTGACAGTTCCATTTCACTGAAACAGCTGTCAAACACTTCTATCTTCCCTTCATTTTCTCACTGAAAGCAAATAGTTTTTCCCCTCTTTTTGTGTTCAAAACAAAATAGTCCATTATTTATGAGGTATTGGCAAGGCATAATGGTTGTGTAAACTAGCGAAAGGAGCTACAAGCACAATTATAATATGATGCCTGCTTTGTAGCTGAGATAGTTGCGTAATCCAAGCATTTATATTTTGATTTTTTTTTTTCTTCCTCAAGGCTGGCTGGCAGTATTTCTCTTTAATTGGAAATTCTCATGCAGTTTTTCTAACCTCTTTGGTCCTGTGCCAGACTTAGTGGATATTATTTGATATTTAAGTAAAATATTAAAAACAATCAGATATGTGTTTAAATTGTTATATAAACAATTTGCAGAAAATGATTTATGCAAAATCAGTCTTGAAATTTTGTTTTCTTTCATCTTTACAAGGTGGCAACTATTGATGTAAACATTTAATTTCATGGTCAAAATTAAACATTATTTATCTTTAATTCAATTAGTCACATAATAATACAGTGTTACACTTGCATTGTTTATTTTTTTGTTTTATTTGAACAGATTTCAGATAGGATTAGATATATTTGCCTATGGTCTGGTTAACACCGCACCCCAGTCTTTTGAAAGAGGAATAGAGGTTTATCCCTTGTTTCATGTTTAGGATTGGGTTTCCGGTTCCTTCTAATGTCTACTTCAACTCTATACTTCTAATTCTTCCACCTAAATTCTGAAATTTATTTTACTATTTATTTATTTCACCTCAGTAGGTGTAGATTGGTTTGCCTATCATCTGTTTCACACTCTGCCTAGGTCTTCTGAACAGGAGTAGAGGTTTATCCCTTGTTTCTTGTTTAGGATTGAGTTTCCAGTTCCTTTAAAGTATTTTTCATTCTCTTTTACTTTCAGTAGCCACTTACATCTTAATGGCATTATCACCTTGCTTGGGATGAATTGATTAAAAAAAACTTTCAAAGTGTCTTTAATTTAATTGGTCACATGATAGCAAATGAGAATAGTCTTACACTTGCATTATTTAATTTTTATTTTATTTCAACAGATTTCGGATACTGAAATTTTTGTGGATGATGATGAGTTCTGCTTCTATTCAACTCCTTACTACCTCAGGTGAGTATTTGGCCGTAGTTTTATGAGAAAATTGTCTATTTTTACTTGCTTAGCAGTTTTAAACTGTTTTATCATACTTATTATAAAACCCAGGTTGTGTGTGTGTCTGTACTTTTATATATTGGATCGGATTTCCTACATTTTTTAACCGATTTCAACAAAACTTCCCAGGACTACATAAAATTACCTTGCGGTGGTTCTGACAGCGCCAAAAATTGGAAAAACACAATTGTTTTTGCACAAAATCAATTTGAAAACACAATTAAGAGGCATCATGAGAATGAAAGGGGGACAACTCATATCGAGTTATACTTATTATAAAACCCAGGTTGTTTGTGTGTGCGTTCGTTTATATATGGGATCAGATTTCCTACATTTTTCAATCGATTTCAACAAAACTTCACCTCTTTTTGGCAGGTAGTGTTTCTTATTGTCTTGCACACTTTTTTCTTTATTTTTACATTCAGAATGCTTTAAAAATTCCATTTACAAGACAATTGTTTGTAATAAAATTCTATTCAATCGGTAGACTCATAACGATTGAAAACAATGTTTTTGTTTGAGTTTGGGTTTGACCAATTTGTAAAAAAAACCCAAAAAAAACAAAACAAAAAAATAAAACTAATTAAGACATGCGTGTCCGTCAACCTTAAACAATAATCTTTGTCAATTTTATTTTTCCGTCTTTATGATGGCCTTGATCTTCTTACTGTTACATCCCCGGTCAACGAGGGGCTCTACTGCTAGTATATATATATATAAAACTTAAAGTGCCAAGAACAGGTTGTTCCTGGCTCTTTAGGATTGATTTTATTTATTCCAGCTTTACTTAGCATATTCAGTAGTCTATGTTAGTTTTATTACTCACTTGTTTTTTTTTCCTTTGGACTAAAAATTTAAGGCACTGCATGATTTGTTTTCGCCCTATTTGAATGTTTGTAGTTCTTTCTTTTTTTTTTCCAATTTTTTCCTCTGGTACCAATTTGTTTTGATATACTTGCATGTTGTACTATCTGAGTTTTTTTACCAATTGAGTATTACTATTAATATAATACACACACACACACATATATATATAAATAAAACACACATATGAGGTCTGACCAAAAAGTACTGGTGCTATAAACAAAAACAAAAATAACTACAGCACATATCAATTTGGCATTTAATCTCGTTCGAAGTAGTCCCCTTCTGAAGCCACGCCCTTTATCCAGTATTGTTTACATTGAATGAAGCATTCTTGGAACTCCTTTTTTGCGGTAGTGAACAGCTACCTCATCAAATTCTCTTGAATTTCCTCAACATCTTGAAATCTTGTCCCTTTCAAATAGGATTTGACTTTTAGAAAAATGAAAAATTCCGAGCAATTGTCCATTACACCACTCACACATCCAGCCTCATAGCACTTGGTATTCCCAAGCAGTCACCCATCTAGGTACTGACCAGGCTTGATGTTGCTTAACTTTGGTGATCCTTTTTTTTTTTTTTTTTTTTTTTTTGGAAGAGTGATCATCTGGTTTGTTGCATTCTCTTGGTAAACAGCCATCATTTATTCGATGTATGTGACTCAGCCACCAAAGACAAAGTTACTGGCTAATATGATCTTGCAATATATAACAGAAATAATTCCCAAATCCTAAATTTATAAATGCTAAATCTTTTTTGTTTCAGATTACATTTGCCAGGGAGTATTGTTGAGGACAACCAGTCGAGTTGTACATATGAAGAAGGTGAGCTAAAGAAATATAAACAGATTTGTCAGTATTTAAGAGATGAAAGTTAGTCGTGATGATTCTTTTGAATGAATGGGTAGAAATTTATAAACTATATATATATATATACAGAATACTTTTATTTTTACTTTTATTAGTGATCTTGTAGGAAATTTAGTTGTCTAGGTTTTTTTCTTTTTTTATATATATATATATATATATATATATATATATATATATATTCAAACATCCAAATTGCAGATAATAATGACATAAATATAATGACTGCATGGTTATGCCTATTAAAATAAATCATATGTACATGAATTCAAAGGAGTTAAAAAGGAATGAAAATAGTCTTTAGTTCAGTTACAGTCTATGGGGTAGTTGGTGCACAGAAAAATTTGTGGTTTAAAAGACTTTGGTTGTTGGCAAAGATTCACTGACTGTCCAAGCTGTTTTTGCAAAAAAAGCTATATACCTGTATCTTTTCTTGTGTTTGAGAGACAGTTGCATCTCTGCTGCTGGAAGTTGAAATCTATAAGTTTTTATAAGAAATTTTTCATGAAAGTAGGCTTGAGAAAAATAGTATTTTAGTTTTCTCTGATTTGTCAAATATTTGGTGATGTTAATCTCTAACCAATAGACACTTTGATTTGAATGGTGTGTGTTGCATTGTGGAAACTTTTTGCCAAGTTTTTAGTTTTTTTAAGCAATTCACCTCAAGCAAGGCAGGAATGCCACTAGCATACAAGTGGTTACAGAGAGTGAGAGTAAGAGTAAAGAGGAGTGTTTGGGAAAGGGATAAAGAGAAGGTCAAGGCATCAGAAGATGTCGATTGACATTACATTTGAATATTTGAAGATTATAGCTATCAGGGAAGTAAGTGATAGGAAGCAAGTTCCACAGACAGGAGGTGTGAGACAAGAAACTGTTGGAGTAGAAGAGGCTACATTTAGCTGTTTTGATAGTGAAAGAGTGGGACCGTGGTTCCAACTTAGTAGCACACTTAAATTCACGCAGTGTGGAAACCAGTGAAAGTAGCTTGTCGGAGTTGTTGCCATGAAAATACTTGTAGAAAAAGCAGAGGGAAGTCACAGCACGTCTGTGAGAAAGTGACTGCAGACAGGATGCTGGATTAGGTCCAAACAGGTTGCATATCCAAATTTCATGGCTTGACAGGAATGATTTAATTAAGTCAAATAATAATCCTGTAATGCTGTATCCCTGCAGCTTATGAAGAAGGCCAGCATGCCAGACCCTATCAAACGCTTTAGAGATATCTAAAGCTACGGCTCGAGCTACTCTGTTATTGTAAGTCAGGAATTGAGGAATAATTTTGTCTCTTCCTAGAAGAATCAAGAGAAGTAAGATAAATGACTAGAATAAAACAATGCCCTTTTGCCCACACACTTTAAAAATCAGATTCAAAATTTTGGGTTTATGTATCTACATAAACCCAAAATTTTTTTAAAATTAATCAGTTTGACGATCGCAAAAGCATGAAACCCAGGGTCACAAACTCACATCTATCCAACCAAATATGTTAGCTCTATCTCTGATATTGAGCGCTTTCTAATAAGTACCGCGCATATAATATATAAATAATTATATATATATATATATATATATATTTATATACACACACTTTTCACATACACACACACACACACACACACAAATATATATATATATATATATATATATATATATATATATATATGAGGTAAGCAAAGACCAGACTAGAAATGAATGACAAAAGTGGTTTGGTTTGTAAGCTGGACATGCAAATTAGGTTGGTAATTTGCATATTTACATATTTTTAAGTTGGGTTAAGTATACATATTTATTTTTAATTTTCAGAGTTTAAAGTGTACTTTGGAACTTTATGTATTAGATTTGCTTGTGACTTTGTTGATTTTTTTTTTTTTTTTTTTTTTCAAAGGAAAATTCTCCCTAAAATTTACCAAGAAAAACTATGCAGAATTCTTTCAGGGTTTAGAAATGATCACAAGTTTGTTGACTCCAAAAGGGGAAAAAACAGCAAAGCTTCCACTTATTGAAGTTATCTCAAGTAAGTGAATAACATTCCTCGTTTCTATTTGTAAGTGAAATGTTTGGGGCTTACATACATTTAAACAAAATTGCTTTAAATTTGATACTTCTGTAATTACTTAAAGTACCAATTACCCATTTTTAAAGAACTTTTCTTAAAGTACCAATTTTGAAAGTACCAATTACCCTTTTTTAAAGATCTACCAACAAAAGTGACTCTGAACTTATTCAAATAATCATTAATTTTAAAGTTTGGAATTTTTAGAGAACAAATAAAATAATTTTATTTTTCTCAAATCCTAAAATTGCATTCTTTAGTTCCTTTATTCTTTGTCATCTGTCACTAATCTAAAGTAGCATCAGAAGCTCCCACCCCAAGTAGGAAACTTTCAGAAACAGTAATAGAACCAGATTGTTAATCACAATCTGAGGTACTTTTCTTTTTATTCTCTCTGAATGAAAGAAAGCTAATCCTAAGAAGTATTTTTTTTTTATATTTGACTAAGAAAAAAAAAAAATTTCTCTTGAACAAATCTTTGAATGTTAGCCAGGCTGAGATGCTTTATGGCATCCACTTCACATCTACTAGTATTATAGGCCAGGTCCAAATAACTGAAGAAATGAAATTGTCTATGGTACATTGATCATAGGTACACAAACTAACCTTATTTATTTATTTATTTACTTTCAGTTATGCTTCATTTTTTTTTTTTTTTTTTTTTTAATGATAGATTTCTGAAAGAAATAGTTTTTTTTTTAATCATTTCACTCCGAGCAAGGCAATAAATCCACTAAGATGCATGACGTTACTAGAGTGTTAGAGAATATGTGAAAAAAAAAACCAACTATTAAGGAGAGAGAACAATAAAAGAACAAGAATTAAGAAGACAGAAGATAATGATTGACATTGCATTTAAATTCTTGAAGATCAAAGTTGATTGGAAAGCAAGAAACCGAAAGAGAGTTCCACAAGGGAGAACTGCAAGAAAAGAAACTGTTAGCATAGAATTTATGGTTACATCTAGCAGCCATTTCTAGTGTAAAATGATGAAACCTTGACACCAATTTAGTACTGTGCTTAAATTCATAAAGTCTTGGTACCATAGAGGAAAGTTCATCAGAACAATTACCCTGAAAATATTTATGAAAAGGCACAGGGAAGCTTCATTATGATGGTGGGAAAGTGACTGAAGCCAAGATGCTAGATCATGACCGATAACATTGCAGATTCTTCTTTATATTTTATCAAGAATCTGTAAATACATAGCAGAAGCACTAAACTATATGTGACATCAATATTCAAAGCATATTTAGCCAAAATGGATCAAACTACATGAGAAGAATATGTTTTGCCAGAAAAATTTCCTGGTTTGCTAAAAACAATATCAGCATGAAAATATTCTAAAAACAAAATAATTAACAAAAACATTCTAAAAAAAAAAAAAATAAAATTGACAAAATATTCTAAAAAAAATAATTATGACATTTGTAGCTTTTTTTTTTTATTGACTTTAATTTTGCTTTAAAATAACAATTAAAATGTTGAAATTTTTCCATCAAAAATTGTCTCTAATTCATTTTTAATGTAAAATTTCCTCAAATGAAAATTTAGATTTGCTGATATTTTTTCTAAATATACTTTGAAGAAAATGTCAATGTTGTTTACTTTCTAGCAGTGCTCTAAATTCAGAGGTCATTACTGCAGAAAATAACTTTATTTGAAAACTAAGCAATTATAAATGCCATCAAGAAAATAATTGCTTTTTTTTTTAATAAATATCACAAAATATCAGATTGGAAATATTTTTAAAAATCAAATTTTGATGTTGAATATGTAAATTAACTAACTCCATTGAGAACTGCTTAAGTTGGGCAAAATATGAAATGCATGCTGGTTGATATAGAATTGCATTTATTTGCTGTTTTCATGGGATATTTGTGCACATATAAAATACAGTAATTTTAAGAATTTTGAGGGAGTATATGCCTAAACTCTTGGCTTATATTAGATAAGAAATTCTTTAGCAAAAACTCTTTTTCTTTAGAAGAGGACAATTCAGATAATGGAAATACATTACAAGATGAAGAATTTTCTTGGTATGTTAAACGGGATGCCCTCAAATGTCCAAGAGCTTCAAAAATCGACTTCAATGAAGGTTATGGTTTTGCAAATAAAAGATTACGTGTGTTTGAAAATTTAAATGTAAGTAAACTTTTATCATTATTATTATTATACAAGGTGTCTGAAAACTCACAGAAGTATTTAGAAATTTTTGTTAATTATCTCTGTTAAGTTTAAATGTGTTTTAAGTCTTTACCTTTTGGTTTTTATACAAATTATATATGATGGGTAATTGAATGCAAATAAAAAAAAAATATCGTACACTTTTCGTGCTTTGAAAGGACTTCAAACTAAATGATTTTATTGGGGGAATCATAAATGTGGTAGTTTGGTTTATTTTGTTTCACAGCATATCACTCTCAATGGGTTATTCAATGTCTTCTCCAATTATTACATGTTCCATGTAGAAAACATGATATTTAAACAGGTCTGTAAACCTAAAATATATGTCGGCTACATAGACAATATTTTTATTTTAGCAAATAACAAAAGAAATAGATACTCTCAAGACTACATTTGAAAAAAATTCTGTTCTTAACTTTACCTATGAACTTAGTCAAAAAAAATAAACTCCTATTCTTAGATGTTCTTGTAGAATATAGTATACTAGTAGAAAATACAAACTTAATAACCGTGTCCACATGTAAAAAAAAGATTAAAAATAATGGAAGCCTTAATAATAAAAAAGAAAAAGCCAACACTCAATAATATTAACTGTGAACATGGCCACAATGAGCTGTGTTCAGAAAATAAAATATCCCTATATCTCTAGATACATGCACACAACCCATAGACCCAATTAACAAGCAAAAATCATCCTTGATAATGGGTAAAAGTATAGCTGAAAGTGCTCAGAATTGCAGAACATTTGGGCAGTTTCTTCACACTCTGTGTCCAGAAAAGAAAACACTTGTTCAAACACGAGAAAAATTAAATAAAAAGCTTAATTGTAGTATCTTGTTTGTCATCTTTAATGAAACATGTATAAATAAAAGATTGCTGCCTAAATATATAATACACACACACACACATATATATGTGTGTGTGTGTGTGATTTTTTTTTTTTTTTTTATCAGTATCACCTCAAGCAAGGCAGCACAGTCACTAAGATGCAAGGGATTGCAGATTGTGGAGGAATTAAAAACAGAAACATTAGTAATGAGTAGAAAGAGAAAAGAGCCATCAGGAGGACAGTAGATAGTGATTGACATCGCATTCAAATTTTTGTAAATTAAAGTTGGCATGAAAGCATGATGCCTGAAGGGAGTTCGACAAACAAGAAGTGCGAGAAAAGAAACTGTCAGCATAGAAGTTACAGCTACATCTTGCCAGCTGAACTATAAATTGATGCAATCTCGCCACCAGTCTAGAATTATGCTTAAATTCATACAGTCTCGGTACCATAGTGAATAATCACATCTTTTTACATATTAGTGCTTAAAAAATCTATTCCTTTTAAAATATTTTATGCTTGTTGTGGACACTATTACAGTTATACCCAATATGGCTCCACTTCTAATAACTGGCCACAAGAGAAACATGAAATTAATATATATATATATATATATATATATATATATATATATATATATATATATATATATATATATATATAATTAGAGATATTTATTTAAATGTTAATGATAAATACACGATCCTTTGACTTTTCAACTTTGTTGTTGGTCAAAAAGCAGGTTCGTACATTTTTTCTGCTTTGGGGTCAGTTGTCAAAAGAGAATTTCTAAATTGTCCACCAAAGTTGAAACAAGGCACTCATCTATTAACCAATCAGAGGACTTGTTACATGTTGGTTGCAACAAGGCTGTGAAAGAGACCTCTGGATTGGCCAGTTTCTTATAAGGAGCTGTTACAGGCTTTCATTCTTTGTCAAGAGTTTTGTGTGGTATTGCTGAATAGTTGCTGTCACAGCTCAGCCTTCTGCCTGACAAAACATTTTTTTCCCCTGATGGAGACGCCTGCATGTACAGCATGAAACAATTTTCAAAGAAATTGTACATTTTCTATTTTCCATAGCTAAAAAAGAAATTTAAGTTGCAATTTTTAAGTTTTCTATCAGTGATTTTTATTTTTTTGAATATCATGTCTAACCTATGTTGGTTTTTAATCTTTTTTTTTAATTTTAGGATGAGTTTGCTAGTGTGATAGACATCAAGAATCCTGATAAATATTGTACAAAGATGAGAATGGAACAGAAATATGATCTTGAATCAAAGAAATTTGATGCAGACCACTTTATGTAAGTTACAGAATTAAAAATCTTTGTAAAGATTATAGAATGATGAGCCTTTGTTTCCCGGTACTATTGGTATTTATGGGATATAGTTAAAGTGATAGGAAATTTCTTTTGAGGCAATAAGGCAATTTATTTAGATTAAGATTAAAATCAAATGCCATGACTATTTCTTGTATGTAAGGAAGCTTTTCTTTTATAGATTCTTTGATTATTTGTGTAAGCATTGGCTATAGATTATGGATTTCTTTAGATTGGTTTGGTGGTAACCATCAAAATTTAAATAACAATAACTGTGGGTTTTGGGAAAAGTGATGTCGATATCTTATTGTTGGTTATGGGAATCTTTATCAGATATGGCAACCGAAGGATTAGTGATTCTTTCACCAAAGTTGATAATGCCCACTGGATTTTAAATTTAACCAAGTTCAAAAACAAAATTTTAAAAAAATTAAAAAAAAAAATTTTTTTGAATTTAAAAAAAATTACAAAAAAATTTAACTAAGTTCAAAAAAAATTTTTTAAAAATTAAAAAAAATTTTTTTAATTTTTTTAAATTTAAAAAAAAACAATTAACCAAGTTCAAGAATTTAACTTAAAAATTAAGTTTTAAATTTAAAATATAAAAAAATTAAAAGAAAAATTTTAACCAAATTCAAATAAAAAAAATACTCTAAGGAAGGGTACATGAGTAGCCAAAAAATTTTATCATTTCCAAAAACTGTATATGTCAACTAAAAAAATCCAAAATATGACTAATATCTTGGTCATTACTTTTTAGATAATAGAAGAAGCATACATAGTTTACTTGATTGTTTGCAATGTCTGTGATGGTGGAAATTATGCTGGTGAAAACCGGCTCTGAATTTTGTCTCCAATTCATGTATTATGTGTAGGTTGATAATTCTGCCTAGAATCTGAATATATGTTTGTTCTGATCTTAAGATCTAAACAGTTTCTCTAACTGGGATCATAGTACAGTATCCGTTCTTCTTCAGCTGTGTTCTAGCTTTTTGGGTGACAGGTGAGCCAGGAGCTGGCTATTCTAAACCTAGGGACACCACCTCCCCAATGCCTTATAAGGGAAGTGTCAGGTTAATTTATTATCTTTGTGACACCAACTTTAAGAAGAGGGGAAACTTTTGCTCTTGCATGTGTGCTCATGTAGCCTTCTTTTTGTCTAGTCTGTCCGATTGCATCATCAATGGGAATTGTCGTATTGGTTTGGTCCAGCCAGAGTGAAGTCACAAGTGAAAAAAAAATAATTTGAATAAAAGAAAATGTTTTTATCCATACAAACTTTGTACAGCAGTTGGTTAATTCTTGATATGAAAATTATTAGTTCTTCATGCAGCAAAATATCGACATTTCCCACTTTGTAAGTTAAATGTGACACTTCGGTTGGTTAAGTTTGGACAAGGATTCTGGCGGAGGTTTCTTTCAGGCAGGAAGTCACATGAGGTCATCTCATATCCAGTGTCTGGAACAACTGTCTCGGCAGCTTTGATTTCTTGCATTTGTTGACATTCATCCAAAACTGGCATGGGGTCTAATGTGGCTAAGGGACTTTGTGTTTCCACTATCTTCCAGCAAGAGCCCTTTTGTTGTCTGACTAAAAAAATTAATTACATCTCCAAATTTGGGGAGATCTCTTTTCCTATGGGCAGCAGTCACAGGCATTGATCCACCCTGACAACTTCCTCTTTCTCTTATCGGTACCTCACACCAATACTTCCCAATGGGCGTGGCAATTCCTCCGCCTCACTTGATATTTCACCTGCACCTGCCACCTTGGCTGCCCTCCAACCAATCTGGCTTTCGACCACTTGGCGTGGGCTAACTTATGGTCGTTAATTTAAATTATTATTTGAAATTTTGTGTAAGTGAAATTTTCTCAGCTTGGTTTTACTTAAAAATCAGTAATTTACCAGGTGGTTCTCCAGGAGCCATTCTCCAAACCCTGCCAGGGTAATTGCACTTCAAATACCCTAGGTTACACAAAGAAACTCTATTCACAGATCAAATCTTATCCGTCCCATTTATGTTGTGTTTTCGTAACCAGTCCTTTGGAGCTGACGCATTAATTAGCTGTCAGCCCAAAGGTCATCACATGGCATGTGGAACTAGAACAATCTGCTCCCAGTGGACGAAATAAAGGGTTCAGTTTGAAATTCCAATCACCTGAAGAAGGCCAGCGCTTACAACGGCTGAAATGTTGTGAATATGGCAATGAAGATGAGGATAACAATCTGAGTAATGTAAATAATGCAAGTAACCATAATACCTCATCTTGGAGATATAGACAGATATAGAACAGTTTTGTCTATTAATCTTTCTCATCTGAACACATTGCAGCTAGGAAGAGATTCTTGATAAAATCCAAAGAAGAATCTGTAATGTTATTGGTCTTGCTAATGTCTCATCATTTTATAGTTGAAATGGCTACACGTAACCTTAAGTTCTATACTAACTTGCTTGTGGAGCTCTTCTGGCTTCTTGCTTTCCAGTCAACTTTGATCTTTAAAAATTTAAATGCAATATCAATCATTATCTTCGGTCTTCTTAATTTTTGTTCTTTTATTGTTCTCTTTACTTAATAACATTTTTTTCTTATATTCTTTCACACTCAGTAACCCCCTGTATATTATTGGCTTTTTTGTTTTACTTGGGGTGAAATGATTAAAAAAAAACCATCCCAGAGAAAAACAAATGTTAGTGTAGGTAGGTTTGGTGTGTAATTTTGTTACTGATTATATTCAATTTTTCTTTTCTAGTGCTGATTTCATTGATGCAGACAAAAAAATCTGTAATATCTGTGATTATGTCCTACCATGGGTCAAATTGTGGCATGAATCTCAAGAGAAAGGAGTCTCACCTGAAAGTATGACAGGTACGATATTAAAAAGAAACCCTGTGAACCCTATAAACTTTAAATGATATACGTTTGTTTCTTAGATGAGGCAGTGTTAACAATTATTCATTTTTGATGAGGATTTCTTTCATCTTAATTTCAATTGCTTGATTTTATTGCAACTCATGGATTGTTATTCTCTGGCCATTAAATAGAATCGTTTGAAATAAATCTCCTTTTGAGATTTGAATTGGCCACCTTCTTGTAAGAGCTATCTTACGATGAGAGTGCTTGACTGGTTTGAATATGAAAGCCAAGCAGTGGTGTGAATAATGAACTGAGTTGCAATAAAAACCAAAAAAAGTTCTTGTCCGTATTTGCTTTTGTTTCGATTTATCTGTTTTTTGTTTGTTTTTTTGTTTTGTTTTTTGCAATTGTCTTTTGGTTTTTGTTTGCATTTCTTTTTTGTTTGCATTTCTTTTTTCTTTGCATTTCATTTTTTCTTTGCATTTCTTTTTGTTTTTCCGTTTCTTTTATGTCTGAATTTGTCTTTTTGTCTGCATTTCTTCTTTTTTTTTCGTTGTCAGCATTTGTCTTATTGGTTTTCTTTATTTCTTTGCATTTTTTTCTTTGTCTGCTTTTCTTTTTCGTTAACATTTCTCTTCTTGTTTTTTTGTTTGCGCTTCTTTTTCTTCTTTGTCTGCATTTCGCTTTCTTTTTTTTAACTAGATTTAATGTCTTTCCGATCTTTCATGTATAAATAACCTATTTACTGAGTATGTCTGACTAAACATTTTTTTTTGCCTTTCAGAATTAACTCCAGATGAACAATATAAGTTAACCATACTGCCAAAGAAAGAATGTATCCTTCAGATATCTTCAAAATGCCCCCCCCCCCTCGGTTGCTGTGAATGTCTCATGATTTTTTCTTGGTTCCATTTTAATGCATCTTTAATCCAAGCCCAGTAAATCTACCTTGAGTCTATGCTTTTTGATATTTATGGCCCACTGAACACCATTCAGAGAGTTAGAACATGACAATTGACATTAAATTTAAAACTTTGAAGATTGTAATTGTCAGGAAATCAAGAAGCTGGAAGAGAGTTCCAAAAGTGAGAAGAAACTATTAGAAGCTTATGGTTACAACCAGCAATTTGAAACTTGAGATGGAAAAATCATCCCCCCCCCCAACTTTTGGTGTTACATCCTTCACTCACATCCCCAGTATTTAAAAAGAAATGTTCAAATGTAAAATTAAATTTGTTGAGAGCATGCTGATCATTATTGGCATCATTAACACTGTGATCATTATTATTGTCATTAACACTGTGATCATTATTCTCAACATTATTAACAATGATAATGTCTAATTACAATATTAACGCAAATGTTCTAATAACTTCGTTAGGTATATAAATGACAAAATGGAGGAAATTCTGTGTAATATGTTTCGCTTTAAAAAATGCAGCTTGAAATAAAGGGAGAAGCAATTACGCTAGGTGAAAGTGTATAGGAAGTGCTTTAATCACTAGATCAGCTATGGCAAATGTTATATCCGAGGTTGTTGGGATGAACAAAAATGAATGAAAATAAAAGACAAGTGTATTTTTGCACTTATTAAAATAACTTTTATTCGTTTACTGCCTGAGAGCAGCAAAGATTTGTTTGGATTAAAACCGTGAATTCCAAGTGTCAGGCAGGACCTCCTCCTCACTTTCTATGTGGGAGATTAATCCTGGTCCTTCCTCAAGAAAAATAAAACATGGCTATGTATGTATGGGTGGTGGCGTTGTGCCTTTAAATTCTAAAAGTGCAACATTACTTTTGAAAAAATATATTATTTATTATAATTTTTTCCTAGAGACAAAAACAATTTACTCATGACAAAGATGCAACTTTGTTTCGGTGCATTTAGTTGCATCTCGACTGGTGAGAACCAAAATAGTTATGAACAATTCTTTTTGTAAGCTGGCCACACGTGGAGCATCACTTTCTTTTTTCTATTTCTTTAAAAAAGAATAAAAAAGAATAGGTACATTTTAAGAGGGGATGTTGTCATGATTAAATTGTTTTTGCCTATATGAAAAAATTATAATAAACTAGCAGCATGGCCTGGCGTTGCCCGTGCTTGATTCAAAAATCGTATGACTCATATAGCAATCGCTATCACTTAAAATATTTTTGCCCTTCCTTGCCTTTAAAGAAGTGCCCTTTACCGTGCTGATGTTGCTACATGCCTTACTTCTTGCCTATCTCACACTGCGAATTTTTTCTAAGCTCTATACTAAACATTAAATCTGTTACGAAAAAAGAACTAAATAAAATAAACATAAAATGATCAGCTTTAAAAAAGGACTTGTAACTGGAAAAACCGAATGAAAAAAGAATGTTAGCAAATACTTTTTCACACCCAACCCAGTTCTGCGGAATTAGAATCAATGTTGAGTTTAAGTAATCGAATGAACCAATTGGAGTAAAGTGCCATGCAGATTTAAATTTTTCCTACTTATGACAAATGCAGCTACCAATTTTTTTTTTTGCATGCTAGTTAACATTCGTGTCAGTCAGCTGTTGGCTTTCACGCTGGCCAATAGAATCTTCCTGCCTATTCGTGGCAGCCAGCTATTGGCTCTCACTCTGGCCAGTACAAAATGGCCACAAACTACATGAAAATTGCCGTAGAAGTATGAAAAAAATCATTTATTTCCACTATCGATGGGAGTTGGGAAATGCAAAGTCGGTCTTGGCCTTCTCGTTAACTTGAAGCATGTGCATGTAAATTTTGGTGTAAATCCGTTGAAAAATTGCGGCCGTGCATTCGTTACACACACACACACACACACACCCTGCCTTTTATAGATAGAGATAATTATTGCTCTACTATCCGTATAGAACCCTCTTTTGAGTTAATGATGTGGACGTTAGAATTTATATATTATTTTCGTTCTCATTACATTTGGAGATATATATATATATATATATATATATATATATATATATGTATGTAAGCAAATATATGGATATAGATCCGACAGTATGAAGAAAAATATACGGAAAAAACAAACAAAAATCCTTATATGCAATTATGCTGTTTTAATGTTAATATAATGTCAACATCGGACGTTTCGGTCTAATAGACCATCTTCAGGACATATTCATAAAACATAATTAACATTAGACCATATTCAATTCAACATGAAAAAGACGATGGACATATGAACAAGACTTAATCTTATGTCCATCGTCTTTGTCATGTTGAATTGATAATGTTAATTATATTTTATGAATATGTCCTGAAGATGGTTTATTGGACCGAAACGGCCGACATTGACATTATATTAACATTAAAACAGCATAATTGCATATAAGGATTTTTGTTTGTTTTTTTCCGTATATTTTTCTTCATATATATATATATATATATATATATTATTTCATATTTAATTCCGTCTTGACCTTAACCCATATTCTTTAGTTCTCATTGATGATTCTGCTATTTTGACGACAGTTTACCTTGGTCTGGTTGATATCCTTTTTGCATACTGTTATGATGTCCGAGTCAATGAAGGAGAAAAAAATGTAAGCTTCTGCAAGTATTTTATTATTTCATTTCAATTTGTTCATTATAAAATTCATTCAACACATGGCTCAAGAGCCCCTCAAGATAGAGCGTTACTGCTAAAACGGTAATACTGAATGAAAGGAGATGGTAGGAAGTGAAAATTACAAGGATAAAAAGGATAGTTATGGTTCATGTGTATTTTTATAGTGGACACCATTTGTTTGGCCACACTGCTAACTGTAGCAAAGCAAAAATAAAACAATTATGGGTTATTGATTGGAGGGTTCAACCTCTACTGCCATGCCATCGGTATCCACTTCTGATACTGTTTGTCAACATAATAAAAGAGGTATTACTCTTTAGAGTGAGCTTCAACTAGTGTGTTTATGTATACAGGGTGCAATGGATAAATTGTTGCCATTTTATATTTTTAATTTTGTGCAAGCATGTTGGCCATTTTTGATTTTTTTTTTTTTTTGATTCTGTCAACTGCACAGTATAGTAGGGTCAGTTGGACACCATCTGTGGGGGGGAAAAGAGTACCATGGCACAATTCACTCTGAAAGAAATTTGGAAATGATATGCTGTACTGCTTGGCATTCATGTTGGAAGTGCCAATACAAACATTTCAGAATGTTTGGGTGTCAATCTGAGGACAGTGCAGAGGATTTGGAAAGAGTTGAAGGAGTCTAAGGGTGATTATGAAAGTATGGCAGCTTGGAAAACTCACTCTGATTGTTCTACGAAAAGAACTGTCAAATTTGTTAGCGAGGGCCTCAGATTCAACACTGAGGCCTACATCAAGTGCCTTGACGAGGTAGTGCTCTCGTGGGTCATGAGGGTGGCTTCTGGAAGACTGTATGTCTGACAACAGGACTGCACCATGCCACACAAGCAGGAGAACCCAGTCATGACTGTCAGACAATTTCTGCGACCACATCACCCCTTACAGCTGGCCATCCAGAGTGCAACACCCCTGATTATTATGTGTGGGATGCAGTTGATTGAGAGACCAACAAAATTCCTTGTAACATCAAAGACGACCTGAAGGCAAGGATTATGGCAGAATTCACCAACTTAAACAAGGAGACTGAACAGAAGAGTTGCAAGAGATTCCGAAGTCATCTGGAGGCCATGGTTGAAACCAATCATGATTTTATTGAATAAATTTACTCTTTAGTATTTCAAAGTATTTTTGTGACATTTTAGTAAATATATCTATTAAATGTGATGTCAGTGTAATTTAGATGACAATTTATCCATCGCACCTTGTGTGGGTGTGTGTGTGTGTGTGTGTATATATATATATATATATATATATATATATATATATAATTACAATTTTGATCAGAAGAGAATTGAGCATTCAAGCAAAAAGTGCACCATGAGGAAGGGAGAAATAGAATCCGTCCCAGAGCTATTAGAACACCAACACACTTGCAGTATTTGTGGACATACGGTGCAATCTCCTGTGAATGCAACCCTACCAGAAAAATCAGCAGGTTACTTATGCAAGTTTTGTGACAAGGTTTGAAAGTCTGTTGTGGGACTCAAATATCACATGATTGTACACAGGGACAGGCAAGTTTCCAGCATGTTTGCCACATGCGTATGAGAGGTAAAAGTGAAGCTGGCTTTAAGAATCACATATGGGCCCATAGCAGAGCATTAGCTTGGGTAAAAATGATTGAAATAATAAAATTCTGGATGAAAAACACAAAAAATGCTACCAAGTGAAGAGATGGTCTTCTATGAAGAAGGGACAAACACACACACACACACACACACACATATATATATATACAGTGCGTTCTGCTTGATTATGCAAAGTTAATTTTTACCTAAAAGTATCCAAGTTAAGCAATATATTCTGAAGAATAAAAGCTAAAGTGTTGATACTATTTTATTATTTTGTCAATCATTTAAGTTGTCGAAATATACAAAACCTGCCTCTTTTTAATGATTTATGAACTTAAGCCCTAATTTAGTGTTCACTTTCATTATGCAAATGGAAAATAAAACAAGAAAAACATATTTTATACTAAATTTTATTAATTGAATTGTGGCGCATATGACAATACATCGTGTGTTCTAAGTCATACATTACATAATACATATGTATAGCATGTTAAACAAAACAAAACAAGTCTGTTAATGCGGCTACGAACAAACATGACATCCTCCATTCTTCAAAACCGTTATGAGGCGTCTGTCCACTGCTGACGTCAATGTTTCAATTTCAGAAGGTTTGATTGATCTGCAAGCACTTAAAATTGCTTTCCACAGGACTTCTAAGCTAGTGAATTGCTTGTTTTCAGCATTAATCTGCCTCTTGACTATAGACCACAAATTTTCTATTGGATTTAAATCAGGGCTGTTTGGAGGCCATACCATTAAATTTTGCCCTTTGAACCCATGGTCTGATAGCCAATTGGTGGTGCTTCTTGATCTATGTGCTGGAGCATTATCCTGCTGAAATATCAACGATCTTCTTTTCTGAATTGGTTGTTCATCAAGCCAGGGTAGAAAGGCATCTTCCAAAAGCCTACAATATGCATTTGAATTTAGCTTAAGCCCTTTGGCTACTTTGTGTGGGCCTATTAGTTCATTTCCGCGGATCCCAGCCGAAAACATCACTCCTCCGCCACCCTGTTGTCGACGAATGCGTACTCCTGCTGGTCGACCATTTAACACCCATCCAGATGACCATTCATCAGGCTCATCAAGGGTAGCACGGCACTCATGGGTGAAAATCACATTGCTAAAATTGGTCTTCATGTAACTGTGTGCCCATTCAACTCTTTTCATCTTGTTTGATTTGCTCAATGGGGGCCTCTTGATGGGACTCTTCACTTTGGCAAGGGTGTTGAGGACTTCACAACAGGCAGTTTTACCAACTTTGGGCACTCCAGCGCTTTCAAATATTTTTTTACTAGTTTGATGCGGTTTTTTCGAGACTTCATATTTAATTTTACGAAGATCTATGGCAATTAACTTTCGCAAATGCAATTGTTTAGGTGTCTTTCTGCATGATTTACTGCCTAAGATGAATGCTTTGATTGTACAGTGGTCTCTATGTAACTTTTTTGAAATTTCTGGCGTTGACAGACCACTTCGAAGCATGCGAGTAATTTCAACCTGATTGTTTTCAGTAAGACCCTTTTTTCTTACCCATATTAAGGATTTATATGGTGATTGCTTAATCAGACCGAACACTTGAAACTGTGCATTTTACATACTTTGAGAAAAAGAACCCTGTTACTATACAACTTTTTTTTCATTGATCATATTCTCTTGTCTGAAAGTATAATTTAATCTGCAAGAAGTACAAAGTCTGAAAAAAACAGAATTTATTGACACGTTAGATGAAAACATTACTTTGCATAATCAAGCAGAATACACTGTGTGTATATATATATATATATATATATAGTCGTCCACAGACAGACTGTTTTGCTGTATTCTCAGCTTCTCAGTGTGGCTAGACATCTGATTGCTTCAAGCCAGGATTGAAACCCGACTGATCTGACATCAGTCAGATCTCTTACCTCTAGGCCATCGTCACATGGCAGGGAAGGAAGAGAATTTTAACGTTTTTCTCTATACGAAATATGCCAGCAGCTTGGAGAACTCAAGTCATACTTGAAGAGTAATGCTTAATAGCAGTAGAAGCTGCTGTTTTTAAAACCCCCTTTCCCTAGAGAGCTCAACCGGATTTCCTGGAGCATATATAGTCATCCACAGACAGACTGTTTCGCTGTATCACAACTCAAAAAACACTAGTAGATATTTCAAGTCAAAATTATAGCCAGTCTCAATATGGTGACCAACTAATTCATTGCATGTATTGTTTTGTGAATGACCCTTTTTGTGTTCATATAATCTTTTATTTAAATTCCTTCAGGTCTCTCCAATGTATACTTTGTGACAATTATTACAGGTGATAGATTAAATTCCTCCATCATGCATTAGTAAAGAGTTAGACCACAATTTTGACTTAAAAAATGCTACACTAATTGAAAGGGAAAGCGACTAAGATGAAAATATATAGAAAATGCTTTAATTGCCACAGTAAATTTATGTCCTCGTTCTTATGTTACATCTTTCATGGCAGATCTTACAAAAGTGATGGCCCGTCCTGAGTATGATAATAAACTACATCTGTGTCCTGGGTAAGACAAACTACATTCAACAGCAAGGCCACTGATCAGGAGGTTTTGAGTAGTGTGGAACTATGTGTTAATTGCTGGCATTCCCAGGCCCACTCTGACCCGGGGTGGTAGCACCTGTTAGGGTCCCAGCTATGGGCAAATAGTTGACACCCAAACTTGTGTAAAAATAGGTTTTAATACCAGAAATACTTTGTAATAAAAAAAAAAAACTACCAGCAATAATTTTTGAAGGAAAAATTATTATCAGCAATACTAGCAATACTAGCAATACAAACAGCTATGAATTCTTTGAAAAAAAATATAACCAGCTATAGATTTCTTTAAGGAAAAATATTCCCAGAAATAGATTTTTGAAGAAAAACATATTACCAGCAATAAAAATTTTGTTGGCATTAAATAACCCATTGAGGTTGATATGCCGTAAAACAAACCAAACCAAACAAAAGTGATGGAAACATGAGCAAAAAGAAAAAAAACTAAATGAAATCGATTAAACTATATACCCAAAAAATATATTTAAAAAAAATAAAATTTAAAATTCTTGGTGTCCCCTTTCCTTTATATATACATGTAGTTGCATCAACATAAACATTACTTTAGTTTGATGAAGGTGTAATTTTTTCAAAATTCTGGCGTTAAATTTAATATAGTCATTGCTCTTATTTTCTGATAATGTTGTGTATGGTCATTTGTACTCAGCACATTTATACAAAAACAATTCAAAATTCATTTTAAAATATTGATGTTTGATGATTTGTATTAAACTTTTCCATTTATGATAAGCAAACAGTTTTTACTTTTTATACTATCATCTAAAAGAGTGAAATTAATACAGAGTTTTAAGATTTAAAACTTAATATTTTTTCTAATTAAAATTAAAAACAGAAAGAAAACAATTCTTGTAAACCTTCTTTAAGGCAAATAGTGTCCTTAATATATTCTTTTTCATAAAAGCAATTAAAAGAAATTAGAAAATTAAATAATGTCATAGTTTTATTGCATTTTTTATTTTACAAATCAGAGCAGATTTTTGGTAAGTGATGTTTCTGTTTGACAAAAAATAAATTGATGATTTAAATTCTCCAAGGAGTCCTGCTTTTAACAAATATGAATATGAAAAGGCTGGAATTTTAATTTTTTGAAATTTCATAAAATTAAGTATTAACAGATGTAAAAAAAAAAAAAGTAAAATTTTGAAAATAATTCTTTTGTCAATAAGTCCTGAAAATTTTATTAAAATCTGACAATTATTTGATTTTTACAAGAATTTCTGAAACTGTTTTTTTACCAAAAAAAAAAAAAAAAGAAAAAAGGGTGCTAAATTTCTCATACTAATCTTTGGCTCACCTCCTGATGCAAGAAAAAAAAATTTTTAACCAAAATTTTGAATATGCTAGAAATGATTAAAAAATTTAATAAAATAATCAAAAAACAATTTGGTCTTTACTCTTAATAATAACAAACATTTTGACAATAAAACTTTGTCTTTATTAAGTTTGGGGCTTTTTTTTCATCATGGCATGCTCTTTTTTAGCAAATTTTTTTTCATATAAAGACAATCCTGAAGACCTGCATGTGAAACTGGCTTTAATCTTATAAATTTAATACTTTAAAATCTAATACTTTAAAACTGTTCAAATTAAATATGATCTCATTTTGTGTCTAATTTTGGAACTGATTCTTTTTTCAGATTGAATCTGGTTGGAACATTGCCAAATTGAGTTCTGTGATGAGTTGTCTTGTGGTAGGTCTATATGAACGCTTTTTGTGTGTGTGTGTGTTTCTATCAGAATCTTTAAAATTTGGTCATGATTCTGGTCTTTTGATCTATCACTTATCTCTCTTAATCATTTTGATTGTAACCATTACTACTGGGCATAGAAATCAAAAACAATAGTCCTACCACCCATGGCCCTAATTGTGAGGGAGGGTAATCCAAGGTCACTAGCAGATGTTTAGGACTGTGGGTAGTAATTGAGCCCCCCGTCATTTCTAAAAGTTTTATATATGTACTCATTTGTTTTATGAATTAATCATCATGAGACATTTGTGAACATACAACAAAGATTCTGTCTTTCACCGACCAGACAAATTAATCTCCATGTTGTAGTATGTTTCTCGTTAGCTAGTGTGTATGAAAACTAGAAAAGACTCATAGTATATCCAGATGAAACAGAAAATTATATCAACATCAGGAAATGAAGACACAAATTGAATCTGGTTCTCAACAATTTGATGCTTATCTCAAGAATGTCTCCCCGTCCCTGGACAGACTTGGTATTCTCTCTGGTAGGAGATAGGTGGCACTTAGGTCCCTTCAACTTCTTATTTCAGCCGAGTGACTGCCACTGACAGCTCCTCTCCCTATTCCTAGCCCTAACCAGGATTCTACTTGTATAAGGCTGCAACTAGAAACATCTTGTTTTCTGACAAAGTACCAATTCATCACCTGTTTTATTGATTTCTTTATTATTTTCTTACCCTTCACTCATGTGGATTATCGCTTTGAACCCTAAACTCCAAAGACTTTCTTTCCTAACCATTAAAAAAAAAACAACATCAATTAGGGCCCCCACTTTGTGCGCACGTGTGTTCAACTGGTCATATGGTGGACATATTGTGCTACAACATTAATGAGTACTTATTATTATTATTTTAAATTTTTTTTATTTAAATATGAATATGAGAATGTGGAAACTGTTAGCATAGAAGTTATGGTTACTATTATTAACTGTAGAATGATGAAACCTTTTCACCCATCTAATACTGCAATTAAATTCATAAAGTTTAGTTACTATAGAGTAAAGTAATATTTATTTTGTAAAATACAAAAATGTGGCACATGGCCAAAAGGAGGGGGTAAGATTATAAGATGTCTTATAATTAGCTAGCTACAATCACTAACCCAAACATACCACAGTATTCCTTACACCAAAATAACACATTCTTTCTTATCATTCTTACTACAGCCACCACAATATCTTAGTCTCATCAAAGAGAAAAGTTCATCAGAACAATTACCATAAAAGTATTTACAGAAAAAGCATAGGGAAGCTACATTATGACAGTGGGAAATTGACTGAAGTTGAGCTGCCAAGTCAGGACCAATAACATTGCAGATTCTTCTTTGGATTTTGTCAAGAACCACTAAATATATAGCAGGAGCTCCAGATTGGATATAGCAGCAATATTCAATGTATGGATGAATGGTAGATTTATAAATATGTAAGAAAAATAAATTCTAGCAAGAAAAATTGTCTTCATTGACACAGTGAATCAACTTTCCTAGCAGCAGACCTAGCAATTGATTCAATATAACCTTTCCACTTCATGTTAGTGGAAAATCTTAGCCCGAGAAGGTGCAATGAGTACGTGTGTGTGTGTGTGTGTGTGGTTTTTGATGTTACAAGTAATTTAAATTGATATGTTTATGCTGTGCTTTTGGTTTATTTTAATCTCTTTAATTTTTTTTCTTTTCTTTACAGGCCTTTATTGATTTAAAAGAAGTCCTTATATCTTGTTTCCGTCGTTGTCTATGTTACCCTCTCTATCGTAGTTGGAAATTGAATATGTTGGTGCTTTCAGATCTGACAATACTCTTCAAAGCAGGTATGTTTGGGTTTCACTTAGAAAATATTTTGTATTTGCAATGAAACACATTTTCTTTTTTTTGTTTTATCTGAAAGTACTTTGTCTGGTTTCTCTCTCTGTCTAACATTTTCTGACTCCACCACCTCACGGTTAATTGTGAACACCCTAATTTTTTCAATAGTTGTTTGATACGCATTTTGCCACAGTGGGGGGTTTGAATTCAGTTGTCCTTTTCCTAGCCTAGTTGCCATTTATGGCTAGAGAGCCCAGTCTACCTTGATAGCTAACCCATAGCTTGGGGAGAAGAGATGAATTCATACCTTATTGATGTGATAGTGAATGTAACAAATTGTGTATTTCTCTTTCTCATCTACACTACCTGGATATTCATTCATCAGTCAAGTATTATACAGTGAAAATACATATTCATTAATCAAATATTATACAGTGAAATATAATGGTATTCATTCATTTTTTTTGGCTGTCTTTAACCTTTGTACTAAAAAATAATGGTGTTAAAAGGGCGTTTTATTTCCTTAACACCACCATTATTTTAACTACCTTCACTCCTCAGCAATATTTATTGTTTTAAAAAAGAATATGATGAAAGAGAATTTATGCATTTTTTTTGTTCTTGAGAATTTACAACAACACTATTTATTAGATTGTTTATTTGCAAGAATAATTTTATATTTACAATTAGAACTAATGAAATGCAATATTTGTTATTTACCAATTTATAAAGAAACAAACATGAAAACAATATTTTATTCATAAATTTATAAACAATAATTACTAAATTATTAAAATAAATAAATCAACTATAAGGAAATTTTTATTTACCATTTTATAAAGTTTGAATCAATTAGCTAATCTTTTGCCAACCATTCCAATAGTGTTTATTATTTTTGTTCTCAATTCTCAAAAATAAAGAAAATACCTGTCTATACAGGTATTGTAATTATTTACATTGTTCGGACTGTTGTCCTCATCTTTATCACCATATTCATGGCATTTCAGTCGTTGCACTTTGGTCTTCTTAAGGTGATTGGAATTTTGTCCACTGGGATAGATTGTTTTAGTTCCACACACCATTTAACTCTCCAAGATTTTGTGCTGTGGTCAGGAATTGAACTCTCAACTCTTTGGATTTCAACTCACTGGATTCAACCAACACTTTTATCCAGTGGGCCATCAGTGTACGCATTTTTAGAACTTATAAATCTAATGTCAGTATCATTTTTTACCAGAGCTCATATTACAATTTTGTTATTGTTTTTCTCTAGTAATCTGTATTACTGGTCCCCATATTGTATTCATTTCTATGTTTGGTCAGCTTAGATTTTTGTGGCCTAGCATATGTGCTTATTCCTTAAGTTTTTGTATTTTTCAGTGATCTTCTCTATTATTTCAACCTCATCCCACAGAGAGCAGTGATCCCCATTTTCCCTCCATATATGGTCAGCCACACTTGATTTTTTTATTTCTCCTCATATTACAGCTTTATGGTGTTCCTGCAGTCATATCTTAAGAGGGCAGCCTGTTTCTCCTTTATATTTCTTGCCACAGCTGCATGGGATTATGTACACACAGTTCTTAATCATGTTCTCCTCTATGGGAGGTCTTAATTAGGGGAGGTGTCTGCGAAGTGTTGAACCACTTTTGAAGGTCGTCCTGATGTTATTTGGACCACAGATCCTTTGTATTTTTTCCAATAATCCCTTCACATAGAAAACAGTCTTGGTCTGCCTACCCTAAATATTGTTATCATCTTGCACTCTTCTATCCCAGTTTGTCAGAGAGTAGTTGTTACGTTGTAGGGTACTGCTCATATTGTCCATTTCTTGTTCATGTCTCTGGGTCACCATTTGCTTGATGTTATAAGCAGTGGATGATCCCTTTCTTTACACTGTATGTACACTCCCACTGCCCATATAATTTTTTTTGCAGACATGAAGGTTAAAGATTGCTCATTTATTCCTAGGTTGACATTCATCACTCAAATATTATAGCGAGAATTTGGGATAAAATTTTGCTCCCGAGTCAAATTAAGAATTTATTAAGATTCACTTATTTTAAGACATTTTTATGTTTATACATTCTTTTTATAGATACAAATATTTAAGTAAATGCTCTGTTTATAATACACAGTATTAAACAACATTTACCAGCCTGAAATTTTCACAGAAAATATTTGTCCTCCGACAGAATTCGAACCTGTATCCTATGCAGAACTGTCATTTAGCTTGACGTGCCTTTAACAGATTTGGCCACAGAGGAGCGTTTGTTTAGCAATGTCGAATTTACTGTCTTTAAACTTCAGTCTTCTATGAATCTCTCACATACATTCATATCTGCTTATGGCATCTGCTTATGGCATATCCAAATGTAAACAAATGACGTCACACATTATGACATTATATGACGTTGCTGGCATTAAATGACCCATTGAGGTTGATGTGCTGTAAAACAAAACGAACCAATCCATCAGACAGTCTAATGAACCATATCACAAAACTTACTATCCAAATTCTGATAGATACAGTGTGCATCAGAATCGGAACTGAAATAGAACAAGAACAATGCAGTTTCATTAGAGATGCTGGAATAAGGAATGTGATATTCATGCTAAGAATTATGCACGAAAGGGAAGTACAAAATTTTCCAAGCCTTTCTTCATTTTCCACCCACTCTTTCTGATTCTTATTGCCCCTTTTATTGTTTCCATTTTCCTTAAGACTTCTTCATTGCTTATACCCTCCGTCCATGGCATTCTCAGTATCCTTCTGTAGAACCACGTTTTTGTTGCCTCCAGTTTTCTCCTCATCCATGGGGAGATTGTCCAACATTCACTGTCATATAAAGAGGATGGATATCCCATAGCAATCCAGAATAGTTAACATGAAATCATCACAGATTATTATTTTTTTATTGTCTTCATTAAATGATTCTTGAGTGGGAAGCAAAAAAAAAACAAATTCCATTGTAAATGTTTGAGAAATTCTATCTTTGTGCATGAACCATCATCTTAGACACAATCTGTCCCCAAATATATGCTTACTTTTTAACTATTCTGTATTTTAGGTCGCTTGCAAATCCTGAAGTGTCTTTTGGCCATTAAAGAAATTATGCAGAAATACGAGTTGAATCATATACTGAATGACCTTTATATCCTAGACTATTGTGTGTGGATTCAGACAGCAGAGTAAGGTTCTTTTTTTTTCCCTTGTGCATGCCCATGACTACAAACGAAACGTTTGACATATGAGTTTGTTTTATTTGGTGTGGGAAAACCATAACACTCTTAACATCATAGTTTTGATAGTCTGTTATATTATTGATGTGGGTGCCAAAGTTGGGCCCACAGAAGTAAAACACGGAACACGGATTAGAAGAAAGATATATTAACAACAGGTTACAGAGATAGTGTAAGCAGAGCTTACTATAAGTTAGTGTCCAACACTGGTAGTCGTACGAGACTCTCTATCACTCTCTGTAGTGCTATGTCGCCTACTTAATATAGGCCTGGAAGAGTCTATTGTGTAGGTAGTTTCCAGTCTCACAATAATTATCTTTCATTTTTACACTCTTAACATCAATTTCATGTTTAATAGATTATCAATGGTAAATGACATGTTCAGCCATTAAAACACATTCTTGTTACTTTTGTTGCCATAATGTTTCAGTTGATTTTGTTTGCCCCTTTTTCAGCCATTTTGTAGAATGGATAATTCCTTAAAAATTGCAATGCCTGTCTGAATAAATTTTCACTTACAACTTTTACTATCTTCCAGTGTCAAACTATTGGAGTCTTTGGGTGATGAATTGTCAAAGGTAAGTACAATCTGTAGGGAGGTGCAGTGGCATTTTTTCTTCTCTTTTCCTTCCTTCCTTTCTTCTTCTTTATGTCAATTATATCTTAAAATGAAATCATTTAAAAACAAAATTGAAATTCTTTTAGTGCATCTTTATAATTTATTTATTTTTAATTATTATAAATTATTATAATTAGCAAAGTGATTTTGTATAAATTCCTAGCATCGTTATTTAGTCTGACTTTCTTAGTTAATTATGTATGAATCCATTTCTTCTTCAAAAGCTATGGGTTAAATAACAGGACTGATTCTGTTCTCTAGTCTTGGTTAGCAACCAGTCTAGAAGGATAACTTTGAATTCAAAACTGACTGATTGTGAAGCTGGTAATTCCACTTCCAAAAATCCTTGTCTGGGAGATTCTGACTCTGTGAGGAGTAAGGACTCTGTTTCCTTCTCTCAAATTTCTGGTTTTGATTTGAAGAATTTTCTGACTGGAGTGATCTTATTGACTTACTGGGATGTTGTTTGCATGAAAGCAAGGGACATCTTTATTGCTGCCAAGAGATTCAATCCCAAGTTGGGAGAAAGAAAATTTCTCCAAATATTTCAACTAAGTTCCATTTCCTTCTAGATAGTGGATTATGGCTGAAATTTCCTAAACTTGGTTTGGCACAAGGCAATAGTACTTCACTTGAGAGGGTCACTCTTATGCTATGGAGAGCATCAGGAGATGGTGTGGCACAATAGGTCCCCCATTGACCAGCTGAACATCGGGTGAGCTCTAACTGATGTTATCGGAGTCAGAAGTGTTGGGTTTTTTTTTTTGGTTTTTTTTAATGGCTTGAAGATAGTCTTTAAAAAAAGTATATGGTTTCAAAGTGACAAACCACTCAAGTGAAGAGGAAGAAAATAATAAAAAATAAATTAAAAAGGGGGAATCGAGTGACACTTCATCAGAAGGCAGATGTTTCTGCTGGCAGCTCTATATAAGTTAGGGTTAGGAACAAAGAGAGAAGCCTTCAGTCCAACCAGTCATATCTGTGCAATTACTTGATGATGAAAGGACCTAAGTGCCACCTCCCTACTACCTGAGAGAATACTAGGGAACTTGAAATAAACAGTAAATTGTTGAGAATCCAGATTCAGATTTGCGGGGTGGGGGGCCTTCATTTCTTGACTTTGATTTCATCAGTCCAGTAATTGGTGAAAGATAGTGAGCCCCCACCATTGTATGTTCACAGTAGAACACTATAACCACCATCTAAAAAAAACCCAAGATAGACTTAGGGCTAGTGACTTCTTCTATGGGCTATGTCCCTTCTCTACACAATTTTGTGTCTTTTTGTAGTCTACGTTCACAGGATGTGTAGGAGTACCCTCCTGCATTACCCACAGTTCTTCTGCTTCTGTTACTTGGTCACTGACAGACACCGGATGAAGATACATTTTTTTTTTTGTTCCACATCTCTTCCTCCTCCTTGCTTGCTGGTACTTGGCCACTTGACTGGTTGGCATCAACAATTTCTGCTTAGGATCAGAGAGTTTATCCTTGTGTCTCTGATCATCAGCATGACCAATGAGTTGTATAGCGCCAGTAGTTGAACATGTGATTCTCTTTTTACACAGTACACAAAAGCCAGCAAAGCTGTTTGAAGAATCGTTTTTACACCATTTGGCCATTATTGTCAAGTTTACTAAGCCAAGCATGGTTAAATTTAGTTTTTCCACTAGGCATAATTAGTAATGTTGATAGCTAAGCAAACTACTTTGTTTCTAAAAAGAAAGATGACAAAGATAGGAAAGTCGTTTTAAAGCAAGCGTAATATGAAAGGATTAGATATTTATACAATATTGTATATTAAACATGCAAGCCAAACAGAACTATGATGTATATTATTACTTAAAGGGGGGGATTACATATTAATACTAAAATAGGATTGGTATCATGCGAACAAACACAGACAAATACACAAGCAAAAGCATTTTCACCACCAAAGCTGTGCTACAGTAATTATAGGTTATAACAACTCTTAAGTTGATTTGCAGTCACTGATCACAGCAAAGCAAAACAGAGAGTTACCAAATAGAATAAAGAATATATATTTTCAGTTTTTAACCCCAAATTGCTCATAAATCTTCGTTTTATGCCCAAATACTTTTAAGATCTATAGTTTATAAGTCTATATTTAATCTTAACATCTTATGATTCCATTCTGCAAAATACTTCAAACACATTTTAGAAATGGATTACATTTTTTTTTTTTTTTGAGAATAAAAAACTAGGAATACTAGGAAGGTTTTGTGAAAAACTAGGAACGACCACAAAAAAAACTAGGAATTGCCAGAGAGCCTGTGTAGATCTTAGTAATTTTTTTTTTTTTTTTTGTTCACTCCCCTAATCCCTGTTCTGCTAACCATTTACACAAAAGAAAGAGAATATTGAATTAATTGCCATCTCTGCAGCTAGGAAAGTTGGTTCACTGTGTTGTGCTAGACAATTTTTTTTTTTTTTTTCACCAAAATCTACTTTACATGTTTAAAGTCTACCGTTCATTCTTGCTTGGAATATTGCTGTCACATAGAGATTCAGATAAAAAAAATCCAAAGAACGTGCAATATTATTGGTCCTGACATGTCATCTCAGATTCAATCACTTTTCCTGCTGCTGTAATGTAGCTTCCCTGATAATTATTCTGATGAATTTTCCTCTAAGTACCTAGATTATATGAATTTAAGCACATTACGAGATTAGTGACAAGGTTTCTTCATTTTGAAATGGCTAGATGTAACCATAAGTTCTATGCTAACAGTTTCTTCTCTCGCACTTCGTGCTTCCCAGTCAACTTTCATCTTCAAAAATTATAAATGCAATGTCAATCATTATCTTAATTCTTGTTCTCTCTCCTTATAATAGTATTAGGTTGGTGCAAAAATAATGATGTAATAATGTCGTTTTTTGACGTTAAAAGATACGTCAAAAAACGACATTATTACATCATTATTTTTGCACCAACCTAACATATCTAACACTCAGTAACCCTCTTGAGTCTTAGTGACTTAATTGCCTTGCTTAGGGTGAAATAATTTAAAAAAAAAACAAAACAAAAAACTTAAAGTTTCCTCTGTGTTTTTTCACTATTTAATCTTAATTATTATTTATTTCCTGCGTGAAAAACTCATTGGCTGAATTTCTTATTTCAGATTGTGATAAAAAACATTGACTGCGACTTGGATTTGTCATGTTGGGAAGACATTGCGATTGGAGAACTCGAAGATTCAGATAACGTTCGCATCATATCATCAATGTCCCAGCTGAAGATTAAGAAAGGAAAAAATCACCAAATGATGTACGAGGATAGCAGCAGCAGTAGCAGCTCTTATGACAGTGATGATGACAGTAGTAGCTGCAGCAGCACTAGTAGTTCTAGTAGTAGTGACAGTGGTGGTAGCAGTAATAGTGAGGATGATGAAACAGAGGAAGGAAGCAACAGTTCTTGTGTGGAGGAGGTACAAGTAGAAAAGAGAAAAGAAGAGGCAGAGGTGCAAGAAGAAAATGGAAAAGAAGAAGAAGAGGAGGAGGAGCAACAAGAAGAAGAAGAAGAAGAGGAGGAGGAGGAGCAACAAGAAGAAGAAGAAGAAGAGGAGGAGGAGGAGCAACAAGAAGAAAATGGAAAAGAAGAGGAGGAGCAACAAGAAGAAAATGGAAAAGAAGAGGAGGAGCAACAAGAAGAAAATGGAAAAGAAGAGGAGGAGCAACAAGAAGAAAATGGAAAAGAAGAGGAGGAGCAACAAGAAGAAAATGGAAAAGAAGAGGAGGAGCAACAAGAAGAAAAGGGGGAGATGGAGGTGCAAGAGGAGGAGCAAGAAGAAGAAAAGAGGGAAGAGGAGGAGGAGCAGCAGGAAGAGTCCTCTTGTAATGAAGAAGAGGAAAAGAGTGAAGAGTTTGCTGATGAACCTAAAAAGGAGGAAGAAAATTTGGCAGAGGCAGGGGAATGATTTTGCTTCTGTAATGGGTGTGGGTGAAAAAAAATATCAAATCAGGGCTTGTCATTAATAAACAAAAAAAAAACTTCCCCCATGAGGATTGAAGGTAAAAAGTAATACGTCTACCTGGGACCACCATTTCATAACTTTCCTAGCAACTGTTTTGATAAACAAGAATTTTGAATAATTTAAAAATAAAATTTGAGCTCAAGTAAGTATTCAAATGCAAGTCAAATATATTTTTATGGGGGTGGAAATATATGTGTGTGTGTGTGTGTATAATATATAGGGGGAGGGAAGAGGTTTATATAATTCCAGGATTAATATTAACTCTTAGTAAAACTCTCTCCTGATAACAGAACCTAGGATAATATTAAGACTTAACACTTGTGAGAAAACGTCATTATTTTTGCACCAACCTAATAATTACTTCAAATTTTCATTAAAAAAAAAAAAAACAAACCCTAATCTCTCAATAGAATTTTTATGATTAAATTGCTCCTGTCTCTAATCTCTGCAAATGGGATGGATTGCATGCAGTCTAGAAAAAAAAATTTTTTTTTTTTTAAACTGATGGTAACCAGCAATGGATTTTGCTGACCACTTTGGCTTCCAGTTTATATATTGGCAATTTTTTTTTTATTTTTTTTTAACAATAACTGACAGTTATAAAAATCAATGCTAAGTGTTACCAAAACTAATTTTGATACCTGCCACATTTTTTTTTTAAAAACTGGCATAATTAGCCTTTTCATTAGGGGATGGCACAGCAGTTAAATCCTGTCATAGATATACCCTTGCCTCTTTTGTTGTTTTTTTTTTTTAAAGAAATATCTAGATCAAATTGCTTACAGTGGTTTCCCAAGTTTCATTTTTAATAACTATAGAGGCATTTCAATCCTTATTGCCTCTTCCAAAGTAAAGGATCCCCATATAAGTAGATGACCTGGGGAAGTTAACAGAGACAGTCATGGATTTTTGAAAACTTTCTGTACCAATATTAATGCTGACAATTATTAGTGCAATTGGGTGCATGCTGCTACATACCTCATCCTGGCATCAGTGCTAGGCCTGAATGTGAGTACTTGGTCTATGACCGGAATCAGTTTTCTTTGATTACAATAATTTGGACTATTCAGATGAGCTTACTTTTTTCTTTTGTTGGGTCCTTGTAAAGCAAGGGTCATCTAAATGAGACATTTTATAATACAAAGCACAGTTTATTAATCAGTCATAAACTAACGACTAATTAGTAAATTGTTTGATTTTGTGCGTAATCTTCCAATCCAAGTCTATTGCTGTGAAGCATTGGGGGGAAAGAATCCAAACTTATTGCATTTGTTAATCATTTGTTTGTATTTAAAAAATAATTTGGTGGCTCATTTTCATTAAATGAAGACCTGCTCAAATTGAAATGACAGTTGTTGAATTTATTGTTGATTATCAACGTGGGGAAAAGTAACTGCAATAAATTATATTATCAAGAGAACTTGTTTTTTTTTTTCATTGAAAGCTACTCCAAAAGTTATTGCTTTCTAAAAGGTTTCCTTACAGATTAGGTTACATAGATTTTCAAGTCCAGCTAGTCAAAATATATTCCAGGCCCTGCTACTGACACAGGTTAAGCCTGTTACTATGTCTTGTTTTTTTTTTTATCTAAGAAAATTTCAATTTCCATACAAAATGATGAAAACAAGAAAAGGATTTAAAAGGTTTATTATTCCGAAGCACTAATTACAATTGACAAAGAATAACAGCACTGTTCACACACATTCCAGAGGTTAGTGTTTTGAACTTACAAAACAAACAACTTCATTGAAATTTAAAACAATAATCCCAACCTCTTTCATTCATTCTAAGTCTGAATTCCACAGCAAGGGGTGGAGGAAGCAAACATTTATTTACAAAAGGTGCTATCTATGTATAAAAAGAAGAGGAGGAGGAAAGAAAGAAAGAAAAAAAACTTGTCTAATATTTATAAGGTTTTCAATAAAACTTAGAATTGACAATTCTAATCTAGCACTATTTGATAATTGGAATATGTGGCAAAATTCATTACCTGCTGAATTTAAGGTCAAAGCTCTAATGAGCATGCCATTTACTGAACCAGACGCCAAGGAAAACTTTGATTTGAGGATCAAAGATCCTAGCTGCTGTAAAGCAATACTTAAACCAGTACTCATTCTTAGTTTTCCTGACCATTTTAATGAGACAGCTTTCATTATAGAACTTTGAAGAAGTTTGGTTCTAAGTTTAAAAATATGACTTATATGACTAAAAATTGCTATGGCAGGGGCAAACAGAATTTGCTATCATTAAGTAACATGGTTTTTGTTGACATAATGGAAATAAAGGAGTTTTTTTTCTTTCCTTTATTGACTTAATGTTTAGTCTGAGAAAACAATGTCACATAGAATAAAAAAAAAATTATTTTAAAAATTCAAATTTGAGGTAATGAAGACAAATGCTTTTGTCAACACCACACTATCCTAATTTCTTGATAATGTACAGAAAATAAAATCTTAAGATCATGAGAGAAATTTTTTTTCTTCTTTATTTGAATATCTCTTAGTAGAGTACTCAATCACACGATAGCTTTAAATAAAATCAATTTTTTTTTTAAAAAACATACAAGGTATTGTGTATAAGAGGAGGGTAAAAAAAAAAAAAAAAAAAAAAAAAAAAAAAAAAAGATTGTAATGTCCACATTAGAGTCCCTTATTCAATCATTCTTTATCAAGTCCAACACTTCAGTCAATTTATTAATGATCTGTGAATCCACAGCTTCTGACAACACTGAACTAATCTGAAAAGAAAAGAAATTTGAATATTAGGAAGATATTCAATTGAAGCAGAACTTGAACATCTAAAAAAAAGAAATTATACACACCCAAGCATATTTGATTGAATAATCTAGACATGTCTATTTTAATCCTTTCAAATTCATGGATCAATTTCTTAATGTTGCCACTAACCTCATTAAAGATGGCACAATAGTTTTTCCCCATTCCTTTTATTTTCCTAATACTTTCAATTTCATCTTCGAGGATAAATTCCTAAGAAAACTAATGTAATTGATAGTCATGAATTATTATTCTAATTTTTTTTGTAAATGCACATGAAACGTGTTCTGTTGATTCAAAAGTTAATGTTGTCAAGGAAGGTAACTTAAATAGTAATTCTTTAAAAAAAATTACAAATATAAATGAAGTATTTTAAAACACTGCTGTTATAATTGTAATTTAAAAAAAAAAAAAATACAATTTAGGTATTTTAAAACCTTTGCTCTTATAGACATTTTAAATTGTTATATTCATAATTAATCTTATTTTAGTGTTGGTTGTAATTTTCTTATATAGAGGGCTTCAAGAATTTGAATTTTTTGTTTTTTTATTGTCATGGTGACGTATACTTGTATTTCCAATTAATATTTCTCTAAATCATGAATGTGGACAGGAATGTTTCTTTAAATGTTGGGCTGTGGAACTTGAATCTGCCATGTGTAATGTAAGCCAAAAAAAACTATGGCGTCTTTCTTAATGAGTTTAATGGCAACACTAAGAAATTGATCCGTGAATTTGAAAGGACTAAAATAAAAATAAAGCATATGTTTAGATTATTCAGCCAAACATGCTTGAGTGAAGATATATTGCCTATATATATATATATATATATATATATATATATATCTATCTATCAGCACTCTTCTATTTTGTCATCAAAATACCTCTTTTTCATAAGTGGGTTTGGATGGAACTTTCCTCATTTAGCTAGAAGACACAGAATTCAAACAATGGCTAGAATTAGACCTGTAACCTGTCTATATTAATGGAAACCTAAATCAAAATACCAAATCCTTGCTGCTAATTTACAAGGAAAGCAAACAAACATCATAAACAATTATAGACTTTTGAAAGGAAAATTTTTTATGTTGGTCAATAAATTGTTTTGGTTATAGTTTCTTTTAATTTTTTTTTGTTGAGAGAGTAAAAGTACATTTATATAGATATAACATTTAATTTAATATGTCGTATGTTAACATCAAATTTGTCAAGCAGGTGGCAACTTTTTATTTTTCTTGGAAGGTAGGGTTGCTTCATCATTGATAATTAGAAAGCTGAATTTTAATTTGACTTCATTGTGATAATTAAACAATCAACACAGTACAGGATCTTCTTTATCTGCAACCTAACAAATTTGATCTTGTGCAAGACTCAAGAATATTTTCAGTTTTTTTTTTAATGTGCAGGTGGTGTAAAGGCACAGAATGAGAAGGCAGCAAACTGAGTTCAAATTCTGGTAGAGATCAATACATTCACTAAAACACAAATACCATTGAAAAAGGTATAAAACCAACTTTTCTTTTTGCTAATCAAAATAGTCAATAGTAAGGCAGGTTGACCTCTGTAGCCATTGTTGGCAGCTAGTATAGGAGAAGGAAAACTGATTTCAAAACTGTATGTGTCCCATCAAGGACACACAATAAAACTGTAACTAAGGTCTGCATGATAAGCTAAAGGTTGGCTCTGTAGGTGTTGAAGAAACACAGGCTGGTTATGCGCAAAAATGTGCAGCCATGTTGAAGATGGAGGGGAGGTGTGAAATCGCCCTGATTTGCAGAGAAACTCTAAGTTGAAACAGCTTGATATTATAGCAATCACAAAGTGAGGATCTATCCACAAAGTGAGATCTATCCAAAGAAATTCACATAGAGCAATGGTTAACAAGTTTGTTTTGATAACCATTCCAAGTGTAGTGAGTTTCACCAGGCACTCCATACTTCTGGTCTTATACCAAACTAAACTTATTAAAATAATATCTTTCTTACTATAGAGCAGTGGTTCACAAAACTTTTTTTTTCTCTGGGCCACATTTTTGGAATGAAAATTTGCTTGTACCTCACCAAATAAAAAAACAGGGGGGGTTAAAGAGAGATAAACTTGAATTTGAAGTCAGAACATTATTATTGATAACTCTCTCCTCCAATTTGTGGACCCTAGTTCTTTTATGTGCTGTGTCCCTTCAGGACGTAGGCAATCATGGTTCTCCACTTCCCCTCCTATCCCTTGTAGTTCTCAATAAGTTTTGTTCTTTTGTTACTTCTTTCAAACTGTTCTGCCATCCACTTGCTTAGGCCTGCTAAGTATGTCATGTGTTGATTTCCCTTGTCTCTCTTTCCTTCCATCTGTTCTGTGAGTATCAGATTTTCCAAGCCTTCCTTTCTCATTACATGTCCCAGAAATTTCAGCTGCCTCTTCCTGATGTTAAGTATAGGCTTCCTCCTTGTTTGCATCCTCTCCAAAACCTGTTCGGTCCATGATACTTAGCATCCTTCTGTAGAAGCATACCTCTGTTGTCTTGAGTCTCTTCTTCATCTTCGAGGAGACTGTCCAACATTGGCTGTCATAAAGGAGGACAGATATCATGTAGTAGTTCAGTATTCTTTTCTTTGTTGCCAACGAAAACCTCCTGTTTTGTAATACTCTGCCTAGATTCTGGAATGCGTCTCTGTAGAAGGCAACAGGAAACCACTCCACTATTAATCGCAAGAAATATCATGGACCCTAGTTACTATATTCTTAATACTTGATACAAGGTAACCAAAAAAGTTCTGTCCGTTTTTGAATTAGTTATTGAATGAAGTTAAAATATATATGAAATGCGTGTAGCAATTGTTTCCAAATTCGGACAGCTGGAAGATAAAAAACACGTGCACCGTGCCCGGCCGTCAGTTAGAAGGATGGAAGTATCTAGAGATCTCGTTCGGGGCTGTTTGCTTTACGACTTCAAAGTGGGCTTATCAGCAGCTGCATCGAGTCATAGCATATGTCTTTTGTTTGGGGATAGTGCTGTGGATGAACGTACTGCAGGGTGCTGGTTTCGAAAATTCAAGTCGGGAGATTTGTCTCTTCATGATGAGCCTCGCAGTGGACGACAACAGGTCTTGAATGACGGAGTCCTGAAGACGGCCATTGAAGAGGACAGTAGTCTAACGTGTGGTGAACTTGCAAGACAGTTCAACGTTTCTGATGAAACAGTTAGACTTCACCTGCACCGCCTACATAAGACGTACAAACTGAGCAAGTGGGTTCCGCAAACGCTGTTGGAGGTCCACAATGGACAACGAGTAGCACTGCGTATCGCTGCTTTCTCGCCACCGTACCGCATCCTTATTCAATCAAGTGCTTACCAGTGATGAAAAGTGGGTTCTGTACGAAACTCCCAAGCGTTCTGGACATTGGTTGTCTCCTCAGGATGCTGTCCCTCACACCCCATAGCGCCTATGCACCCACGCAAGATTATGCTTTGTGTCTGGTGGACAGGTCGTCAAGTGGCTCATTCTGAACTGCTACCAACGGGCAAAACGGTCACTGGAGACCTATACTCGCAGCAATTGAAACGTGTGCAACAGGCATTGTGCCAGAAGGAGCCAGCACTGGTGAATCGCAAAGGTGTGCTTTTCCTCCATGACAACGCCAGGCTGCATGTCACGCGAGTGGTCAGGGATACCATACAGCAACTTGGGTGGGAGACTTTGTGCCACTCGCCCTATTCACCTGACCTTGCGCCATCCGATTACCACCTCTTCCACTCCCTGGATAATCATCTTCGTGGGAAATCCTTCACCAATGAAGCAGACTTACACAAAGCCCTCACGGACTTCTTTGCGTCAAAACACCCCGAGTTCTACCGCAAGGGCATCAAGCAGCTGGAGATACATTGGCAGAAGGTGCTGGATGCCGATGGCGATTACTTTGAAGACTAAATATAAGTTACACATTCTGTGAAGCATTTTCTTTTTTTCCTTTAAAAACGGACAGGACTTTTTTGGTTACCTTGTACAATGCAAAAATATCACAATGATAAAAATCAGCCAGTAACTATAACTATTTATATTGGGATTCATGCATGCAATTGCAAGTAATCTATAATATTTTAAATTTTGAAATCATTTTTGGTAGATTAATTTTTTGAAACTGTTTCTAAATATTTGATAGTCTTTTAATCATTATACCTGTTTGGGAACCACTGCCTTAGAGCAAGCTTGTTTTGATTACTTGCTTACTTACTAGATGAGGAATGGCTAAGAAAATGTCAATTATCTAACCATTACCACACTACAGGCTACAATAGTCGCCATAAAATTATCTCCCTTACTACTATCGGTGATTTTTGTCGCCCGAGACGGTTTCTATAAATAAACACTTGTCAAATGTTATTTCCAGTATTTTAAGATGGAAATCGTCTACTACTGCTTTAGAACAAGGCTAAACTTCCATTTTCCAATGCCATTTTGAATTCTCCTAAACTCTACACGAGGTGTAACACGATTAAACCCACATTAATTTTTTCAATTTTTTGTTAACAAAAATGGATGTGTCACGTTCCAACAAAGCCTTTATTCAGCAGTTTTTCTATGATCAGACTGATGATGATTTTGAAGGCTTTACTCTAGTGGATATTGATGGTGAAGTGGTTGGAGATAATAACCACAGTAGTGACATGGAGGAAAGATATGATGATCACTAGTGGCTATGACCTGAATAATTTCATGGAAGCTACTGACGACCATAGATATATCTGAGAGCATTTCTGAAGGTGAATTATTTTATCTATTTATAAACAACGAAATAATAACCTTATTCGTCAATGAGACAAATAAATATGAGTCAGATGAAAGAAAGAGCAAATAAATGCTAGTGTCTTCTCATATGTAAACATGCAGAAACAAGTCACTTTTTTATGACAAAATGAAAGCCTTTTTAGCGATTTTGCTTCTTATTGCAACTCCAGAACACCACAAGGAGTAAGTTAAAGTATGTTGAATTATTTATGTATTTTTTAATGTATGTTTTTTTTTTTTTTTTTTTTTAACTTTGCATTTTAATTTATTTGTTTTCAACATCAAAACATTACTCATTCATTCTTTTATTAGTGTATAAAAATTAAAATCTATACGCTCCATACAAAGAAAGTTATAACAATTTTAATACAGTATGTGTTCTTGTTTTTGCACCCTAAAAAAAAAAAAAAAAAAAAAAAAATGTAGTGGGGCAGGGGAGACAACTCTAGAAAGAAATTAGTAGAGTAAAAGTTAACATGGTTGATCATCTGAAAATATTTAAGATCTGATCATCTAATATAGGTTTTCTCTTTCTTATCAAGACAGACTCTTGTACTGTTTCTTGATGCAGATTTGAAGAAATATCTTGGGGGAGAGCAATGCTGGAACAAAGCTTTGTCATAGGCTCAATTTATTAAAAACATTAACAACAGACACTAAAATGAAAAAAAGAGTTAACGTACATTTTCTTGGATTTTTTCAAGGTTCCTGTTTCTCCTAGTTTGAATGACAACAGGGCTACCAGCAAAGGACAGTAATCGCTCCCCCTTTCTTGGGCTTCGATCAAAAGGTGTCATTGGAAGTCTGAGAGAGAAATAAAAATAAATAAACATTGAAATGTCAAAATGTGACTAATTATTGTCATGCATTACATATCCATAAACAATAATAAAAATTACATTATGGAGAGGTAGTGAAAATCTCTTAGCCTAACCCACTTTCCCGAATCTGAACAAACAATGGATCCATTTTTGGAAAGGCTTCTTGGTCTGGTTAAGTGCTTTTCAGCACATCCTTGTATTAAATATTTACCAACATTTTCATTTCTACTTATTACACTCGTGAGATTACAAACAAAGCAATGTCAATTAATTTTCTTCTAGTATTTCTTTTCGTCTTAATTTTAGCTGCTTTTTATTGCAACTTCTCAAATGTCAGTAAACAGCATGGATCAGAATTAAAGCATAAGGGTTTAAAGAAAGAAGAAAAAAAAAAAAAAATCTTTTCACCGCCAAGTAAGGTATTAGGCTGGTGCAAAAATAATGACGTAATAATGTCGTTTTTTAATGTATTTTTTAACGTCAAAAAACGACATTATTTTTGCACCAGCCTAATAATAAAACCACTAAGGCACAATGAGTTACTGAGTGTGAAAAAATAAGAAAACTTTATTGAAACTTTATTGAAGAGAAAGAACACTAAAAGAACAAGAATTAAGAAGACAGAAGATAACGATTGACATTGATCTTCTAAAGTTTAAATGCTAAGTTGACTGGAGAACATGAAGTCAGAAGAAAGTTCCACAAACAAGAAGTGTGAGAGAAGAAACTGTTAGCATAGAATTCATGGTTACATTTAGCTATTTCAACTGTAGGAGGGTAAGTAAAAAATTATCTACACTTTCGTCATAACATATAACAAGAGTGCAGATAATTTTTTGACTCCCCGCCCCCCATGTAAAATGATGAGACCTTACTGCCAATCTAGTACTGCATTTAATTTCATAAAGTTGAGATACCATAGAGAAAAGTTCATCAGAACAAGTACCGAGAAAATATTTACAGAAAAGACACAGTGAAGCTATGTTACAGTGGTGGGAAAGTGATTGAAGCTGAGATGCCAGGTCAGGACCAATGACATTGCAGATTCTTCTTTGGATTTTATCAAGAATCTCTAAATATATAGCAGAAGCAGCAGACCAGATGTGGTAGCAATATTCAATGCATGGTTAAATGGTAGACTTATAAATGTGGAAGATAGATTCTTGCAAGAAAAATTCTCTCGCATAACACACAGAATCAACTTTTCTAACTGACTTACCAATTGATTAAATATAATCTTTTCACACTAAACTAGTATTGATGAAACTAACTTTGATTTCCTTTCCTTGAGAGACTACCTTTCCAGGGTTGATGCCCAAATGAATTAAGCTACAAAGACCAACTGATTGCAGTCATTCAAATCTCATCATCTGCCATATTTGACAGCACAGAAAGTAAGTGACACACCATTTATATTGAATACAAGTATGAATATGGTAACAAGGTAAACACTGGAACAAGAGATAAAGGACATACTTAGGGTCAAACTTTGGGGTGATTGCTGGCGTCTTGAAATCTCTGTAGATGGGTGTTTGCATCCTGAAATAAAGAAAATTGAAATCAGTTTGATAATATCTCAAGACTATCTTCTTGTATTTTGACTCATTCAGGTTAATTCTATAAAAGTTGAAGATCAAATATAGATCAAATATGAATCAGAATCAGAAAGGATCAGATAAAGAACAAATAGGAAACGTTTATCAATCTAATGTGTTTCACTTTTCATTAAAGCTTTGTCCAAGATTGAGAGAAAACAGACAAAAAGATAGAAATTCTGGGAAAAAAAAAAAAAAAAAAAAAAATCAGTTATGGCCAGTTGTGTTCCTGTGTAATAAGAGAGTTTGAAAGATCATCCAAACACAAGTGTCTTTCATGTGATGTCTTCACTACATAGACATTTTTACATTGTAAACAATTTATTTATAAATACTGCTAATTGAATTAGTGTTGAATTTCTTTTTCTTCCGAATTATATCTCGGATTGTCTTTGAGGTGGTGGTAACAATTCTAGTGTTAGGGATGACTACTTTGTTTTCTAGTTTAGTAGAAAGTGTGTTGTAGGGTTGGATTATGAATGTTGAGTAATTTTTTTATTAGTGTGTCTAGTTTTTTGCATTTGTACATTTTGTAAGCTCGTTTTCTATCACTGAGAATGTAAAGATGTGGGTAAGTAAAGAAGTCTGCATGTTTTTCTCATTTAGCCCTGAATACTTAAAAGAAAAAGAGAAATATATTGAAAATGCAATCAAAAAAATCAATCGTTTACACCCCCCCTGTCCAGCCGGTAGACAAATCTTTTTCACCACTAACCCACCTCTAATACTAGTTTGGTTATTCATAAGTTCCAGATCTACTTCTTTGTACATCACTGTTACCATTCACAGGTCAGTTTCAAGGCATTGAAATTCACATTCAGGCTCTTCATGTGATGAGTCAAACCCTGCCAAGCACCAGTCTGCTGCTGTTTTGCTTTAAGAGTGTCCATCTGGGATAGTTAGTAAATCAAAATTTCACACAGACTTGAAAATATTAAACACTACATTTTTGCATTTGTAATTACTCTGCTGTAGACACTAGTAAGTCACCAATAAACAGGAATCAAAAAGCTAATTAAAAAAAAAAAAAAAAAAAAAAAAAACACCAAAAAGACACTTACATTCTGCTACCAGTACGCAGCCTTGACCCCTGGAAATATTAAAAAGAATGAAAGAAAATTATAACATTTGCATGATTAGGTGGTAAAATATCCTTGGCCAGACTCACTTCCTAAAACCTTTGTTAAAAAAAAAAAAAAAAAAAAAAAAAAAAGCCTTGGTCAGGCCATAAATTTTTCAGTTTAAGAATAAAAGGTCAATTTGCTAAAACAAATTTTGGGTAATTTGAGATAAAGACATACACACAATAAACTTTACTCAAACTTACCACGTTTGTTGCCAGAGGTCAATTATAAAATCTAACTCCAAAACATCAACTTTATAATAATCAATCGACTTAGGCAATAAAAAATTTTTATGAGTTGATTTCTAACTTCAACATTGTTTTCACACTAAAAGAATCACTGCAAATAAAATATATTAGAAAATGCCAAACATGAGATGACTCGAATAAAAACTGCCAACTACAAGTTATGATGTGTTTGGCAGTCAATGTGTTAAAGGTCTAATTAGCAAATACTTTTTGCAACTTATGTGCCAAAACCATTATGTGCCTAGTATCATGTCAGACATCTTTTAGCTCAGTGAACTCCAGCAACCCAATGTGGCATCAGTTTCCACAAGGGTTGTTTAGCAGCATATCAACTTCTAATGCTGAAATCTAAGTATTTTCTATGCAAATTTATTTTTATTTTTTGAAGATAATAATGAATTTAATGACAAGTCTTACTAATTGACCAATGGGGAGGGGGAGAAGAGGTAGATTCATACCATTCCCAAGAGTATTTGTGCCTAAATGAATATAACTAACCTGACTGGAATTGGAACTCCGTTCTCTGATTAACAATTCTGGGCCATTATCCAATTACATCACTAGCAGATCCAAGCTTACAGCACCTGGTATTCTCAAGCAGTAACCCATTGAGGTAATGACCAGGCTCGACGTTGCTTAACTTTAGTGATTATACAGGAACCAGTGTTCCAATGTGATGTGGCCATATGCCAGTTACACAAAGGGTGAGAAGAACACTGGAGAGATGTTGAACCATGCAATCTCAACAGCTCCTTGATATTTGTAGGTACAGGATCTTTCATATTAAAAGATTTCCCCAACATGTCTCAAACTTTCAATTGGACTCATGTCAGGCAAACGTGCTAGTCACACAATTTGTCAAGAGTCTCTAGAATGTTTGTCAGAGCAATTTTGTCAATCAACGACAGTGTCGTCAGTTATTCTATCAATGGGTGCAAATGGCAATGAAGCAGCACAACGTATAAGGCACTGGTCAGAGATGTGTTTGGATAGATTAACATGAATACCCACCCAGACAATTATAGAACCACCATGAAGAATCTGCACCACACCCAAATCCTACAATTTGATTGGAACATTTTTTAAAAATGGGTTTTACTTAATGTAAAAGTGAGTAACTATTACAAAAAAAAATCTATACTAATATTAAAAGTTTATATTTGTGTCTTTAAATGACAGGAGGCCCAGTAGCATATATTTTGGCATGAAGATCCACAGGATATCCACATAGGCTTTGTGAAGTTGACCTTGGAGGTCATCTGTGATTGAATTGTGTCATCTCTAGCCAAATGGCTTGAGATAATGAGGTTTGCTATAAAATCTGTTTTGACTTAAATGGTGGAGTAGATAAAGTGAAATTCAAGTTCATTGAAGGTACAATTCAGTTGTAGCCTTCATGGTCAAACAATTGTTTTGGAAGTAAATAGTTAGGTGGGTGTAAAAAAAAAAAAAGGACAGGGAAGGTCATTAGGTCACAATAGGGTAATTTTGGAATAAAATAAACATTTTCAGCCAAACAAAAGAAATTACAAAAGCAGCTCCTTACAACTATCACCTAACTGGGGAGGTAAAAAGAAGAAAAAGGAAAGTGAGACATATTTACTCCCATTTCCAACAAGCTTTTCCTTTAGGATACAGAGTAGAGGGAGGGACACACTTTGCTATAACCTTAAACAAGGCACAGTCAGCTCTATGTTGGTTATTCTAGGGTTGAATCTTCAAGCAATCTTTTCATATTGTTACTCAATGGGGGAGAAGCATTAATGTTGTGTATCTGTTGTATTACTGCCCCCTGACAGTTGACGCAAGATATGAAAGAATCTTCCTCTTTCCTTGATGACTGATAGTGAAATTACATTCTTCTGGTCCCTGTCAGCATGTAAATGGCTCACAGTTACAGATACTGAAGGTTGCTTTGATCTCTTCACATTTAATTTCATTTCCCCTTTTTGTAATATGCCCTATTAACTCTTTGAAAATGGAGCCTCATTTGGAGTTTCAGCACCAAGAAAGCAGAGACCTTTTCAAAAGCCCTCACTTGGAACACACACACACACAAAAAAAAAAAAAAAAAAAAAAAAAAAAAAAAATGATATAAAATCACAGAACACTGCAAACTATCATAAAAACTGACATTGGAAGGCTCAGATGTGCAAGAAATGCAAGAAGCAATCTGATTGGCTGGTACCAAGACCAACCAGGTAATCTCGAGGCTTGTATTTTCGAGTTAGCTGTGCAGTAATCAAGACAAGCAAAGATTCCACGCATTACTACTTAAGGCAAACGTATGTAAACTATGCCAGTAATGGTGACCAGGCTGTGGCTGTGATATGAATTAGGCTGAACTAAGATTGTTGATAACTCCTAAATAGTATTTGTCCACAAACTTATTGTTATTTTTTAAATAATCATGCAAATTTACACCAGAATGAAAAATTTTCATTACAATTGGTTTCAAGGGTTTAATATGGAAATTTATCATGATTCCAATTTGTTTGAGTATTATCAAACAATAAAACACAACGCTTGGCTCAAATCAGCCTAGGCTAAGTACAAGCTGGTACACACCTATTGTACACTTTTAATATTAAAGACTTTTTTTTTCCTATCTTTCTTTTAAATGAACTTAAAAAAAGAAAAAAAATGTTCTTACCTTTCGGACTGTGGATGCAGGTTTCATAGCACTATTTACAACATTACGGTGTCGAGTTGCACGTCTGCAAAAAAGAAAAAAAAAAAAAAATCACGATTTTTAAATGTTAATTTCCTGTGATTCTATGACAAACCAAAATCCAGATTTGCCAAAGAAATTTTGATAATTAAAAAAAATTGTTAGCATTGAGCCTAGGAATTTTTTTTTGGGGGGGGGACTTAGAAGGCAGCATAGTGTTAAAGATTATAAAGTAACTGAAGAAAACTGCACCAATATTAGATGAGGAAAAAGTTTGCAGTGACATTTTTCTTGTATTTTTGTAGAATGTTAGGGAGATCTTAGAAGAAAAGGTGAAATAGAAAATAAGCAACTGAACACAAACTTATGGTAATGATGCAACAGGTGCAAGCATGTTTGTGGAATGGTATGCAGAGTTTTAACTTTAAAGAAAAAGAAATCTTTTGAAGACCTCCAGAACATGAAAACTGATGAAAAGGAGAAACTTTTTGTGCAATAGTACAAACATGTATTGGAAGAGAAAAATTTTTTTTTTTTTCTCTCGGCAGACATGACAATGCCTGTCCTCATGCTGCAAATGTGATTCAGCAAATTATGTTGAAGCTGGGTTGAGAAATTCTTCTACATGCAATATATTCACCAAATCAGTCACCTTCAGACTATTATTCAGTTTGTCCCATGCAACACTTCTCCAATCATTTGAGGGATTGGAAGAGAAAAGATCTTTTTTCTGGACATACATGTCAATGCCATGTTCCAAATATAGATGCAGCAAATGGTCTTGAAACTGGGTTGGGAAATTCTTCTACATGCAATATATTCTCCTGTCCTTTTATCTTCACCTGGTCTGTTCTGTGCAACAATGGACTGGTGAGAGAGTTTCCAACAATTTGAACAAATAGAAATTACTCAAATGAGAAATCAAGACTGTTCTTTTTATGATCAAATACACAATTTGGTTGAAACTTGGTATGACACCACAGAAAATATTTCAATGCTATGAAACAAGTTAAATAGATTTATACGTATGTGTGTATAAAAAAAGAAAAAAAAAAGTTAGAAACTTCTGCATCATTGGGGTTACTTATGTAAACAAATCATTTTACAATGGCTCAGCTCAAGATTAAAAAGTAAAAAAAAAAAAAAAAAAAAAAAAAAAAAAAAAACTTTATGATAATGAATGATGCCATCATGTGGGTCTACTATATATAGTGTATACTATACAATTTTTTCTACTGATGCTAATATGAGATAGCCACAATAAACTGCAGTTTCATTAGCTACTGCAAGCTTCAAACATCTCCGAGTGTCTCCACACTCCTATGTTGTTTTCTTACCCTTTAATGTGTGTTACTATATCTGCTTAGTGCCCAGTGGCATCTCCTATTTGTGACAAAGAGGGGGAAAATAAGTTTTTTTTTTTTGTTTTTTTTAAATTCTTTTTTTAACATTATGATGGGAACATTGGATTAGAATCCTATCATAACAGAAGGCCTTATTTTATTACTGGTTTTATAAAAAGATTGACCTAGACGAAAAATTAAAGGAGGTGACTAAAAGCAACCAAAGTGGTCACCAAAATTAACCATGACAAGATAGTTATATCTAACTTTTTATAAATATCAAGTATTTCTATATATTGGGCTATTTATTAAACAATATTCTCTTGATATCAGTTTAAACAACTTTAAACAAAATGCTCACAATTTTCCTGGGGGAAAAAAAAAGAAAAGAGAAGGCATCAGTTTAAGTTGATGCCAGGAGGATTTAGGCTAAAGTGCAAAAAACACAAGAGGTTCTTTTACATATCAGATATTCATAAAATTAGAATTCATACTTTGGAGGGTAAGGGGTGGGCAGAAAATTTATTATATATGAAATATGAGATTTTTAAGGGGGTCTTTATCATTTGAATAGGCAAAATAAAATTGCTTATCCCCTCAAATATTTTAAAATGTTTCTAAAATGAATGGATAAAAAAAAAGAAAAAGGAGAGAAAAAAAAAAAAAAAAAAAAAAAAAAAAGACCATTGTCGCGACGTAAAAAGCAAAAGTAGTGAAAATATAACAAGTGTAAGACTTACAGCGTTTGTGTAACCATGCCATCAATGTCATCATCTGAAAGAATAGAAAGAAGACTTTAGGGAAATACAAATATTTGAATTAGAAAAAAAAACAAAAAAAAAAAACATACATGGTAAATGACAATCAGCCAATGATTCATTTACTGCTCCAATCCACACCACCACCACCACCACACAGGTGGTTTAATAAGCCCAACAGGTATGAACTGAATTTTGATCAGGAATTTTTCAATGTATATTATTTTTTTACAAAGTGTTGATTTATGTGATTAAATTTTTCAATGTATATTGTTTTTTTTCTAAGTGTTGATTTATGTGATTAAATTTTTCAATGTATAGTGCTGATTTACGTGTTTAACCTTTTGACCCCTGCGTTCCTGAACAATTCTAACCCTTCTACCTGAGCTTCTGAGTCAAAATTTGTAAATAATTGGTATGTAATGTTTCACAGTAGATATAAAAATAGATACAAGTGTTTACCCACTGTTCAACCGGTGGATGGGCATTAAGTCGTTTTTCTCTACCACCAGTTAAGCGGTAGTCAGGGCTAAAAGGGTTAATGTGAAGCTCATGGAATATGACAGGTAAACAAACTGCAGCTTGCAAGATGCACACAGCTCTTTGACATTTAACCCTTTGACCCCTGCATTCCTGAACAATTTTAACCCTTCTAGCTGAGCTTCTGAGTCAAAATTCGCAAATAATTGGTATGTAATGTTTCTCGGTAGATATAAAAATAGATACAAGTGTTTACCCAGTGTTTAACTGGTGACTGGGCATTATATCATTTTTCTCTACCACTGGTAAAATGGTGGTCAGGGTTCAAAGGGTTAAAAGTGATAGTGCATGGATGAGGGAAGGAGATTGAGAAAAATATATTAGTGTGTGTGTTGGGGGGGGTTACATAATTGATGAACACAGTCTGATTACAAAAGATAGTCGCAAATATTTATTAGATCAGCAGTGTAAATATTAAATGTTTGGCAATGTGCCAATCAGATTCTTGGTAGCACAAGATTTCCCATTATCAGTTGGGATCAAATATGGATAGGAATCCAACAGAATAATAAGATAAAGAGCAAATAGGAAACGTTTATCAATCTAACACGTTTCATTTTTATTAAAGCTTCATCAGAGAATAAGATATGGAGAAAAAGGAATTTTGGTATTTTAAATTTTGTTTTGTTTAACTTTCATTGGTTATGTTTCACATACATTTGACTTGTTAAACAAACATTAAAATACTAATTTGTTCTTTATCTTACCATTTCCCATTATCAATGAGTATTTGGCAGAACATCTTGAAAGTTTTTCTCGGGATTGAATTAAAGCAAAACATTTGTCACAACTGTGCAATGGCATTTTAGAACACATTTAGGAAAGTCGTTGCCTATGTGATAATCCATCTGGAATTGGCACAAGAAATTTAAAACAAGATGCTTGTGTAAAACAGTAAAAGTCCTGAGAGTTCATCAGTATATGCAGAAAATTTTCTGATTATAGAAAAAGAAAAAAAAAAGAATCACTTACTAGTCATTTCTTGAAATTGTACCAATGGCTACAAAAAGAAAGAAGTTAACCTTAACATAAAATTGAATTTTATAAAGAATAAGAGAAATGAAGACAATTATTTTTAGAAATCATGTATGAAACAATTTATTAGACTGATTAAATCATGTAGAGACAAGCATCCTAATGATGTCCTAAAGTAGGAGTATATCCTTATAAAACCTTTCGCAAATCAGAAGCACATAAAATCAAAGAATTATTTACTGTTACTTTATATGGGTAAAAGTCTGAGTGTTCACAGGCCAAAAAAAATACCGTGAGATTTTTTTTTTTTCCCCAATGACAGTGCTACAATGAAATGCAGAGAATCACTACTTTAAGTTTGAAAGAGTATGTAAGTTTATGTAAACATACAAACATGACCCTTGCCTAAGCATCCCACTGACCGGCTAATGATTACTCTATGTTGCATTCTGATTCTCAATTTCATTGATGTGCATAAAAATCTGTGGAAGGGCATGCTGCATGTTCACAAGGTAACATGATGAAAGACAAATACCATGTTGAGAAATAAGAATGCTGTTTCCCATAAAATTTGGAGGTTTTATTCAGGACTTCACCTGCTCATCTGGGTGGGCAGGTTGGTGATACTTGGGACAAGTTCTGCTATGTCAAGGCAAGCAGCTCTCGTGTCCATTCCAATTCATCCTAATGTGATAGCTGGCAATACAAATAGAGGTTTTGGAACTGTGCGGGGGATATGTCCATCTCCCCCATGCCAAGTATGATTGTTAATACAGACCAGCACCTGGATATACCAGTTTTGTTGCCACTTGATCTCGAAAAAACACCCAATCCACACCTTTACATCCCATTATCCTTCAGTGGATGCTGCTTAGAAGACTGAACTTCAGAAAGGAACCATTTGCTGACCCATCAAACAGAAACACGAGACCGAGATAAAAACACCTGATCCCTTTCTATGTGGATGTCCATAGTATCACATTAGATTTGAAGGGTGTTTTCAGGGCCTACAAAGAACTGTAGAAGAGAAAAATGCACAAAGCTAAACAACACAGCATAGCATATTTCAAGCTTCTTACATCAGCCAAAGCAGATGGCAAACAGTTTTATTTTGAAGTCTGTGAATTCTCAAAAATAAAATTATCATATAAATTAATGTTAATTTCTGTTTGAATTTCTGAGATGAGGGATTATCATTATTTACTCTATTTACATGTGGACTATTGTCCTCATCTTTGTTGTTATTATCCACTGATCGCCTTCTGACTGAATTTCTGGGATGAAAATTTATCATTATTTACACTATTTATATTCAGTCTATTGTCCTCATCTTTGTTGTTGTTATCACAATGTTTCGGCCATTGTACCCTCTGGCCTTCTTCAGGTGTTTATCAATCCGGGTAATCTACAAGGAATTCTGAATTGAACCCTTTAAAGCCAACAGTATGGCCAAGATATGTAGATGACACCTCCATAATCTGGCCACGCCAGGAAGCTGTACAAATACTGATGGGCCATGTGAACTGAATAAGACCTTCAATCCAGTCCACAATGGAAGAAGAAAATAATAATCAGCTTGCCTTCTCGGATGTATTATTAACTTGCACAGAGAATGTGTTCAAGACATCCGTATATCACAAGCCAACTTTCACCAGACAGTGCCTCAACTTCGATTCCCATCATCTAGTGCGAAGAAAAGGAATTGTTTGATGTATACAACACTGGGTAAAAATCATAAACTACCCAGCAAACATAATATATCAATGTCTACAGGTGGGTACAGAAAAGAACAAGGATGATGACCAGAAAATTGCTGCAGTCTGTCTACCTGACATCAAGGGCTTATTAAAAAGAGATTCAGATCTGCAATCCATACAACAACAGGACAATATTCAGAAGCAGTTCCACTCTACAGAGAAATCTCTGTTGAGTAAAGTTTAACATAGGGGAGAATATGACCAAGAAGAATTGTATGTACTCAATTCCTTGCTGTAGTGGCAAAGAATATAAAGGTGAAACAAGCTGCCCCATAAAAATAAAGCTGTAGCAAGAGGTGCGACAATGAAATCTGGCATGGCTGATCATGTATAAAGCAAAATGGGTAGTCATCAGCCCCCTGTAGAATTAAATGAAAATACTGGACAAGGAAGAACACTGGAGAGTTAGATGTCTGAAAGAATCAGCCCATATCCTAGACTATGAGGATCTCCTTAGTAGACCTAACATAGAAACAAATACAATATGGGAGCCATTAATAAAGAAAGAAAGATGAATGACAGCAAGTTTTCAACTGCAGTAACAAGCAAAACAAATCAAAAGACCACTGCAGCAGTTATAACCTAATCAGCAGTCAGGTTTGGTTTAAAGCTCTAAGTTCACTGCAGCAAATAGCCCTAGTGGATAAAAGAGTTGGTTTGTGAATTTGGTGACACAGTGGTTGTGAGTTCAATCCCCGAGTCGGGCAGTGGAAACGGGCAAGCAATAACCAGAAAGTATTAGATAAAAATAAGAACTAGAAGGTATCACTAGATATGGAATGAGAACAGTCTACCTCTGTAGATTAAATAAAGGGCCCAATTCAGAATTCCTTGTAGGTTACCAATATTGATATACACCTGAAGATGAGGACAATGTAAATAATAGAATGTGGGGCTAGTTAAAAAAATAAAATAGTGGTAAGTGACCTTTTTGTGAAGTGGATGATAGCCAAATGGTCTTCACTAGTAGAGTAAGATTATCAACTATAATATTAAGCTGAGGGTGATAACAAGATAAATTAGATCTAGTATCTCAAATATCGAGATAAATCCATGGCTTGATTTCAAAATGTTTAAGTATTCAACACACACTTTGATATTTTAAATATGCTGGATTTAAACCTAAGTCTTAATTTCACAGCAAAGATTTAATGTATGCTTATTTTAAACATCCATGCCAACAGATGCAACATGTAATCTGTATGTGTGTATATGAGTACCGCCAAAGATCTATTGTCAAATCTTTGTTTATTAAAATGATAGACCAAAGAATATTTTGATGATTATATATTTTTTATCCTTTTCAGAGCCTTCAAAATTTTGGATAATTTAATTTTTCTTCTTGAATCAGCAGGTGATCATAAATTAATATGGAAAATTGTAACATTTTTTTACAGTGGGGAGAAAAAAAAAAATTACAAAATTTCAAGAAATTCATTTCTGTATAGCTTAATGTTTATACTAGTTATAAGCAGAAGTCTTTGAAGAATTTAAATCAATTTTTTTTCTAAAACAGTCCCCACAACCTTCAGCCTGAATTATAGAATAAAAAATGCAATAAAACTTAGACATTATTTAATTAGAAAAGCTTTTAATTGATTTTATGAATAAGATATATGTATACTATTGTCTTAAGAAATATTCTTCAATAAATAAATTTTTACAAGAATTGTTTTCATTTTTTTCAAATTTTAATTTGAATGATTTATAAAGTTTGAAATCTTTTAGAATTCTATATTAATTTGTAGCGATTAGGTGATATTGTCATTAAGTAAAAACTGTATTTACTAAATCATAAATGGTAAAGCTACGACAATTCAGTGAACCCCACCGCACAGTATTTTAAAAAGAATTTTCCATTTTTTCTTTTGTATGAAGTTGCTGATTTTTGTAAATACAGATGTCCATACACAACATCAGAAAATAAAAATGGTAACTTTAATAAATTTAAAGCCAAAGTATCTAAAATTAGATTATTTTGAATATTTTCCTAAATTTTTAAGATCACTGGTTTTTAAAAAAAATATATATATATATATATATATATATATACCCAAGTATATGATTGGTGTATATGGAATGAATTCCAATAACCAACAATTACTATTCTTAAAAGAGTGCTCAATACAAAGTAAAGCAGATATAATTATTTATTTAAAAAAAAAAAAAAAAAAATTTATAACATATTTATGTTATAAATTTTTTTTTTAAAATAATTATATATATATATATATATATATATATATATGTAAAGGATTTTCTGTAATTTTTACAAATGTCCCCCATAGAAAAATTTCCCAAGCATAAATCTATTGATAGTTGCCAACATCTCATAAAAAACACCCATGTCCATGTTAAAAAAAAAAAAAAAAAAAAAAAAGACTTTAAATTAGGTACCTTTTTGCTAAAGAAAAAAAAAGGGGGGGCCTAGCATGATGAAAATAGGCCTAACTTAATATAAACAAAGTTTTATCGTCAAAATGTTTGTGTTATTAAGAGGAAAAACCAAAGTATTTTCTATCATTTTATTAAATTTTTTTAATCCTTTCTAGCATGTTTGAAATTTTGGTTAAAATTTTTTTTTTTTTTAATGTCGTAGTTGACGTAATAATTATTAGTGTCTTTGTGCTTATTTTTCCAGTGAAAAAGCATTGATTTGGAAATTCTTGCTAAAAAATCAAATAATTGTTGGATTTTAATGAAACTTTCTATACTTGTTCCCTTTTTATACATGCTACCCCCACCCTGCCATTACTGAAAATCTGCTCCAAATAGTAAACTGAGACAGAGGGGGGGAAAAAAAAAAGCAATAAAACTGACATTATTTAATTAGGAAAGCTTTTAATTGCTTTTATAAATAAGACATTAAAGGACACTATTGTCTCAAGAAAAATTTTTTATTTGATAAATAATGAATTTTCACAAGAATTTTTTCATTTTATTTTTAATTATAATAATTTAAAAATTATTTAAAACTCTGCATTGCTTCATTTCTCTTAGTCAATATTGTAATTAAGTAGAAACTATGTTTACGAATCAAAAATTGGAAAGTTTAAGTCATTTATACCCAATACTCTTTAAATAATTTTTAAGTTTGAAATTTTTTTGTTTGGGGTTTAAACATTACCCTTTTTCTATCTATAGTTGCCTGTACATGACATTATTAAAAAGGTCACTTGTAAGTGTTGTCTTCTCTGCTGAGTTGTTTATCTACAATTTGTTATTGACTGCATGTTTACATCTCAACAGGCTATTGCACATCATCCCTTCAAGTTTTAAATTGCTGAAAATATTATGTCAATTTATAAAAATTAGTAGGTAGTTAAAAAGGAAAAAAGCATTCACTTAGATTTCATAAATTTAAGTCAATTCTGGTCATCCATAATGTCAACACCTTAGCCTGTCAATAGGATCAATCAGCACATCAGAAAAACTGGACACATGCTTAAGAAATGCTTGTATACTACGTTGTTTTTTTTTTCTGCTATAAACAAGTAATATTTGTTTCAAATCAGATTAATTTAAATTTGCTAATTTCCTCAAATATTGTGTCACAAATATATATTTTATTCTTGGAAGATTTTTAAAACCAATAATTAAATTTTGTTTACAGATATCTTAAAATGTAGAGAATGGCTGTTTGCAATGGATTTTATGAAAGCAAGCAAAAAAATTGATATTCCAATCTATATAATTTCTATTTGAAGCACACCAGAGTATTTTGCTTACTGGAAATAGTAAATTTAATCATTTAGCTTTCAATTAAAGCTAAAATGAAATCTTCAAGAATGCCTTTTCATTTTTAAAAATTCATTTAAAACCTTAGGTATTGAAAATTCAGTGGAGGTGCCTACTTTAAATTCACTAATCTTCAAATAAAGTTTCAGGAAAATATACAGGGTGCAATGGGTAAATTGTTGCAATTTCATATTTAAATTTTGTGCATACGCATTGTTTGTTTTTGCACAGTATAATAGGATCAGTTGGGCATTGTTTAAGAAAAAGTGCACTACGATGTGATTCACTCCACCAGAAACTTTGAAACAGCATGCTGTACTGCTTGGCATTTGTGAATATGAATATTTCAGAGTGTTTGGGTGTCACGCTGAAGACAGTGCAGAGGATTTGTAAAGAGTTGGATGAGAAACTCCTGAATTTGTTGGTGAGGGCCTCAGACCCAACACAAAGGCTTACATCAAGTGCCTTGAGGAAGTACTGCTCTGGGTGAAGAGGGTGGGTGCTGGAAGACCCTATATCTGGCAACAGGACTCTGCACCATGAGGTACAAGCAGGAGACACTAGTCATGGCTGTCAAACCATTTCTGTGACCACATCACCCCTTACATGTGTCCACCAAACTGCCCTGACTACAACTCCCTTGATAAATTATGTGTGAGGTGCAGCTGAGTGAGAGGCAAACAAAACACCCTGTAACACCAATGATGAATCAAAGGCAAAGATTATGAGAGTATTCACCAGCTTAATCAAGGAGATCACATTGCAGGAGATTCTGTAATTATCTGGAGGCTGTGGTTGAAGCCAAATTTTTTTTCATAATTTAAGCAAGAATTTATCCATCGCACACTATATATATATATATATATATATTTTAAAGATTTTTTTAAAAATGAGAATTATATTGTGCTGACAGATTTGTAAATATAGTTAAAATCAGTAATTTCAAAAAGCACATTAAAAAAAAAAAAAAAATTCAATCATTCAATTTGTTTTAAAATACATCAAAAATATTTTGCTTATCTTGAAATACAGCAAAATATTTCGCTTATTGAAAATATTAAATTTATTGTATTAGCTTGAAATTGAAACTAAAATAAAAGATTATTCATTTTGAAAAATTAATTTTAAATGCGAGGTATCACTTTTCTTTGGAAGTATATAATTCATATTTTCAATTCTTATTGAAGTAAGTATAATTTTGTAAGCAAAAAAATTCGTCAACAATTAAGCTTATCTAGAAATGCTGGTTTTAACGTCAAACATCTTTCAATGACAAAGACTTAATATCAGTTTTTTTATGTTTTAAGGGTTAAAAAAATAAAACTTACTTTTTTAGCAGTTGAAGGACAGGAAGATTTATCCTGAGCCTGAAGAGTCTTCTTGCCGGTTCTATTTTTATATATATGAAAAAAGGAAATTTTAATTGCTGACCAAAGAAATATTTTACAAAAATTATTTTATAACTTAATTTGCATGCAGTTGAAATCTTATATTTGAGTTACTTTTTCTTCCCAAGAAAATAATTGAATTTTTATATGTAACTGAAGAAATTTACATAGAATTAACAAAGCTTAAAGATGTTTAATCCCATGGAGTAAATACTTACTCTGTCCCAAAATAGTTGTTACATTTGCAAACTAATTTTATACACTAAATACAAGTCTTTATGGGACAGACACAGCAACAGATTTTTTCTTTCATTAACAGAAAAGATAAAATACTCACTTTGGTATTTGATTCTCAAGTTCTATAATTGATGCTGAAAAGGGTTAACAAAAGAGAGACAATTATAAAATCTAAAGAAACTAAATTTTAGTGTTAAGCAAGGTAAAACTTTTTTTTATATTTAAAAACAAAATTTTACAAACCACTGCGGTTATGAATATAAATAGAATTTATTTCACACGAAGCAGAATTTTTAACTCAATTTATACATTAAAAAAAAAAAATGAAAACAATTTTGAAATTACTTTCAATTACTTTAAAAAAAGAAATTAAAAAGAAAAATAAACATTTGTTCGGAAGTGCTCCTTATAAAGAAAATATTTTTAAAATTTCACTTACCACAGTCTGTTGCAATTTTCTGAAAGATCTGTTAAAAGATAAAATTATAAAATCAAAACTATACAAACTGCATTTTTATAAAATGGGGTAAATTTTTGGTCAACTACAAAAAGTTTCAGAAATTTTGGTGAAATCTTTACTTTAATAAAAAAAGGTTTTAATATTGTTCCAACAAAAATCAAAGCAAATTTCCAATAAATAACAAGAATAGACATATTTGAATGTTTAGATCCTTTTCTTTTTTTTTCTCTTTTAAAAAAAAGACTTTATGATCCCATATTTTGGGAGGATAATAAAAAAGAAAAAAAAAAAAAAAATCATGTATTTCCTGTAGACTCTTTAAAAAAAGAGTCAGTGCATTTCTCGCTTTTATTTGGTCATTTTGTCAGTAAAGTTATCAATTAAATTACTTTAAGAGCTTTAAAAAAAAAAAAAAAAAAAAAAGAAAGTGCATTAAAATTAAAGGCAAAACAATAGTGACAAAGCTTCTTTACAGATATCAGTAAGAAACAAAAATAATTCATCTTAACCAAAAAAAAAAAAAAAAAGGTTGGCGGGGTCAGCAGTTTGCATGCCGAGAAGAGACTAGGTTAAACAATACGTACAGGATTTGAGTATAATTGATTGTCTGAAGGAGCTTTTCCTTGCCCAATAGATTTCCTGAAAGAACACAAAAAGAAATTGGTTTGATTTGTTTTGTTTTATGGCATATCAACACCTCAATGGGTTATTTAATGCTGACAAGATTTTTATTGTTGGTAATATTTTTTTCAAAAATGTATTGCTGCTGGATGTAGTTTATCATACCCAGGACACATAAAAGAAATAGAACAATGTAGACATATTATAGAAGAGCTAACATAGAAATAATGTCTTATTTGTATTTGTTTTTTTTATTTACACTAATGTTCACCCAATACAAGGCCTGTTCAAGGTAGAGGGTTAGGCTGTGAAGTTGTCTTAGTGTAAGAAAGGGCAAGATAAATGGAAAGATAGACTTAAAGAGGTCAAAATTTAATTAGCAAATAAAAGTTCAGAATTGAAGTAGACTTTAGAAAGAACTGAAAACCCAATCCTAAACAGGAAACAAGGGATAAACCTCTTCTATTGTTCAGGGTGGAGTAAGTACCAGATGATAGATGAACTTATCTACTATTGGGGAAGGAGGAAAAAAAAAAAAAAAAAAAAAAAAATCAGCGAAAAACAATTCAGAGTTTAGGTGGAGATTTTAGAAGTACAGAGTGGGAGATAGACTTTAGAAAGAACCAGAAACACAATCCCAAGCAGGAAAAAGTAAATAAATAGTAAATAAAATTAGGGAGACTAGCTCCGAATAGAGGATAGAGTTTGTTATGAAACTGACAATACGATATTATGTATAAGTTCAAACATCAAAACAAATACAAGCTATACCAACCAGATACAGGCAATTCAATTAACACTGTTAGATAGAGCAAACATTTCCTGGTATAGAAAAACATTATTTTCTCCCAGATAGTCACCAGCTGTGTCTAGGCATTTGTGCCAACAATGGACAAAAAGCCTTCACTACATGGGTTGAAAGATATTGCCACTGCTGAAGCAGATACACTACCAACAAATTGTGCTCACAGTAATTGTTTGATTTCTATGAACATTCAGGAAGTATTTGATGAATGTCAGTTGATAAAATTCAGTGGTACATGCCGATTTCATATACACTTTCATGTCAGACACCATTTTGCTAGACTGCCATTCAACAAAGGTGCGGATGGGGGTGAGTGGGAGGAGGGTTCAACTTCTGACATACTATCAAAATCTGATTGATGCAAACCAGCAAAATAGAAATATTATTACCAATGGAGTGACTCAGACACAGACACACACATATATATTATTTATCTAAAAAAAAAAAAAAAATTTATAACATAAAAATATGTTATAAAAATCACTACAAAAATAGCCATTTTGTTTCAATACCCTCGGTGTCTTATCAAGTGATGATGTTGAATGTAAAATAAATGGTTTTAAAAGTTTCAAATTAATTAACAATCCTTCGCAAGGGGAAAATGTTGTTACAAAAGCTAGATGGACCAATCAAAATACAAGTATAGGAAAATTCAAAAAGCTTGACAACGAAGTCATGTTATAATATCTATTCAGATGTTTAAAATATGGGTAGTATTAAAAAAGAATTTATTCTAACCAATAATTACTAAATTATATGATAAAATTTAATATTAAAATTAAAAACTGCTAATTTCAAAATCAAAATTTAATCGCTATTAAGTTTACAACTATAAAATTACTGAGGAGAAAATAAGAAATATATATGTTATTCAATTTATTTCTTCATTGAAGTTACTTTAGCTAATTTTATATCCGGTCCTTTGACAATGTATACATTTTAATCCTAAGAGTGTGTGAATGGGGTCCTAAACTCATGCATAAAACAAACACAATCAGATTATAATATATAAGCACCCAGACATATATATATATATATATATATATATATATATATATATACACACACACACACACACACACACACACAAAAAAAAAAAGAGACGAGACAGAGAACATCTCCACGGTCATTCATGGGGGGGAAAAAAAAAAAAAAAGGAAGTGGGGGGAGAGGGAAACCAACACACACGTACATACATACACAATTAAAAGTGAATGCACTTTCCATGCACATAGACAACCATAAATACATGCACACACATCCAGACATTGACCCAGACAATCGGATACCACAACCAATAAATATTTAAGACTGAAAGTGTCATTACACAAATGCTAACCACTTATTGAAATATAACTTAAGCGAGCAAATATGCAAAGATAAAAATGATTAAAAATAACATTATTTAATATATTAAAATAGTGTATGTAAATATAAAATCGGACATCAAAGTCAACACCCATAGGTAACTTCGATGTCCACCTCATATATATATATATATATATATATACATATCACAAGTACACATATATACGTACATACACATAAATACGACATTCAACCAAATACATATATAAACGTACATACATGCACACACATAGACATACATCCATATACATGCAAACACAAAAATACATGTATCCTAACATACATATATAAACACATTCATACAAACAGAAATATACGTAAATATAAATTTAGGTACACAACATAACAATACACATACATATACACACACATACATTATATATATATATATATATACACACACACACACACATATATATATATATATTAGTTCATATTTAGGCAGCAATTTTTCATTAAATAATATAGACAAGTTTTGTCTATTTTAAGTAAGTTCCTTTCATGTTATTGTTGAAAGACGAAAGGAAAACACTATATTGATACATGTTTAAATCCAATATAAGCTTTCAGCTTACACAAGCCATTATCAAAGATGATGATTTCAATAAATCAAACAACAACGGATGAAACAACAATGATAGTCCGCCCTTGCTGCATGAAAATTTCCAAGTAACAACAAACTCGTATATACGAGATGTGGAAGCGACAATTGCGTTGCAGCTTGTGATGTCACACATGACCACGCGAAAGTGAAAAACGAGAAATATTAACTATGGGAAGCTGTTGGTATAAACCGATGGCTTCTGTTATAAATTATAGGCATTTAAGGATATTTGTGGAGATTTCATAGTTTATTTTGTTCAGGTTAGGTTTCAACTGTTTTATGTATAAAGCTTCAATCAATATATATATATATATATATATATATATATATATATATATATATATGAGAGAGACTAAAAAGGGAAGAATTAAAAATTTTTCCCAAAAGATTGGATTCTCCGTTTCCTATGGCTTATTAACCATTTGCAGGCCATTTAAAGCCAGAAAATATCTTTAGATTATAAGAATGTTTTTTGTTTTGTTTTTTTTTTTTGATATTAATGGTCAAGTGATACAAGTTTTACTAATTAACCCATAGCTGGAGGGAGAAAAGGTGGTTTAATACTTTCCCCTAAGTTATTTGCACCTAAGTGAACATAACAAACCCAACTGGAAATGGGAATTGGCTCTATGATTAACAATTCCGGGCCATTATCCATTAGACCACTACATACATATAAACTTACAGCACCTGGTATTCATTCCCAAGCAGTCACCCATCTAGGTACTGACCAGGACTGGCATTGCTTAACTTTGGTGATTGTATGGGAACTGGTGTTTCAATGTGCTATGGCCATAAGCCTCCTTCCAAACGAAGGTGCTTCTCACAATTAAGTAGCTGTATGTTTTTATCACTCCAGGTGACCCTCCCTTTTAACATCCATTAAAATGTGGTGGCAAAACTATCTGAGAAATGTAAATGCTGTGGAATGTTTAATTTTGACAGTTAACCATGCATTATAATTCCTACATCTTCAAGTGAACTCTCCACCACAAACTAATTAATCAATAAATATGAATACTGGTTGTTAAAGAAGTAAGGGGATACAAATGAAAAGATTTGAAATTGACAACCTTTCCATTTCACTGAAACGGACATTAAACACTTCTTTCATTCTCTCACAGGGACCAAGTAGTGTCACTGATATGTCTTTTCCACATTGTCAAAATGGATTAATCCAATATTTATGGGGTATTGGCAAGGCTAACTGGTCATGCTAACCAAATGACTGACAAGTAGAATTATAAAATACTAGAGTGGTTTTTTTGCAAGAACATGAAATTAAATGAAGCCTGCACAGAGTCGAGTCATACCAATCTGCCTGCCTATTGCTGCTGAAATATTTAGGTAAAATTAGTTTTGAAATGGTCATATTTATTTTTTCAAATAATACTGATGTGCTAAAATTAACAAAAATTACTTTACATTTTTATTATAATTTAACAGAACAACCCGATTCATTTTTTAAATGTATTGTATTTATGTTCAAAATGGCTGGATTTTTACTTACGAATATTAAATGTATTCTCAGATCAGCGACTAATCCACTCTGTGATTATTTTTATGAAAGCGTAAAACAAAAAAAAAAAAAAAAAAAAAGTACAAAGAGTAAAGTGTTGGTCTTTATTATTCTATCATCAACTCCACATGTTCAGAACCAAGTATTCTTCAGTGCTTGTCTCCCTGCCACACCCTGTTCTGCCAATCATTTACACAAGCTCATTAGCTAGGTTATAATAGCTGGACCCTACGTCTGGCCAGAGGTAAGGCTGTTACAAAGCTTTATTTAATGGCCATTTTTTTATTTTTTTTAAACACAGTGATCTTCTTCCTTCTCTACAGTACCATGCCAATATTCTGCCAGAGACTGTAACCTGCAGCCTCCAGACATTTAGGTCCAGTTGAGAATGTAACTGAAGCCTTTCCAACTGATCATGCAGTTGAATCTTCCCTTCCTACACAATCACAATGAACTCCTCCCACTCTGAATGGGAGATAATACACTGAAAAAGGAGTTCATAATATGCAACTAGGAAACTCCTATAACAGTCCTGCACAATTAAAGAATGTGAAGGGCCATATTGTTCACAGAAAATTAGTTGTGGGCTGCGAGAGTAAATTTTATAGTAAATTACAAAGTAAAAAAAAAAAAAATGGTGCCAATGTATTTGAAAAGTGTTACGTCTTAATCAAAAACAAATAATGGTTGAATAATGTCAGACGTCCACAAAAGTAAATTTTTCATATGTGATCTATTGTGGAACTTACTCTGATGAACACAAAAAAAAAAACCCTGACTATTTTGAGAAGCCTTCGCTAGTCACATTGAGTAGTAGAAGCCAGATTTTATGCAGGCCTACCTAGAGAGAAAAATTGATTATTTCCCTTAGAACCAATTCAAAAATTATTCTAACCACTAAATGATTGTACTTAACATCTCCCAATTTTATATATGGAAAAAAAAATGAATTAGTAAATAGGAGATGTATTTACTATGTTTAGAATTTATCAATTCCATATTCTGAATTTTTATGATGGATTCAGAGTAGGTGCCATAAGTACTCACATTCCAATTCCAGATAATAAGTTTCTCTTTTGGAAAGGTTTAGCTGAAGTCTTAATTTTTTGGATGCTTTCTAAAAGATGTTGATTCTTGAATGTTCAAGTCTATTCTTGTACCAACTATGAAAACTTGTTTTATCGTCATCATCAGTACATTTGCCTCCAGAGCAGGCCTGAACAATTAAAAATATAAAGGACCAAATTACTTGCTGAAAGTTTGTCGCAGACTGAAGGAGTAAATTTTCAGTGCAAATTACTAAGTGAAGAAAACAAAAAAGGTTTTAATGCATTCTAAAAGTGATGTGTTTCAATTAAAAACAAATACTGGTTGAATAAAGTTATGATTCTACAAAACTGAATTTATCCTGATGATCAAAATTTTTTTTTACTAGTAGTGGTTTCATGAGCTGCATGCACCCTGCACTTTGTATAGGCTTGTCATATATAGTCATCTTGGCCCTGATATATTCACCCAGAGAATGTTCTTCTGCTCTGAAATATTTTTTGATTAGAGTCAATCTTCAACGCATGGGAAAAATTGTGTCTTTTAATTATAGGTAAGATTTCATTTCCATCAACTCCATGATTTTATCATATGGTCTTTTTGTGGTCTTGATAATCCTGTTTGTTTATTTTTTTTTGTTTTGTCAGCCATAAAAAGTTAATTATTTTTCTCTTGGTATGCACAGAGCAACAACCAGGTACATACACTGCTGTACAAATTCAATGACACCTGATAATACAGGAAGAGAGAAAAAAAAAGAAAAAGTGGAGAAAGAAAAAAAGAGAAATTTGTGGTTGACAATTATCTTTCCTATTTCATTGTTTTCCTTTCCCCTTACTTTTGAACCTCAATTTCTCGGGTGACATATAGAAGGTCATTGTGGCCCTTCTAACTCTTATGATGTCCACAATTATGGTAAAAAAAAAGAAGAAAAAAGCCATACACAAAACTAACATATTAAAATTCAAGTTGCATAAGGGGAAAAGGAAGAAAAGGGGAAGAAAAAAGGAAAAGAAAAAGTCACAAAAACCAGTCAGCAACAAGCTAACTTATTATTGCTGCTTCCTTTATTCCCCCACCTTACTAATTGTTCACTCACTACAAGGCCCAAGAGCCACTCAAGGTAGAGTGTTACCGAATGAGGTTGTGTGAACATAAGATGAGAAAATAAGTGCAGATAAGGATATGTAGAAAAGATAACAGATGACCCTAGACTTGAAGAGGTGATGATTGTAACAAGCAGGGAAGCATAGGAGACTCTTCTCCAAATCAGTGATTCTTGGAAAGAAGCTGTTTGAATCCAACTTCCTCCTTACTAATGGAATACAAAAGGATGATTTCTCCCAGTGTACATGGCATACCAGGTGTTAGCTGTGAAGCTCTGAACTGGTTGAACTAAGGATTGAAGCTGGTAGTTTTTGCTGAAACCAATCTAGCAACAAACAATTTACATATTAACAATAAACACAGAAGATTTGAATATTGATGGTCAAAGGAGAAAAGCAGAGTTCAAGAAATTAAGAAAGAAAAAAGATCTGATTCAGACGAAAGTATTTAACAGAAAAATGCAAATGAAACGAACATAAATAAATACTATTTTTCATGGGTACTATGTGAGTTATAATAAAAAAAGAAAAGAAAAAAGAAATAACCTAACATAACCAATGTTATATTTAACTGTTTAGTATTCAACACACAAACCTACCCTATAGATATCAGCTCCCAAAGTCTCGCTGTTTGTGGCCAAAGTCTCACTGCATGATTTGAAATGTTGTTGTCATATATTATGGCAGGTTGAACATTGAGAGCCGATATTTACTGAGTGGGTTGAATGCTAAAAGGTTAAATGAATACTTACAGAGAGTCTACACTTTTTTGATTAGGATAAGAATCATTGTCCTTTTTGGCCAGGTACTCCAAGGCACTTTCAAATGTTCCACCAGCAGCTGCATTAGAAGACAAAAGTCACAAAACAATGCTTAAGGAAAAAAAAAAAAAAAATATATATATATATATTTGAAGTGAAGTTCTCGATGAGGAAACATTAAAAAAAAAAAAAAAAAAAAAAAACATACAATAGAAAATCAAGTTATATATTAACTATATCTGTAAATCTTATCCCCCACCCCAAAAGAACTTGACTCATCACCCTCTACCACAACCAGTGGCCATCAAGCCAGGATGTATCAAATACTATTTTTTTTTTCAAATACAAATACTTTTTGTGATTATCACTGCAGTATAATTGGAAATATAAATAGAAGTAATTTTATTCCTGATTCCAAAAAACAAATACTTCTGAAACTGGACAAAATTCTAAATATAAATGCTTTTTCACATAAATACAAATGCTCTGCAAAAGTATTTAAATACAATTCAACCATGGTGTGTTGACAAAACCTGAATTAAAAGATGTCAAGACTAGAGCAATTCATTTCATCTATTTGAAATTCGTAAAGCCAAGACATACGAACAGGTTTGGTTAAAAATTTGTCAATAACCCCATCCACATTTATATGCCCAAATTTTTCATTTTTGATGCTTAATAAAGCCAAATTGATAAGCCGTTCCTGACCCATTGTGATTTGGCGATAATTCTTTTATTAATTTAGAATTGCTGAAAGAGTGCTCACGGGACGCCACAGAGACAGCAACAGCCAACACAATGTACAATGCTACTTATAAATTGGGGAATACATCGCTGTAAGATATTATGATAAAAAGCTCAATTGGGGTTTTTGGTTTAATGAAAGCATTTTTCCTCAGCCTTTTAGAGACTCTCATTCATTCATAATGAATGTCAGCTTGAGCTTCACCAAGGTTCATTTTAGGCCAATGACGTCTCTTCTGTACTCAGTCAATGAAAGTCAGGATGTTGTCCCACAACGGCAGCATAGTTAGAAAGCAGAAAGTTTGTATGTTGTGCAGCAAGCAGCTGGCATCCCTTCTAGTGTCAACTGATACTGAGGTGTCACTTGCCATATCCTCCAACAATTTAGCTATTATCAGCCAACTTTGTTGTTACGTGAATAGCATTGCACCTAGCACTCCCTCTTGTACCAAGGGGGGCTGCTTTACAGTTGTCCCTACTGTCTCCTTCAATTTCTCCCACCGTATTGAGCTGGAGAAAAAAATTGTACAATGAGTCTAGAACTCCAAAAAATGATATAGCAAACGTGTTCTGATGCTGCATGTACTCCCACGAGGTTCAAAAAAATGGTTGTCACGATTCACAATGATTCCTTTCAGGTTTCTCTATGATATGCATTTCTGGACACTAGACAATCTTCCCAGCCATTGTTGCAGCATTTTCATATGTCTGTCTCCAAAAAAAATGTTCAACTCAAGACCATCACGTTCCAATTTTGTGGTAATTTCTTCTGTAAAACTGTTGGTGTCTTTTTCATGAATTTTAATAAAAATCAATGAACACTCCCTTGACTACAGCAGTTTTTGATTCATTGTTGACATTGACAAACCTGAGAATTTCTGACATTTGTTCATTGTGAGAAATGTCTTGAGTTGTGTCAAACATAATCCTTTAGTATCTGCTTCTTTTGACTCTCCACAGGATAGACCAATGTACTTTGTTGTCCAGTAGCTCAATGAACTCATTCTGTATCTTGCCAGACAAAAATGTTGCAGAATGTGGATGCAATTTGACATAATCCAAATGATGCTGCAACACACGGTTGTACTTGCTAAGTAGCTTAACAAGTGCAAGAAAATTACCAAATTTATTACTTGATGCAATTACATCTTGGTGTCCACGATATGCCAGATTTTGAGTTGCCAAAAACTTGATACAATCCACAAAATGCATACATGAGCAGATCCTTACACAATTGCTTCTGTTCTTTCATATGCTTCAGTATTACTCTGTCAATTGTAGACCCTTCTGATATGTCTCTCTCAAAGTATTTCTATACCAAAAATGATGCCTGGTGATAAGCGACCTGTTCATGTTCTTGTATTCTTTCAGTGCATTTTTGAAATCCACGAGATTTTTCGAATATTGTGCTTTGTTTGACAAGGTCTGTTGTAAATAATAAACAACAAAAACAACAATACATCATCTTTAATAGAGTAACAATAACCAATCAATTACATGGAATCGTAGACCCATCCTGTAGTTGTCTTTGAAACCAGTAATTCATGAATCTGCAGTTGACACCCACATGTTTTGTGCTCGTTTCACTTCTCATCTCTTCTTCCACGTGTCAGCTCTCAATAACTTCCTGATCTTTTGTAATTTTGAAAGGGGCCATCTTTGTTCTGAAAAACTTTAACACCCATCTTCACCATTTGTACACATAGGTCATCAGAAATTTGTGGATTATCGCAATTTACATCAAAATTTAAGCAATCTAGTTTCATCATATTCTGCATGTTCATCAGACTGGCAAGGAGACGAAGATGAAGGCTGGTCAGAAGCATCCAATAAAACCATTCATTTACTTTGTCTTTCAATGGTAGAGGCAGTGGTGTTGGTGCTGGCAGCACTGGTGAATATGGCGACTGCTCCACTGATTTTGGTGCTGTGTTTGTGCAGTCAGAGCCAGTGGCAAGAACAAGCGGAGAAACAACGCGATTGTCACCCCATCCTCCATAACTTGACTGGATTCCTGTAGATTGTCTTCTTCTCTTTTCTTACGATTTCTTCCTTCCGCACTAGATTCTTCTTTTGTTGCCCGTGTTGCTCCATTATTAAAATGTCTGCCTGAAATAAAAGTATAGCTGCCCCACTCAATTATATAAATATCATGAGGTTAGTTTGTCTTATACAGGTGTTTATTGGCAACTGAATGACTACCATGTAGCCTTAGTGCAACAACACCATAACAGTGACAATAACATCGCCATGAAGACTGAAATAAACAAAAGGGGTCAATATCAAAATGTATTCTAACTTACAGCTTATATGGTTGCAATAAAGCATTTTTACCTATATTTTCAGGAGTGCATGGTTTTCTATAATAAACTTCAAAAACCTTGAGTTTCTCAGCATAGTATTCTCATATAATATTATAGCAGCGAAGGCTACAAAAAACACCCTGCAAAGCTTTTGCTATTTGCTAATGACAGCCAAAATTGTGCCATAAAACTCATGAATCTTTTTGCATCAAAACCCTGTATATGGGAATATACAGCACACTATATCTGACACTGAGTTACAATAAGACCATTACATCTGAATCTTTTATATATTCATTGCTATGATCTACCAAATGAGGTAAGGAGAAAAATTACCATTGTTACCACTTTACAAAGAAACACTGGGTTTACCATCCTAGGAATGCATCATAAAACATTAATATGGATTAGTTTTCAGTCTGGCCTTAACTGAGGGAAAACAGAATTAAACAACACTTTGTTTTTTCTTTAATACATTTCATGTTTTGGCAGTCATACACTTCTGTCCACATTGTGCATCCTTGAAGAATTACTGAATGCCGTCATCAAAATAATTCATGATGCACCATTAATGAAATAAGTATCTGTAGGCAGGTCACAAAAATGATATTAAGGTAAATAAAAAGGAGGAAATTCTAGGTCCACTTTCACCATTTTTTTTTTTTTTTGTTTTTTAATCAATTTGACATTTTTGCCGATAAAGGTGTTAGGCCTTGGCCTATCCTAACTGGGTCTTAATTTTTCACAACATCTAAATAAGTTTGGTTAGATTGGGTTTAGTTATTTAGGTGAGATTTTTTTTATTTGTGAAAATATTGGAAGTGGAACGTTTGCTTGTAATAAACTTGCCAATCATCAAGTGATTTTGCATCCAGAGGCGGCTGTCCATCCGTGCCCCCTACCCCATGTTTCGCCATAGTGGTAGTGTTAATTACACCAGTAATAACATTTAGAATAACATAATATTCATTTCTCATTAAAAATTCACTTCATTTTTGTGTTAAATAATAACATACAACCTTTATTTTTCAATAAAAAATCCTTTTATAGATGTTGAAAGTGGAATGTACTATTATAGTACTAGTATTAGTGGCAATTTGTGATTGTCAATGAAGTAAATAGCAATTAGTACACCAGGCTGTATCTGTTTAGATATAGAAGAAGTATCAGTATTCGCAAGAGATTACATGAAGAAACAAACAAAACAATGTGATTAACTTTTAGGGGACGTGTATATGAAAAACATGATATTGAATTGGCTTTGTTATTTTGTTTATTTTGAATTTCCAAGGATACATTAAGTAACACCATGTCCAATAACATCATCTTTATATAATCAATAAGCGAATATACTTATACTACAGATATTTATATAATCAATAAGCGAATATACTTATACTACAGATATTTATATAATCAATAAGCGAATATACTTATACTACAGATATTTATATAATCAATAAGCGAATATACTTATACTACAGATATTTATATAATCAATAAGCGAATATACTTATACTACAGATATTTATATAATCAATAAGCGAATATACTTATACTACAGATATTTATATAATCAATAAGCGAATATACTTATACTACAGATATTTATATAATCAATAAGCGAATATACTTATACTACAGATATTTATATAATCAATAAGCGAATATACTTATACTACAGATATTTATATAATCAATAAGCGAATATACTTATACTACAGATATTTATATAATCAATAAGCGAATATACTTATACTACAGATATTTATATAATCAATAAGCGAATATACTTATACTACAGATATTTATATAATCAATAAGCGAATATACTTATACTACAGATATTTATATAATCAATAAGCGAATATACTTATACTACAGATATTTATATAATCAATAAGCGAATATACTTATACTACAGATATTTATATAATCAATAAGCGAATATACTTATACTACAGATATTTATATAATCAATAAGCGAATATACTTATACTACAGATATTTATATAATCAATAAGCGAATATACTTATACTACAGATATTTATATAATCAATAAGCGAATATACTTATACTACAGATATAGGATAAATTCATGAAAATTGGCTATATTTTTTGATCTTGTCTTAACTAAAAGGTCACTTTATATGTGGAATTCACCCATACATAATCTAAATCATTCTGAGGTTTTATGCTAGTTTAAAATGTTTTACAATTCATCTAAAAATAGACATTTCATACAAGAGTAATTCTTTGCTACATTATTTACATTATTTGGACTATTGTCCTCATCTTTGTTGCCATATTTATTACAATGTTTCAGCTGTTGTATGCTCCGGCCTTCTTCAGGTGGTTGGAATTTCGAACTGAACCCTTTATTTCACTCACTGGGGTAGACTGTTCTAGTTCCACACGCCATGTTTAATGGATGTCAGTTATCAGTTATCTCCTGTTAATTCCCCTCTGAAAGTTCTCCACTGGCTTAACTGGGTATTGAACTCACACTCTTTGGGTCCTGTCACTGGATCTAACCAACGCCATTATTCACTGTGCCATATGTTCTCAAGGACGCAATACCCGGTTAAGGCAGTGGAGAACTTTCAGAGGGAAATTAACAGGAGATAACTGATAACGGACATCCATTAAACATGGCACATGGGACTAGAACAGTCTACCCCAGTGAGAGAAATAAAGGGTTCAGTTTGAAATTCCAACCACCTGAAGAAGGCCGGAGTGTACAACAGCCGAAATGTTGTAATAAATATGGCGACAAAGATGAGGACAATAATCCGAATAATGTAAATAATGAACATAATACCTCATCTCAGAAATATAGACAGATAATTCTTTGCTATTTAAAAAGATGGATTGTACTTACCTATAAAATCTATTAACTTCATCTTTCGCAAGGACTAGAAAAAAGGAAAAGAGAAACAATAGACAATCTACAGATAAGTTGATATAATATGAATAAGCAATTTTTTATTATTCTGAAGAGTTGAAGACATAAAAATCAAAATCGTTAACATGATGGGAATTAAAGTGGACTGAAATTAACAATTACAATAATTTTTGTAGTTTCTAATGAGGATTCATTTTCAAGATACGCAGTAAAACAAGTCTGAAGCACCCATTTATAACTTTTGGCAAGATTGATATCCATGAAGGACAGACACAGTGGAGTAATGGATAGCAGCTCAGATTGAGGAATCGGAGAAGAGATTTCAAATTCTAGAATTCATTACATTTACTCATATGCTTGTACCTTTAGGAAAAGTTTAAAACAATCTCTTCCCCTCATCTATGGGTAAATACTGAACAGATTGGACCCTATAGCCTTGGTTGGCAACCAGTCTAGGAGGAAAACTGAATTCAAACCAACCAGGAAAGGGTTAGGCTCTGTCAGGTTGTCTTGCCCATGAAACACCACAACTATTGCAGCTGCAGTACATGTGATGCCAATATGACCCTAATGGTATAAAGTTGTTTTTTTTTTCTTTTTTTTTTTTAAAAACTGGTTTACAGAATTTAAGAACATTGTGAGATAAATGTTTTTCAATTGCTTAAAGAAATAGTCTAAAAAGAAAAATAAATAAATCAATGAACTGAACGTGAACATTTGACTCAATATGCTATGCCTAGTCAAAAAAAAAAAAAAAAAAATCCCCCCCCCAATGATGAAAATAATGATAATAATAAACAATTGCAATTGAAATGCCCTGAGCCATAAATTTGCTATATTTTACATTTAAAGTATGTAAAAAGAGTAAGATAATATTCCAACCGAAATTCTTTATAATAAAAATTAAATTTTTTTCCCTTATAAAATATCCCCCAAAACTACCCTGCATCCTATAAATCAAAGGTTGGTGATGGGAGTTATAAGTTCTAGGTGTGGGGGTGAGCATCAGCTCCCCAGCTACATCTGATTCTGAGACCTTGCAAGTAAAATAAGTCCAGTGTTTCAAAATTAAATTCACATTTTGAGAGAAGCTATTTATGCAGTTGGGATATTGATAGGAAACAAAATTCCTGCTACAGTAACACCTGTTTCAATTATAAAACCACCTTTTCTTCCATATTTCTTAAGCTACTGGTCACAGAGAAACATCATTTATGGTAGACACTTTAAGAATAATGTTGTTTTCATTAGCACAACTTTGGTATTTTTGCTTGATAAAATAATAATGCTTATAGAATTTGTCATTAGTCAGATTTTCATGCTGAAATATATTATTCAATTGGTAAAATTGGGGATAGTGTGGAGGGCTATGAAGTACAAGGACCCTTGCCCACTGATTTCTTCCTTCAAAGTTGGGGGTGCCTAATAAGCAGCGAAATGTTTGTTTAGTAGCATATCAACTCTTTATGGGTCATTTAATTTTCTTGGGAGCATCAGGAATTTCTTTTCAAAAATGTATTGCTGGCAAATTTTTTTTTTTACTATGAAAATATATTTTTAGTATAAAAATCTATTTCGATACTTTCATAGTGTTTTGACTCCAGTTTTTTGAAGGGAGCGGGGGTAACTATTTGCCCAGAGTTAGGATCCTAACTGGTACTACCACCTTGGGTCAGGGTGGACCTGGGAACAAAAGCAATTAAGAGGTGGTTCCATGGTTCTCAAAACTTCCAATCTTTGATCAGAGGCCTTGCTGCTGGACATAGTTTATCATCATACCCAGGATGACAGTGAAATAGGGTAATTATTTTTTCTGCTGTGCATGAAACAGAATTTTGGTAAGAATGTTTTAAATTGAATACTGAAAGGACTATATCATTATCTGACAAATATCAGGTTAACAAGAATGTATTAATCTAACATGTATGGAGGCCCAGTTATGATAAAATTAGCAAGGAGCCTTGCCCGTGTGAATGCCTGCAAGCAAGTATAAATTTGACTAATGTTTTCTTACGAATCTAACCATAATAAAAAATATGTTTTGATGTTAAATAACCTAAAAAGGGTTGACATGTAACAAAATCAACTACCTAACTTATGATATTTATACAAATCAGTCAGTATGAAATCAGCAAGCATTTTCAGATAATTATTTGGGGTGACATATATTAGTAATTTTATACTCATCTAGGCTGTCGTATGTTGAAATGGTGAAACGTTATTTTCAGTTATCAATTATCGCCTGTAAAAATCTGTGGAAAAACCTAATATTTATGAAGGGGGGGAAAAAAACAAAACAGAAGACAAACCTTTGGTATCTGCTGTATGCCCATCTGACAGTATGTGTCAATACGTTTCATGGTAAGATCAATCTTACGTTGTACTGCCTGCTGTTTTTCTTCAACTGAAAAGGAAAAGAAAAAAAAGTATTATGACAGACATTTGCCAGTTTCTAAAAAAAAAAACAAAAAAAAAAAATAGATGATTTTATTTATTGATCCAACATTTTCATTATTTTAAATGTTATTTTTCACGGATACATGTATTTGAGTAGATCATCTGTTTAATTTAAACAGTATTTTGTCTACTGGACTGAATATTTGAGAAATCTTATTAAAGGAAAAGATATGCCCTCAAGCAGGATTTGGACATATGCCCCTCCGACACCGAGAAACTGTAAATTAAACCTTGCTTAAAAAAGAAAAATTAAACCTTGCTGTAGCTGAGTCGTTAAACCATATCAGATCCAACAACAGTTTCTTCTGCAAAGGCAGAGAATAGGTTTGTATCCTGCCAGAGGGTGAATTTTCTTTAATAAGATTTCTCGAACGTTCAGGCTGATAGACAAAATAAAATACTGTTTAAAAAAAAGGATTGTATACTCGAATATGGGTAGCCACTAAAAATAATGTTTAAAGTAATAAAAACATAGGCTCGTGTAAATAATGTTAACAAATTACAATAAGCATTCTGTTGAAAACTTGACTAAACTATTAGAGAGTTTGAGATTAAATATAGAAGACAGAATAAGGACCACAACGGAAACATATCAGGCAAAAGAGGTGCCACAGGAAAAGTGATACTTCAGTGAGGTAAATATGTGCAAATGAAGATGAAAAATTAGAGAAAGGAAACAAAAATCCTTGTTAATTCTTCATTTATACAAGATATTTGTAGATTTTAAGCAGTGCACAGAGACATTCTGCTGTTCATATAGCAACAGAAAAAAAGAATCTAGGTTACAAGAGGCAGGCTAAAGGAGCTTACATGTACCGTTAAAATTAGCTAAAAGGTACTATGAGTATGTAGGCATACCAGGTAAGTTATGATCATTAAAAATGCATAAATTTTAATCCCATCCTTCAAAAAATTTACCTGTGTATAGTGCAACTGGTCATCAAAAATGCATGATTTTTTAACCTCTTCAAAAAAATTACCAGTGTATAGAGTGAACCTTTATTTTTTTTGTGTATAAAACTGACCATAAAATCTTACCCTATACTCTAGTACAGGGGTTTTCAAACTTTTTGACTTGCGGATCCCTTTATATTTTAGGCTTTACCTTAGGGCCTCCCTTATAAACGCTTAGAAAATTTATGCATAAATATTTGCTGAATATAACATATAATTTTGCATTAATGCAATAAAAGCTGGTTTAAAGTTTACTTTAGACATAAGTGTTCAAATAAATTAATGCTGCATGTTGCTGCAAAATGTAACAAAATTAAATTTTGTTATATTAAAATATTAATTTTACATGTAAATGAAAACAGTAATAGTATTTAAGAAATAGTTTTATTGTCAATTACACACACAGGATTTTTTAATACACACTTAGTGAGAAGGATGTGCTTGTGGCTTTGCACAAACTGTCGATTCTTAGCGATATTACTGATAAACATACATGTAAGTCACTTTCTGGAGCAAGTCTGGATCTGTATTTGTTTTTCAGATTGATTAGTGCCGAAAATCCTGCTTCGCATAAATATGTTGTTGCAAACGGTAACAAAATCTTAACTGCCTTTCGAGATAACGATGGATACTCGGAGGCTACAGTGAGCAAGAATTTCGAAAGTTGTTGCTGCATAAAACTGATTTTTAAAGTTATGTCGCATGAAATTTCCGCCAGTTCTTCCAGTTCATTATAAGTTGTACGTCACCCATAAAAAAGTCTTTGCTGTCCACGGACACGATAGAGGGTCCGTGAACCACAGTTTGAAAACCCCTGCTCTAGTATATAGGGTAGCTGTTAAAGAGTCCAATTATAATTGTTAAATTTAATAAAGAGGATCTAAATGGTTATATTGGATCATCTTTGAGAGAGATAATGATTTCATACATTTGCGATCAAAATCCACGAGGAAAACTTGTAATTTCTGTTGTTGTTCTTCACGTGTCAGATCTTTGCCTTCATCTCCTTCAGGAACCTCGGGAACATTTCTTACTTTCTTGACTTGACGTTTGCGGGGCATCTCGTCTGTTTCTTTATCACTTCAATGCAATTTTTCACACTAAAAGAAAGAACAAAAAACAATATGTAAAACAAAAGCATCCGTGGTATTCATTGTAAAAATACAATTAAAATTTCTGTGCATTCACCTCTTCCACTTTTACAAGAAAATATTAAAGTGAGATATTGATTCCACAACAAAATAGTCTTGAGAGAGTCAGTCAGTTATGTGCCATGTGTGATACACACTTCAAGCCATCATGTATCTTTCAATACATGACTGACAAGGCAGAATTTTCCCTGCAGTAGGTTGCCATTTCTATCTGCGGTAGACCAGTTGCCATCCAAGGTAATAGAACTCTGTCTGTCTTGCTATTTACCCATAGCTGGGGGGAGAAGAATATGATTCATACTTTTCCCAAGAGTATTAGCACATAAGTGAATGTAATGGATTCAAATGGAATTCAAACTTGGCTCTCAGATTCCTCAATCTGAGCTGCTATCCATTATTACACCATGCCTCTTCTTGAGAGAGAGAGAGAAAAAAAAAGAAAAGAAAAAAAAATTAATGAAATATTGTGTAGAAAAACTGAGTTATGATGCTGAGAAAGAAAGAAAAATTGAAAAGATTATAAAGTTTTTAATTATGCAAATCAATCAGTCAAGCATTTTTAGAAATAGATAGTTAAATAATGAATCAGAAAATTAAAAATTATAATAAATAAAAACTTACTTTAGAGCAAAGACAGGATGTCTTTTTTTTATATTTATTAATATATTTTCTAAATTCTTTTTTTTGATTAATAGGTTTGATATTTTTTTTTTCATAATAATTATACTATTCACACTACAAGAGCAAGATTAAAAAAAAAAAAAAAAAAAAAAAAAAAGCCAGACTAGTTCAGTGATCATCTTGTATAATAAAAATAACATCCCATGTCTTAATCCTCCCACTTATTTTATAAATGTTTTTAGCAGACATTTCTTTCTGTATGGAAGTCACTTTACATAGCTTTTTAAAATTGTGTGCAAAAATTCACAATTCTCTCTTTTTGAAAACTACAGACACAGTTGAAAATTTTTAATTTAAAAATAAATAATAATGATTATACTATCTGCCATAAAAGAGCCATTCTGTATCAAATCAACAAAGGCCTGTCCATCACCGACACAGATTTTTGTTTTAAATTTTGGTACTTATAGAGTTTCATGATAGAAATTGAAAGGTACATATTTTACATCTCTAGGTCAAAGGCTTCCTAGTCAAAAAATTTAAATATCAATACCTCAGTTGATTTTTTCACCGAAAGCTAAATTATATACCATTTTAAAGTACTTGGATAGATCTAAAAGTGATCTATTTTTTATTTAAAGATCAAATAAGATAATTTGACCATGAACTTATACTTTGACTGTTAAATTTCTCAAAAACGTATTATCAATTTTTTTTTAAATTTGTCAACAAATTTGTCTGCTTTATGGCAAGACATGTACAAAATTTTGTTGTGGAATTTTGACTGTAGCCCAAGCTACAAGGGTTTTCAGTTGGACTTAATTCAAAATTTTGGTATCTAACACTTCATGCTAACATTTTCGTATCACTCAATATGGTGAAATTGCATATCTTTATAAAGCTCTTTGAAAGCTGGTTAATGTTCACTTAAGAACTATGATCATAAAAATCAACAAAATTTGTATTATTTGTGGTTAAATGTTGACCAAGTGGAAAATAAACAATCTTATTTTTGATTTTGTTTACATTTTTATTATACAAATAGATTTTTATATGAAAAAGTGACATAATGAAAATAATTATTTAAAAAAAAAGTTATGAATCAATATTAATATGAAATATGAAAATATGCAATAGGCAGATTCATACCTTTTTCTAAGGGTGCAAGTAAATGAGTAACCTGACTTGAATTGGAACTAGGCTCTTCAATTAACAATTCTGAGACAGTATCCATTTCACCATCCACACATCCAAGCTTCCAGCATTTGGTATTCCCAAGCTGGTCACACATCTAGGTACTGACTGGGTTTGACACTGCTTAACTTCAATGAACATATGGGAACTGGTGTTTCAACTGTGATATGGCCGTAAGCAATATGGCATTTGACATTTCCAAAAAGTAAACCTTCTGGTGTTATATGCAATGTGTTACTGTCATTACAATGTCAATAACTTGAAATGACACGAGGAAAAATCAAACATTATCCACTTTAATCAGAATTACAGAAAAAACAAAAAGCACAAGTTAACTGTAAAGACTATCACTAAAAAACCAGCAAGCACTGCTGGCAATGTTCAGTTAGGAAGCAGAATTAATGACCGAAACTAGTTTTGCTATATCAAGTAATATTGGTTATGTTAAACATCCACATTCTGATAGTGAATTTAGGAATATAGATGAAGTTGTTGCACGGTTAGATGTAAATAGCACAAGTTTCACATCATAAATGAAAGTGCTGATGTTGCTGGCCAACTGCAAATAATTTTTTTCCATTCAAGCTTAGCTCTTGAGAAATTAACACACACACAACTCTGATGTAACTGCAAAAGCACCTGCCCCCACCCCAGTCATCATATGGGATAAGAAAAAGAAAGGATAAAACAAAATGAAGAAATTTTTAATTTCTTATGATCTAAAATTATTTTCTGGCTTTGAATAAGCTGCAAAGAGTTGATAAGCCGTAGAAAATCAACCAATAATCAAAAATAAAATTACAAGGCCTGACTGATAATTTCCAAATCAAGTTTAATGTCTTTGCGCAAAGTGAAAGCTCATCTCCCTTATATTTTTCCATTCCTATGGTCAATAGCATTCATTCACTTGTCAAACCCTAATTATCTACTGTGTAAGTATTAGGTTGGTGCAAAAAATAATATCGTTTTTGACGTTAAAAATACGTCAAAAAACGATATTATTTTTGCACCAACTTAATAGAATGACAAGAAGAATTGTTTCATAAATCAGAATCTACTCTCAAGTTTTGAAAAAAAGTTTGAGAAATATCCCAAACTACAGAAAACGTGTGGGATTTTATACATTTTATTATTTCAAATCATCATCTCAGTTGATATATGTTATTACAGACGTTTCAACCATGTACACTCTGGCAATCATCAGGTGTTCATTGATTTGGCTAACATGGGACATCTATTGATTATTGAGTTGTTTCTGTTATCAGTTATTGTTCGTTCCTGTTGAACCACTGTTTCACTACCGGCTCCAGGGATTGAACTCTCAACCACCAGATGTAAATATTTAATCTAGTCCTATAACCACTGTGCCACCATTCCAAAAGACACAAGTGGTGTACTTTTGGAGCCTTTGCATTCAACATCTGATGGTTTCGATATTTGCTCATCAGCGTGGGTTTATACCACTTTTCATAAATTAGTATTTTGTTTCTGACATGAGTAATTAACATACTTTTTGTTATTTCATACTTGTCTGAGGAAACAAATCTGATGAGAAATAGAGGTGACCCCATCAAGACACCAACTGGAGACAGTGGAACAATTCAAATACTTGGTGCAATCAGCAGCCAAGATGGATCCAAGCCAGAAGTCAATACAAGAATTGATTTGACAACAGCCATGATGACATGGTTGATACAATGTTCACCTTCAAAAATAAACTTACATTGTTGTATGCCCTCATCTTGTCAGTTCTCCTATATGCATGCAAGTCATAAAATCTGGACTCCAAAGGTGGATCCCAAGCTATATAGAGGAGATACTTCAGAGCTTTGCTTGGTATTTGCTACATTTGACTGTGTCACAAAGGAAGATATGTACAGAAGAGAGAGTGTTATAAAGAAGTGGTGACCACCAAAAAAAAGAGGAATCTGAAGTGGTATGGCCATGTAACCAGATTGCAACATTTCTCCAAGACTATCCCATAAGGAATGGTGGAAGGAGAAAGAAATAGTTGAACAATGTTATCAAATGGCCCTGCAAAAGTTTTTCCCAGATATAGGTGCTGGACAATGACTGGATGAAGTAGAGGTTTCTTGTTGAACAAGAAACCATGAAGTGCCCCTATGACCCTGGCAGATTATGGACAAGAAGATGACAAAAAGACTTAGTTGGTCAATATTTCTAAGATGAGGTATTGTAACTATTTACACTGTTGTCCTCATCTTTACTGTCACATTCACAATGTTTTGGTTGTTGTGTGCTCCGGCCTTCTTCAGGTGATATTTGTTTGAATTTTAAACCCTTTATTTAGTTCATGGGGGGTAGATTGTTGTAATTGCACTAATTATGCCTTTGTATATCTCAGTTTGAGTTTATTTGCCTTGATAACTATCAAAGTTTTTGTTTTCTCTGCTGAGGCCAGGGATTGAACTCACAACTCTTTTATCCACTGGGCCATGTGGATGTGAAATTGGAACAATCTACCCCTGTGGACTAAACAAAGGGTTCGGTTCGAAGTTCCAGCAAATATCACCTGAAGACGTCCGGAGTGTACAACAGCTAAAAAAATGTCATGTGACAGTAAAGATGAGGGCAACAGTCCAAACAATGTAAATAGTGTAAAGATTTATATTATTATTAATAAGCAAGATGAGAACAATAGTTTGCAATAATAAAAATATAATACATTGACACATACTCATCTCATTATCAGAACTGAAACACTGAAGTTGTGGGATTGATGTGAATTGCTGTAATTACAGTTTGTGAAGTCGAAGCACCATGCAAAGAAAACTTACAAAATCAACTCTTATGGAGTTAATTCACAAACTTGACATGTCAGTTGGATTTTCAATGACTCATAGCTAAGATTGTGACCAGTAAGATTTTTACGAGCAGTACAGTGACTTTATTAGATTTGTTGAAGCATTGGGTTTTACTTTTAAAAATATCATGATAAAACTAATTAAGCGGAAGCATAATTAGTTAAAAAAAAAAAACCTCACTCCCAACAAATAAAAAAGTTTTGATCGGTTTTTACTAAAAATCTTAGTAAAAAAATATTTAAATTTTTTTTTTGATTTATAAATATTCCAAGATAAATAAAAATGTAACGCCCCCCACCCCCATTTTCGGTGACAATTAAAAAAGCTGTCAGGGCATTACAATAAGAGATGTCTAGGCACAGAAGATTTAAATTCAATTTTAAAAAATTCAATTAATAAACCGATAGACAATGAAAAATGATAAATTTTCAATTTTCATATTCGACCACAAAAGTTTTATTTTTATTTCAACATTAAAATTTTAAAAAGTTGTCTGGGAATGGAGAAAAAAATCTAAATTCCTTTTTTCAACGTCTGAATAAAAACATTTTATTATTAAAAAAAAAAAATATTCGCATATACAAATTTAAAATTATTAATTTTAATTCCTTCAGGGATTTGGAAAAACAGTTGCTAAAATAAAATTTCAAACAAAAACTATTTTTTTTTTTCGTAAATACAAATAGTCACGTCCAATGTTTCTGCTTTTTTTGTTTTTCTTATCAGCAGGATTTTGAATTGCAAATTATTTAAAAAATGTTGAAGTTAAAAACTGATATTTTGAAAACAGAAACACTTTTCGAATAATTCAATCCACATTTAGTACGAAGTGTTTTAAAATGTTAATATTTTGAATTTATATGGTCATTTTAGAGTGGATAAATCATCTTTTATTTAAAGAAACAGATGCTACTGAGGCAATCAGTTACTGGTCCTTTCGTAAAAAATAATCGTAGTAGTGAAGAGTAAATAATCAAGTATATTTTCCAAACTTAACAGAAGTCTTAGTTGCTAGCTAAAAGAACTCTTTTAATCCACCAACCTTCAAAATAAAAGTTACAAAGCGACTTGAAAACGGTTTCCATGCGAGACGTGTTATTGCTTAAAGTCCAGAGACATTCTCTAAAAAAGTTTAGGAATTTCCAAATATTTTAGATTCCAATTATTCAATTATTATTCAACAACAATTAGTTATGTTTACTTTAGTTTATGTATGTATGATCAAGTGTATTTTCAACAATTTAGTAATTGTTTTATCATTTTTTGTAAAATAAATAAATGAAATCATTTTTTTTTTCAATCAATCATACTTAACTGCCATAGTAACAGAAGTAAAAAAAAAAAAAAAAAAAAAAAACACATAAAAAACGAAACCTCTCAATTTAAAAAGTTTTGTGGCCTAGGCAGTTTTTTTTTAATCAATAAAAAAACATTTTCATGGTCGAATAATTAAAAAATTTTTATTTAACATAATTTTATGATATAGTTAACTTAAGAAGAACAGCATCTTTCAGTACTAGGACGTTGTTTAATACTTGGAATGTATTTTTTTTTTTTTTTAAATATATCAATTTTTCTTAAATCTAATTATGTTTATGGCGAGATGCAAATTTCCCGTAATATTTACACTTACAGTAAGTTCACTCTAAACAAGGCCCGGGAGCCACACGAGAAGGGTTACGTTGTACTTTAAGATTCTTAAGATTTAAGATTTTTACCCGAACCGCTGTCTTAAATTAAGACAGCGGTTCAGGTAAAAAGATTGTAGTGATCAGGGAAGCATCCGCTTGGGAGTCTGTTCCATAGGTCAGTGGTTCGCGGGAAGAAGCTGTTCGATTGGAACTTTTCGCTGATAAGTGGTTTGCTACTAAGTGGTCGGGGTCCAAGCTGTAAAGGTTTTGTCTATTTATTTACCAATCTCCTCACAAGGCAAGATGTGACACAAGAAGATCAGTTTTTTACTTTTTAACATGGGGCGTTCCGAACACGTAGGCCCCGTATACACGGGTTTGTCTACCTCCCCCAACGAGATTATGCCCTCCGGCATAGCCTTGTTTGGGTTCCACTCCGCCAGACAAAAGAGGAAGAGAAAGCCTCTTCCTCGTAGGTCCTGGTAAAACCAGGAGATGCAGGCTGTCCGAGCACTATGAGAATTTTTGAAAATATTCGTATGTGGGTAATTTGTGAAAAAAAATAAGGTAACACGAGAAAATTAAAACGTATTTGTTATTTATAAGGAATAATAACGTGTGTACTAGTGTGCATAAATTACTAATAAATAAATTTTAGTTTTTGAGATTCAAAATAGCTAAAGTTTATCGTATGAGACTGAGAATCCTTCTTTAATCTTTATTGAATAAAGGTTTGGTCACCTCAAACACAAGATACCTTTTCTGATTAAAATCTGGGTAACGGTTTATGATATATAAAAAAACAGGTAGGAAAATCGCAATTTAATTTAAACTTAATTTTAAAAAATTCTGCATATTTTCATATTTGTGATTTTTTTTTTTAACCATTCTGTCGGATTTTAATTCAGCTCTTTTTCAACTATGACATTTCGTGGTAGGTACCTACGAGTTTGATTGTAAAGAATAAACTATTAAACATTAAAACAAAACATCAGCCCAAAATTAATCATTAACTTATTATCGAAGATACGTACATCTAAAAAAAGAAAACTAAAATCTAAATAAAAGCTTTTTATATTTAAATTCCTAGTTTTCATTATAAGCGACATTTAAAAGGGTTTGAATTTTATAAGAATTCATTGTTCGAAGAAAAGAAAGGATAGTTTCAAAATATGTTGGAAAATAAATTCAATCGACTCTCTCTCTCCAGTCATTATATATAAATCGATATATTCTTGTACAGAAAAATTAACTTTTTTTTTAAATGCCTCCAAATAAATAAATCGATAGAGAAAAATAAAAATCTTAAGTTTAAAACTTACCGCCCTGGTTTGGTACTAACCGATAACAAACAATATTGACCAATCAACGTTGAGTCTCGCGAATTCTCGTTCAACTCACGTTTCACAGCCAATTGCAAAATACCGTCCCACCTCTTCTTTTCCCTATTATAACTACCGGTCCTTTTGGCAATATAAATTAATTAAGATGTCAATACTGTTTTAACTTTGTGAAAAAGAAGAAGAAAAGATCTTAAAGTAAATAATTAAAATGAATAGTCTGCTTGGTAGATTACATATTTCCACTGGTGCCAAGTGTTCAAGTTCGGGTAAAACAAAAAAATAATGACTAGTGAGTGAATTTTAAAATTAAATCGACACTGTATGCTCCAGTCAGATGATTAGGTCTTTCTTTACTTTACTTTTTTTAAGGAAATGAAATGTCTATTGAAATTTTTGCAAAAAATTTCTTGATAGCCTTTGTGTATATTTCCCAGTGGCACTAAATTGATAGTTCGAATTAGGATCACAAAAGTTAAGCTTTCGAATGCTAATTCCCAAAAGAACAGACCCTCCCACACTTGGGAATCATTTTTCACAATTTCATTTAACTTTGCCTTGTGCCATACTAGGTTTGGCTGAGTTAAAATTAAAAAATAAAATAAAAATGTGATTTACATGCTTGGTGAATTTTTTTTTTTTTTTAATATTAGGAAATCATGTAGTATTGTTTCCGCGGAGGGAATGAATTTAAATTTACATTATTACTGGATCACTAATTAACTTTTAAAATTAAAAAAAATAAATGTTCGTGAACTAGAAGACTTAATATCGGCTTAAATCTCTTTATGGGAAAAAAAATGATGAATTCAGGTCGCGGTGCATACTCTCAGTCAGTCAATTATGTGTCATGCGTGATATGCTTAGGCGATCATGTATCTTTCGATAGCAGATTTTTTTTTCCCTCGTCACGTTGCCATTTCTTTCTACGGTAGACTAGTTGACTTCCAAGGCTATAGAACCCGGTCTGTCCTGCTACCCATAGCAGAGAGGAGAAGAGGATACCTTTCCCAAGGGTATTAGCACGTCAGTCAGTTATGTGCCATGTGTGATACACGCTTGCTGCGGCTTAGGCGATCATGTATCTTTTGATACATGACTGATGAGGCAGATTTTTTCCCGCAGTATGTTGCCATTGCTTTCTGCGGTAGACTAGTTGCCATCCAAGGCTATAGAACCCGGTCAGTCGTGCTATTTACCCATAGCTGGAGAGGGGGAGAATAAGAGGATCCATACTTTTCCCAAGGATAAGTGAATGTAAAATGAATGGATTCGACTGGAATTCGAACTCGGCTCTCCGATTTCTCAATCCGAGCTGCTATCCATTACTCCGTGCCTCCTTGAGGATTGAGGAATCGGAGAGCCGAGTACCGAATTCCAGTTGAATCCATTATTCACTTACGTGCTATAATACCCTCGGGAAAAATATGGATCTTTTTCTACTCCCCGCTAGCTATGGGTAAAAATGCAAGACAGACCGGGTTCTATAGCCTTGGATGGTGATAATGCCATCAAGATGCTCAAAAGACCGGGCAGTGGTCTGAACCGGATGATAAACAAACCTATCTATTTATTTACTCTTATTGAGGAAAAAATGTAAATAAATTTTAAATACTAAAAGTTCAGAGTTTTAGGTGGAGAGGTTAGAGAGATGAGTACAGAGTGGAAATAGACTTTAAGGAACTGGAAACACAATTCTAAACAGAAACCAAGGGATAAACAAAAATTTATACTTGTCCAAAAAACCAGGGAGGTGTGTGAACCGGGATATATCTTTAAAAAAAGGTTCATTTTTTTTATGAGCGACTCAGGTATAATCTACAGTGTTAATCAGGAATGTCGAAAACTTTAGCCAATCCTTTTTATTTTGTTGTTTTTCTGAACTTGTTTTTCTATTTATGGTGATTGTGATATTGATGTGTGTGTGTGTGTGGGGGGGGGGGATTGTCCTTGCGTCTAAAGTTTAAGAAAAATGAGTCTTCTTAATATCGCCAAGGAAAAAAATTATAATTTTTTTAATTACCCAGATTTTTTTTATTCATTTCATTCCTAGCAAGGCAATAAAGCCACTAAGACGCAAGGAGGTTACTGGGAGTGAAAGAACATTCCATGTTTTTATATTTTCAATTTCAGATATTCTAACTGATCAAAATTAACGCCTGTTTCTTATAAGCAAATTCAACTCACCTCTGTCAAGAGTTGCGGCAAATTTTATGATTAAAAATAAAATAACCATTTAAAAAGAGTTAAAATATTGATCACAGCTTTTAAACAATTGTTAAGGGGAAGTCACTCTTTCGTGACTGGTTAGTCGTTTCCCAACACGTGGTGAAAGAAAACTATTTTTTCTTTCTGAATTATGAAAGCTAATTCAATGGTTTTGTTTGAGTTGATAAAAAATATTACTATCTTTAGATCAGATCAGAACTCACACGACTTTAATTTAAGGTAAGATTAGTAATTTATTTGATTACGAATAAAAAGAAATATTAGTACTACTAAAGTAGTCTACAAACCTACACTGATTGTCTCCCTAAATTACAAGCTGAAATAACCTTTCTACGGATTTCTTAAATTTTTTTTAATGAATGTCATCAAATGATATCTCCTCACATCAATTGTTCATTTCTAGAATTAATTATAATACGTTTTTACTGCTTTGAAATATTTTAATAATTTTTTTAAAAATTTAAAAAATAGTTATTTCCTAAACCAAAACACGACCCGATACCGGAACAACTAACAAGCCTTTTTCTTTTTCAAATGCTGACTGAAAATGTGATTTTTAAAAATATTATTTTAATTGGAATTTATAAAATGTTGCTAAAAAAAAGGGGTTAAACATGTTCTGAAATACCTTAAAACGTAATGGAATAGATTTCGGCTGAAAGTCAGTTTGAATAACAATTCTAAAAATAATTTGGCTTTGTTTTTTTGATCCAGTCCCACTAGTAAAAAAAAACTAAGTGGATATTAAAATCTATTTTTTAGCTTTTCTTGTTCTATAGATTTTTATCCAGTGTTGCTGAGCAATCTAAATCTAAAAAGAACAAAGAATGAAAAGTTGAATAAAAAAGAAAAAGGACAAAAACAAAAGTTCAAAACCCTTTTTCGGATAAAGTGAGATACGATAAAAAAAATTTATTTTAAATGTGTGTTGATTTAAAAAAAAAAAGTCAATGTTTGCCTCCTGGCCATAAAAAAAAATTACAATTCCAGAATACAATCTGTCTCTTGCATTTATTTATTTTTTTTTTTGCTTCTATTATACATACCATACATGCACAAAACAAAATGCATTTCCATATTTTAAATTTTGTTATTGTTTTTTTTTTAATAATTTCACTTCAAGCAAGGCAATAAAGCCACTAAGAAGCAATGGATTACCAAGAAGTGCAAGAAAATATGAGAAAAAAAATAAAACATCTTAAAGAGTGAAAACAATAAAATAAAAGACCAGGAATTAAGAAAACAGAAAATAACGATTGAAAAAGTTAGTGAGAAAGAAAAAAATTAATACTTTTTTTATGTGTTAAGTGTTTTACATGCCAATTATAATTTATGAAAAATACTGAAAATAATATCGAAGCTCTATTTTTGTGTCGTTGGTATCGGTAGAATTATTCATTGCTTGGACATTAGTATATTTTAGGGTTTTAAACAATATTTTAAAGTACGAAACTGTGATTTATTTTGCGTTACATCGCACCTAAATTTATTGAGTGAACTCATATTCTGAGCCGTCTTCTGGATATAAAAAGTAATGCATTCGAAATAAATTGTAAAAAAAATTTTTTTTTTTTTTTAATTTTTTTCCAGTAAGTGAAAAAAAAAAAAAAATTAAATTCAATATCTGTGATCAGTAACTTTCCAAATTTGAAAAACAAAACTACAAAAATTCTAAAAAATCTTCTGTCAAAGTAATATTTGGTTTTCCAAACTCTGCTCTTAGTTTTATATGCCATGCACCAAAAAAAAAAAAAAAAACATTTTGGGTGGATCCTCAAGAAATTTTTATTATTTCCTCAAATAAGGGGAGAAAAATGGACATTATTGATGCTAATTGAAATATACTTTGGACGGTATTTTTTCTTTCTGGCATATAAATATCATTGATCGGTCTGCTGTGAAGAAAGCTGGTTCACTATGTGGTCCAGATAACTTTACTGACCAGAATCTATCTTACACACTTATAAGTCTACCATTCCAACATGCATTGACTATTGCTGCCACATCTGGTTTGGTGCTTCTGCTATGCATTTAGAGATTCTTGATGAAATCCAAAAAAGAATCTGCAATGTTATTGGTCCTGACCTGGTATCTTTCCCACAACCACATAACATAGCTTTCCCGTGCCTTTTCCATAAATATTTTCATGGTAATTGTTTTAATGAACCTTCCTCCATGCTCCCTAGACTTTATGAATTTAAGTGAAGTACTAGATTGGCAGCTAGGTTTCATCATTTTACAGTTGAAATGTCTAGATGTAACTGTAACAGCTTCTTCTATTGCACTTCTTGCTTGTGGAACTGGCTTCTTGCTTTCCAAACAACTTTGATCTTTAAAAATTTAAATGCAATGTCAATCATCATCTTTCTTCTTAATTCCTATTCTTTTATTGTTCTCTCTTCTTAATAATGTTTTTCTTTTTCTCATATTCTCTAATACTCAGTAACAACTTGTATTTTTTTTTTTTTTTTTTTTTTTTTTTTTAAGCGTTTCACCCCAAACAAGGCGGGAAGCCACTAGGACGCAAAGGGTTACAGATTTGGAGCAAGATCAGATAGGAGTGATAGAGGAAAAGATGAGGAGAAGGATAGTGGATAGATCAAGGCAACTGGAGATGTCAATTGACATTACATTTGAATAGTTGGAGATTATAGCTCTCAGGGAAACTGGAATAGGGAAGGGAGTTCCACAGGCGAGAGGTAGTGATTTTATTGCCTTGCTTGGGGTGAAATGATTTAAAAAAAAAAGATAGGCTCAACCATTTTATTTTTAAAATTTTACTTATTTTTACATTAAAGACAGCAGTGCTCAGCATAGTTTTTTGCCTTTCCCTACTTGTAGAAAATAGACCCAACCAGATGACATATTAGGTAAGAAAGTAGTGTAGCTGTGCTATCAAGGAAACATAAAATTTAAAGTAGATAAATCATGTTTTGTATTAAAAAAAATTGTTTGAAACGCTAAAATGGACTATATCACAGCAATAAATAAATATACTTATACTAGTGACAAAATATGCACTACTTTCACCCTGTGGTGGCAACTGTTCTTGGTTTTTCTCAGACAACAGTAGCAAGGGTTATACCAGCAATATATAAATTTTAGGCTGGCTGATATCAGTGACAATAAAACTGAGCACCTTCAGGTGATGCCAGAACAAGACTAACTGCAACTGACTAGTAGGGTAACCAACCAGCAAAGGAGAACATTGCATCAAATCACATCCCAACTCAATGTTAGTGCCACTCAACCCATCAGTCAACACACTGTACAGCATATGATATATGTACACCTTCATGTTTTATAGTCATTGACCTGACAATATAGGCTTTGCAGATGACACTGTGTTTATGGCAGACACAGAAAGAAAACAGCAGGAACTAGAAGTAAAAGATAACAAGAAAAAAGGACTATCAATTTTAGAAAGACAATGTATGGTCCTTGTCAAAAGGGACAGCTCAAGACTACAAAATAAAACAAGCACAGAAATTTAGCTATCTGGAAAATGTTATAACAGATGATGGAAAAAGTGACACCGAAATCCAAAGGCACATTTGTATAGTGAAATATGCCTTCCCAAAACTAAACAAAGTATTTAGAAACAAGAACATTTCTGATAAATATAATGAGGAAGGTGGGTTTGGAGAATTTGACACTCACATGCTATATTGAAGGCAAGTAGAACAGAAGAGAACAGCGAGTAGCCTACCTAATGGTAATGATAATATTAGCCATTTCTTTATAAGGAATCATCCGGCATTCATTGACTGAGCAGCTAGTGATTGGTTGAAATTTAAAAATCTTTCACTTAAAAAATCTTTTCATGAAAATAGGTTCCTCAAGTCTTTCCAGTATTGATGGAGGTTTCCTTTCGAGCTTTTATTTGATGTAGTGTGAAATATCAACATCTTGATTATGTCATTATTTTCTCTTTGAGTTACATGTGATATCCATTTTGGCTATTGCTGCTGTTGAAAGTCTTCAAGTGATGTGGCTTCTGTTATAAGGTAGAGTTCTTTGTGATTCTGTAGCACCAATCCACAATGTTCAAAGAAGGATGGTCTTTGCCAAGAATCTCAGGTTTCACTTGCTCAAAGCCATTTTTAACCATTGATCTTAGGAAGCATTTGTATACAGCGGACAGTTTAGATATTTCTTAACAGGTTTGGCACCAGAGATGAACTCCCTATGAAAGTCGCGATGCCAGAACAGGGACTGGTAGGAATAGTAAGGGGAAACATTGCTTAGAGCTACAAAGAGTAGGAAGTTGTGGAGAGCCATTATTGCTCACAACCTGAAGGTACAGGGAACATAGAAGTCAACTGTTCGAATTGCTAGGTAAATTTGTTATATTTAGGAAGGGGGTTAGAATAATCCAGAATTATGTAGTGCCAATCCACAATGTTCAAAGAAGGATTATTTTTGCCAAGACTTCATTCGCTCAAAGCCATTTTTAACCATTGATCTTAGGAAGCAGTTGTATACAGCTGACAGTTTAGATATTTCTGAACAGGTTTGGCGCCATACATGAACTCACTGTGTGAGTCGCGATGCCAGAACAAGGACTGGTAGGAATAGTAAGGGGGCACATTGCTTAGATCTACAAAGGGTGGGAACATAAAAGTCGTTGATGCACAAGGGCATTATTTGTCTATATCTCTGAAATGAGGTATTATGATTACTTGCATTATTTACATTATTCAGACTATTATCCTTATCTTTATTGCTATATTCACAACGTTTCAGCCATTGTACACTCCGGCCTTCTTCAGGTGATTGAAATTTCAAACCGAACCCTTTATTTTGTCCATCGGGATAAATTATTCTAGTTCCACATGCTATACCTCTTCCAGATGCCTTATTTTCTTTTAACTCTTTTGGTTCACCACTGCTGTGACCTGGTATTGAACTCACAAACTCTTTGGGTCTAGTCACTGGATCTAACCAATGTCTTTATCCACTGGGCCATGTGTCCTTAATCTACTAGAACAATCTACTCCAATGGACAAAATAAAGGGTTTGGTTCAAAATTCCAGGCACCTGAAGAAGGCTGGAGCATACAATGGCTGAAACATTGTGAATATGGCAATGAAGATGATAATAAGTCTGAATAATGTAATTAATGCAAGTAAGGGCATTATTATAGATACTATGATATCGGATACTGTGCCAGAATACATTGTCATCAGACTATGAAGATTGGTGCCAGAATTAAGGTCTTGCTGTGGGTGATTAAAAAGATATTATGACAAATGAGAAACAAGCAATTGTACAGTTCATGGGTGATGAGAATGCAATATTGGAAAAATTGAAAAAGAAATTGAAAACATTGACATGATAGAAAAACAAACTGACTTTAAGAATGTCACAAAAAGAACAATTAAAAATGTAATAAACAAATCAATATTCAATACAGTGTTACAAATATGAACAAAAAAGATACTGAATATTTTTTTAAAAATTATTTAATCCCAGACAAGGCAATAAAGCCACTAAGATGCAAAGGGTTACTAAGTCAATGAATCTGGGGAAAAAGAAAAAATGTTGTTAAGGAGAGAGAACAAGAGAACAGGAATGAAAAAAAATGAAATGTGATGCTTAACATTGCATTTAAATTTTTGAAAATCAACATTGACTGGAATACAAGAAGCTGGAAGAGAGTTCCACATGCAAGAAGTGTGAGAGAAGAAACTATTAGCATGGACCTTATGGTTGCATCTAGCAATTTCAGCTGTAAAATGATGACACCTGGCTGCCAATCTAGTGCTGTTTAGAAATACATTTGTAAAATGACTGCAGTCACATCATCAGTGATATTGTCCTGGGACCCTTAAGAGTTTCAGTTTTATCTAACACTAGACTCCTTCAGTCAGGTTATCCTGCTGGTAGTGATCAAATACCAACCTGTGACTCCACAACAAGCTGTGTGAAAATATCAGTCACAGAATACAAATGGATTTAAAAGTGATTAAATTCATAAAGTTGACATACCAATATATATATATATATATATATATATAAAAATTCATGAATCATTCATACAAAAAACAAATACAGAGGTTAATGATTTAATTGGCGAGAATCCATCGTTGCAAACAATTCAAATAAGATACATAAACCTCGAACATGTATATGAATGATATGATCCTCGTTTATAAATTTCAGTTGCATAAGGTCTTTTTTATTTTTACAAGCTTTCGTCTGTTCCTACAGACATCCTCAGGTATGGAAATAGATTTTGTTCTTGTTTTACTCTCAGTAATAAGAGGACAACGAAAATAGAGATATAATCCGAAAAAATGCTATGAGAAATGTGTTATTGTTTTGGAATGTGCAGTCGCAATGCTGAGTTTGAATTTAAATTTTTTTAAGGTTGTGTGTTTTTGTACAAATATAGTAATAAGAGAATTTATAAATTAATTGCACCTTTATTGAAATTAATATATATATATATATATATATATATATATATATATATATATATATATATAATAGTATAATTATTGGCTTTTGTTTTTAGTTCTGAATATATAAACATAGCCATTTGTTGTAAGGAAGACATAATCTCAAGAGAAACAAGATTTTGCAAGGTTATTGCAGGAACACGATGCCAGAAATTGTGAAAAACTTGAACAGTAGTCACCAAACAATCAAAAATGAAATTGTAAACATTGGCAATAAAACAATTTGCTTTAAGATTGCCACAAAAGAAGCATAAGAAAAATTAAAAATGTAATAAGCATGAAAAGTGGATTGACCAACAAGGAAATATTCAACACAGTGTTACAAATATAAACAGAAAGAAAAGAGGCAGAATATTACTTATAAGTGCCCAATAGACAAGAAGAGGAGGCATTTATTTATTTTTTTCATATATTAGGTTGGTGCAAAAATAATGACGTAATAATGTTGTTTTTTGACGTTACGTCAAAAAACGACATTATTACGTCATTATTTTTGGTTCTGGGTGATCCTCTTCAGCTTGGTGCATGTCATTCCGGCTGCCTTCCCAGAGGATTTTTACCAGTACGTGTCATACGCTCCACTTTGGAGGACTCTTCTTTGGCCAAGTCGTTGTTTGAAGATATCGTTGACGTTTCTGTAACGAGCCAGTTTTTAAGTGAGTAGGTTGTTAGCCTACTGCCCAACCCCCAAACTGGAGGATCTGGGGTGTGTCTTTCATCTGGATTCTATCCCACAGACCTGTTGAGCATGGTTGAACCTGCTAAGGGATAAAGCCCCCACCCACATAGCTCTGGGGGGCGTCGTTGAAGCATACAAGCCATCCTACCATATCAAGGCGACACACCATCAGGACAGATCTCTACTCCTTCTCTCAGAATTATTAAACCTCTCAAAACCTCAAATCACCAACCACTTTCCATGCATTAGTATGACTCAATAAAAGCTACTACCCTGTTAAATTGTGGTTGAAATCTAATAGAGATCTTGCTTAATGTATCTCTATTGCATTGCACAGTTTGATGATACAATACTCCCTAACCAATACTCCTTGCTGAGTTGACATTAGAATATACCAAGCCAGACTACATTGAATCATTTTAATGTTTTGTTATTTGAGACTCCTCCTGTATACAGCTCATGCTGACAGGCTGTAATTTTTGGGGGAGGGTTTACTTTGCTATAGTTTTGAATTGAGATCTCGCTTTCACCTAGACTAGTTGCCAACCATGGTTATAGAGTTCAGCCTGTTATTTAATCCATAGCTGGAGAAGAAGAGGTAGATTCATATCTTTACAAAGAGTATTTGCATGTAAATGAATGTAATGAACTCAGCACTCTGGTTTCTCATTCTTGAACCACTACTCTTTAAAAGCACATGTACATCCCAGTTTTAACCCTAGAACACTAACGATGGGTATGTAGTACCCAGCACAATTTTTCCTATTTTTAATTACAATTTTCATTACCTGATTTTCTTACCTAAATAATATGTTTTTCAGTTCCTATTAATGTTAACTCAAAGTACAAAGTTTGAAGTGACTGCATGTAAAATATTTTAAATAAAGATTTATATTTAATATTTTTTTTGATATTTTCAAAATCGGATATGATATACCCATGTTTAGTAGTGGTGTAACTTTAATTGATGGTTAGTGTTCTAGGGTTAAAATCACACATGCAACCCACTTTTAATCATGCTAATCCCCTGTCCATCACTTAAGCTCATTTCTTGGTATTGTTTATTTTTTTTTCCAGAATGCAGATATAACGATGTTAGATGAAGCTCAAGAAAACAAAGTGAAGTGCCTTCACAAAAAACTTTACAGATCTTTTAAGACATTACAAGAATGTATCCCTGTGATGCAAACGTGCATAAACCAAGAGGAGAGTCTACTGAAGGAATTGTGCACATTATGTGAACAATACAGAGAATGCCAGGTGGCAAATGTGGAAAAGTTGCAGTTACCTGCACAAATAGCTGATGTCAAGTCCAAAATTCTTCATATGATTGTTGAACGAATAAATGATCAACTCAAAGAAATCCGTGTTGTTATGTAAGTAAAATCTTTAACCATCTACACTACATCAGATTTGAATGAAGTTTTAGAATTGAATGAATTATAATTTAAATGAAGTTTTAGAATTGAATAAATTATAATTTGAATGAAGTTTTAGAATTGAATAAATTATAATTTGAATGATGTTTTAGAATTGAATAACTTATAATTTGAATGAAGTTTTACAATTGAATAAATTATAATTTAATTGAAGTTTTACAATTTTCATCAAATCAGTTTTGCAATTCAAAAGGATCATTTTGATCAAATTGAAACTTTTTACTTGGAGTTTTTTCTACAAACATAAATAAGCTGGGGTGGTGGTGGATTTCTTTTTATAAATTAATAAGTGGGGATGGGTGTAGATACAATTACAAAGTAGAGTTAAAAAAAAAAAAAGAAACATCTTACATATAATATGGAAACATTCCTGTGTCTGGAGAAGTCATGTTTAGGACTCCAGATTCAAAACATGCTGGATTCATCTATGTCCCAGGCAAGGACATATTCTGTTTCTGACATGAACAAAGTCCACACCAGTGTTGAAAAGACAGATGACTGATATTTTCATTTGATGAAATAGGCTATTCTCCATCTGAGGTGATTTTGGATTTTATTGTTTATTAATTATTTGCTCTGTAGTAATAAATACATTGAGCTCTTTTTGTGGATCAGTTTTAATATTTTATATTATTAGGAGTCACTTGGATTATATACCAACACATTATTACCTATATATATATATATATATATATACATAATATAAACCTAAAGAGCTAGGTAAACCTACCTGGCTATTTAGGTTTATATTAGGTTTGCTCTACTTTGTGTATTGAGCACTTTACGTAATTACTTTTACTTGTTTTGGAGGTTTTTTCTTTGGACTCTGACCTTGAATTCTGGTCGATTGTTTTCGTCTCAATTTCATGGTCTTAGTTCTTTCTTTTTTTATTCCTCATTTTTCCTTGGATACTGGTTTCTTCAACTACAAGCCAAAATACCTAAGGTTTTTCCACTATATATATATATATATATATATATATATATATATATATATATTCAGTTGGATTGATGTAAGTTTGTGACCATGGATTTCATGCTACTTGTGATTATCAAACAAACTGATTAATTTTAAAAATTTTAGGTTTATATTAGGTTGGTGCAAAAATAATGACGTAATAATGTTGTTTTTTGACGTTAAAAAATACGTCAAAAAACGACATTATTATGTCATTATTTTTGCACCAACCTAATATATGGTTGTGTATATTGGTGTTTTTATGGTAGTGGGAGGAAAAATTGTCATTGGAATAGTTTTCTTGCACACACACACACACACACACAGACACATATATGTATGCATGTTCGTTCACACATCTTCTATTCGTTTTCTTTTTTTTATGATGGGGTCTATATGGTAGGTAAAATTGTTATTATTTTAATTTTTAATATTTTTAAAAAAATGTTTTGTTATTATTTTAAAGCTGATTATTTGCTTGGTTTTGGTGATTGCACTTTTGTAAATGGTTGAAACTCCAATTTATAATACTTATTAGTATTTAATTAAATTAATCCGTTTGTCTGGCGATCGCAAGTAGCGTGAAACCCAGGGTCACAAACTCACATCAATTCAACTGAATATGTTCTATCACTGATATTGAGTGCTTTCCAATAAGTACCGTGCATATATAATATATAAATAATATATATAAAATATATATATATATATATATATATATATATATATATATACACACATACACATTTTATACACACACACACACACACACACACACACATATATATATATATATATATATATATATATATATACACACATGTTCTAGTCATCTGATCATGGACATCACAAGAGCATGAAATTTGAGTAGTGACTTGAGTTATCCTTCATTAAGTGTTGACCATATGAAGTGTTTTCGCTCCATGTTGAGCACTTTAATTTACTGTGTAGGTAGGCGTTTGCTTTTAGTCTATTTTTCTTTTTTTTTCTTTCAATGTTCAGGAATTTTTTCTTGTCTAAGGTTTTAGGTCTTTTGGCAAATTGTCTGTTAGTCACGCCAACATTGATAGGTTTTTTGTTATATATGAAAGATTATACAGGCTATAATGTATATATTATATAATTATATAGGCTATATGATATATATGAAAGATTATATAGGCTATAATGTATATATTATATAGTTATATAATTATATAGGCTTTATGATATATATGAAAGATTATATAGTCTATAAAGGTATAAAAATCAACAAAGAGAAGAAAGCTGGATCAAATGAATCGATGATGTTTTTCCTAATAGCAAACTTTTCTTTTCCAGGTCTGAATACCAAAAGTTGTTTGACAGAATTCATGAATCTAGAATGCGAACCTTTAAAGATTTACCCCAAATCAGCTACCTGATTCGACCAAATTGGATATATCCAACTTTTGCAGTCATGTTGGAATGGGTAGATGACTCAGAAAAAGAAGTTTATGCTCAGTATCCTTTGCTCGTTTTTTTTATCTTATTGTGAACGTCATGACTTGACGATGATCTGTTTTAATGATCAATTTTAAAGTGAAAAGTTAGTGTACGCCAGTTACATACAAAGACTAGTAGTCAGTCATTAGGTTGATCACTCTTAATTCTATTGTTGATCTTTCTCTTTCAATCTAGTTCTATTTAATGCCAAGCAATTCAATAAGCAATCCAGATTTATCTCCCTTGGATACAACTTCCTCTTGAGGCATGATGGTCATAAAGAAAATTTGCTTTTTTTTTTAACAATGATGTTCACCCCATGTAAGGCTCAAGAGCCAATCGAGGTAGAGGATCACTGAGTAAGTGTCACCACTCCAAGCAAGGTGATAATGCCATCAAGTGGCAAGGGGCTACCAGAAGTGAAAGAGAAGGAAAATAATTTATAGGGAACTTGTAACCCAATCCTAAACAGGAAACAAGGAATAAACCTCTTCTCCTGTTCAAAAGACCTGGGTGGAGTGGGAATTGGTCAATAGGCATGCCTCTCATCAGGAAACTAACCATTTCTATCATAGTGTAGGCAGCTAAGAGGAGCAAATTATTATTTTTATTATTTTATAGGCTAGAAGGCTACTACAGATAGCATATACAAATATATAGTGCATCATAAGCAATCATTTAAAATTCAAGTCTCTGTTGTGAATTCTTCTGCTTCAAAATACTAATGGTATCAAATCTCAAAAGAACTGGGTTTTAATGCTTGTGTCATATTGAGGATACCATGGGAAAATAAAATCAATAAACAAAATAAATAATATGAATAAAAACAAAGAAAAAGAAATACATTTTTCCCTTTAACTCTGTGGACATATTTGTACATGTTCACAAAAATAGCTTGCTGCTAGTGTTTATTATAGTTCAAAAGTTTGAGGCCACCCCTGGTAATTTTTTAAATTAACCCAAAAAGTAGTTTTCTACTTTAAATGAGACAAAATTATTATACATGGTTAAAATAAGACATGATTTTTTATTAGAAATTTTATTATGACAAAAAAAAAAAAATGCATTTTATGATTAAATTTTGCTCTCATCAAAATATCCTCCTTTAGCCTTGATTACTGCAGCACAAACTTTTGGCATTCATTGCAAAAGTTTCTCAAAGTATAAGTTTGATAATTGATTCCATCAAGGACACATGGCACAGTGGATAAAGGCGTTGGTTAGATCCAATGACAGGACCCAAAGAGTGTGAGTTCAATACCCAGTTAAGGCAGTGTAGAACTTTCAGAGGGAAATTAACAGGAGATAACTGATAACTGACATCCATTAAACATGGCACGTGGAACTAGAACAGTGAGTGAAAATAAAGGGTTCAGTTCGACATTCCAACCACCTGAAGAAGGCTGGAGCGTACAGCGGTTGAAACGTTGTGATAAATATGGCAACAAAGATGAGGACAATAGTCCAAATAATGTAAATAATGATTCCATTCTTTTTTCAATGACTTTTTTTCTTTTTTTTTTTTTTTTCACTTTTCTATCTAGTTGGTAATTTTGTGGGTGGCTTCAAACTTTTGAACTATAGTGTAAATATACATTTTTTTTAATCATTTCACTCCAAGCAAGGCAATAAAGCCACTAAGACTCAGTATGAAAGTATATGAGAAAAAATAAAAACATTAAAGAGAGAGAACAATAAAATACAGAAATTAGAATGATGATCTTTGAGAACCTGTCTTATATAAATGCCACATATTATTTTGTGATATGACTCTAAAGAATGAATGACATGAAATAATTAGATTTATTTGTCATATAATCACTTTTTCTATGAAGCATTACTTGTTTACTGTCTAGTAGTAGTAGTAGTAGTAGTAGTAGATGTAATAGTCTTTAAGTTATCTGAATTTTTAAATGTCATATTTTCATTATTAATTTTAATTGATCTTTTCAAGATGGAAAACTAGTCCAAATGAACATTGCAATAGTTTTATCCAACATGTTCAGGTTATGTAAAGATAAAATTATTTTCTATATATTGCCCAGTGGATAAAGGTGTTTTTCAGAGCCAGTGACTTGACCCAAAGAGTTGTGAATTCAATACCTGGCTATGGCAGTGGCGAACAAAAACGTGGAGAGTTGAGTTAAAGGGAGATAACTGAGACATCCGTAAGAGGCATGGCACTTGGAACTAGAACAATCTAACCCGGTGGATAAATAAAGGGTTCAGTTAGAAATTATGTTCACCTGAAGAAGGCTGGAGCATACAACAGCCGAAACGTCATGAATATGGCAATGAAGATTAAGACAACAGTCTGAACAATGTAAATGATATATAAAAATTTCTAAAGATATTCTTTAATAATTAATTGAATGAAAAGACTAAAAATAAAAATAAATATACAATAATGTTTAGGTTTAAAGTGATAACAGGAGGATGGTGAACTTTGAATAAAACAGTTTGCATAAATAACATTGAACGTCCTGGGTATGACGGTAAACTACATCCGCGTCCTGGGTATGGCGATAAACTGCATCCAACAGCAAGGTCTCAGATAATGTTTTCGGAAAAATAATGTTGCCAGCTATACGTTTTTGAAACAATAATGTTGCCAGCTATGCATTTTTAAAACAATAATGTTGCCAGCTATACGTTTTTGAAACCATAATGTTGCCAGCTATAAGTTTTTGAAACAGTGTTGCCAGCTATACGTTTTGTGTAAAAAATAATGTTGCCAGCTATACGTTTTTTGAAACAATAATACGTTTTTAAAACAATAATGTTGCCAGCTATACATTTTTTATTCCATACAAAATAGACATTTAAAATTCATATAAACTGGATTTGGCATTAAATAACCCACAGTGGTTGATATGCCATAAAACCCAAACAAACAAACAAACAAACAAATAACATTGAATAAAAGATTTTGCATAAATAACATTGAAAAAACAGTTTGCATAAATAATATTGAATAAAACATTACACATAGTGCCATATTTCATTCTTGGAAGGGATTTCTTCAGACTAATAACAGTTTTATTGATCGAAAAAGGTAAAGATACCAATGCAACAAACACTGGTTACAGTTTACATCAAAGCATCAAAGATACAGAGATGCTCAGCCTTTAAATTTAAATTTTGATGTCCAATGTATCTAGTTTTAGATGTTTAGCTCTTTAATGTTTTTATTTTTTTTTAAATTATCATGGTATTTAATTATCACTCATTGTATTAGTATTAATTTTGTGAGGAATGGAAATATGCTGTACAATTCCTTAGCTTTCTCTAGGCTTTGTCTAAAGTATGAATTTTTGGACACTCTGAATTATAAGGATGAAGAACTTTGGCAGAAATGTATGAAGACATGGATTGAGGCAGATACTAAAATTCTTGAAAAATTTGGAGGTAAATTTTTTGAAGATCTTTAAATTGGTTCTCATATCATTAATCCTATCACAGTCTCTCTCCCATCAAATGCAGAAAACATGCTACTATCTAATCCACCAAATGAATATTTACTTTGTTTAGTCTGGCACAAGGTCATAACAGTCAGGTACTATGTAAGTATCAAACACCCTACATCAGTGATTTAGATTATGAGACCGACCATGGCATAATAAGCACTCTATCTGAATCTGATTTTCTTAATTAAAAACTGATATTAAATTGAATTTGATTTTCTTCAATCTACTCTAAGATGCAAGCAACCTTCACCAATGTTATTGAAGATATTCTTTATAAGTAAAGATTTATATATTTCTGTTTAACTATATAAATCATGCATAAATAACATTGAATAAAATATTTCACATGAATAACATTGAATAAAATATTTCACATGAATAACATTGAATAAAACATTTTGCATAAATAGCATTCAATAAAACATTACACATAAATAACATTGAATAAAACATTTTGTATGAATAATATTGAATAAAACATTTCATAAATAAAATTGAATAAAATATTACACATAAATAATGTTAAATAAAACCTTTTGTATAAATAACATTGAATAAAACATTTTGCATAAATAACATTGAATAAAACATTTCTTGTTATTCATAGTTTGAAATAAGATCGAAATCTGAAATTTGTGAGCACTGCTTTTTGGTGTTGAACGTATTACCTCCCTTGAAGAAGATTACTTATAGCTAGTCACTTTTTTTCAGTGGCTGCTAGTTAGGGGTTAAATCAGCGTGAAAATTTCACTGAAATATGGTGGAAGATTTACAAATTTTAATCTGGAATCAATAAATATGAACTTTAAGCAAATTGGTTACAATATATGTAAAGAAAAAGATTGTTAGTTAACCTATATCAGAGATGGCAAAGCTTTATAATTGCTGGGTCATTTTTGGTACTTTAAAATTTTTCTGAAACATAAATGGGTCACTCATATGCTTACCGATATTTTTTTTAATGAGAAACCTGATGCTGCATCTTAGTTGCTAATGTTTTAATTTGAATGCCGCCACTCATGGGGGTGGCAGGTTATTCTATCACATCACATAATTAAATTTTACAAAATACATTATGCAAATTAAACATTTAAGTATTAAATCAGTGTTTATGAACTTTTTATACTTCAAGGCATACTTGTAGAATAACTAAAACTCATCATGGATATAATTAGATCTAAAAACGCTCATAACAATAATATTTCAGAAGCAGGCATATATAAAATAAATTGCCAAAACTGTTCCTCACAATACATTAACAGGAGATAACTGATAACTGACATCCATTTAAACATGGCACGTGGAGCTAGAACAGTCTACCCCAGTGATTGAAGAAATTAAAAAAATGCATCTATGAACACAAAAGAGAACTCATTAATAACAATTTAACAAATGCACTGGTGATACATAGAAATCAATTAACCACAATTTTGATTTAAAAAAAAGCTACACTCATAAAAAAGTTAAATAATTCACTCAGAATGAAAATCCTTGAAGGTGCTGCCATTGAATATTATTCAAATATTAATCTATGCACTGGTTTTTCCCAATCTCAGCTTTCCTAACAGAATCACTACTGTCCCAAGCCAGTACACACAACAAATATATCAAGAAATGAAAAGAAAATGGTTGAATCCATTAACACAACAATCCAAACAATATTTCTACATATGAAAAATTCTCTTCAAATATAAAAAGTAAATGATGTTATTTTACAGTGGACTCAATGAATATATATGAGTGTTTCTAAATTCTTCTAGTAACTAACAACACTTTGTTTTTGTTTATAAATACTTTGAATAAATTCATTTTGTTTTTTTGGCTTGAAAAAGTTTACATTGGACAGAACATGGGTAAAACAACATACATTTTTCCTATTGTCTTTTTTCCTTTATATATATTGCCTTTTTCTATAGATTAATTCTTAGAATATATATATATATCTTTCATCTTACACCTTTGAATGAAAAAATAGAAACTCCCTATCAGTATGCTGCTCACAAAGAGTAATGCTCAAAGTTTGTACTGCATTTGATTTGGTGATACTGTTCAAATTCCTCAAGGTTTTGACTAACACCTTATAACAAATATTAAAAAAAAAAAATTATAATTCTGCTTGTTTCTCTAATAAGTATGCCATGACATTACATCAGATAAACAATAAAGCATTCCATTTGGATTGTGAGGAAAGATGGAAAAAAAAGATATATCATAAATGCTATTTGGGTTTAGGGTAGAGTAGAAGGAAAGCAAAAAGGAAGAAAGTGAAGATTGTGGAGGAGATAGCACTCTCATTTGTTTAATGTCTGCCTCAGTGAAATAGAAAACCATATCAGTTTTTAATATTTTCTTGTACCCTCTTACTTTTTTAAATAATGACTTGTGTTAATACTCATGGTGATTTTTGTAAGTGTCGCATAGATGTGGCACAAAGCCGAAGGTATATGGCACCCAGTAAGAATCAAACTCATTATTCACTGTGTTATACTTAGGATTGTTATTGCAATATACTGTTAAAGTTGTTAAGCTCAAATATTTAACAAGGCAATAGTGAAATTTCCATGGGCATTTTATAGTAAGGGGAACTTTTGAAAAGCTTATTTAATCATTAGATTGAGAATTGTGATTCTTCAGAAAATTCAAATAGAAATACTGAAATTTTTATTGGACTGCTAGTATACCTAATTATTTGGTATTAATTTTTATTTCAAATTATTTTTATATTTTTCTTCTGTTTCAGAACGACTTGCTCATCTTCAGGATTTTCTTGCTGATACCTAGTCTCACATGACTCATCAGAATGCATTTCTTTATTTCTACCTCACACTACTCTGACAGTCAAGGACTATTTCACCTACAGTTGGAATAAAAAAGATGGAGGAAAAAAAAAACAAGCAAAAAAAAAAGACAATAAAAATATTAAAAAAAATATTAAGAAAATCTGTGATTCTTTGAGAGTCAGAGGACATCCAAATCAAGAGTGTTATAATAAAAGCAACCAAATTTGGTAATAATTTTCAAAAAAGGAGGACATTATGGAGTGAAAAGGACTTGGCCAGACTCACCCTCTTGGGCTTGTTGACATGATTTATAAACTGTGATTTATAAGCAGTATTGTTAAGAGCAATTGCATCATCATCATCCTAACAACAACAACAACAGTTATATTGGGTTTGTACAAAAATAATTTCAGTTTCAGTTATTTCATACTTTGTTTCTTATTTTGGAATAAACTATTCAAAACACATTTATTAAAGTTGACTATGAGAAAGCATTTAATTCTGTAGAACACTCGGCAGTCTTAAACTCACCATGAGAACATAATATAAACAAAAACTATGATTAATGTATTGAGAATATATGGAAAAACAATATTGCAATAATTCAAATGCATAAAAAGGTAAATAAAGATTGAAAAAGCAGTGTGACAGGGAGATACAATTTCATTTAATTTTATGCTTTAAAAATATCTTTGGGAAGATGAACTGGAAAAGAATGTGAGTAAACATGAACAAATTAACTTTCTACAATTTGTTGACATTTCACTAATAAGAGAATAAATTTTACTAATTTTATTAACATTGGAATGCGCTACCAGAAATGTTAAGTGATATGAATAGAGAAAGTTTCAGTGTAGTCTTAAATGAACAAAAATAAAACAAAGGTCCTAAAAATTGAGGATGAAGAACTGGAAGAAATCCAGAAATACATCTCTTAGTTCTAAATATAACAATGTATAACAATAGTTTCACAATTATTTAATAAAAGTAAAGATATATTGAAAAGAAGCTTGGTATTATACTTAGTATGTAATGTATATTTGGTTGTCAGTTAAGTTCACTCATTTTTTTTCCATTTATTTTAATTTTATTATCAATGGTTTTAACAAATCACTTAATAACATATCTACCTTCATTCAAGGTTCCACCAGATTTTGAAAAATTCATCTAGCTATGTTTTTAACTCCATGTCATCATTGAACAAAACACCTTGCTGATTGTTGAAAAGTGACCGAAGAAGGTGATATTGGGGAGGTACTAAATCAGGAGTATTCAGTGTGTGCAGTAGAACTTACCAATCAAGCTCTTGAATAATATTGTTGGTCAAATTAGTGACGTTGTCATGTTAAAGAAACACACCGGCCATGTCATTGCAGCTGCATTTCCTTGTTGAGACAGTGCATTTCCTGAACGTAAGGCTCTGCATTGAGCAGGTGGTTGTTCTCAATCATTTTGTAGTGGATTGGCCTTTCCCAGTCCTACCAAATCACTACCTTGTGTGGATGCAGCTCTAGCTTGGCTCGAGGTATTGTTTGCTTGTCAGGACTTGGCCATTTTTTCATCTGTTTCATATTGATATAATGTTAAGATAACTAATAGGAAACGTATAACAATCTAACATGTTTCACTTTTATTAAAGCTTCATCAGAGATTGAGAGAATGCATGCAAAAAGACAGAACTTATGTTTCTTATTAATTCTTTATCATATCTTGTCAGATTCCAATCCATATTTGATCTGCATTTCATCTTTAATTCATATTGACATAAATACACCATTTTTTATTGTTGGTGTTGATGCAGTAAATAAATTTCTGTTCGTGTCTCTGAGTGAGTCCTTTTGTCAAATGAGCAAACTGACAACGATGGAGGAGTAGTGGGATTTGTCTCTTTTGTTCAAATTGGCACCCATGCATCGATTTTTTGGACATCACCCATCAAGCAACGGTATCACAAGAGCATCCCATCTGCTGGGCTAATTCCGTAGTGGATTGGCATGGATCCATGTGGATGAGCTCGTTAAATTGGTCATCATTGGTAACTGAATTGGTTGCCCAGAACACAGAGAGTCTGCGTGGTTGAAATTTCTCTTTTTGAAGTGTGAAAAGCATTTCTGTGTAGATCTTTCTATAATAACGCCTTCTCCACACACACAGTACAAATTCCTTGTTAGATTGTTTGGTAGATTTGGAACCATGATTGAAAGTGAAGAGGGCCAGGTGTCAAAAATCCTACTTGGCAGTCAATTGTCATATGACTGAAAAGAAGTAAAATTAAATCAAGAGGAATTAGAGAGCTACAAAATATCAAAAATGAAAAAAACACTGGTAAAAATAATTTGCATGTTTAATTCTTCTATGTGCTGTGTCACTTCAGGATGTGGGCGATCATGGTATTGTTGTTCTGTTGGTTGGTATCCATCTTGCACTAGTAGACGATATATTGTCAGGGTGAGATGATCATGAAAATTCATGATCAACCACTCCCAGGTCATATGGGCTCTGTGGGAGGTATCAATTGAGGGCTTGACAATAGTGTTCAGCACCTCGATGGAGGTAGTAGCATTAGCATTGTTACTGAGGATACGTGAAAAATTGGGATGGCAAGACATGTCCCTAAACTTGGGTATCTTTGTGGAATATGCGGAGAGTAAAAATAAAGTTTGCCAGCATGCTTGGAGTACTTCTCGTTCATGTTGGCCAATATGTCCACAATAGTGGCCTTCAAAGAGTCCTTGGTATTGTAAGGCCTCTGTTCTCTCTATCAACAACATGCTTCTTCTATGTACCGTGTCCCTTCTGAACGTTTGCAATCATGGCCCTCCACAAATGTCTTTTGTAGTGCTTAATAAATTTTGTCTTTTTGTTATCTCTCTTAAATCTTGTTCTGCCATCCATTTACTCAAGTTTCGCTGGGTAGGTTATGCATTGTTTTCCTCTGTCTCTCTTAGCTGTAATCTGTCCTGTGAGTATCAAATTTTCCAAACCCTCGTTCCTTCTTATGTGTTTTAGAAATTTCAACTGTCTCTTCTTGATGTTAAGTACAAGTGCCCTTTTGTTTCCATTTTCTCTAAAACTTTGTCGTTGCTCATATGTTCAGTTCATTGAATTCTCAGGATCCTTCTGTAGAACCACATTTCTGTTGCTTCAAGTTTCTTAATTCACTGCCATCAGGAGAGCTAGGAGCTATTTCTGGTCATATGGGTCATGTAGAAGGGATCACAGTTCCACTGGAATACATACAGCGACACCTATGATCCAGGACTACACCATTGTTTACAGCACCTCCATGTGGGTACTTCTGAGGTGGGGTCTGCACAGAACAACACTCATTTCACCTGTTCAGATGGTCACTTTCAAAAAACTGTTTATCTATGAGTCAATGTGATTGGCTGCTTGTGGAATAAGCATGGTGCGTCTTCACTTACTCTGTCATATTGGAAACTGACTTGTTAATGTTTTTGATACACCTGAAGGAAAATGATAATGTTTAAATTTGGTGCATTCTATTAGAGTTTTTTGTGTATATATAATGTAACTAGTGAGTTAGTTCAAATGCCTTGACTCACTTTATAGTCTACCAATAGAAGGTTAACAAATCAGAAGCCGCAGAACATTCTATCCGTCATGTTTGTTTACCCTACACGAATGACCAGTGCCAACTTGTCAGGTGAAGATGACAGAAGGAAGTACTACGCTCTGCTACTTTGCTGCGATATCCACTGCTAACCTGAACTACGCTTTCCTACTGTCTCCAAAATATTCACTGCTAACCTCTGGATTCTATACTTGAAGACGACCGTCAAAATGTCTAACACATTCTGTGCAACGGTACATCATCTTTGGCACAAGATGTTAGCAGCTACTTGGAGCATTATATGATACTAAAACAGATTGGTCCACACGTAAAAAATAGGGAAAGATTTTTGGAAATAATTTTTGTACATTAACATTCTTTAGAATGTACTTAGCACTTATATAGCACTAAAACAGATTAGTCCATGCATGAAAAATAGGGAAACATTTTCAAAAATAATTTTGTTCATTAGCATTGGCTGTGACACATAAAATAGAAAAATATCAATAATGAATATTTATTACATAGCTAGAAAAGATAAATTAAAATTTCATCTTTCTAGAATAACCTGGCCACCACTGATGATATATGATGATGATATTTCATCATCCTAAAAATCTGTAACTTCATCATTATAAAAACGACCTTTCCACCACAAACAAAGACAATAGACTAGAGTAGAGTAGCTGTAGTAAAAAAGAACATCACAGATGTATCGCCATCGCTTCATGAAAATAGACAGTTAACGGTTTCAGATGCTTCCCCTAACAACGAAATTCTCGGGACGAGCAAAAACAAGTAAGCATCAACTTTTGAAGAAACAAAATTAACATCATGAAAAGAAAAATACACATTCCTGCCATTAATGTCAACACGTGTCGCAAAGTCTTACTCTTTATGTTATTGTTGTACATTATATTTATTTCATTTTCAGTATTAAAAAAAAGAGAAAAGGAATCCTCTATCATCTACAAATACATATAACAACTGGGTAACTTACCAAAAAAAGAAAACACACACACACACACACACACACAACTCATCAATCTTGTTACAGTATCTTCGGAGCGACAATTTATATCAATTTTAGTATTTACCATATTATAATTTTCAAAGGTGAAGCTCACACAAAAAAAAATGAATAAATAAAAAAACAACACAAAACTAAAAATCAAAACAAAAAAACAGTAATCAACTGTTTAGGGAGATGCATATTTATTGAAATAACATAAAGTATGGATGCCTCCTTTTTCTGCACTTAGTTTCATTTTTTTCTAGGTAATATTTCAAAATTATATTTTTTATTATACATACTTTTTTCTTCCTCACATTTATTTCAAAATATGCAACAGGAGTAAACCAAGAGGCATCTATTTATTTATTTACCATCAAGTTATGTGATACATTTTTCCAGCCATATGGTTTACGTTTTACAATGACACATCTACATAGCCACTCCACTTATCAAGTAGTTGCCGAACATCTGAGATTTCTCTATCTATAAAAGGCAGGATGTGTGTGTGTGTGTGTGTGTGTGTGTGTAACGAATGCACGGCCACAATTTTTGACGGATTTGCATCAAAATTTACATGCACATGCTCCAAGTTATTAGGAAGGCCAAGACCAACTTTGCATTTCCCAACTCCCATCGATAGTGGAAATAAGCAAATTTTTCATGCTTCTACGGCAATTTTCATGTAGTTTGCGGCCATTTTCTACTGGCCAGAGTGAGAGCCAATAGCTGGCTGCCAGGGAGAGGCAAGAAGATTCTATTGGCCAGCGTGAGAGCCAACAGCTGACTGACACGAATGTTAATTAGCATGCAAAAAAAAAATCGATAGCTGCATTCGTCACAAGTGGGAAAAATTTAAATCTGCATGGCACTTTACTCCAATTGGCTCATTCACTTGCTTAAACTGAACGTTGATTCTGATTCCGCAGAACCGGGTTGGGTGTGAAAAAGTATTTGTTGTTAAGATTCTTTTTTCATTAGGTTTTTCCAGTTACGAGTCCTTTTTTAAAGCTGATTGTTTTGTGTTCATTTTGTTTAGTTCTTTTTTCGTAACAGATTTAATGTTTAGTATAGAGCTTAGAAAAAATTCGCAGTGTGAGATGGGCAAGAAGTAAGGCATGTAGCAACATCAGCACGGCAAAGGGCACTCCTTTAAAGGCAAGGAAGGGCTAAAATATTTTAAGTCAAGTGATAGCGATTGCTGTATGAGTCGTATGATTTTTGAATCAAGATCGGGCAACGCCGGGCTATGCTGCTAGTTTGTTAATAAAAGAAATTCTAATGTAGTGCAGTGTATTGTGTATATTTAAATTTATTTAATAATGTTATGTATTATGAATGTTTATTATTTTCTACACGCATAATAGTTGGAATATAATATGCAAGTGTTTATTGCTGTAACCTAGGTAAGGTTACTGAATAGAATAATCACACGAACATTGGTAATGAACGATAATACTTAGGACACGAACAACACATATAAGAATCGCCAGCGGCGTGTAGAAGTTGTCAACTGCTAGAAGTGAGTCAAGTAAATTTCGCAATGAATCTCCTACTGCAGGATATCTACCAACCGTCTCACGCGGTCAGATGTGGCACAATGCCGAATTTAATGTGGGGTATCAAAAAATTCGGCCCCAAATCCCCCCGTAGACACCGTATAAAACGGAGTCGTGTAGCTGTTTGCCGAGATGAGACTCTGCCCTTCAACATAGCCTCGTCTGGGCATCCTCTCTGCCCAGAGGCAGGGAGTTTGACCAGCACAGCTGGAGACAAATCTCCAACTGAAGGATATCTACCAACCGCCCCACGCGGTCAGATGTGGCACAAGGCCGAATTTAATGTGGGTATCCAAAAATTCCCCGTAGACCCCGTATAAAACGGGGTCATCTGTTTTCCGAGGCAAGACTCTGCCCTTCGACTTAGCCTCGTCTGGGTATCCTCTCTGCCCGAAGGCAGAGAGTTTGACCAGCACAGCTGGAGACAAATCTCCAACTGCAGACCAACATACAGTATTTACTACTGTATTTATGTGAATGGGAACATACCCATTATCGTCCGTAGGCATGCTACACCATTTATATACGCGGATTGATATAAGAATGTGTATCGAAAACAAATACTGAATTTCCTGTTAAAAATACCGAAAAACAGAAAAACGGTCTTAGCTCAAGAACTTTAATGAAATTTTGCGCTGCACCAGGCAGGTGTTCAAGGTACAATATGCTTCGAAATTGCTTGTTTAAGCTGTATATCGGGAACAAACATAACTTTTTTTTAACTTTTCACACCAAGCAAAGCGTGAGTGCCACTAGCACGCAAGGGGTTTCAGAAAGTGGGAGCAAGAGTAAAGAGGCGTGAAAGAGGAGACTATGAAGGGAAGGACGGGGAATGGATCAAGGCATCTGGAGATGTCGATTGACATTGCATTTGAATAGTTGGAGATTATAGCTATCAGAAAAGCAAGTAAGAGGAAGGGAGTTCCACAGACGGGAAGTGCGAGACATGAAGCTATTGGAATAGAAGAGACGGCTACATTTAACCGTTTCGACAGTGAAGGGGTGGGACTATGCCGACCTAGTGGCACGTTTAAATTCATGCAGTTTCGGAAATAGCGAAAGAGTAGTTACGTGAAAGTAGTTGTAGAAAAGACAGAGGGAGGCGACGGCACGTCTGAGAGAGCGACTGTAAACTAGATGCCAGATCAGGGCCAACCACATTGCATATCCGTCTCTGGATTTTGTCGGGGACCCTAAGACGAACAGCGCGGTTCCAGACTATATATGACAGCAATATTCCAATATACCTACATACAAGAGTTTTAATATTATATAGATATTAGGTTGGTGCAAAAATAATGACGTAATAATGTCGTTTTTTGACGTTAAAAAATACGTCAAAAAACGACATTATTACCTCATTATTTTTGCACCAACCTAATAGATATTCGTTTCAATGAGTTACCATCCATTGTTAATGCTTCAGGTGGCTTCTTCAGCCTGAATAATTGCTTCGGGATTCGTAGTTTGGTTTGTTTTACGGCATATCAACACCTCAATGGGTTATTTAATGCCGACAAGATTTTTGGGGATAGGTTCATATGAATAGAACATGTATTTTTTGTAAGAAATCAGTTTTTAGATCAGGTTTCATTGACGTATTTTTGTAAAGAGGGTTTTTGTCAATAATCAAATGTATTACTGGTAATATTTTTTTTCCAAAAATATATTGCTGGTAATTAACCTACAGCTGGGGTGGAGAAGAGGTGGATACCTTTCCCAATGGGTATCTACACGTAAGTGAATATAACAAACCCAATGGGAATTGAAACTCAGCTCATCGATTCACAATTCCGAGTCATTATCTATTACATCACCCGTACATCCAAGCTCAACAGCATCTGGTATTTCCCAAGCAGTCACCCATCTACTGACCAGGCTAGGATGTTGCTTAACTTCGATGATCGTACGATAACTGGTGTTTCAACGTGATGTGAACGTAAACCTTACTGATAAGTATTTCATAGTCGATGTTGTTTTGTATTTATAGCTTCTGCAATTTTGTTTTTATTTTTAATTCCGTTCGTCTAATCCTGTCTTTAACTTACTTTTCATCCATCCCTTTAATACAAGCAAATTGATATGCAAAGAAAGACAGACATATCGAGAAATTAATATATATATATATAATATATATATATATATTCAGTTGCATGGATATTAGTTTGTAACCCTGGGTTTCCCGCTTTTGCGATCATCAGACAAACTGTTTTTTTTTATGGATGTATTTATGCTTATTTGTGTTCGATTATTTGTGTGTGGTGGATAGGGGAATTTTCTTCTGTGCTTGTTTGGGCTGGCACTCTCCCATACGTAGACACACATACATACAGGCGTATGCATTTTAGTTCGTACAAACACGCCCATATAAATAATCTGATGTTAAAATGCATACGCCTGTATGTATGTGTGTCTATGTATGGGAGAGTGCCAGCCCAAACACAAGAAAATTCCCCCTCCACCACACAAACTAATATGCATACAACTGAATATGTTAGCTCTATCACAGATATTGTGCACTTTCCACTAAATAGCGCGCATATATATATATATATATATATATATATATATATATATATATATATATATAGGCAGATAGATAGTATAGTCAGATAATAGGATAGATAGATATGTACAGACTTAGACAGCAGGATAGATAGATATGTACAATTAGACATAACGGCATATCAACTCCTTGTAGGTCATTTAATAATAGATAGATAGATAGATACGGAGTTGAGAGAGAGGGGGATAGATAGATAGATAGATAGATAGATAGATAGACAGATAGATAGATAGATAGGGATATGTGACATAGTGTTTTTAGTTCAAGGCCAACTGATGTGAATGGAGAAGTATGCCTCATTACCGGTATTTAATCGAAAATTTCCCAAATAAGCTTTGCTATTGATTTACTCATACTTTAAAGATTGTATCTTTATTTAACATTCTCAGCTTTGCAGTTTACGGGCGCCATTTTCTTTTTTAAAACAGGTATTAAGAAATCAATAAACTCGAGGTAAATACAAGTGAAAATGTCAACAGGTTCAATAGACGAGGTAGAGGTTAGTTTAAATCACTTGAGTCTAATGTCAAACGTTTATTCTTGCTCGTTGTCAACATTCTGAGTTCACCAAAGCATCATTACGAAATATCAAGCTGTTATAATGAAGTTAAGCCGAATGGCATAATTAAACCCTTTTCTAGAAACATAACCACTTGGTAACCATCTAAAAGTATTATACAGACAGGAAGAAGCGTTATTATTACATAATGTAGTATGCGTGTTTCTAGTATGTTTAATAGTAACTTGAAGAAGATACGGGTGCCTGAAAAGCTATCTGAAAGCTCACTGGAAGGATCACGAGGAAGACGAATCAAAGCAACCCCATGCCAGATCGGTCGAGACCCGGATCAACAATGGTCGCGAACCCCAGTGACTCACTCTAGGATGGGTGTAACATGTGGGCATCAGGAGCGACAAACAATCAAGCTACCGACGCAGGGTACAACTGTCGGAACGTGGAACGTGTCGTACACTGTCTGGTTTTAGAGAAAGAGTGGACATACATAACAATGGCGGCACTCCTGAAAGCCACTGCCAATAGATCAGACCGGAAGAGGTTATCTTTTTCTTTCAGGTCCCTACCCTCAATGATTGAATCAGTCGAGAGACTAATGATGATGTATAATAGTATGCGAAACAAAAGTGGAAATGAAGAGACAAAGTGGAAAAGTTTATAACCGACGCGTTTCGCCGACGGGACGTGTGTTGGTTTCGATTTCTTCAGCTTAGAATGAAAGACAAAACTACGTGTAAAGAAAATGCGTTGGGAGTTTTTGAGGATAAGAGAAGGCAATAAATTAAATTACCTTATCAGATCCGACGAGCCGCAAACACTTTCTGGTCTTTGGTCGTTACTTCTATACAACAGTGAATGCTGGACTATCTCATCACAGATGGATAAGAAAGTGGAGGCAACAGAAAAGTGGTTCTACAGAAGCATGCTGAGAATACCAGGGACTGAACACGGAAGTAACGACAAAGTTTTAGAGAAAATGGAGACGACAAAAGTTTCTTATACGAAGCACCAGAAAGAGATAGTTGAAATTTCTAGGACACATAATAAGAACGAGGGCCTGGAAAATTTAACACTCACAAGACATTGAAGGTAAAATGGGAGGAGAAAAACAGCGCATAATAGATTTAACGAGCGTATGTAAATGGTTGGCAGAACACAAATTAGGAGATATAGCAAAAAGACAAACTTTACTAAGGGATAAAAAGGGCAGGAAGCTGTGGCGAGCCATGGTCGCCCACGACCTGAAAAGGCACGGCACATATATTGATTAATTCGTTTTTTAACAGCTTATCAAGCCTTTTCAAGTTAATTAAAGCCAGAAGATATATTAGATTCTAAAAAGTTTTTTTTTAAATAATCATTTCTTTTAGTGATACAAGTTTTACTAATTAACCCACAGCTGGAGGAGAAAGAGAAGGATTCATACCTTTCCCAAGGGTATTTGCACGTAAGTGAATATAACAAACCCAACTGGAATTGGAAATTCCAAGCCGCTATACATTACACCACCTGCACATCCAAACTTACAGAACCTGTTATTCCCAAGCGGTCACCTATCTATCAGGTCATCCCATAAGTTCTGTCCGAATTTTGAATAAAAAAAAACAAGTGACCAAATGTTACATTTAATTACAGATTCAATCAACAATGTATTTTCCCGGATTATCTATGACTTCCTTCCATCTATTAACAAGCTTACTAATTCCATTACTGTAAAATTCTTTTGGCTTTCATTCGGAGAACTCACAAATTTCAGCTTTAACCTCTTCCTGTGTTACAAAAGCTGTTTCTTCCAAATGATTCTGTAAGCTACGAAACAAATGGTCGTCTGAAGGAGCAAGATCGGAAGAATAAGATGGATGAGGAATTTTCTCCCAACCAAGTTCTTCGATCTTTTGTGACGTGATTCTTGCTGTGTGGGGTCACGCATTGTCCTGATGAAACATCACCCCTTTTTGATTCACTAGAGCAGGTCTTTTTTTTCCCTCAAAGCTTGGTTCAAACGCTCTAATTGGTGACAGTATATTTGAGCATTAATTGTTGCATTAGGTGGTAAGAATTCAAAGTGGATTATTCCTTGGCGATCCCACCAGATTGAAAGAAGAAACTTTTACCCATGAAGTTCCCTTCTCGGCTGTGGCTGGGGTCCTTCCCCTTTACCAAGCCACTGTGTACGACGCTTAACATTTCGATAAAAGATCCATTTTTCGTCGCCAGTCACAAGTCTATCCAAAAAAGGTGAAACAAGTTGGCGAGAATGGAGAGAAGAGCAGATGTCAACTCGGGATTTGAGGTTGTTTTCAGACAATTCATGAGGCACCCATTTTCCAAGTTTAGGAACTTTTCCAAGTTGTTGAAGATGACGATGAACAGTTGTATGGTTTGAACTGAGAACCACTGCCAATTCCTCAACTGATAAAGCAGGATTTTCTTCAAGGGCTGCTTCAAGAAGCTTTTCATCAAACTCAACTGGACGTCCGGTTTGATCTTCATCTTCAAGGGTGAAATCTCCACCTCTGAATTTTGCAAACCATCTTCTGCAAGTTCTTTCATTCACACATTCCTCTCCATAAACTGAGTGAATGTTTCTAGCCGCTTCGCCTGCTGAGTTTCCTTTCTTGAACTCATAAAGCATTATGTGCCTCAAATGATTCTTGGGTACTGCTAGGGTTTAAATCAAACAAAATTTAATTTTGTTGTTCTCTGAAATAAAATTTGATCAGTTTAAATGCATCTGAACATTAAACATTATAAAATACTCTTTAAATTTCGTTCATTTTAACAAAAAGTTAAAATTCGGACAGAACATATGGGATGACCTGATAGATACTGACCAGGCTCGAATGTGGCTTAATTTGTGTTCGTATGAGAACCGGTGTTTCAACGTGATATGGTCGCAAGACTTATGGTTTTACCTTTGTCTTAAAGTTTACAAACTTTATTTCTATATCGGTCAATTTATTTACTCTCCTGCTGACCAGGCTCCTCGTAGCTTAACTTGGGTGATCGTACGGGAAACGGCACATAGAAGAAAAAGATGAAGAAGAAACAGATCATCGCGTATGGAGATTTGGTTTCAGTAACCAGTAGATCGAAAAGCTAAGCAGAGTATTAAGAAACAAAAAAAATTTCGTTAGAAACAAAGAAAAGGATATTGAACTATTACGTGATATCTGTTGTGCATGGCAGAAAATGCTGTACAATCTCCTCACAGATGAAGAAGAGACTTGAAGCAACAGAAATGTGGTTCTACAGAAAGATGATGAGGATACCATGAGCCGAACATATGAGCAACGACGAGGTTTTGGAGAAAATGGAAATCAAAAGGAAACTTATAATTAACATCAGGAACAGGCAGTTAAAATTTCTCGGGCACATTATGAGGAAAGAGGGCGTGGAAAATCTGATACTTACAGGACAGACTGAGGGAAAGAGGGACAGAAAAAAGCAGCGCGTAACATACTTGATGAACTTGAGTAAATGGATGGTAGAACAGGGTTTGAGAGAAATAGCAAAAAGACAAAACTTATTAAGAGTTACAAGTGACAGGATGATGTGGAGAACCATGATCGCCTACGCCCTGAAGGGACACTTCACATAAAAGAAGAAAGAATGTTTTCGTAGCACGGATAATAATCGAAGCTGCTTGGATGGGTCAGTTCTGCTTACACGCAATTGGTAGCCTACTGATTGCTCTCAGGAGTCGATCTCTCTCGGGGATCGATCTCTCTCGGGGTCGATCTTTGGCGGGTCGTTTTGGCTGTTGCTAGTAACTGAATGATAAGGTTAGCATAAACGTGCGCGAATGTCGATATACTATTTTTTTTTTTGTTGCTTCTATTCATAGTATCAAAATTAAATTAGGCCTGCTCATTCTTGGGGTGCGTATTGAGGATAAAAGATATAGGGTTAAAAAGCAAGCCACTTACCTGACAAACATATGTGAATGGATGGCAGAACGGAGCCTTAGGAAAAGGAGAAAGACTGCTAAGAACCAGGAAGCCATGATCGCCAATATTCTGAAGAGTAGCGGAACATAGAAGAAGAATACAGTAGACGTCAGTATGCAAGTAGACACTATGGACAACTATGACGGGCCTCCCCTTAGAATGTATCCTGGACGAAGTTAAAAACCTTTTGATGATAAACCCGACTCAGACAAATTTCGTAAGCTTTTCATCAGTAGTCTAATTTATGAAACGAATGATTAAGAATGGGAATGATGACTGACTGTGTGGACATAAGGGACCTCAAGACCAAATAGTCAAGAAGGTTTGGCTTTATTATTTGCAAAAATGGAAGTGTAGGTTTTTTTTATAATTTCACCCCAACTAAGGCAACAAAGCCACTAAAACGCAAGGAGTTACTGAATGGGAAAGAATATAAAAAAAAAAAAAAAACATTATTAAGGAGGGAGAATAATGAAAGAATCGAAATTAGAAAACGGAAGATAACGATTGACAATGAATTTTTGAATGTCAAACTTTTCAGGATCAGACAAGAACCTGGAAGAGAGATACACAAACGAGAAGTGCGAGAAAATAAACTTAGCATAGAACTTACGGTTACATCTAGCCATTTCAACTGTAAAATGATGAAACCTCGTCGCCAATCTAGTACGGTACTTAAATTCATAGGATCTAGGTACCATAGAGGAGAATTAATTAGAACAATTAGCATGAAAGTATTTATAGAAAAGTTATAGGGAAGCTACATTACTGCGGCGGGAAAAAGACTGAGGTCGAGATACCAGGTCAAGATCAATAACATTGCAGATTCTTTTTTGGATTTTATTAAGGGATGCATTTAAACAGCAGCAATATTCTAAGCATGGAAAATGGTAGTCTTGTTAGTATATAAGATAGATTCGGGCGAGAAAAAATTGACAAGTACGACACAGTTAACCAACTTTCCTATTCGCAGACAGACCTGGCAATTGATTCGATATAATCTTTCCACTAATGTTGATGAAACTCAAAAGCACAGGCCACAGGACAATCGGGTAATTGAGACTAAAACTGCCATGACAAGAGTTAATGCTGAATCTGGAGCAACTGTGTAGAAAATATTTGTGGGCGATCTTAAGGAAGACATCACAGATGAACAGTTGAGAGGATTATTTAAGCTTCGTGTCAAGATGTCTACCATTGACTTGATCAGCGACAAAGCCGCTGGAATGAAGAAGGGAATTTAGTTGGATTCCATTGCAAGATGAGGATATTGTGTACAAATTAATATTGGAAAAAATACATGAATTTGATGGCAAACAAACTGAAGTGAATGTTAGTACCTTAAACATGTTAGATTGATAAATGTTAGTACCTTAAGCATGTTAGATTGATAAATGTTTGGACTTTAAACATATTGGATTATTATATGTTAATACCTTAACAATGTTAAATTAATATATGTTAGCATCTTAAACATGTTAGATTAATAAATGCTAGTACCATAAACATGTTAGTTTCGTAAATGTTAGTAGTTTAACAATGTTAGATTAATACATTTTAATATCTTAAACATGTTAGATTAATAAATGCTAGTACCTTAAACATGTTAGTTTCGTAAATGTTAGTAGTTTAACAATGTTAGATTAATACATTTTAATATCTTAAACATGTTAGATTAATAAATGCTAGTACCTTAAACATGTTAGTTTCGTAAATGTTAGTAGTTTAACAATGTTAGATTAATACATTTAAATACCTTAAACATGTTAGATTAATAAATGCTAGTACCTTAAACATGTTAGTTTCGTAAATGTTAGTAATTTAACAATGTTAGATTAATACATTTTAATATCTTAAACATGTTAGATTAATAAATGCTAGTACCTTAAACATGTTAGTTTCGTAAATGTTAGTAGTTTAACAATGTTAGATTAATACATTTTAATATCTTAAACATGTTAGATTAATAAATGCTAGTACCTTAAACATGTTAGTTTCGTAAATGTTAGTAGTTTAACAATGTTAGATTAATACATTTTAATATCTTAAACATGTTAGATTAATAAATGCTAGTACCTTAAACATGTTAGTTTCGTAAATGTTAGTAGTTTAACAATGTTAGATTAATACATTTTAATATCTTAAACATGTTAGATTAATAAATGCTAGTACCTTAAACATGTTAGTTTCGTAAATGTTAGTAGTTTAACAATGTTAGATTAATACATTTTAATATCTTAAACATGTTAGATTAATAAATGCTAGTACCTTAAACATGTTAGTTTCGTAAATGTTAGTAGTTTAACAATGTTAGATTAATACATTTTAATATCTTAAACATGTTAGATTAATAAATGCTAGTACCATAAACATGTTAGTTTCGTAAATGTTAGTAGTTTAACAATGTTAGATTAATACATTTTAATATCTTAAACATGTTAGATTAATAAATATTAATTAATTAAATATTAGTACCTTAAACATATTATTTTCATAAATGTTAGTAGTTTAACAATGCTAGATTAATAAACGTTATTAAATTTTTGGAAATCTCATAAATTTCTAAACCTAAGCAGCGAAGTTGCACACCGCTATTACGGTATACTTCTTCGGCAATTCTTATTGTTTTAAAGTTATTTGTAAAATTTTAATAAAACCCAGGTATAAGAGATTGGATGTTTGCATTTTCTTTTCTTTTTCTCGAAATCTGACAACAAAATAATTAAAACACTGTTGGGACTTCGAAAACACATAAAGTTAACTAAATAAATTAATAAAAATACATTTTATAATTATACTTTCATCAAGTCTTAAAAAAAGACAGTAAAAATAGTCTTGGTTGTCACTTCATGCGGACGTAGCAGTAAGCACACTACAAGCCAATGGGAATATGATAAAAATCTTAAATTTTGACTTTCATTCAGAGCCTATGTCCGGCCTATATAAGAACTGACCAAAGGCGATTTATAAAAAGGACGCACATACAGGAGCGCACACAAGACGACTTACGGCAAGCATACACAAGACAACTGACAGCGAGCACATACGAGTGCACACAAGAGTACTCACAGTAAGCACACACAGGAACTCACACGGCATACTCATTTACACATACAACGCTGAATAAATCTTTCTCAATTTTGCCCTCATATTATACAGAAAGATTGATCCAAGCGAGAAAATATACTTGTCCGAGCACCCAACTACGTCAACCACAGAAAAATAAATTTTATCAATAAATATATATGCATAAGCACACACACACACACATATACACGCATATCTTCACACTTAGATATATTACATACACTCACGCATCCGTACATACATGGACATTTCCCTTCCCGAATTTTATTTCTCTAGATTCTTTGTGAAATTTCTCTAGTCTTTCTAAAGGACACTTTTTCTCTTTCACTTAATTGTTAACATTGTCGTTATTAAATTGTGTTACGATTTGCTCAACGATGTTGTTTTATTTTTTGCTTGGAGCATACGAAGGATCATTTGCTCTTTCTCTCGTTTGCTACCGATCGAAAGAGCACCTTCCCTTTCCTCTAAAGGGGATTAGCAGTGAACATCTTCATTTGAACGCCCAAACAAGGTCAGTAACAATCAGCTGTAGCCTGTGTCACACACTATTTCAATAATAATTTTAGATTTACAATGTTATAAAAATATGTAAACCAACTACAATGCATTATTTATCATTTACTATATTACAAAGAAACAATTACGGATACAATGTTTTTATTCAGAAATTTCTAAAAATGTCTGCAAACAAGAGAACAAGATCATTTGAATAAACACATAACGACGATTAACTTTAATTAGATATTTTGAAAAGATGCATTTTCCGGACTTTTCTTTCATTTGCTCTAGCCACATAAATTCAATAAAATAGTGTGGGAGCATCCGGATTTATACTTATTTTTCTCTCGAGAAATGACAACAAAAATGTTAAACACTAGTTATTAGACTGTTTATTTACTAGAATAGTGTTTAATATGTTTGTTGTCAATTCTTGAGAAGAAAAGAGACTGCATAGATTCATAAATGTTTGGGTTTTATCAAAATTCTAAAAAAAGCTTTTTAAAACAATAAGAATTGCAAGGAAATATGCAGTACTATCGGTGTCAAGGCAAAACCCTTCTTTGACACGCCGTTTCTTTTTTTTTACGGGTATGAATGTTAAACTTTGTTCATTATGCAATAGTGTAACTAAAACGTGATATTATTTTAAATGCTAATGTATATTTGTCCACAACTCAGAAAATATTATTGTTGTAAAGAAAAAAATATCTAAACAAATATAATAATAATGATAATGATAATGTTAATAATAATAATAAACCAATGACCCTCTCCTATAAATAGTAAAACACTAAATCCACTTCATCAACAAAACTGTACTCTTCAAGAAACAGCTAAATATAACTGAAGTCCTACTAACAAAACTCGAAGCGAATACCATCTTCGCCAAACGAGTAAAACAGAAAGCAAAACAACTTGGTCAAATGAAATTACAACCCCCCAACCCCCCCCCCCCAAAAAAAAAAACAAAAAAAAAACTGGGGGTACAAGGCGTTGCTTGGCAAATAGCTAAAAAGAACGAAAGAAACATTTGTAGACCAACAGAAAACACATCAGTGGCCGAGGAGCACCGGGTTGAAGGCTGAGACAGAAGGCCTAATTATTGCAACTCGGGACGAAAACCTCACAACCAGATGCTATCACTGTCACATAAGATGAAACTAACCCGAAATGCAGGATCTGCGGAAAATATGATGAAACTGCCGACCATATTATCTCAGGGAGTCCGGAAATGGCAAAAAATGAATATACCCACAGACATAACAGGGTAGTGAGATAGTGCGCTGGCAGATATGCAAGAAGCACAAAATCGAAACCACTAAGAAGTGGTACTATCACCTACCAGACATAGTTACCCAAAATAACGATGTAACTATCCTCTGGGACATGCCAATTCAAACTGACAGGGAAATAAAAACCAACAGACCTGATATTATCATAAAAGACAAGAAATTCAGGAAATGTATGCTTATTGAGATAACAATACCATGTGACAGAAACATATTATCGGGAAATTGTCCAAATACAAGGACCTGGAGATCAAGATTTAACAGGATGTTGGGAATGAAGACTGAGACTGTCGTACCAATAGTAATCGGATCACTGGGCCTCGTGAGAAAAAGGAATGGACAGTTTTACTAACAGTGTCCCAGGTAACATCAACATCAATTGCCCAGAAGATCTCGCTGATAGGAACATAGCATATACTAAGAAAAGTGCTATCAATTAAACGGCAATTCTCCTATCGGGCCTTTGGACGCGGCTGTACAGGATACAAAGCAGAAAACATACACAAATGATGATGATAATAATAATTTTGAAAAACTAAGCAAATACAAAGACCTGGATATGGAAATAGAAACAAATGTGGTACTTAAAAACTAAAACTGTTTCTGTTGTGATTGGAACTTTGGGTCTGATAAAGAAAGGAACTCAACAACAAATCAACAAAATTCCCTGGTGCATCATCTTTCCAGGAAATCCAAAGGATAGTAGCAAGAAGCACGGCTCATATCCTGCGAAGAGATTTGGCCATTAAAGAAAGAAATCACATCCATCGCTTGCCCTCGACCATTGGTTATTATCCGACATATAATTATAAAACAAATGCATGTCAAAAAGAAATCTTTATAATAATAATAATAGAGCATGGTTCTCATGGCTTCTGATCGTAAGTTCAGTATTCATTTACGATACCAATTGTGTATTGTGATAGAAAAGATTTGCTAGTTGTGAACTTCGTACAGAATGGTTAGGCAGTTACGGAACACTATAGTGACTGAAAGAAGTTGTTTGTCAAAAACGTTTAATACATTTGTATAAGAGGGTGACATCTTGGTGTATAACAAGTCACCATACACTGAGTCAACTTGACAATCTGTGGCTCCAACGATATGTTTGGGATCTCTTTACTACATCCACCGCATAATCTGAAGGACCCAATTCGGAATAATCTGTGTGGGCCCTTTAAATGACATTTATATGAAAAGCAGATGATACTGTTGCTGCAGATGTGTAAGAGTGGTTGAAACCATGCTCTTTGAGGAGGGTATTTATTTCATTGGTGTACCGATGGGACATGTGCGTCAGTCTCGATAGTAACTATGTAAAAATAGTAGCATAATAGCGCTGGTTGTATAGGGATTTTCCAAGCGTAGCGTAGATGTGGCACAAGGTCAAAAGTAGGGGGCACCTAGTGAAGATCGAACTCACTACTCAGTCGTAAATTTGTTAAAATGTGTTAATGCAATATTAACTCGCAAAAAAAAAAAAGAATTATTTTTTTATACCCCAAAATATGTTTCAGCTTTAAATAACCAATATAGGCTTGATAATCCATAAAAATAACAGTCAAATATAGCTAGAAGATAAAGTGATTTGTAATAACATTATGGCAGAAAGTATATTTAGCAGTCGGTATTTTTTTTAGTATTACGTAAATTATTGGTGATTTAATGAAGATATTTTTTTATATAGTTATGTATGTTACATTCTTTTATTATAATGCTAGTTATATTTTTATATGGTTATGAAAGTTATATTTTCACTAGCAGCATGTCCCGGCGTTGCCCGTACTTGATTCAAAAATCGTACGACTCATACAGCAATCGCTATCACTTGACTTAAAATATTTTTGCCCTTTCTTGCCTTTAACAGAGTGCCCTTTGCCGTGCTGATGTTGCTACATGACTTACTTCTTGCCTATCTCACACTGCGAATTTTTTTCTAAGCTCTATACTAAACACGAAAAAAGAACTAAACAAAATGAACACAAAACAATCAGCTTTAAAAAAGGACTCGTAACTGGAAAAACCTAATGAAAAAAGGATGTTAACAACAAATACTTTTTCACACCCAACCCAGTTCTGCGGAATCAGAATCAACGTTCAGTTTAAGCAAGTGAATGAGCCAATTGGAGTAAAGTGCCATGCAGATTTAAATTTTTCCCACTTGTGACGAATGCAGCTATCGATTTCTTTTGCATGCTAGCATGCTAGTTAACATTCGTGTCAGTCAGCTGTTGGCTCTCACGCTGGCCAATAGAATCTTCCAGCCTATTCGTGGCAGCCAGCTATAGGCTCTCACTCTGGCCAATAGAAAATGTCCGCAAACTACATGAAAATTGCCGTAGAAGCATGAAAAATTGATTATTTCCACTATCGATGGGAGTTGGGAAATGCAAAGTTGGTCTTGGCCTTCCCGCTAACTTGGAGCATGTGCATGTAAATTTTGGTGCAAATCCGTTGAAAATTGCGGCCATGCATTCGTTACACACACACACACACACACACACACACACACACACACACACACACATCCTGCCTTTCATACACAGAGATATACTCATATACTAGTTATATTTTTTGTATATTCGTGTAAGTTATATTTTTTAATATAGTTATGCAAATTATATTTTTTATATAGTGATGAAAATTACATTTTTTATATGGTCATGCAAGTTACATTTTTTATATAGTCATGAAAGTTATATTTATTATATAGTCATTCTAATTATATTTTTTTAGAAATAAAATAGAATATTGATGTATTGCTACCGACCATATTAGGGGACGTAGACGTTAAGTAATCTGTGGGAGATCACAACATTTTATTATGGCTTTAGATATAGACATTTAATAAGTATATATTCACATTCTCTTTGGTTGATTGATAGATTCGCTTTTTATGGCTTATCAACCCTTTGCAGGTTATTTAAAGCCAGAAAATATTTTTAGATTGTAAGATTTTTTTTTTTTTGGCGGGGTGGGGAAATAATATTGGTTTAATGATACAATTCTTGCTAATTAACCCATAGCTCTGGGGTAAGAAGAGCGGGATTCATACCTTTCCTAAGGGTATTTGAGCGTAAGTGAATATAACAAATCCAATGGAAACTAGAAGTCGGCTCTCCGATTAACAATTCAGGGACGTTATCCATTACACAGCCCGCAAATTCAAACTTACAGCACCTGGAATTCCTAAGCAGTCACACATCTAGTTACTGACCAGGCTCGGCGTTGCTTAACTTTTTCAACTGACATAATGCAGAACAACTATATCGAATCAATTGCCGAGTAAATATGTAACCGTATGTTTTATTCGAATAGATATTTTTTTTGCTCTTCCTCGGCCGTGGAATCCTCTTCCAATTACTTGAACCTCCGCCACCTACGACCCTCAAAAATTTAAATGCAATGCTAATCGCCATCTTCTGCCTTCCTAAAAAATTTTTTATTGTTCTTTCTCTTCGTGTCCGTCCTGGGTATGACGATAAACTACATCCACGTCCTGGGTAAGACGATAAACTACATCCGCGTCCTGGGTATGACGATAAACGACATCTGCGTCCTGGGTATGACGATAAACTACATCCCCGTCCTGGGTATGACGATAAACTACATCCCCGTCCTGGGTATGACGATAAACTACATCCACGTCCTGGGTAAAACGATAAACTACATCCGCGTCCTGGGTATGACGATAAACTGTATCTGCATCCTGGGTAAGACGATAAACTACGTCCAACATCAACGTCTCTGATCAGGAGGTTTTGAGGAGCGTTGAATCACCTCTTAATTGCTGGTGTTCCCATGTTCACCCTGACCCGGTGTGGTAGCACCTGTTAGGGTCCCAGCTATGGGCAAATAGTTAACCTCCAAACTGAAGTCAAAGCACTATGAAAGTGTAAAAATAGATTTTGATACCAGAAATACCATTTTGTAAAAAAATTATTACCAGGAATTCATTTTTGGAAAAAAACAAAAATGTTACCAGCAATACATTTTTGAAAAAAAACTTACCAGTAAGAAAAAAAAACTTGTTGGCATTAAATAACCCACTGAGGTGTTGATATGCCGTAAAACAAAACAAAAATAATTGTACCAGTTATACATTTTTTGGAAAAATATTACCTGTGATACATCTTTGAAGGAAAAATATTACTAGAATTAGATTTTTGAAGGAAAAAATTATTACCAGCAATAAAAATCTTGTAGGCATTAAATAACCCATTGTGTTTGATATGCCGTAAAACAAAACTACCAAACCATACAGTTACGATAGCGGTATTCAATTTCAGTTTGTTTATAGCCGCCAAACCAAAAGGTTGCTTTCTTTAGCCCGACCCCACATGGCCCGGACAGAGGCTAAATCTGTCTCTCCAGCAGCTTACATATCTATGGCGCCATTTCCTTTTGCGAATATATTTTTCCTAGATATAGAAAAACTCCAGCTCGCAGTTCTCAATTTGGGAAAACAAATGACTTGCTGTTTCCCTTTCGTGGAATATGTCCTTGCCTACGACAGAGAAGATGAATCCGTTCCGTTTGAATCTGGAGTCATAAACTTGGCTGCTCTAGACACTTCGTTTTTATTTCTCTTTACAGTCTGCTTTGCAGTGTAGATATATTATTGGCTGCGTGGGGCATATATATATATATATATATATATATATATATATATATATATATATATATATATATATATATAGTTTTGTGTATGCCGTAGTGGTAGAAAAGTCTCTCTGAAAACAAAGCATGTTTGTCATTCCTTTTCCTTTCAGCCATTTTGTTCTGTCTGTGAAGTACAGTGTTATTATATCATGAATATAATAATGCCCATAATGGGGGAAATATAAAAGGAAGAATAAACCTTTCTACCACAGCTCTCTCCTGTTATAAGAGATTTATCTGCTTGCCCCCCTCAAACAGAATACGAGATAATGGTAATGGTAATATATTAGCAGTTTTCACATTCAGCATTCATCTCCCTTGACCTTTGGTGGCAATAAGTCACATTAGTCACATTTTTCACTGTGACAAAAGCAGCAGTCAAAGTCAGTCTGTTTATGACCTGGGCAGAGGCTAAATCTATATGTCCCACTCTGTCCATAGTTCCACTTACCTTTGGAAATATATCTTTCCTAAATATAGAATAAAACTCCAGCTCATAGTCCTCACTTTAGGAAAACTCCAAACTTGCTGTTTCCAATTTGTGGAATATGTCCTCATCTGGGACATAGATGAATCTGGCCCATTTGAATATGTAGTCCTAGACATGGCTTCTCAAGACACAAGAGTATCTCCATATTATATGTAAAACTCTTCCTTTTTTCTCATTACACTCTGCTTTGCCGTGTAGATATATATATATATTACACTTATATATATCTATATATAGTTTTGTGTATGTTTTAGGAGTATAAACGTCTCTCTGAGAATAAAGCATGTTTGTCATTCCTTTTCCTTTCAGCCATCCTGTTCTGTCTGTGAAGTACAGTGTTATTATATCACGAATATAATAATGCCCATAATGGGGAAAATATAAAAGGAAGAATAAACCTTTCTACCATAGCTCTCTCTGGTTACAGCAGGATTGCATAAAAGCGACATTTTTCTGCATGGCGAAGCCCTATGTCACAGATTGCGAGCAACACAACAGAGTTTAACTGATGAACTTGTTACTATATTGAAAATTTGGCACTACATAAATACACTGGTCCACTCGTGAAAATAGCGGAAAGGTATATTTCGGAAATAATATTTTGTAGATTAGCATTATTTAGACCTTGCTTAGGTCGTGAAACTGGTAATTTTTGTATATTAGCATTCTTTAGACCGTCCGTAGCTCGGGACGTTTGTCAAATGCGAAAAATATTGAATTTTTATTGATTTAGAAGGGTGGTCCCGTTTATAATATTGATATAGTGTAAAATTGAACCCTGACTTTTAAAACGTTATTGGATTTAGTTATTTACAAATGTCAAGTTTAAAATCATCGATAGAAATCTTTGTGTTATCCCCATTCGCAAAGACGTCCTTTTTCGTACATAAAAGAGCTAAGTCTTTAAAATCTTTAAAAACGAGTGATCGATTTTACACTCTATCAATATTATAAACGAGACCAGCCTTCTAAATCGATAAAATTTTTGAATATTTTTCTATTCTGTCAACCGCCCTGTCCTATAAACGGTCTAAAGAATGCTAATGTACAAAAATGATTACCTTAAAAATAAAAAATAAAAAACTTTTTTTATTTCTTCGAATTTAGTATTAGGTTGGTGCAAAAATAATGACGGTTTTTGACGTATTTTTTAACGTCAAAAACCGTCATTATTTTTGCACCAACCTAATAGTTTATGTATTGCCGAATATTTTGACCAGCTCAAAACCTTGACTTAAATATCATTGAACAAATACGAACAGAAAGAAAGAAAAGAGTTTATTAGAAGAATTCAATTCGGAAAATCTGTAGAAGCAAATCCACGAAGAATGACATCATACAACTGTGAGGAAGGCGTAAGACTTCTAAGCATCGTATTCCCACTCACCATGAAGCAATTATTCAAGCTGAAGGAAGCCACTTAAAACAATAACAATGTATAATAACTCCTTGAAATGAATATTATTCAATAAATGTACATTATCAATACTTTTCTATTCTAAAATCCTGTATCTGGTGGGGTGACATTTTTGGAGTTAATCTATGGTGGGGTAATGGATAGCAGGGTTCGAATTCCAGTCGAATCCATTACATTCATTTACGTGCTAATACCCTTGGGAAAGGTATGAATCTTCTTCCAGCTATGGGTAAATAGCAGAACAGACCGAGTTCTATAGCCTTGTATGGCAACTGGTCTATCGCAGAAAGAAACGGCAACCTACTGATGGAAAAGAATCTGCCTCGTCAGTCATGTTTCGAGAGATACATGATCGCCTAAGAGTGTATCACGCATGGTACATAACTGACTGACTCACTTACATCTTCACCTCCCATTCAGAACACTTGCTAAAAGTGTAACTATTGAATCAGTTGCTAGGTCTGCTACTAGTAAAGTTGGTTCACTGTGTCGTGCTAGACAATTTTTCTCTCCAGAATCTATCTTGCATATCTATAGGTCTACTATTCGTTCATGCTTTGAATATTGCGTCCACATATGGTCCGGGGCTCATGCTATACAATTAGAGATTCTTGATAAAATCCAAAGAAGAATCTGCAATGTTCTTGATCCTGACCTAGCATCATACCTTGAATCACTTTCCTACCTCCATAATGTTGCTTCCCTGCGCCTTTTTTTTTTTAATAAATACTTTCATGGTAATTGTTCTGATGAACTTATTTCTATGGTATCTAGACTTTATGAATTTAATCGCAATACTAGATTGGCAGCAAGGTCCCACCATTTTACAGTTGAAATGGCTAGATGTAACCATATGTTCTATGCCAACAGTTTCTTCTCTCGCACTTCTCCTCTATGAAACTCTCTCCCGGCTTCTTGCTTTCCAGCCAACTTTGATCTTCAAAAATTTAAATGCAATATCAATCGTTATCTTCTGTTTTCTTAATTCCTGTTCCTTTATTGTTCTCTCTTCTTAATAGATTTTTCTCATACTCTCTTAACATCCAGTAATCCCTTGCGTCTTAGTGGCTTTATTGCCTTGCTTGGGGAGAAATGATTAAAACAAAACAAAAAACATGATAATTAGTCATGGAAATAACTCCAACAGTGTCAATGTTTCATTTGTAGAAAACGCAAATCGAAACATTCAAATATAAGCTGACAATTATTACAAATTATTAGGTTGGTGCAAAAATAATGTCGTTTTCTCACATAGTAACATATGTGAGAAAACAACATTATTTTTGCACCAACCTAATATTATCTTATCATAATTCTGCGTGTCCTTTCGTTCCTTCGTTAGCACGTACGTTACGCCCTGCCTCATAAATAACGGACAATTCCGTTTTGATCACAAGGAAAGTCAGAAAAGACATATCAGAGATGCCTTTTGGTTTCAGTGAGAAAAGCAAAGAAAGAAGGGAAGATAGAAGAGGCAATAATATGTTTAACGTCTGTTTCAGTGAAATGGAAAACGTTGTCAATTTCAAATCTTTTCTACGCTCTGCCAATATCTCATAAATAATGTACTATTCCGTTTTGATCGCGTGAAAAAAAAAAACAGAAAATACATATCAGTGTCGCTTCTTGGTTTCAGTGAGAAAAAGAAAGATAGAAGAGACGATAACACTCTCATATATTTAACGTCTGTTTTAGTGAAATGGAAAAACAGTTGTCAATTTCAAATCTTTTCATTTGAACCGCTTTACTTCTTAAAATAACGACCAGCAATCATATATATCATTGTTATTGCAATATTTCGTTATAGTTGTTAAGCTCATATATTTAACGATGCGATAGGAAAATTTTTGTAATGAGTCCCGATAAAAATATAATAATGAAAATAATATATATAAACAAAAAAAAGGAAAGAATTCAAATTAAAATAAGGCATTCACGCATTCCTTTAAAACCTTTATCTCTTTGTTTCTCTCTCTTTTTAGACTTATATATATATATATATATATCAATTAACGAGAAGTCAACCCTCAAATAAAAAGAGAAAGAAGTAAAAAAGACTGAACCCGACCGAAAAATGCCAGAACTTACTTATTTGTGACAGAAAACTACCAAAAATCAGTGACTTCCGTTATATAAAAAAATGAAAAAGAAAGGATCGTCGGAAAATAAAATAATTTTGGTCAATCAAAGGAATTAACACAATAAAACCTTTGATGTTAGCCGCAACCAAGGTTCGCGCCAGAGTCTCGGAGCCTGGTCAAAAGGATATAAGCTCATAGCTCAGAGCTGGAGAGGGACAGTAACAGAGACGCGACCGCGAGATAAACTACCCATGCGTGACACGGGAAGTAGTTAAAAGGTCATTTGCTAATGATAATTTCTGCCATTTTTATGGCCGATAAAAACTAAGTAGATTGAAACTGATCTATTTCTAAAATGACTACTACTACGAGCAAAGTTTAACCATGAAACTATTCACTACTGAACCGAAGCGGACATTTCTCCAAACTGCCATTAATATCCACCTTATAAACGAAGCTTTTGCTACACTGCATATCAAAGGACTTACTTTAAAGCAAATAAATAAAAAATATATTATTTATTTTATACTCTTGAGTAAGTCCGTTTTAATTCCAAAGTTTTCGATAAAATAATTACCAAGTCTCTCTGTCACGTGAATATCACATTTATATGGATACTTATCGTCGAAGATCTCGCCATGTGTTTATTCAATCATTAACTTAAAAATTAAGATTCATCAGAAAATTCAGATAGGAAAACCATAAAACTTTCATGTGTATTTTTATATTATAATTCTGTTTGTTCCTTAGTTATTTATTTATTTAGTTCGTTAATTAGCAAATACGTTACTTCCTGTCAATACCTTATAAATAATGGAATATTGTGTTTTGATCGCGAAGAAAGTCGGAAAAGACATATCAGAGACGCTGTTTGGTTTCAGTGAGAAAATAAATAAATAAGAGAAAAAAGGAAAAAGACAGAATATAGCGGATGCCATAACGCTCACATATGTTGTTAAACCCATAAGAGCGTTATGAAACTTCAGTGAATTTGAAAAAGCTTGTAAATTTTGAATCTTTTCCTTTATACCGTCTTACTTCTTTAAATAATGTCCTTTAAATATCAGGGACACTATTTGATTTCAGTGGGAGAAAGATAGAAAGAAACAACGAAAGAGGAGGCGCTAACGTTATCGCTTGTTTAACGTCTGTTTGTGTGAAATAAAAAAAAGTGCCAATTTCATGTATTTTTATTTGTACCCTCTTACTTTTTTACATAATGACCTTTAAATATCAGAGGCACTATTTTGTTTCAGTGGAGAAAAGAAAGAAAGCAAGAAAGAAAGAAAGAAAGAGAGAAGAGGCGCTAATGCTATCGCGAGTTTAACGTCTGCTTCAGTGAAATCGAAAAATTTGCCAATTTCAATTTTTTTTTCATTTGTACCCTCATACTTCTTTAAATAACGAACTGCATTCATACTTACCATTGTTATTGCAATATTTATTTAAAGTTGTTAAGCTCAGCTGCTTAATGATCAAATAGGAGAAATTCTACGGGTATTTTATTCTGTTTAACTTTCAAAGAGCTCCTTCAATAATTAAATGAAGAATTATGATACCCCAGAAAATTCAGCTCACAAAGCGCTTATTCAATAATTAAATGAAGAATTATATTATCCCGTTATCTCCAGCAGATCTTATGTCGTGATTTACCGATCAGGATCATAATAAATAATCATAGGTCCTAGCATTTCTTCAAATCTCTACGCTCACAAGTCCTTTCTCAGAATTCTACCTTCCACAAGAAAGGCTGTTTTCTGAAGCATCTCAGTTCGAATCGCAGTCCCAATTTTACGGCAACCATTTTTTGATTTGTCTTCCAAATTTCCAAGGGCGCCTAAAAAAACAGGAACCACATGTACTTTATCAATCCACCGCAGGCATGCTCTAAAGAAAACAGACGAACCTTTAATTTTGCAATAAAGCTTTATTCAAAGCAATTCATTAACTGAACTTATGTGAGATTCGCCATCACTTTATAGTGGAGTAGTTCTATTGTTGCCTTCACCACACACGTCTCGTATCTTAAATCTTATTCTCGTATCCTAAATCTTATTCGCGTATCTTAAAATATTATTCTCGTGTCTTAAATCTTATTCGCGTATCTTAAATCTTATTCTCGTATTTTAAATCTTATTCCCGTATCTTAAAATCTTATTCTCGTATCCTAAATCTTATTCCCGTATCTTAAAATCTTATTCTCGTACCTTAAATCTTATTCTCGTATCTTAAATCTTATTTTAGTATCTTAAAATCTTATTCTCGTGTCTTAAATCTTATTCCCGTATCTTAAAATCTTATTCTCGTGTCTTAAATCTTATTCCCGTATCTTAAAATCTTATTCTTGTATCTTATATCTTATTCTCGTATCTTAAAATCTTATTCTCGTATCTTATATCTTATTCTCGTATCTTAAAATCTTATTCTCGTATCTTATATCTTATCCTCGTATCTTAAAATCTTATTCTCGTGTCTTAAATCTTATTCCCGTATCTTAAAATCTTATTCTTGTATCTTATATCTTATTCTCGTATCTTAAAATCTTATTCTCGTATCTTATATCTTATTCTCGTATCTTAAAATCTTATTCTCGTATCTTATATCTTATTCTCGTATCTTAAATCTTATTCTCGTATCCTAAATTTTTTTTTGTATCTTAAATTTTATTCTCGTATCTTAAATCTTATTGTCGTATCTTAAACCTTATTCCCGCAACTTAAATCTTATTCCCGTATCTTAAAATCTTATTCCCGTATCTTAAAATCCTATTCTCGTACCTTAAATCTTATTCTCGTATCTTAAATCTTATTTTAGTATCTTAAAATCTTATTCTCGTGTCTTAAATCTTATTCCCGTATCTTAAGATCTTATTCTTGTATCTTATATCTTATTCTCGTATCTTAAAATCTTATTCTCGTATCTTATATCTTATTCTCGTATCTTATATCTTATTCTCGTATCTTAAATCTTATTCTCGTATCCTAAATTTTATTCTTGTATCTTAAATTTTATTCTCGTATCTTAAATCTTATTCTCGTATCTTAAACCTTATTCCCGCAACTTAAATCTTATTCCCGTATCTTAAAATCTTATTCCCGTATCTTAAAATCTTATTCTCGTATCTTAAATCTGGATACCTTTTGTTGTATTAGCACAATGTCTTATACATGTACTGAACTAAATACTCTCTCTAGCTGCTGAATATTTCCGAGTAGTTAACCAGTGGCTCGATAACAAGTGGGTCTCCTCTATATAAAATAAATAGATATTTCTCAGAATTAATCTGTAGAAAAAGACAATATGTCTTAAGAAAAAAGACAATAGGAAAACTGTTGTTTTAGCCGACGCATTTCGTCCAACGTGGACTTTTTCAAGGCAAAAAAACGAAATGAATTTATTGAAAGAAAGTATCTATAAACAAAAAACAAAATGTCGTTAGCAACTAGAAGAATTTCACTTGACTAAATGAATATACAACAGCGTTTTTTTAATTCTGTGTTTGCTCACTGGCGATCTATGTTCAAACTCAAGTGTCGGCAGTGACACTTTATTCCTATATAACAGCTGGCAATCGATATATTTAGATCCGGTCCACCACTGTAGTTAACTGTCCCTTTCGAAATCCCACGTACACAGTCCCTCCAGTTATTGTAAATAATCACATGTCTATCCAGACCCGAGCTTCTTCATTTAAACTAGTGTTATCCACGGCGCAACATATCATAAATATCATAACACCTGTCGTATCTATATTATAACACCTTTCCCTATTATAACATATCATATTACATATCATAACACCTTTCCCTCATCTTTATTTTCTCAACTATTCTTACATTCCCTGTTACTGCTAAATCAATGATGTTTTTCTTTTTTACAGTTATGTTCACACTGTACAAGGCCAGAGAGCTACTCGAGCTAGAGAGTAAGAGGCACAGATTATGCGGATATGAGGGGAAGATAATGGTTATCCTAAACTTGAACAGGTTAAGATTGTAGTCTCCCACTTGAGTGTCGGTTCCACAGTGCAGCGGTTCCCTATAAGAAGCTGCTCTAGTGGAACTTACATCTCTCACAAACGGAATACGAAGGGAATGAGGGTGGTTTGTTACACTGCGCTTAGCATGGCAGGTCTTAGCCGTGAAGGGTAGGACTGGTGGAACTAAGGAATGTAGTTTATCTGAAAACTTTCCATGGAAATAGCGATAGAGCAGTGAGGGGCGATGTTATGAAAGGGGTTATAAGGTGCGTCAACAAAGCGAGGCTGGGGTACAAATATATGAAACCCAATATACCCACCATGACACCCTGTTTGATTGTATACCGGGCACATACAGTCCAGCCAAACGGCTGCGATATCCTGACATATTTTGATAAAAACAGTATTGGTTCCAACCTAATTAGAATGGTTGCAAGACACTTGCTCCTACCAAATTTATAGGCAGAGGCACACAAATGCATGCTGGGATTTCTTCCTAGCCAAAAAAATAAAAATAAAAATAAAAATAAAAAAATAAAAAAAATAGGCCAGCGGTTTCAGCTGACTCGGTCCCGGTCTGTCTTGTCTTGCGATCAGAACGCTATGTTCGCTTTGTTTAAGTCCGTATTTAAGACGTATGGTGAAAGTGTGTGGGCGTACTTTCCCACACCACAGCAGCGGCATTACTGTGTGGTGAGATCTATGATTTCATGCATGTCACCCACCTGGCAGATCACGTGACCACAAAGAGACGCCGAAGTGCCAAAATTGAAAGATCATCAGCTGAGACATAGCGGCCAAGAGAGTCGGATGTCAACTCCCGTACTTACCTGCCCCGTGGAGTGGTAAAGGCGGTAACCAGAGGAAAATGTGGCCTGACAGATAATGAACTACGGTGATCTCGACCATCAACTTCAAGGATCGAACTACGAATATTTCGACACACAACTTGCACATGCGGGATGCAGTTATTCGAAACCCAATATACTTATCGTGACACCCAGTCAGATCAGGGTATATCCGGCACATGCCTCACTATTCGCTGTCCATGATATGGAGACAGGTCGGATAACCTAACCCCCACTCAAACGGTCTTTAACTGAAGGTATTTACAAATATTTCGATGTGAATCCCAAGTCGCATTGCCTGCCTCATCCTTCCAGTTTTAAAAAAATAAAACTCTCTACACCCGACTGAAATTGATGCTCCTTCACTACTTCCGCTCATGAACGGAAACGCACAATGCTTCAGCCCTTAGCGAACACGTCCAACTCGTTAAAGTCAGGCGTCAGTCAAGCAAATCTGTACTACTGAACAGTACTGCAGCCCATCTGACTTCACCAAGACAAAACAAGTATATGGTAACGGCTCCAGTTAATTAAGAGCAGAAATCGTGGGAGCCATATCTGGTGTAGCATCAGGCCATTTATTATTATTATTATTATTATTATTATTATTATTAAAACTTTTCCACAGTGCTGTATTTATTAAGTTCAGCTTCGCCTGGGATACTGCCTTAGCAGTTGTGTATTCAGTAAGGATCGAACCCACTGCATTCGCAATTATCTCTGATAATATCTTGCTAAGCTATCACCCCCGGACAGACATGTGTTAGGTACAAGACTTTTGTAGTTGAACACTCGATGAGTATCGGACACAATGACTTCCTTAAGAAGCAAGCACTCAACAGCCGATGTGCATATGTTTCAAATACTATATTTAAGAAAAATTAGGGCTCGGCGAATTTGGCACTCACTTCGACAACGGAAGACAGCAGACAACCTACTTGACGAGTTAGTGTAAATAGATGGCGGAATGTGCGGCAAGAGGGATGGTAATAATGGTCACGTGGTTTCTAATTGGTTGGTTGAACTATGACTTTATGACCTCTAGCGATTCTGAATATACATCTATTTTTAGGTTGTACTAGATTGGCGGCTAGGACTAGTTGTAACTAAGTTCGATGCTAACAGTCTCTTCTATCGCACTTCTCCCTTGTGGGACTCTCTTTCGGCTTCTTGCTTTCAGGTCAACTTTGATCTTCAAAATTTTAAATGCAATGTCAATCGTTATCTTCTATTTTCTTAATTCCTGTTCTTTTATTATTCCATCTCCTTAATGTCTTCTTTTCCCATATTATCTCCCACTCAGTAACTCCTTGCGTCTTGGTGGATTTATTGCTTTGCTTGAGGTTAAATGATTGAAAAAATTATCATGAAGATCGTTTGTCTTATTGTTGTAACCTTATTAAGGTCAAAAATAAAGACACAAAGAGAAGAATTGAGTTAAACAAATATATTAACAGAAATAGTAATACAAACATATGTAAATGAGAGTGTTACATTAAGAATGTTCGGCCCGACTGTCAGAGGTGACTGCTGGAAACTTCCCTCTCCAAAAAGCAGTACCTGCTCCTATTTATAGCTGGGAGAATCCATGCGTGAGTGGGTAAATTACCATAACACTTATTTTACTTTTTTATTTTCTGCATTGTCTTTTTTTATTACAAAGGATGAGATATTGTAAAGCGCCATGATCAGCCACGCCCTGAAGGAACACAGCACACATAATAATAATCATTATTATTATTATTTTAGTTATATTTCAAAAGAACGTATATGTGCTCAAACACAGAAAATGTAACTTATATATTGGATAAATATTTAACACGACAATTTTAAACCTTTGTTCCAAACGGTATGGCAAAAAGACGGGTTTTCCTTTGACACCGCTATTATTTTAACTACCTTCACTCCTCGGCATTGTTTATTATTTTAAAAAGGGATGATTAGAATTATCATAAAATCTAGACATATGGGGAAAGTGCTTAATACACACGGCCAAACCCTTATAGCGATTAATAAACGTAGGTTATGTGCGGCACAAGGCCGAAAGTATGGAGCACTCAGTGAGGATAAGTCACTGTTCAGTCGTAATTAATGTAGCGAGACAAGCGCCGCGTGCAAACCCTTATGTTGTAATCTCTTTCCATCGTATGCCACTCACGTAAGTACGCACAATCATTTCGCTAGGAGGATATCTACTCCTGATTAACTAATCAATGCCATTTAAACCATTGCTCCAACCACCCTCAAGCACTCTCTATCTCTCTTGATCACTCCGTTTGCAGCTGTTGGTTACTGTGACAGCCATTGCCTATTGACCTAACTACCCACCATCGCTCTCTCTTCTACCCCAGGTAACATCCAAGAGAGAGTAACACAAAACTACTCCCCTCCCACAACAGTCATTACCGGTTTAACAACAACAACAACAACAACAACCAATCCGGCAAGAGAGACTCATTTCTAGCCAATGCGTTGATCTTGTTGGAGTTCTGAAAAACATACGAGTGCTAGCAAAAAAGGATATAAATAACAACCGACCTTTAGGGTCGCCCGCCCATTTAAAAAGAAAGAAAGAAAAAAAAAGTGTAACTATTATTTAACAGTGGCGAAAACGAAACAAAACTTAAAAAAACAAAACAAAACACACAATCAGAGAAAGATTCAGTTATTCTGAAGGCAGCAGCAAAAACACGTTCTCCAAAAAAGCAGGCGACCCCAAAACGGAACAGGAACTTGCAGAAAAAATATCGGGATGGCGAACAAGAACTTCAGTACAATTGGCAGCACTAGTAACAGAAGTATTAATACATGCGCTAATTTCTTAAGACAATATAGAGATTTGTCAACTGGAGATTTCAAAAAGATAAAGGCTTCACAGTTTATGGATGTTTGGAATCATTACGACAGAGATGGTCAGTAGAACGGTTCATATTTTTTGTTTTTGTCTATAATATTTTGTGTTTCTTTTTTGTTTTCTCTATGTACAAGTGCGAACGAGTGTGTGTGCGTATTGTTAAAGATTCAGGAAATTCCATCCAGGTATATTGATTGAAGATAATTTCTTTCTTTCTTTCTTTCTTTCTTTCTTTCTTTCTTTCTTTTAAGCCAGAGCTTATTTGTTTGTTTCTATTTCTTTTTTTACTCCAGAGATTGTTTCTTTCTTTCTTTTACTCCAGAGATTGTTTCTTTCTTTCATTTACTCCAGAGTTTCTTTCTGAGTTTTAATCCTGAGGTCGTTTGTTTGTTTCTTTCTTTCTTTTACTCCATAGTTTCTTTCTTTCTTTCTTTCTTTTAAGCCAGAGCTTGTTTGTTTGTTTCTTTTTCTTTTTTACTCCAGTGGTTGTTTCTTTCTTTCTTTTACTCCAGAGTTTTTTTCTTTCTTACTTTTAATCCTGAGGTCATTTGTTTGTTTGTTTGTTTGTTTGTTTGTTTCTTTCTTTCTTTCTTTCTTTCTTTCTTTCTTTTAAGCCAGAGCTTATTTGTTTATTTCTTTTTCTTTTTTACTCCAGAGATTGTTTCTTTCTTTCTTTTACTCCAGAGTTTCTTTCTTTCTTACTTTTACTCCAGAGGTTGTTTGTTTGTTTCTTTCTTTCTTTTACTCCATAGTTTCTTTCTTTCTTTCTTTCTTTCTTTCTTTCTTTCTTTCTTTCTTTTACTTCAGAGTTTTTGTTTGTTTGTTTTACTCCAGAGGTTGTTTGTTTGTTTGTTTTACTTAAAAATCTCTGTGCATGAAATAAAAAAAACACATTTTGGTATTTTAATATTAATTGTAATAATTCTGTAAAAATAAACATATATTTAAAAAAAATTTCCAGACATGTAAGAAAAAAGAGTGAAGACAACGCCATATATATATTTTAAAAATAACGTGTGTATTTATCTCGAGTTTGTGTTTGTATATATGTGTATACGTTAGTGTGTTTATGTATCTCTCTGTGAATTTTACGTTTTTGATCAGAACTGCCTACTGATATCATATTTCCTCAACACTATCCCAGTCACACTCCTAACTGTAACTCTCCAGTCGATGAGTTAAGGCTGCCACTTTGATCTTCGTTGACTTTATGCCGGGCTAAATTTAATTTGGCCTTTTGCAATTCATATATTTCGCTAAAAACCTTATACCGTACGGAATACATTATTTAAAATGGACATTGGAAAAGAAGAAGTTAAAACAAAAATGTGTTCTTTGAAAAACAGGGATTACAAGTCATTAGAGTCATTTAAAAGATTATTTTTAAAATTAAAGCAAGAAATACATTGCCTATTAAATATCTCCAGCTCATATAGGGCTCAGATCTACGTAGCCCGACTAGTTAATTTTATTTCATTCTTTTTTAACTTCCTTTCTTTGCTTTTTTTCTTTCTTTCTTTATTATGAAAAATATCAACGAAATGTATTTCAGTCAATATTTAGAGGAACGGAGTTAAAAACAATTAAGTTTGGAAACAGCTGAAGCCAAGTATGAAAACGACACACTGCGAATTTTTTTTTTGCTTTAAATTAGATTTTTTTTTTAAGCATTTCACCCCAAGCAAGGCTGGAAGCCACTAGGACTCAAGGGGTTACGGAAAATATAGAGCGAGATCAGATAGGAGTGATAGAAGAGAGTATGAGGAGAAGGGTAGTGGATAGATCAAGGCAACTGGAGATGTCGATTGACATTACACTTGAATAGCGGGAGATTATAGCTCTCAGGGAAACTGGAATAGGGAAGGAAGTTCCACAGGCGAGAAGTGCGAGACATGAAGCTATTAGAGTAGAAGAGACGGCTACATTTAGGAGTTTCGACAGTGAAGGGGTGAGAGCGTGATGCCAGCCTCGTAGGGCGCTTGAATTCATGAAATCTGGGAACCAGCGAATGCAGCTCCTCGGAGCAATTACCATGAAAGTATTTGTAAAAAAAGACAGAGAGAGGCGACGGCGTGTCTGTGAGAAAGTGACTGTAGACGAGATGCCAGAGCAGGGCCAATTATATTGCATGTCCGCCTCTGGAGCCTATACTTGAATATTGACTCACTCAGTCTAAGCCCGACAACGCCGACCGCCTGAGTAGTCACTGATATATATATATAGATATATGATAAAAATATAGTTCTAAGGTATGCTATATTTATGAGTTAAAGTGCTCAATATCAGGGATAGAGCTTATGTAAATAATAAACAAATTCCCAAATTACGAATTCATGCATAAACACAAGTAAACGTAATGATAACAATCAAAAACAAATAACAAAGCGGTCAATAACAGAGTTAACGTACAACACTATAAAACAGCCACAAAACTGTATTCGGATCCATAATTATTTCCACTCAATAGTCACTAGAATAACTTGAAACATAAGCGTTACCGCCGACCCAACTACCGTTAGAATAATACACTAGATCAACCCATAATGTATCACTTACCAGCATATATAAATAGTCGATCCAAAACACAACGCACATGGTCTGACGATTGCGTTTAAACATGAAACAGACTGTCGCTGCTGAGTGTTGACCTCAATGTCCGCTTTTATATTTATATATACTATATCCGTCATATCGAGCAATATATATATATATATATATATATATATATATATATATATATATATATATATATATATAGTAAATTTTAATTTAATTGTAAAACTTTAATTTATTGTATGTAGCTCCTGGTAAATAGTAAAGCACTTCCGCTGAATTTATAACATATCACACACAAAGAAGCCTACCAAACTCCATCCGCATTATACTTGTAGAAAATATAACTATAACAGCCTGATACACATGTAAAAAAAATCTAAAAGTAATGGAAGCATTGATTATAAAAAAAGAAAAAGCCAACGCCCAATAACATCAACTATGAACACGGCCACAATGTGCTGACCGTACTTTGAAAATAAAAATAAAATATTCTCATAACTCTAGTTACATGAAAATGTACACATTCAGTTAAAAATTTAAAAAAAAAAAAAGAAAGAAAAGAAAAAATCCTAGATTATGGCAAAAAGAATAGCCTAAAGCGCTTTGGATATACAAAACATTCAGCCAATTTTTACACATTCTATCCAGAAAGGCAGGCAGACACGGTGGAGTAATGCATAACAGCCCGGATTGAAGAATAGAAGAGCCGAGTTCAAATTCCAGTCGAATCCGTTCTTTTTTTCTTCTCCCCCCACACCTATGGGTAAATAACAGGATAGATCGGGTTCTATAGCCTTGGATGGCAGCTGGTCTACCGCAGAAATGAAATGGGAAACAGGAAAAAATCTGCCTCGTCAGTCATGTATTGGAAGATACATGTTCGCTAAGCATGTATCACGTATAGTACATAACTGACTGTCCAGAAAAGAAACCACTTACATACAAGAAAAATTAAATGAAAAGCTTAAACTTGGTATTACCTCGTCAGCCGTCTTTAATGAAACTCGTATAAAAGAGGGTTTGCTACCTAAAAGCACAATTATATATATATACATATATATATATATATACATACATACACAGACACACATACACACATACATACATATATATATATATATATATATATATATATATATATATATATATATATATGATTAATATGAGTAAAAGTTTATCAGCTGATTGATGTTACCTTCAGCATCGCGACTCCAGAGTTTTTTAGGCGGACCTGCCCGCCCACACTTCAGTGGGGAATCAGATATATATTATAGGCTAAAGGAGCGTTTCTCAACCTTTTTACACTTGCGTAATCCTTAAAATAAATTACAAGTCTCGAGGAATCCCTGCGCAAAAACAAAATTATATCCCATATCTTTTTCATTTTATTTTCATCGTAGTTCACGTGGTAAATATCATATAATAACTGGTTTAAGGAAAAATTAATATTTCTTTATCAAATTTTTCGATAATGCTAAAAAAATTCATAATGTTTATTTATAATACTTCATCAGGGAATTTTCCTAATATAACAGGTTAGATAGGATGATGTCTATATTACAAGATTACAATAACCAAGAATATATTGTGTGTGTTTAGTAATATTACGTATAAGAAATTAAATAAAAAATCAAAAGTGCATTAGCTTATCTCAGCTGTTTTTGCAGAACCCTTGGGGGACCTTTTGCGGAACCCTGGTTGAGAAACGCTGGGTTAAAGGTTTGGAGCAACCCTCTGAATTTCGAAAAATAGCCTAAAAATTGAATGTTGCGTGCCTTTTTCAAAACTACTACGGATTCGGAACAGAGGGACTTTTTCTTCTTGAAATGTATTAGCATATATATATATATGTGTGTGTGTGTGTGTGTGCAAATATATAGAAAAATAGGAAAGAACACGTTAGGTAAATAATCCGAAGTTCTTTAGTCTTTTTGATTTTATTTTTTAAAAAACAGTGCTCAATATAAAAGTAGAGCCTAAATTATTATTATAGTTTTTGGCTCCTGTTTTTGAAACATGAGAACTTTTATGTAGCGAAGGAATCAAATTTTTAAAAAATAATTATATATATATATATATATTAATAATAATAATAATAATAATAATAATAATAATAATAATGATGTGGAAATGAACCTATTACTGCATAAAGTTTCCTTAAAATTCTCGCACTTGCTGGCTACTGGTAAAACTTAGGGATGGTGGGTTTTAAATTTTAAGTAGCACCAACTCTAAAAATAAATGAAATGAACTAATGAGTTAAATAGTTTTATCATTCTAATTTAGCAGGTGTTAATTAAACCAAAGAAGGCGTAAAACTTACTCATTATTAAATCCAGATGGTGGCCCGAAACTTTTGGCCTATAGTATGATAATATTAGCCGCTTCCCTCAAGGAAACTTTTAGCATTCGTTAACAGAGCACCCAGTACTGATTTCAGTTGAAATTTATAAAATCTTTCTCATGAAAATAGGTTTCTTAAGCCCAGAAAAAGAATCTAAATGAAATCGGTTAGATTAAAAAAAAAAAAATTTAAAAATTAAATTAAATTAAAATTCCCATCATCCCAAAATCAAACAAATACAAAAATTTAAATATCTCGGAAGTGTTTTAACATACGATGGAAAGTGTGACACTGAGACCCGAAGGCGTATTGAGATATCCAAAGTTACTTTCCAGAGTATTAAGAAATAGAAAAACTTCGCTGGAAACAAGGAAAATAATATTAAACAGTTGCATGATATATGTACTCCTGTATGACAGTAAGTGCTGGACAATCTCCTGAAAGATGTTGAAGAGACTTGAAGCAACAGAAATGTGGTTCTACAGAAGGATTTCTGAGGATACATGGACCGATTATGTGAACAACGACGAAGTTTTAGAGAAAATAGAAACAAAAGGAAACTTAAATTTAATTTCAGGAAGAGACTGTTGAAATTTCTCAGGCACATAATGAGGAAAGAGGGCTTGGAAAATCTGATACTCACAGGACTGATTGAAGACAAGCGGACAGAGAACGACAACGCATAACAAAAAAGACAGTTTGTTAAGAGCTAAAAAATACAGGATGTTGTGGAGAGCATAAGTACGGAGGGAACACGGCATATAAAGATGAAGACGGTGAGGTTACCCGTGGAAAGGAAAGCACGTGCGCGCATACAGACATATGGTATTTTCTTGTGTGTAGATAAGTACCTGGCTCTTCCTGCTATCTTCCACCTTTACAAGAGACAGGATCTACCCAGTTTTCACTTTCCAGTCTCAATAGACCAAAAGCGTCCTTGTGGGTGATGGATCACTTTCCACCCTTCAACCCTTTCCATGCCGCTCGCTGCTCTATCGTTATTCCTATGGAAAGTGTCCAGATAAACTATATTCCTTAGTTCCACCAGTTCGAATTTTCACGACCAAGACCCGACATGCCACGCACATTGTAGCGGACCACCTTCATTCCATTCTTATTACATTGGTGAGATGTAAGTTCCACTCGAAGAGTTTCTTCCCACGAACCGCTCTTTTGTGGAACCGAAGAAGGTGATTCCCTGATCACAACAATCTTCACCTGTTGAAGTCTAGGGTCAACCGCTATCTTCCCCACATATCTGCATAATCTTTGCCTTTTACTCAGCAACCCTTTACCTCGAGTGGCTCTTATGTCTGAGAGAAGGAACTTTTAGCAGTGAATTTACGGTTACATCTAGCCATTTTAACTGTAAAATGATGAAACTTTGCCAACAATCTGGCAATGCGTTTGAATTCATAAAGCCTGCGCACCATAGAGGAAAGTTCATGGGGACAATTACCATGATAGTATTTATAGAAAAGGCACAGGGAATATACATTACGGCGGTGGGAAAATGACTGAAGCCGAGATGCTAGATCAAGACCAATAAAATTGCAGATTCTTATCTTTATTTTATCAACAACCTCGAAATATATGCGAAGTGCGCCAACCACAAAAGGAACAACTTGAGCTGCTGCCACATGTGTTTTCCCAATGCTGCCAGATATCCCCAATGACAGAAAGACTCCAGGAAACACCCACGAATGCACCAACCGCAAAAGGGAAAACTTGACCTGCTGCGAATTCGCATACCCCTAAAGCGACTTGCAAGGTAGAAAGAATCCAGAAAATACTCCTGAATGCGGCGACCACAAAAGGGACTGCTTGAGCTGCTGCTACCCGCGACTTCCCAATGCTGCCAGATATCCCCAGTGCGTCTTGCAAGGCAAAAGAATCCAGGAAATACTCCTGAGTTCGCCAACCACAAAAGGGACAATTGAGCAGCTGCCACATGTGATTTCCCAATGCTGCCAGATATCCCCAGTGCGCCTTGCGAGGCAGAAAGAATCCCGGAAATACTCCTGAGTGCTCCGATCACAAAAGGGACAACTTGAGCTGATGATTGATACATTTTCGTCTATGAAGATCCATTGCTAACTGCTCTTGTGCACAAGTGTGATATCAGGGCGATTGCTCTCCTATCGCTTGTCAGTTAAGATAGTTCTATCCCACATCAGCTTCACTGACGGTGGTGAATGCTCGTACCACATCTCTTCGCACCTAAAGCTATAATTCCTGCGTAGTTCGCTATGTATTCTAAGAGTTACTTTGTTATGGGTTCATCTGTAGTCTTTTTGCGCCACTATTATTATTATTATTATCGTTGTTTCATTTTGAGTATATCTCATAATACCTACGTGCAAACATGTCTAAACCATAGGCACAAAGCAGGAGATGTATTGCGGTTTTTGCTTACCCAGCAAAATGATAGCAAAGGATTATTATTTCTGACGTAATGTAACAAACATTAAAGAAGGTTAATAAAGCATTTAATAGTTATTTCCCTTTGATACTAACTTCTTCAAACCTTTTGGAATATGAATACATTTAAAATAAAATCTTTATTAATCCTAAACAGGAAACAAGGGATTAATTTGTACTCCTGTTCAAAAGACCGGGGAGATGTGTGAACCGGACGAGAGGCGAACCTATCTACTCCTATAAAACCCTTGGAAAATGTCTGAATTCATCTCTTCTGTAAGGACAGACTGGTTCATATAACCTTGGGTTGCAGCCGGTCTAAGACAACTCAGAATTTAATACCTGAATGGTCGAGTGGTCGGTGATTAAAAGAGCTCTTGCACAAAACGCTGGTCTTGTGAGGAGTCTGAGTGGAACCTCAGCATCACAAAAAAAAAACAAGAGCTGTCAAAGGGCGGATGAACTCCTCAGAGTAAACGACCCCGCACCGCAACTATGGATTAAACAGTCTCACCAACCTGCATGGTGAGTACGGCTACACCCCTGAAGACATGGTCAGGGAGAGGTTCCTCCGACAGGAATGAGAAGGCCCTGGATTTGGGTGTGTTCACATAGAGGGCTGGAATCCGCTGGTCTGCCCAAACATGATATTCACCAGTGACCGCTAAGTGACACTAGTTCGTAATCATTTACATCCTTTCTTTGACTCCCATGTATCCCAATAATGATTGGAGAGGAGAAGGGGGTTGTCAAATAACCCCCGTTACCATGAGAAATGTCAAATCCAGCAATATATCCTGAATGCTGAGATAATTTGAATGACACTAAAAACGATATAATTTATGCCCGGTGTCGCTGCGCCAAATGTGACGTCTGCCTGGCCGCGTCCGTCGTGCTATCCCGGTCACGTGACCAGTTGTGACGCCACTCCGTCTGTCTCTGCGCCGTCGCCGTCCTATCCTGTCCTGTGACGACCAATGTGACTTGGTATTGGTCGCGGCACCAAATGTGATGTTCTAACCTTTTGCTGATTCGGATGGGAATCTGGTTAGATTCGGTATCAGCCTTGTTGTTCCCAGCTCGCCTCCAACGTCTGGTTACCGAAGTAACTGTTTTGATTTCTAGTCTAACCTACCAACGTTGTAATTTGATCTTAGGTAGACGAAATCAATCTGTCGCCGGGCCGTAATGCAAGTCGAGTTCGAACAAGGGTAATACCACACAAGTAAATGCAAAAGAAAATAAAGTAATAACTCGAAAAGTTCAAATATGTTAATAAAAGGATAACAATATTTTATATCTGGTTGCTGAATACAGGACTGCGTCTTTCTACCAACCCGCTAATATGGACTCGTGACACTTTGTGTTTGTTAGGCGAGTCTTAACATCTTAAGTTGTTTGTTCTTTAAGTGTATCTTCAGGGGATATTCGTAAAACTTGTTTCGGTGGTGTCAGTCTAAGTCGTTCTTCACAAATAAATTGTTCTTGATTAGAAGTTGAGTTTGGAATTGCGTGAATCTTAGTCAGCGAGGCGGGTCCTCAGGGCTCTCAGCTCACTGCAACTGCTTGCCTGTCTGTCTCCAACCCCAACTGCAACTGCTGCTTTTCACTCGCTGCGACTCTGCTTATATGGACGCCGACCAAAATCGGGGTGGGCTTGTCGGGGTTTGAGTTTCCTTGATAACTCTAAATCCACAATCCACTTGTTTGTTTTCGGTTAGGAAAATTTATTATTTTCCATTTTTGGAGGTCTTTCGTCTTCCCACCTTCTTCTGTTCTCGCACTGGTATCTCACCATGCCCTCAGAGGGTGTCAACGGGTTTCCCCTCTCTCTCATAGTGGCATCTCATACCGTACCCTTCAGGGGTGTCAACAGGCCTCTCCTCCTACTTCACATGATTACCTTCGCCTAACGCTCACGCTCACGCCAGCATTCAGCCAATGGGCGCCCAGCAGTGTGGGTGTGGCTAGACTAGCCTCGGTTTAAAAATCTTGCTCAAAAAAAAAAAAAATTATCTCCTTTTTTTTTTTCTTTTTTTTTTCTTTCTTTTCTTTCGTAGTGTGGTCCCTTAATCGCAATTCTTATCCTAAATGTCACCTGGAATTCGTCAATCAGATTTTCGCCATCATCAAGTGGGTGGTCATTTGGCGATCTGGACGCTAGAGCCAATTATTCGTTTCGATAAAATAATTTTCTTATCATAGCCAGCTCCTGGCACAAAACAGATGCTTTTTTCAAAGATCTTCGTAGATAGCCAATGGCCCAGTCTTTTGTTTTTGTAATTCTGCGGTTGATCCAACGGACATTTTTCTGCGACCCAATTAATTTTTATCTCTTTAGAATTCTGCCCTGTAGGTCACCTGAAATTTTCACCATTCAGTGCGCCATTATAAATTAAATTAAATCCGACACATCCGCGACCTTACTCTCCTCGCTAATGAGAATAAAAACCTTTAGCACTTTTCTTTGTTAAAAAAAAAAAAATAACATCGCTTAGTGTCCTTTTCGTGATGGCTTCTTATCACCTAAATTTAATTCTCGCCTTTTTCTTTCTTTTTTTCTTCTTCTTTCTTTCTAGTAACCTAAATAGTGTCACAGTTAGCTCAAATATTACTTCTGGTGCCATATAAGCTAGTTTAATCTGTCGCATGTTATTTGGAGGGGGAAGGTGGGCATCGTTATTTCCCTAAGAAATGCAATGTTTAGTGGTTTGAGACGAGAAATCGGCGAACCAAGTTCGAATTCAGGTCGAGTCTGTTGCACTCACTCAGGAAAGATAGGAATCCATCTGTCCTCCTCCCAGCTATGGATTAAATAGTAGAACTGTGGATGGCAACCAGTCTAGTAAGAGATCAATTCAGAGTTAAAATCTCAGCCACTTGAAGTTGTACAAAAATAGTTAGACAAGGGGTGCAGATAATAAATCTGTAAAACAAAAGCACGATACAGTGATTATCCGGAATGTTGTTGACATCAATGGACATTGGGCTCATGAAATGATGGATGGTTCGTCACTTCTTTAAATCAGCATCTGTCTATATTTCTGAGATGAGGTATTGTAACTATTTACACTATTTACATCGTTCGGGTTGTTGTCCTCATCTTTATTGTCATATTCACTACGTTTCGGTCGTTGTACGCTCCAGCCTTCTTCAGGATCTGTCTATATTTCTGAGATGAGTAACTATTTACACTATTTACATCGTTCGGGTTGTCCTCATCTTTATTGTCATATTCACTACGTTTCGGTCGTTGTACGCTCCAGCCTTCTTCAGGATCTGTCTATATTTCTGAGATGAGTAACTATTTACACTATTTACATCGTTCGGGTTGTCCTCATCTTTATTGTCATATTCACTACGTTTCGGTCGTTGTACGCTCCAGCCTTCTTCAGGATCTGTCTATATTTCTGAGATGGGGTATTGTAACTGTTTACACTATTTACATTCTTCGGACTATTGTCCTCATCTTTATTGCAATATTCACGACGTTTTGGCCGTTGTACGCTCCGACCTTCTTTAGGTGATATACATTTGAATTTCGTCTATGGTGGGTAGATTGTTCTAATTCCACGTGCTATAACATTTTTAGGATATCTCAGCTTTAGTTAATTCCCTAGAATGTATAGCAACTCATAAATGTCGATATTTCTGAGATGAGGTATTGTAACTGTTTACACTATATGCATTATTCGGACTGTTGTCCTGATCATTATTGTCATATTCACAACGTTTCGGCCGTTGTATGCTCCGGTCTTCTTCAGTTGATATACGTTGGAAGGACACAAGGACCAGTGGATAAAAGCGTTGGTTGAAGTAATCCAGTGGCTTGAGCCAAACAGCTGTAAATTCAATCCCTGGTCACAGCAGAGGTAAACAAAAATTTGGAGAGTTGAGTTATTAAAGGGAATTAACTGAAACTGAGATATCCAGAAAAGGCATGGCACGTAGATCTAGAACAATCTACCCCCGTGGACTAAATAAAGTGTTCGATTCGAAATTCCAATATATCACCTGAAGAAGGCCGGAGGGTGCAGAGGCCGAAACGTCGTGAATATGACAATAAAAATGAGGGCAGCATTTATTTTACATATAACTTACATATAATTTACGTATAATAATAGTTTAATATAAGTTTCTGATAGTCGATGATGCTGTCGAGATACAAGTAATTAATCAATAGGCTGGATGTGTAGTAGTGAATTGTTATTACGTGACTTCTGTTGGTCAATACGGATAGTCCGGCACGGTTTTGTAACGATAGTACCGGAGAAAACGGTGGTATGTTTGTACTGTGTCATAATTTGACTTTTTAACGTAGGAGTTAGAATGTCTTAATAATCTGAATGATAAAGAGGCTTAAGAAAGATTACCTGAATTTATCACATTAATAACATGGTAGATTGCAGTCCCACCAGCCAACAACTAATCAAATCCAAATCAATAGTCCTACACATGCTGACAAGCACGTGGAAAACGTTTTTATTTACACAATTTTCATACCCAGCAAAATGAGACGACTGGCCCAGCCGCCTGGTTGCCAGGCTTCAGACATATGAACGGTAAATATTAGGTTGAATCATAAATAATATTCGTTTTTGTTTATTCAATTTTATTCTTCAATAAATAAAGAACAATTACATTTAATCCAATTATATATACGCCATTATATGCAATGACCTGTTGCCAATTATCAGGCAGCTCTCCGATAACGTTTGAGTAAAATTATGCAGGTTTTAACTTGAAAATTTTTTTCGACGAACGCTTGAATCTGTTTTTCATTAGGTCAGCGAATATGACGAGTCGGGTAGAATAGACCAACCGAGTTCCAAACTGCTTTCCTGTGTTATTCTTATTGTATACCACTTTGCCTTGACTTGTCATGGAGGAGAACAACATTTTCTTATTGACGAGCGGATGACGCTTTTCGACCAAACTTTTATGGACACGTTGCAGCTGTTGGACGTATAAATGTGCATTTAATGTTTCATTGCAATTTAAGAAAAACTAAATGAATAATAATCTTTCGATCCTACTACATTCGCAACATTACTTTCTTTCCACGGATCTTAACTCAACATAAATCAGAGGAGGGGTCCCCAGATTGATCGATATCGGCTCCTGGGAGTGAGTTATTTGTTCTTTACGATTTATCAACCATTTGTGGGTCATTTAAAGCCGAAACATATTTTGGATTGTAAGAATAAAAAAAAAATTAATTAATATATTTTGGAGAACAACATTGTTTTTTTCCAGATACTATTTAACCTATAGATAGGGAGGGGAGATGTATTCATTCTTTTCCCATGGATGTTTGCGGATAAGTAAATGTAATGAATTTGAGCGTGAAACCCATGATCACAAACTCATATTCATACAAGTATATATATATATATATATATATATATATATATATATATATATATATATATATATATATATATATATATAATAACTGACCACTGGTATTCGCGGATACCCGTTTACTAAGGTGGCTAGCCATTGCAGACGCTCGCTAAGGCGAATTTTTGTGTTTGCTCAAAACCGACAGAACCCACCTGTGGCTTATACTGCAACTATGCTGAGCAGACTTTAGTTACAGTTTCTCGGAGAGAGCGTGTTATCTAGTGTTATCAACAATTTGAACAAGGCCAGCACGCTCAAGCTCTCGGCCACGATGACCTGTGGCTTCGTGCTAGCACAGCTATCGACGGCACCCAAGAGTTCTGTCTACCCAATGTCACTCACAGGGCTTGGGCCAACCCGTGATATGGTTTTCATGCACTTTCCAAAGGTGCCTCGCGCTGGGATCGACCTCGATCCAGGCCGATAACATCAGGAAGTCGCCTTCCCGACAAATCGACCATGGTGAGATTCGAATCCGGGTCTCATGGTCAGAAAGCGAACGTTCTAACCACACACACACACACACACACACACACACACACACACACACACATATATATATATATATATATATATATATATTATAAGAATTTGAAAGCTATATTAAAGGGAGCTAACCTTTTATCATTCAAAACTCAAACTTGCGCTTAAAACTATTACTAATCCGTGACTCTGATTGGCTAACTACTGTCCAATCAGGACCTCATCTTGTGGTCACGCGGTTAATTCGAACCTGAAATCTTCCTCTTTTGCAAAGTAACAGCCATAGTAAACACCCGGTTATTGGGGCCGTCCTTTAGATCTCAGAAGCTACGAAGTCGTAAAAGCCACTTGTTCATTGGACAATCTTCAAGCAGTTAAGTCCGCAAATATAAATTATATTTGCAAGCCTTTTACTAATTTGTCCATACACTTCTTTGTACATGAAACCTTCGAATTTAATTCTATCGTTGATTTAATCACCCCCCCCCACGAGGGCATCATGTGGCACAAGGCCGGTTTAACGTGGGATCTCCGAGCCCGTGGGATCTCCGAGCCCGTGGGCTCGGCCAAAAATATGCCCATTGAACCCGTATAAACGGGTTCAGGCTCGGTTTACCTCCCCGAAAGAGAATCCGCCCTTCGGCATAGCCTCTTTCGGGATCCTCCCCGCCCGAAGGCAGAGAGTTCAACCGGTCAGCCGGTCGTCCGACTTCAGACTGAACTCAGAGCGACCCACTGAGCGACGGTATTTAGTCATTCATTGATCCAGCAGCCAGTACTACTATCGGTCGAAATTTATAAAATCTTTATTTTAAAACAGTTTTTCAGGAAAGGAGGTTTCTCAGATCCAGTAGCTGTTATCGCTCCTTCCTGTATTGATGGGAGGTTTCCTTGCAGTGTAGAAGATTTGGAAACAGTTGGATGATATATCCAGTCAACATCATGGTGTTTGGAGTGACCACTAGTGATGTCGAAATTCCGCCTCCATTTATCATCCCACTGGGTCTCAGACTCAACACGGAGGCCTACGTCGTGCCTTGAGGAGATAGTGCTGCTCTGGGTCAAGAGGGTGGTTGCTGGAAGACACTGTGTCTGGCAACAGGACTCTGCACCTTGCCACGCGAGTAGAACGCAGTCATGGCAGTCAGACAATTTCTGCGACCACATTACTCCTTACATCTGACCACCTCACTACCTAGACTGCAACCGTCTTGATTATTATGTAAGTGGCGCAGTTGAACCAGAAACCAACAAAACTCCTTGTGACACCAAAGATGAACTGAAGGCAAGGATTATGGCAGAATTCATCAACTTAAACAGGGAGACTGTCCAGAAGAGTTGAGGAGATCCCGAAGTCGTCTGGAGGCCGTTATTGAAGCCAATAGCGATTTTATTGAATGAATTTACTCTTTAGATAGATTTTAGGTAAATATATCTGTTAAAATGAGATGTTACTATTACTTTGATTTTTGCGTCTGTTGGACGACAATTTTCCAACGCACCCTCTGTGTGTGTGTGTGTGTGTGTGTGTGTGTGCATATATATATATATGTGTGTGTGTGTGTGTGTGTGTGTCTGATGACAGGATACCCAAGATCCTAATGTACAGCCAGTTAGATCAGGGCTACAGGAATGTAGGACGACCATGGCTAAGATACAAAGACAAGCTGAAAAGCAACTTGTCAGCAGTTAATATACCACATAACACCCTTGAGCGCTTAGCTTTGGAGCGGGTAGAATGGAGATCAACGTGCTTTAGTGGACTCAGCAATTTTCAATCTGCTTGTCTGAATCATCTTCAACAAAGCGAGAGCAAGATCTAAAAGGTCAACCAATCTAACAGTGATCTCATCTCACAATCCTCACACTTGCTCCATATGTGGCCTCCTTTGTAAATCACTAGCGGGTCTTAAATGCCACTTAAGATTAGCGCATAAACTTTCATAACTGAATCAATAAGCTGGCAGATACTCATACGTCGAAACCGACGGGAGAGTCCATTATTTATATATATATATATATATATATATATATATATATATATATATCGAATGTTGCGACAGATAATTTATGTTGCCTAAAGGAATAGCATGGGGAGTGTAACTGCCGCTTTAACCCGGTGCTGAGAGAAAACTGAGTGAAAAAAGATTTTTAAAATATCAGCTTAAATATTAAATCAGCATTTCCTTGAAGAGATTACATCAAGTTAATCCAGCTATTATATTTTTTTAGTCTCAATGTAAAATTCTCATTTTTCTTTACGCCACCAAATCCAACATTCTTCACAAGTTCATATACTGACATTTTGAATCAAGAAAAACCATTCGAACCCTACAGCTATATTTGCAAACAAATACTCATGACTTCAATGCCACGACCGACTGATTATAACAAAGTTCAAAATGTTAGATTAAATGTTTCTAGATTATAAGACTGGGCTAATCCTAAGTCCAACCGAGTATTGCTAAATCACTAATCAATTTTCATTTTTTGTTGTTTTTATTCGGTTTTCCTGAGTTCTACCACCATTTGTTGACATTTTGTCGACCTCAGGCAATTATTTTAATTCACTATATAGAGCCGCCATCTTGTAATATCATATCACGTAAACACTTAAACAAATCGACTATAAAACGATTCATTTCTTTTAGTTTTGAAAATCTAAGATGGCGGTCGGGGTAATACTTACTTCCCTGAGCAAGCATCTACGCAACTCTAAATTATATTTGATTCCTATTTTTATAATAATGATAATAATACATTGATTCATTGTGACCAGTTTTCACATCATTGTAGTAATCACAATATTTTGACTGCAGTCCGCACTTGGCTTCAAGTGTTACTCGCATTTTGTTTGCATTCTGGAAAATATCGAACGAAACCTTTTATTTGATCTACATATATTTCAGTCTCGTTTTAATAGTTTGTTTAGCGGCATATCAATTCTTTATGGGTCATTTAATGCTGAAATTTAATTTTCTTGGGAGTATTAGTAATTTCTTTTACAAAAATATATTGCTCGTAATATTTTTTTTTTTACAAAAAGTATTGCTAGTAATTTTTTTTACTATGAAAATGCATTGCTGGTATTTCTCACTATAAAAATGTACTTTATACTTGTATAATGTTTTGACTCAAGTTTGGAGTTAACTATTTGCCCATATTGAGACCTGTGGGTTTTTAGTAAAGACAACCCTACTTTAAACATAGTGGACAGCCGCTACTGAATCACAAAGAACTGTACTAAATAGTAGAAACTATATCACTTGAAGACTATCAACAGTAGCTACGACGCCAAGCCATAGTGTATCTGGGAACAACAGCAATTAAGAGATGGTTCTACGCTCGTCAAATCTTCCAATCTCGCGATCACAGGTCTTGCTGCCGTATGTATCAGGTCATCCCATAAGTTCTGTCCGAATTTTGAATAAAAAAAACAAGTGACCAAATGTTACATTTAATTACAGATTCAATCAACAATGTATTTTCCCTGATTATCTATGACTTCCTTCCATCTATTAACAAGCTTACTAATTCCATTACTGTAAAATTCTTTTGGATTTCATTCGAAGAACTCACAAATGTCAGTTTTAACCTCTTCCTGTGTTGCAAAAGCTATTTCTTTCAAATAATTCTGTAAGCTACGAAACAAATTGTAGTCTGAAGGAGCACGATCGGTAGAATAAGTTGGATGGGGGATTTTCTCCCAATCAAGTTCTTCGATCTTTTGTGACGTGATTCTTGCTGTGTGGGGTCGCACATTGTCCTGATGAAACATCACCCCTTTTCAACTCACTAGAGCAGGTTTTTTTCCTCAAAGCTTGGTTCAAACGCTCTAATTGCTGACAGTATATTTGAGCATTAATTGTTGCATTAGGTGGTAAGAATTCAAAGTGGATTATTCCTTGGCGATTCCACCAGATTGAAAAAAGAACCTTTTGCCCATGAAGTTCCCTTCTCGGCTGTGGCTGGGGTCCTCCCCCTTTACCAAGCCACTGTCTACGACTCTTAACATTTCGATAAAAGATCCATTTTTCGTCGCCAGTCACAAGTCTATCTAAAAAAGGTGAAACAAGTTGGTGAGAATGGAGAGAAGAGCAGATGTCAACTCGGGATTTGAGGCTGTTTTCAGATAATTCATGAGGCAACTTTTCCAAGTTGTTGAAGATGACGATGAACAGTTGTATGGTTTGAACTGAGAACCACTGCCAATTCCTCAACTGATAAAGCAGGATTTTCTTCAAGGGCTGCTTCAAGAAGCTTTTCATCAAACTCAACTGGACGTCCGGTTTGATCTTCATCTTCAAGGGTGAAATCTCCACCTCTGAATTTTGCAAACCATCTTCTGCAAGTTCTTTCATTCACACATTCCTCTCCATAAACTGAGTGAATGTTTCTAGCCGCTTCGCCTGCTAAGTTTCCTTTCTTGAACTCATAAAGCATTATGTGCCTCAAATGATTCTTGGGTATTTCCATGTTAGCAGGGTTTTAATCAAAGAAAATTTAATTTTATTGTTCTCTGAAATAAAATTTGATCAGAGTCTGTCTATATTTCTGAGATGAGGTATTATGTACATTATTTACATTATTCGGACTATTGTCCTCATCTTTGTCGCCATATTTATCACAACGTTTCGGCCGTTGTACGCTCCGGCCTTCTTCAGGTGGTTGGAATTTCGAACTGAACCCTTTATTTCGCTCACTGGAGTAGACTGTTCTAGTTCCACGTGCCATGTTTGATGGATGTCAGTTATCAGTTATCTCTTGCTAATTTCCCTCTGAAAGTTCTCCACCGCCATAACCGGGTATTGAACTCACACTCTTTGGGACCTGTCACTGGATCTAACCATTCTCAGAGAACAATAAAATTAAATTTTGTTAAATTAAATTTTTCATCTGTTAAAATGAACGAAATTTAAAGAGTATTTTATAATGTCTAATGGAGCTGAACATTATTTTTATGTTTAGATGCATTTAAACTGATCAAATTTTACATTATTTACATTATTCGGACTATTGTCCTCATCTTTGTCGCCATATTTATCACAACGTTTCGACCGTTTTACGCTCCGGCCTTCTTCAGGTGGTTGGAATGTCGAACTGAACCCTTTATTTCGCTCACTGGGGTAGACTGTTCTAGTTCCACATGCCATGTTTAATAGATGTCAGTTATAAGTTATCTCCCGTTAATTTCCCTCTGAAAGTTCTCCACTGCCTTAACCGGGTATTGAACTCACACTCTTTGGGTCCTGCCACTGGTTAGATTCTCTTTAAATTTCGTTCATTTTAACAAAAAGTTAAAATTCGGACAGAACTTATGGGATGACCTGATAGTTTTGCGTCATAACCAGAACGACATTTTAGTAGATATACTGACTGAAACCGTGGGTAAAGTTTAAAAAACGTACCAGCAAAACAAACAAAAATGCAGGTGTCAAAAGGACGGTTTTTCTCTTGAAACTGCTATTGCTATAAACTTATTTGGCACCAGCCTGGGTATTTTGAAATTAATATCAACTCAAGCCCCAATCAGGGCACCTACACCCAGGTTGTATCTCTCCTTTGGTAGCGGGCTCATATCCGCCACATTTGAACATCACTTGAGCTGTCGTGTTATTTTTAATTTTTATGAAACTTGTAGGGTGATATCAACTTTAGATGCATCAACATTGAAGGGATCCACAAACCAGTGCGGCACTGTCATTTGGAGTAGATCAGATAAGTGAGTTTTCATATCATTATGAAATTGCTTCACATGATCGACATACACTGCTAGGCCATCATCAAGCAGCTTGGTGGATACATTTACTAAGGAAGGAAACTTCCGTCTCCTAAGGTTCAACCAAAAGGAGCTTTAGTATCCTGTTAAATACGTTAATTGCCCCCAACCCCCCTGCATAAAAACAGGGTGGAGTCATTTCCTTGGAGCTCTTTGTTCAGAACATTTGAATTTTCAAAATTGAAAGTTGGAGAAAACATACCTTAATTTAAACTTTAAATTATGAATTTTAAATTTTAAGAAATTAAAAACTAAAAACAGCCATTTTGTATAGATCAGATGAAAAAATGAGAATAAATAAATATTTATGTTAACAAAATAGCTTAGAGTAATTTAATATTAAACTTAATAATAAATTTAATATTTTATTTTAAATAAGAATTATTAATTACAAAACTACATATATTTTGCGGGTACAAAATTTTCTGTCCTTCGTGCCTCCCCCCGCCCATTTTCTAAACTTTGCCTTGTGTCCCCTGAAAATATCTCATAGGCCCCAAGGGGGTCATATGTCTCACCACGAGAAACTTTGCACTGAGGGACTTTATCAAGGCAATGTAGGATTTATTTTGCTGCCCGTGTTTATATACACAGAGGCGAGGATGTCAATTGGTTTATCAAAGCTTGTAAAATTGAGAACGTACATGAATGTTCATCAGGTGGCTGAAACGTCAGTCAAATCATGTAGAGCAAGGGTCGGCAACCTACGGCCCGCGGGCCAGATCCGGCCCGCGAAGGCATTTTGACCGGCCCGCGAGCCTGATTATTAATGACTATTTTTAACATGAGAGACGAGGCTTTTGATTTCGACAAAAGGCCTGCTGTTATCTTCCTCTGATCCACCCAAACGAATTTGAATACTATGACCGCAAAAACACGATCAAAACCCAATCACCTCCATTTCAGCGTAAAAAAATAAATATAAAACAAAAACTGAGAGCCGATTTGACCGACCGACCGACTGGTGATAGCTTCAAAAGGGACAATGTTGTCTCAGTCGGCTTTCTAATTCATTCCACTAACAGCGACCCCCCCATCGCTTACCCCTGTCACCTACCCTATGCAAGTTGCTTCGTTTTTGTTTGATGTGTGTGTGTGTGGTTCGTTTGTGGAACAATTTTCAATAACAGTTTCAAACCTACACGTCATAATTTCATCCATTTCACTTCGGTTGATTTTTTTTCACTTTGAAGTATTTTGACATTCCTTGAGGAAAAGTAATTTTTGTTAGGTGTTTTTTTAATTTTAGATTTTCTTTTGTTTTTCTGATTTCTCAATGTTTATTTTCAAAATGGCTTTAAATATTTAGGTTGACAGGGGTCTGCATATGTAATTTTCTTTAATTTTTCATTAATGTCCTTCGTCCGGCCCGCGACCCGTCATTATAATACGATCCGGCCCGCGGGGTCGAATGAGTTGCCGACCCCTGATGTAGAGTATACAAAGTATCAAAGTTCAAATTCTGATGAAGGGTCAAGTGAGCGAGTAAAATCCCATAACTTTTCTTAAGAATATTTCCCAAGCCAACAGACACAAAACAACAAATATGTTGAAAAATCAAAGGAAAAATGTCAAATCCATCACTTCGGCCTTTGAAGATGTACAGCAGCACAAACGTCCATCCGATACCAATCTACTTATAATCCAAATACTATTCATTAAGAAAAAATATTGTATATTACCCTTTCACTTTATACTAGATTTTGAATTAGGACACTTTGGAAGAATTAGGAGCAGAAATATTAATAATGAGTGGAAAGAGAAAAGAGTAATCAGGAGTGATTGACATTGCATTTAAATTTTTTCAGATTAAATTTGGCTATATAGGTCTGGTTGTTTAAATTGTTATTGTATATTCCTTCTTTTTTTTTTTTTTTTTGATAATCAGGACCGAAATTTTGGATAATCTGCCTGAAGTTCATATTTGCTTCTTTCTTTCTTTCTTTTTTTTTTTTGTTCAAGTACTTTCGAACATCTCAGTCATTATTAAGAACCATGTGCTGTCAGGGTACGTAGCAGGTAATATTCCGTTGGCTATATCCTGGTATTTTATAGGGAGTTGAAAGTTTGATTCAGTCCAAAATGGCTAATAATTGAGATCATACCAGAGAGAATGTATCGAATATTATTGCATTATTTTTTAATTTTTTAAAATATATTCTGTTTAATGTAAGTTGTTTATTTTGTATAATAAAATCTCCTCTCGTTTCCTTGCATTGGATGCTATATTGAATATTGGTATTATCCATTTATATTTGTCATATGTCGATAGTTCTATTTTGATTATTCGTGATGTGTTGATCGATTTGTGAACAAATTGTACTAAGTTTCGACAAGCGACAAGTCAGCCCGTTCCGAGGTGGAAGTTGATTGGAGTGAAGAAACAATTAGACACTGGTTTGGAGAAATGACCAAATATTTATTTTCATTTACATGATATAAAAATGTCTCTCGTAAGTCGTATAGTGTAGCGTTCCAATGTACGGTGCACGGGGTGTGAAATGAGAGCGTGGGAAAGGAGTATGATTAATCCTACTGACGGCTTGTTGGCTATCGGTTTGGGCTTGTCGCGTTGATAGTGATATCCATTCTTTCTGTGTTCACAGGAGGTCGTTTTCACAGCAGGTCGTTTTCACAGCCTGATGGTCGGACGGGCTGTCAGCTATGGTTAGCGTGTGTGTGTGTGAAGTCTCTCTCTGTTTCTCTCTCTCTCTACTTTCTGACTGTCCTGTCCTGTCCGGCTTCTTCCTATGTAAGAGAAAAGCACGGACGTAGTTGCAGACATCTGTGGCAAGCGAGTGTCACGTCGATAATGGCCAGCACTTTGATATGTCTGTGTTTTTTAAAATTTTTGAGTAGAGTGCGGCGTGTGCGTGACAAAAATTGGTGTGTCGTTAGAGATATATGTTTTGTATACGAGAGAATGTGGTACATATGTGGCTGATGTAGGAATTTAATGTTGTGTTTTGATTGCTGTTATTCGAGATGTCATAAGTCGGTTGAATTTTTAACATGTTTTCGTAAATAACATATTAAATGCCAGCATTCTTGCTTAGGTCACCAGTGGAAAATTCGTTTGGTAATTTTACTATAAAAATGTACTGTTGATTTTTGTTTGGAGGTTCGCTATTTGCCCATGGCTGGGATACTAACTAGCGCTACCACCCCTTGTGAGAGTGGACCGAGGAACAACAACAATTAAGATGTGGTTCCACGCTCCTCAAAATCTCCAATATCTCGATCAGAGGCCTTGCTGCCGGAGGTAGTTTATCGTCATACCCAGGACGATGTTGTGTCTTGAAGTCTCTGGTTGAGACCTATGGACATGTCGTACTAAACGAATAAAAAGAAAAAATACAATAATAATAATAATAATGATAAATGACTTGAATCTACACCAGGTATGGCTCTCGTGGCTTTTGATCTTAATTGACTGGGTCGTATTAACATGTACATGTTTTGTCTTAGTGAATTAAGATGGGCAACGGTAAATATCCCATTCTGTATCACAGATTTCCTTGGCACTTGCTTGACCTTCACTAGTAAGACATCTGCCCTAGAGGCTGACACATTGTTCATCTGCTTATGTGTGGGAGTAATGGGGGGAGCATGATGGCCGAACGTCGACAAGCTTTTTTTTTTAAGTTTGAAGGATATGACATCCAAAACGTTTTGGGTGTCGCATCTAGATACCCGGGGAACAACCGGAAACCGTCTGAGTAGACTGGGTTATTCGACCTGAAAGTATTTCCCACCTGCAAAGTTATGCGCTGATGACCGCTTGTATGGCGACGAAAAAAAAAGCCATTATACGGACTTAAACAAAGCGAACGTACCGTTCTGATCGCAAGACAAAACAGACCGGGACTGAGTCAGCTGAAACCGTGAACTGGTCTATTTTATTAGTTCAAAAGAAATCCAAGCATACATTTGTGTCCTTCTGCCTATAAATTTGGTAGGAGCAAGTGTCTTACTACCATTCTAATTAGGTTGGAACCAATACTGTTTTTATCAAAGCATGTCAGGATATCGCAGCCGTTTGGCTGGGTTGTATGTGCCCATTATACAATCAAACTGGGTGTCATAGTGGATATATTGGGTTTCATATATTTGTACCTCAGCCTAGCTTTGTTGACATATCCTTATAACCCCTTTCATAATATCGCAAGCCTCTCACTGCTCTATCACTATTTCCATGGAAAGTGTTCAGACGGACTTAGTTCTAAACTTCACGGCTAAGACCCACCATGCTACGCACATTGTAACATCCCCCCTCATTTCTTTCGTATTCCGTTTGTGAGATGTAAGTTCCACTTGAGCAGCAGCGTCTAGGGAACCTCTGGTTCTGTTTTTATTATTCTCTGTATTATTTTATCTGTGTTTTGGTTTATGTTTTTGAGTTGCCATATATGTTTTGATAGAGTAGTACAACTAGCATATTTTCTACTGTTAAATGATGTTTTGTGTGAGAAATGTGTTATTACTATACATATTTATTCTGAACTTGCTTTGGATCTTATTGTATTTTTTTATATTACATTATTTTGAAGGTAGTTACTGTTTAGTAGGTATTCATACTTTATTTTGCAGTTACAAATTCTCATAAACTTTATTCCTAATACCAATACCAAGACATAGAAACAAAATACACAAAAAAGAATGAAAAATACAAAAGCAATACACACACATTTATATATATATGTGTGTATATGTGTGTGTGTGTGTTTGTGTGTGTATGTATATGTGTGTGTGCGTGTGATAAAAATATATTTAAGGTATGTTACATTTATGGGCAAAAAGCCCTCATTAGCAGGGATAGAGCGTATGTAAATATAAGTGGACACTTGAGGTCAACATCGAGCGGTGGCTGTCTGTTTCGTGCTTGATCGCAATCTTCAGGCCATACACGCACACACACACTCAAACACGCATATATATATATATATATATATATATATATATATATATATATATATAATAAGCATATTCCAATTGGTCAGAATTCCTACATAGGATTGATTTAAAGGATAGACTTTGAGTAGGCACCAATATTGTTTACAATTCTTGCAATCATATGGAAGCTCTGCCAGAATGCAGGTCGAGGAATAATCGCTCTTGGTTGGGCTCATGGGAGAAAAAGTTTGATGTTATGGAGGCCCAAAACTGTTTACGACCCCGGAACAGACATCACTAAGGAAGCATTCTGGGGTGCAATATCTGGATAGGCCCATAGGAGTGAAAGTCTGATGTCATGTAAGACCGAAACTTTCTATGACCCCAGAACACTTATGAAACATTCTAGCGTGCAATATCTGGCTCGGCCCATGGGAGATAAAGTCTGATGTCATGGAGGCCTGAAACGTTCTATGACTCCAGAATAGACATCACTGAGGAAACATTTTGTGGATCAATATCTTCAGTGGACACTGCGATCAACACCCAGCAGCGACAGTCTGTTTCGTGTTTGAACGCAATCTTCAGACTATATGTGTTATGTTTTTGCTCGACTTTTTATATATGCTAGTCAATGATGGATTACAGGTAGAAGGTCTATTGTATTATCCTAACTTTTTTTCAAATTATTTTAGAGGCTATTGAATAGAAATAATTGTGCAACCGAATGCAATTTTGTGGCCTTTTTACAGTGTTTATAATTATTATATAAATAATGAGTAAAAAAGTCAGCACTGTCAATTCCCTGTCAACTTTGATCTTCAAAATTATAAATGTAATGTTAACGTTATTTTCTGTCTTCTTAATTCTTGTTCTTTTATTATCCTATCTCGTATATCCTCTAACACGAAGCCCCCGCCTTTACGCCTTAGTGTTTTTATTACCTTGCTTGTGGTGAAATTATATATATATATATATATATATATATATATATATATATATATATATATATATATATATATGTGTGTGTGTTTGTGTGTGTTAATATCAATCAGTACCTTTCCGACCCAGGTTTCGATCTTATGATCTCATGAGGTGGCTTACTGGACGGTTATTTTTTGGTGTACACTAACCATCTCATTTATACCGGAAGTGGGCAGGAGAGAAGAGGAAGGAGGAAAAGAAAAACAAAAGCCTATTTTTGAAAATATTTATTCATTTATATACTTGGAAATTTTTTCATCTTTTAGACGTTGCCGATTTGAAGCCTTCTTTTAAGAAGCTTTGTTATTATATATATATATATATATATATATATATATATATATATATATATATATATATATATATATATATATATATATTAACCTGGAAACAGGTAGAATGGAGATCAACGTGTTTTAGTAGACTCAGCGGTTTTCAATCTGCTAGTCTGAATCGTCTTCAAGAAGTGAGAGCAAGATCTAAATGGTCAGCCAATCTAACAGTGATCTCATCACACAATCCTCACTCTTGCTACATATGCGGCCTCCTTTGTAAATCACTATCGGGTCTTAAAAGCCACATAAGATTATCGCACAGAATTTCATAACTGAATCAATTGGTTAAGTTGTCAGATCCTCATACGTCGAAACCGACGGGAGAGTCCATGATATATATATATATTGGAACTTGGTCAGAAGATTGTATAAAAGTGTAAAACTGACAGTAGCCGTATAGTGTTGGTCCCAATGTTCACACTGTCTATATCAGCGGGATTAAAAAAAAAAATTATATAAGTGTTGATGTTTCGCTATTTCAGTGAGCATTTTCAAAACACAAATGGCAACCCATGGCGTTTCGCGTAATCGAGTTGTCATGGTAATGACTTTTGCTTCGAATTTTCATTTGGGTTTTGGAAAATGCTCACGTAAAGTAGAAAAACGCTAACGGTTAATAAAACATTTTTTCAACATCCGAGTGGTTTTTTCACGTCTTCCATTTTTGCATCCTTTGTCAGATATTTCACAGCAATTATTTTGTCATTTAACATATATATATATATATGTGTACGAGGCGTCTTGAGATGCTCTTGGTCCAGCCGACTTTCCGAAAGCAATATTCTGATCACGAAATACTGATTTTGGGAAGTGGGTAGCTCCGAGAACTTTTCAACTCACCCAACTATAACCTATCTATAGGAAATAATCAATAATAGCAAGAGAAAACCAGACAGTTATGCAATGTATTTCTACAAACTCTGAATTGTACTTGGCCCAGTGAACAAAAATATCTCAAACTGTCTTCGCGGTGAACTAATGACCCAGATTATGAACTCCCCTGCAAAAATTAATCTCGGCAGAAAAAAGTCGTAATTGTTTCACTGTTCTATATTGTGTTGGCCTTGTTAATCAGCTTTGCAAATTAGACAAGCGAGAGGGTGGATAAGATAAATAGGTTAAACATTTTAAATACTTGGTTTTTGTTTTGTTTATTTTCTTCTTTCTAGATTAGTCGACTTCGAACTTATAAATAACAACCATTCACTGCTTACTTCCATTGCAGACGACAACTTCTATACACAAATGAACAGAAAAGTTAAACTCACGAAAATATGATGTATGCGTTTTCACTGACTTTAAAACTGATACTATTTATCTAACTATATATAAAATTCTGTGACTTTCGTTAGTCTGTCCGTCAGTCCGTTCGTCACACCCTCTAAAATAGTCATACATTGACCGATCAAATAAAGTTTATTCCTAAACCCTTAGAAGATCCTTTTGAATGGAGAAGAATCCAGTTTCCTGTTCACCCTGCGTTTGCGAGAACTATAAACAAATCACAAGACCAAACGCTTCAGAAAGTTGGAATTTGGCACCAGAAATAAATATTTACGCATAGCCAGTTGTAGCTTTCATGCTCAAGAGTAAGGAATCCTAAGAATGTATTCTTTGCCGGAAAAAGATAAATTTTCTTAAAAAATATTGTTTAACATGAAGTTCTATAGAATTAAATTCAATAAAGAAATTATTAAACCACAAAGTAGGGTTTTTGTGAAAGTATTTTTCCAAACAAATCAGCTTATTCAAATCTCATTGATTGGTTTGCTAAATTGAACGAAACGTAGAGCTTGTAAATCTCGACAAAAATGTTACAATACTAAACACTGTGAGGATTTCAATATGCGTCAGCGTGTTGCCAAATCATTCTAGTGACTAAAAATCGCTTTGATCAATGTTTAGTATCTGTTCTCCGTGTAATTAACGGAGAAGAACCCGGTTTCTGAGTTTCCAACCCTGCGGAAGCATCTCCTCCACTTAAAAAAGGAGGGTCGGTTGAATATCGATGCTACTCTGACAATGGTTGCGGAGACTGTGCAATTTTGGGATTGGCCGATGGTAGCTCCACCTTAAAATGATCTTCTGTCACATGTTGCTACCGTGTGAAAGCGAGTAAATATCGGTTCTCGGTCTTTTGGCTAGGATGAGCGCCAACGTCGAGCCTAGTCAGAACCTAGATGGGTGACTACTTGGGAATACTAGTTGTAGGCTTGGTGAAATGGATAACGGCTCTTGAATCTGGAAATCGTAGAGCCGAATTCCAGTCGGCTTTGTTATATTCTTTGACTTGACTTGTATCGGTTTTCACCCTGGTCGGGTTGAACCAGCTTCCTCCCGAGCAAGTACAGCATCACGGACCATCGCTGCCTACACTCGCTGATCCTGAGCCAGGTCACACGAAATGGCGAGCCAATCGCGATTCCATCGTCGAAGACCAACTACTTGTGGACATGATAGTACTGCTAGGTCATCCTTGATTGTGCTAGCCCACGTCCTCAGCTGCCCACCGACATGTTTTTGCCAGCCAGGAAGAGAAGGAAGGAGAAGTACATCGCGGATGAGCTCTCCCTCCGGGCGTCGAGCTGCGTACCCGAACCATCGGAGACCACGCTGGAGCAGGACGGGTGGAAGAGGACGGAGACTCAGGCGACGACGTAGAGTGTCTGTTTGTTATATTCACTTACACGCAGCTAACCTTGGGAAAGGCATGAAGCCACCTCTTCCCGCCAGCCGTGTGTTAGTTAGTAGGATCAGTTTTGACTAGTGTGTGTTAAATTATATGCGTATTTGTTAACTTACTATAGATGAGTATATACTCTTCGCCCAAGGAGTATTTTACAGAATGCTTTTTTGCTTGTTTGTCTAAAATAAAGCAAGTACAGAAATTTAACTATTTGAGAAGTGTTAGAAAAGACTATAGAAAAGTTCACTGATTTTGTTTGTTTTACGGCATATCAACACCTCAATGGGTTATTTAATGCCGACAACATTTTTATTGCTGGTAATAATTTTTATCTATCTATCTATCTATCTCAGTATATATTAGTTTGGTTTGTTTTGTTTTACGGCATATCAACTTTAATGCCGACAAGATTTTTATTGTTGCTAATAATTTTTATCTATCTATCTATCTATCTATCTATCTATCTAAGTTTGCTCATTACTTTCTATCCGTCAGTCTGTTCATTATCTATCTATCTATCTATCTATCTATCTATCTATCTATCTATCTATCTCAGTATATATTGGTTTGTTTTGTTTTGTTTTACGGCATATCAACTTCAATGGGTTATTTAATACCGACAAGATTTTTATTGTTGGTAATCATTTTTTTTAAATGTATTGCTGCTAATATATATATTTTTTAAATGTATTGCTAGTCATATTTTTTTCTTCAAAAATGTATTATTGGTAATAATTTTTTGCAAAAAAGCATTGTTGGTATTAAAACCTATTTTTACACTTACATAGTGTTTTTGAACCCAGTTTCGGACGGCGTCAACTATTTGCCCATAGCTGGGATCCTAGCAGGTGCTATCACCCCGGGTCAGGGTGGACTTGGGAACACCAGCAACTATGAGGTGGTTCCACGCTCCTCGAAACCTCTTGATCGGAGGCCTTGCTGTTGGATGTAGTTTATCGTCTTATCCATGACTCGGATGAAGTTTATTGTCATGACCAGGATATTGAAAAGTTGAAACGTAAATCCTAAAGCCCAGAGGTATAGTGAAAAATGACTTCCAAAATATCTTAGGTTGAGTTATAAGTAATTTCAGTTTTTGCTTATCCACTTTATCATTCCGCTCCCAAAAATAAAATAAGTGCAATTACATTTTATTCAATTATATATTCACAGTTATATGCAATGACTCGTTGCCACTTTGAGATTTTGACGTGAAAATTTTTCAACCAACTCTTGAATGTGGTTTTCGTTAGAGAAAGTTTTCTCCATCAAAGCGATCGAAAAAGTTAATAATTGCTTGGCGAAATATCAGGGGAATATGGTTGCAAAGGTAGAGCAGACCAACCGAGTTCCAAAAAATTTTAAGTGTTGTTTTTGGTTTATGCGGCCTTTGCGTTGTCATGGAGGAGAACAACAATTTTCCTATTGACAAGCGTAGGGCGCTTTTCGACCAAACTTTTATGGACACGATGCAGCTGTTGGACTTATAAATGTGCATTTAATGTTCCATTGCAATTTAAGAAAAACTAAATGAATAATAATCTTTTGATCCTACTACATTCGCAACATTACTTTCCTTCCATTGATCTCAGCTTTTGGAGTTGGTTCGGCTATGGAGATTTATCGTTGTCAACCCACTGCCTTTTTCATTGAACATTGACGTATTTAACTCAGTTTATTATATTTTTAAGGAACGACTGATTAGGATGTTAAATTTATCATTGAAGTTGGTTCTCCAAAACGGAAATTAATTATGATTCAAACTAATTTGCGTCATAAGTAATTTCTAGGCGCTAGAAAATGATATATTCAAATGAAATATGGCTGAAATGACATATCGAATCGATTCGTCATTATTGAAAGTGAAAATATGATAATCATTCATAGCAATCACATTGCAACTCAGTTTTTGCAAGGTTTGTTGAAGATGAAGATTAATCTATCAGGTTTAAATTTTTCTTTAGACGTTTCGTGCAGATTTCCTAGCATGTAAACTATAGCGTCCCCGGAGTGGCCTATATCAACTCCTGAGGGATGAGATTTGCTATATACTGCCTTGCTTTGTCATGAAGCAGAAGAATATTTTTCCTGTTTATCCACTGTGTACACAATTACTTCCGTGAAAAAAAAATAATGTATGTTAGTGTACTCTTTATTCTTAACTGTCACATATGATTAGTAGTGAGGATGCTACATTCGTCATTACAATTTATTTTGGTTTTATTCTAAAAAATAATGTACAATTATATTTTATTCAAATATATTAATTATTCGCCATTATTTGCATTCACTTACTGTCAACTATCTGCCAGCTCTTTGATACCTTTTGAGTAAAATTCTGCAGGTTTTAACTCTTCGACGAACTCTGGTTTTCACTACTGAATATGACGGATTGAGTAAAACAGACCAATCGAGTTCCAAAATGCTTTCCTGTATTATTATTTCTATATGCGTCTTTGTCTTGCGTTGTCATAGAGCAGAACAACATTTTGCCTACTGACGAGCATAGGGCGCATTTCTACCAAACTTTTATGGAAACGTTGCAACTGATGGACGTATAACTGTGAATTTAATGTTTCACTGTGTTTTAAGAACTTTAAATGAATAATACCTCAATGTTAGACATAACTCGCATAAATCCATGAGACCAATGAAATAGGCATAACTGATGCTTACCATTGATGCAGTTCTATTAATGTTCCCACCTAAAGCCTGTTTATGTTATGAGACTTTATTATAATTATTATTATTATTATTATTTCCTTGTGTTTCTGTTGTATACACCTTTCCTTGTGGGTCCCAAACCAGAGACCTAAAGTCAAAAATAGCTTCATGGCATCATCCATTGATAATTTTTTTTAAACAAAGCAAAAATAGAATAGAATCTACAACGCTTTTCATATCGTTTATTATCAATATTATTATTATTATTTTATAGTTGTTAGTTAATATTTATGCAGCTGATATAGGTTCACGTCCAAAAAGTTAGATGATCAGCAGCTGATCGCTTCTCTGATCAATCTCTAACAGCTCAATGGGAAAAGCTGGTTTGTAACTTTCAATATTTGTAAAATCAAACTAGTAACTTTTCATAATCACAGAGCAGACCCTAAATTCTCCCCAGTCAAGATGAATGGTTTTACTTTTGATGAGGATCCTTGCTATGAATATCTTCAAATGGAACTGCTACATACGACCCATCATTAAGGATACTGGAAAAATGGTCAATTACTTATATCACACCACAAAATGGCCGATTCCTTCTTATATACTTTATCTTTACAACAGTCAGAATAGACCAAAAAAAAAAATTGCTGTCATATCGGGGTTGGAGCTGCTCAATCCTCACCTTCCAGTTTGACAGAACCCAAAAGTGATTACAGGGCCTTATAGGTGATGAATTTGTTCCCCCTTTAGAAACACATTCCAACTCTCGCTACTCTAATGCTGTTTCCAATGGAAATGTCACATTCCTTGGTTCACCAGTTCAAACCTTCACAGCTAAGACTCTGGGTTAAATCATCTTCATTTCCTTCGTATTCTATTTGTAAGAAGGACGTTCCATTTAGATGGCTTCTTCCCAAGTGCTGCTACTTATGTAAAAGACTCCTTAGAAGATGCTTTCCTGATTACTACTATCTTACCCTCTTCATGCCTCGGATCAGGTGTTATCTATCCTTATAATCTGCACGGTTTCTCCTCTTACGTTCATATAACAACCTCATTTGGAAACACTCTACTTTGAGTGACTCTTTGTCTTTGTATTGAGTGAACACTTAGGATATATATATATATATATATATATATATATTAAATGCGAATGTCAGTGTGTCATTGTGTCACATTTTTTCAATTAAAGCGACATTTTGGATTGCTACTACAAAAGATAATGTTTAAACATCGGAAAAGATAAGGAAAAATTAATTCCTTTAAATAATATATGGAAATAAGCACTTTTCGCCTGATGAAGGTTGCAAAACACGAAACCCGTGTAACAAAAATATTGAAAATAAAGTATAATATATATTTACGATATCCACATTATACCCAAAAACGTTTGCAGCTTCTCTCTACTCTTTAAAGTATACACTTTTCTCTCGTTGGAACAACCTTAATCTTTCCATTATATATATATATATATATATATATATATATATATATATATATATATATATATATATATATATATATAAGACAGAGAGATGAATATGACATAAATTTCTATATAGAAGAACAATTTTAGACAAGTGAAGAACCAAGTTGGAAAATTCAGTCTAACGTGTTTCGTCCTGTCGATCAGGGGGAGAATTTCAGGATTTCAGGTGGAGTGGGAAAATTTTTTTTACTTTTTCTGGTTTTTTATTTACGGAATTTGGAGTCCATCATGAGTGCCAAAAAAAGACCGCTTGTTGAATCTTATATTCAATATGGATTCACATCTATCACGGAGAAGAAAAACCATATTGTGTATTTTGTTGCAAAGCTTTATCAAATGATTCCTTGAAACCAACAAAGTTGTGGCAACATTTGCAGAATGTTCATTCCCCCAATTCATAGACAAAAACTTTTTGAATATCAGGGAAACGCTGTCAAAAAGTTAGTAATTAGTTATCAGTTAAACCAAATTACTATACATGCATTCAAGTTTTAAAAAAACCTGTTAACATTTTCTATTGTTATTAAATTTGTAAAACTCCTCTATAAAAAATAGTTCGTGTAAATGTCTGTGTACTAATATTGAAATTAATGAAGATTCTTTGTTGTTATTATAACTATGTTTTGGTTGTTGCAATATATGCATATTATTTGGAATGTGCCTTTTGAGTCAGACAAGCTTTGGAATGGGGGGGATAACATTCTGACATTCGGTGAAAGAGGAGAATTGGGCAAGAAAGGTAGAGAACTACTGCCTTAGAAGGACTTCATCGGACTAAAGTAATGTTTTTATTGATGGAATTATATATGTGTAGGAAGGAGAGGGGGAAGATATAAATGCGAGTGTCAGTTATAATTATGTATTGAAGGGAAACGCTGATGATGTCGAAACACTAAATTTAAAACTGTTACATTTTTAGTCCCAGCCGACCTAGAGCAATAATTATAGCTACAAATATGTGAATACAGTGTGCGATAGATAAATTGCCGTCTCAAAAATGAAAATTAACATCTCATTTTAACAGATATATTTACCAAAATTATACAAAAAATATCCTTGAATATTAGAATAAATTTATTCAATAAAATCGTCATTGGTTTCAACCACGGCTTCACAATTTCATGTAACTCTTCTGGACGATCTCCTTGTTTAAGTTGGTGAATGCTGCCATAATCTTTGCTTTAGGCTCATCTTTCGTGTCACAATGAATTTTGTTGTTCTCCCGCTCAACTGCGCCATTCACATAATAATCAAGAGGGTTAGAGTCTTGGGAGTTAGGTGGCCAGATGTAAGGGGTGATATAGTCGCAGAAATTGTCTGAAAGCCATGACTGGGTTCTCCTCTTTGTGTGGCATGTGCAGGGTTCTGTTACCAGACATAGGGTCTTCCAGCAGGTACCCCCTTGACCCAGGGCAGCATTACTTCCTCAAGGCACTTGATGTAGGCCTCTGTGCTGAGTCAGAGGCCCTCACCAACAAATTCAGGAGTTTTTTTCTTATCAGATCAATCAGAATGAGTTTTCCGACCTGCCATACTGCCATGTAATGACTATCAGACCCATTCATCTCTTTCCGAAGACTCTGCACTGATACATAAATACTCTGAAATGTTCGTATTAGAACTTCCGACCCGGATGCCAAGTAGTACAGCATGCCGTTTCTAAATTTCTGGTGGAGTATATTGCGCCATGGTGCTTTTTTTCTTACAGATGGTGCCCATCTACCCTGTGCCAGTCGATAAAAATCAAAATCAAACAACGCGCATGCGCGAAATTAAAAATATAAAATCGCGACAATTTACCCATCGCTCCCTGTATATAATCAATAATCCTGTTCACCTACTTTCAGACCACATATCTAAATCTATCAACAGATCTTTTTGATGCCATTCTCTTCATGTGTTGCTCATTCTCACTTCTCTTTTTTTTTTCGTTTTCTTTAATATCGTTTTCTTCTTTTTATGTCGTGCATGGAAAGATAAGTCGATGAGAATAATGGTTCGCAATAAATGAAAACGGGGTCAAATTGCAAAGAAATAAATTTCATGTCTAGATTTCAGAGCTGGGAAATTAAATAATTTACATTATTTACTCTGGGACTATTCTCCTGATCTTTGTTATTATTATTACAACGTTTCGGCTGCTGTGCCATCCAGCCTTCATCAGTTGCCTGTCGATCTGAGTAACAAACTTCGGGGAATTTACTTGTGTAAATTACTCTTTTTGATTAATTTCATGTCTACTTATCATCTCTCAGTTGCGTCTCTGTATTTCGGCAGAGTGCACCTAGGGGCGACTCCGTCAAAGGACAGAGTCGCAACCGAGGAAAATTATACTGAGAGGTGCCAGCCCTGGGGAACAGCTACCCGAGGCCGCGCCTTCTCATTGCACTAGAGAGAAGGATCGGTGCACGCACCGAGGCCAGCGCAACCGACGGTTGCGGAGGCTCGGGGAATTTTTGTTCCTTGCCCGGATGCACGCGCTCGGGCTCCCCACATTAAACCGACCTTGTGTCACAACCTAACCTCGTGGTGGTTGCGGTGAGTTGAGTAAATACAAAAATAAAAAAACCTTCGGGGAATTTGAAACTGAACCTTTTATCTAATCTATGTGAGTAGATTGTTCTCGTTCTATTGACCATGTCCTATCGCCCGGTTCATATTCCTTCGCCGTCTTTTGAACAAGAGTAGACGTTTATCCCTTTTCTTCTTGTTTAAGATTGGATTTCCAGTTAGTTTTAAAGACTTTTATTCTCTTTCACTAGGAAGTTCCATTCGGGCATCTTCTAACCGAGAATCGTTACTTTGTGGAACGGACTCCCAAGAGGATGCTTCCCTGGCCACTACAATCTTAGCCACTTTACATTTAGGGCCAACTGCTATCTACCCGACATATTCTTATAATATGCACTTCTTTCTCCTACTTTACGCCCTTACAACAATACGGTAGAGTGATGGATAGCAGCTCGGATTGAGGAATCGGAGAGCCAAGTTCGAATTCCAGTCAAATCCATTACATTCACTTACGTATGAATCCTCTTCTTCTCCCCCCAGCTATGAGTAAATAGAAGGACAGACCGGGTTTTATAGCCTTGGGTGGCAACTGGTCTACCGCAGAAAGAAATGTAAACCTACTGCGGGAAAAAAATCTGCCTCGTCAGTCATGTATCGAAAGATACATGATCGCCTAAGCGTGTATGATGCATAGTACATAACTAACTGAACTGTATAATAGAAGTAGATAGGTTCACCTATCGCCCGCTTACTCTCCTCCCCGGTCTTTTGGACAGGAGTAGAGGTTTATCCCTTGTTTCCAGTTTAGAATTAGGTTTTCAGTTCTTTCTAAAGTCTTCTCATTTTCTTTCACTCCAAGTAAACTCTTGCATCTTAGTGGCATGGGGTGAATTTATTTATAAAGAGATAAGAAAAAAACTCTTAGATAAGTTCGAAAATCATTATTCTATGACCAGACACTCGGCCTCTAAACACACGCGGTGTTTTCTGCCCAGGGATAATAAAATGCGAACTCCACCCAAAGCAAGATAAAAGTCGTGTATCAAGAGACACGTGTAGAGCGAGTGACATATTGCATTCTGGCCGTAAGTAATCCACCTTTTTAGCTATAAATCATTATTAATCCAATGGGGACAAATAAATACTCTAGTTCAGGGTTGGTTAAACGTTCCGTTCGTCAATTATTCTACGCACGAGTTCAGATGCGCCATGCTTACACACATAATGGCTGTCGATTCGTTAAATGTGTATGGCTACCGCTGACATCGTTTTAATTCTCGTGAGAACGACAAAGATACTTTTAGCCAGCACTTTTAGCTTGCAATGTTTATTTCAGGCTCGGAAAACTTAAACAATACATATTTATAGTAAAATGACCAGCAATACATTTTACCTGTAGTTGAAGGCATACAATTTCATTGAAAATATATTTTGTTGAAGCCATAAAATTATGTTCAAAATATTTAGATTTCGGCATTAAATAACCCATAGATGTGTTGATATGCCGCTAAACAAAATCAACCAACCCATAATGCTTATTTATAGTAAAATGACCAACAATACATTTTATCTGTAGCTGAAGGCAGACAATTGCGTTCAAAATATATTTAGTTAAAGCCATAAAATTGCGTTCAAAATATTTAGATTTCGGCATTAAATAACCCATAGAGGTGTTGATATGCCGCTAAGCAAAATCAACCAACCAACAATACATATTCATAGTAAAATGACCAACAATACATTTTATTCCTAGTTGAAGGCATACAATTGCGTTCAAAATATATTTAGTTGCAGCCATAAAATTGTGTTCAAAATATTGAGATTTCGGTATTAAATAGCCGCTAGCGGTTGATATGCCGCTAAGCAAAATCAAGCAAACAACCAATATGAAAGAATTCTTTCATGACATTAATCCATATAATATGCTACAATTTCTTAAATCAAACTGTATTCCAAAATATAAGTTCAACAAAACTAAAAGATAAACCACACATATCACCGCCTCTAGTAATTACGTCCACACAACCATGTATATGCACAAAAGCTGAGTATTATCTACCATGTATTCAACTGTGAAAGCAGAATAACATCTCATATAGTCAAGGCTAATAATAAAATTAAATTTCGGCATTAAATGACCCATAAGGAGGTGACATGCCATTAAAAACAATTCTGTATGTAAACCCTATACAATGCAATATTTATTATTTATTATAAATAACTATGAAAACAAGATTTTTATTCATAATTTTATATCAATGAATTATAAAACAAAATTTGAATAAACATGATTTTCTGGACGTAATACATTCTCTACTCAGATTACTTTATATCTCAGTTCAATCATTTTCCATTTTTTTTAATCGTGATCTTGAAATCTAAGATCTGAAACTCCAGCAATTACAGGTTAATCCTTTTCCCGCTCATTTTTGAAAAACATAATTTTGAAAAAGTTTTAATTGTTGGTAATTTTTTTAAATGCCTTCCCACATTTATTTCTTTATAAAATGCTAAATAATTTTTAATACTCTTGTAAATAAACATTGCCGAACGAGTGAACGGTGTTAAAATAAAAACGGTGTCAATAGAAAAACCGTCCTTTTGAAATAGTTTTCTTGCAGGTGCGAATGTTCATGTTTGCCTAAAAATCTGTGGAGAGCCATAATCGCTTACGCCCAGAAGGGACATGCCATTTTAACTAAATGGACTTTGCTCTCTAGACTTGGAGAGCAACCAGTCTAAAGGAAGGGAAATTCTGAATTCAACCCGTGAAAAAGGCAACGGGAATCCCCTGCTTTATCATTTTCAAGAATGCACAGCAATTCATAGATTTTAAAGAAATAGGTATCTGTAGAAAGTCATTTTTCGTCTCCATCCTGAAGGGACATGGCATTTTAAATAAATAGACCGGGCTCTCGAGCCTTAGAGATCAACCAGTCTAAAAGAAGGGAATTCTGAATTCAACCCGTGAAGAAGACAACAGGAAACCACTCCAGTATCTTTCTCAAGAAGTCATGGCAATTCACAGATATTAAAGAAAGGAAATGTGGAGGTCTATGATCGCCTACGTCCTGAAGGGACATTGCATTAAAAAAGAACAAAAGATCATCAACTCTAAACTATCAGCATCTCTATGAGAGTCACATCTGCTTCTGTTGCTTTGTTTCTCTTCATCTTGACAACTGATGTTCTATTAGGTTGGTGCAAAAATAATGGCGTAATAATGTCGTTTTTTGACGTATTTTTTAACGTCAAAAAACGACATTATTACGTCATTATTTTTGCACCAACCTAATACATTCAGATTTAACAAATCCCGACTCTTTCCGTTGTTTTATGTAAAATTTAATTCGACTTCCGCTTTCTCTGATGCATTCCCCGTGGTTGTCTTCCCATGTGTGTCTTGAAACCCATTGATTTATCTTATACGACGTCTTCCTAACAACTGTCCTCTTTACACTATTTACATAGTTCGGTTTATTGGGTTTATTTTGTTTTACGGCATATCAACTTCAATGGGTTATTTAATGCCGACAAGATACCTTTTTTCAAAAATGTATAGGTGGTAATAATTTTTCTTCAAAAATTTATTGCTGGTAATATTTTTACAAAATATTTCTGGGATTAAAACCCATTTTTGCACTTTCATAGCGTTTTGATCCCAGTTTGGATGTTAACTATTTACCCACAGCTGGGACCCTAACAAGTGCTACCTCCTCGGGTCAGGGTGGACCTGGGAACACCAGCAATTAAGAGGTGGTTCCACGCTCCTCAAAACCTTCTGATCAGGGGCCTTGCTGTTGGACGTAGTTTATCGTCATATCCAGGACGGACATCGTTCGGACTGTTGTCCTAATCTTTATTGCCATATTCACGACGTTTCGGCCGTCGTGCACTCCGATCTTCTTCAGGTGATATACGTTTGAATTTTGAACCACACCCATTATTTTGTCCACGGGGGTAGATTGTTCTAATTCCACGTGCCATACCTTTTCTTCTATATCTCAGCTTCAGTTAATTCCCTAGAATTTATAGTAACTCATAGCTCTCTATATTTCTGAGATTATGTATTGTAACTATTTACACTATTTACATTCTTCGGACTATTGTCTTTGTCTTTATTTTCATATTCCAGGCGTTTTCGTCGTTGTACGCTCCAGCCTTCTTCCGGTAATAGACATTGGAATTTCGAACCGAACTCTTTATTTTGTCTACCGGGGTAACACTTAAAAAAGGCCGGAGTGTACAACGGCCGAAACCTCGTGAATATAACAATGAAAATGAGGACAATAGTCCGAACAATGTAAATAGTGTAAATAGTAATTCATAGATTTTTTTTTTAAGAAATAGGAATTTATAGAGAAACATGATCGCCTACGTCTTGATGGAACAATGCATAAGTTGTTTTTTTGGGGGGTGGTGGGGGGTGGTGTTAATAAGTAAGTTTTAATATGATACCGTCCTCGGTATGACGGTAAAGTATGTTAAGGTCCCAGTTATGGGCAAATAGTTAACCCCTAAAATGGGGACAAAACACTATGAAAGTGTAAAAATAGGTTTTAATACCAGAAATACTTTGTAAAAATTTTTTACCAGCAATAAATTTTTGAAGAAAAAAAATATTACCAGTAATACATTATTACCAGCAATGAATTTTTGAAAAAAAAAATATTACCATTTTTTTAAAAAAAAATATTACCAGCGATACATTTTTGAAGGAAAAATATTACCAGAAATAGATTTTTTTAACGAAGAAATATTACCCACAATTTATTTTTGAAAACAAAAAAAATATTGCCAGCATTAAAAATCTTGTCGGCATTAAATAACCTATTGAGGTTGATATGACGTAAAACAAACCGAACCAAACCTTAATATAATACAATGCAATAAGTTTAAAATAAGTTTTAAATAATGAAATGCTATTTTGAATGGGAGACCAAAGTAAAATATTATCTTAATATCTTATAGAAAACTAGGTTCAGGAATTTTTCTTGGGTAGCTTCAGTGAATACAAGGTGTGAAACCACTTCATTATCTTTCTCAGGTAATCATCTCAATTCACAGATAATACAGAAAAGGAATCTGTGGAGAGCCATGATTGCTCACGTCCTGAATGGGCAAGGTGTTTTAAATAAATAGACTGTCCTCTCTAACCTTGGATGGCAACCATTCTAAGCCATGCCGATTCACATATAAAGGAAGCCGTGGAGATTCTTGATGAAAACAAATAGCATTTAAAAAAATGTAGCGTAAAATAAAATAGGATTTTTATCAAGTAATTTTTTTCCAAATTAAGGAATATGAAAAGGAATTATTTGTAAATATATTAATTTAAAATTAATATGCATTTTCCTCCTTTTTTTGCAGGCAACGGTTTCATTGATGGAAACGAACTAAATGACTTCTTGCTGGAATTGGTAACAAGCGTGACCCTATCCGATGTTGGCACAGAGGTGAGTGAAATGTTTAGGAAATATTGAATTCAAAGCAAATTTTCGGCTATTCCTTTCACTGCCCACCGACTTTACCACTATTCCAATACGTCCCCCCTTTTAATCAGTTTAACAACTAACAAAATAAATATTTCTAGAAGTTGAGAAAATAATTAAAGATTAAATATATAGTTTTGTAATTTTAAACTATATGTTTGTTTTAGTAAATTTCAGCACTAAATATGTATGTTGTGCTTTGAAAACCGCGAAGGAAAATTTTTAAGTGTTACTGACAGAATATATATATATATATATATATATATATATATATATATATATATATATATATAGTTTAAGAAAAACTAGGTAATCCGTATATATATATATATATATATTGGGTTGGTGCAAAATAATGACGTAATAATGTCGTTTTTTGACGTATTTTTTAACGTCAAAAAACGACATTATTACGTCATTATTTTTGCACCAACCTAATATATAGGTAGGACGAGAACGAATAGAGTACAATTCCACCATTTCAGGGCTCAATACAAAGTAGAGCAATATTATTTACTTTAAGATATTACATAGAAAACACTGCACAATTGCAGTCGTATTTCGATGCCTATCTCATGCATCTCATCAGGCGATTGTAAATTACTTGTATGTGAACGATTTATTTAGATTTTAAAAGCAAAATAAAACCTCTTTTTACAAAAAAAAAAAAAAGAAGAAAAGTGTGGTTATAAGGTTTGTGGGGTTTACTCAGATAAACCAACCGAATATGACCAACGTTAAATTTAAACTAAGCGAAGAGGCAAAAATTAAGAAATTATTTTCCATAAATGGGCCATGACCCGTAGATTAGCAGTCACTGGCAGCACAGACGTTAAACAGGAGCGGATGTTAATGGATACATATTTTACACACTAGACAGTGTAATTTCCTAAGAAAAAAATGAGATGGAGCGAAAATTTGATGCACATAGGTCCTTACTTTTTAGTACAAACAATTATTTTTATTTCATTGGTGACTTTCGCTGGATGTAGTGATTTTCGATTATTCCCAAAATTATTTCTAATTTATAAAAAATTACTATCTTACAAAAAAGTTCATAAAAAAAATCACGTAAAAAATTCCTCCGAAAACAATCGCAGTAATGAAAACTTGGGAATCTAAAATTTCATAATGTCGGGTCCGGACCCGACCCAGAATGTTTTTAATTTGTTCACGGGGTCGGCCTGATTCCAAAATGGTATGTTATATTGGGCTACGGCCTGTAGGAGTAAAGTTAAGAAGTGTGACACAGTGACACACTGACATTGCCATTTATTATAGAAGATGAGCTACTGAGAATTGTGTCCCTTTATTTGAAAAAGTGTGAGACAGCGACATTCGCATTTATTTTATATATATAAGCTTAATAATGCCCGTCAAAAGTGTAAATTTTAAATTCATTTTTCGTTTCATCTTTGAAAGTGAAGTCTGAAGATCCAGAGAAAAATAAAATTCTCTGATGAAATAAATTATTACAATGGAGCCATAAAGTGGTCTGCTTTTCATTTAAATTAAATATATATATATATATATATATATATATATATATATATATATATATATATATCAATTCAACATGACAAAGACGATGGACATAAGAACATGACTTATCCAAACACATAACTGAAAGTTTTATAAGATCAGCGTTCCGTTTAAACATGGTCACGTTGTCGTCACGTGGGCGACGCTGTGAATTGATAATGTTAATTATATTTTATGAATATGTCCTGAAGATGGTTTATTAGACCGAAACGTCCGACGTTGACATTATATTAACATTAAAACAGCATAATTGCATATAAGGATTTTTGTTTGTTTTTTCCGTATATTTTTCTTCATACTGTCGGATCTACATCCATATATTTGCTTACACACACACACACACACACACACACATATATATATATATATATATATATATATATATATGATGGCTGTCTATTCGATTTCGAGAATGGCCACTTTCTTAATCGTTGCTTGGCTTTTTCATAAGCTTTCAAATGCTTCATTTATTTTGCTAACAAATAGGCAACTGGGGCGCACACAGGTTCAGTGTTATCCATGGGTGAAATGTTTCTGGTTTTCAAGTCAGCATATCATTTGGCCTTAAACGCTCACACAAAACATTTTAGTTTTAGCTTCTGGTTAATTTCATAATTTTTAATACAAACGTTGCCACTCAAGACTAATTCGCCATTAACACCAACCGTGGAGAAGGGAGACGGGAGATGGCCACATACCTTTCCAAGGGTATCTATGCGAAACCGCTCAAGAGGGACTAGTCTACTATGCTATTGACCCCTATCGGCGAGAGAGGAGATGGTCTCATACGACCTCATCTGCAATTTGAACTTCATTCGCCAATCGTAATTGTATATACAAACAGAACAGTGGTTTACTTAGTGTAGCTTAGATGCGGCACGAAGCCGGAAATATAGATCATCCAGTGAGGATCGAACTCCCTACTCGGTCTTAATTGATTTAGCGAGACAAGCTTGCTGACGATTACACCACGTTGAAGTGTCTATATGCAAATAGAGTACAGACAAAACTCTCATCTACGGACTTCCCTCCATCAACGGACTCCGGATGCAACGGACAAAATCTGTAGGCAAAATTTTAAAAAAAAGTTTTGCTGGGAAAAAACTTCCAAATCGTCAGCGATGTATTTCAAAATTTGCGGGCTTAGCGGAACAAGTCGTATAAGATCTCAAAACGACCGCTTGGCGGAAGTTGCTGGCCTTTGAATTGTAAACAAAGACGGGTGTACAGTATATAATGCACGATACATTAGCGCGTGCGGGAGAAATTAGCTGTGAGATTAATATATCTATTAAGTATATATTTACTTAATATGCCATATATACATGTTTATAGTATTTACATTATGATCATAACTACTGGTAGTTACTATAGCGGTTTTATAACTCAAAAATAGTCGCTTCCCATCTACGGACCATCGGCTTTAAAGAATCACCCATCCCCTCTATTAGTCCATTGTTGAGAGGTTTGTCTGTAATTGTATCGGTTCTTTTAAACATCTTGATAAGATAAAAGAATGAATTCAGCTGCAAAGTCGGCCACTTAAAACACAATTACCAACTTGGAGCAAGAAAAGAGATTAAAATAATATCCTTAAAAAAAAAACACTTGATTAATCTTTAAATTAAACATAACAATGTCAGCTGTGGATAACTTACATTTCATGATTGCGATCGGTTTGATAGTTGCCATGGTTGCGCGAACAGACTTTACTTTTGTATTCTCAGCATGTAATGGTCTTGAATTTTATGGACCAATCAAAACTCGTTTCTCTTATAAAGTAAGGATAAGAAATTTCATTAGCTAATTTGTTGCCACTGTTTGTTTCACGCGTACAGAGGATATGAAAAATTCCCGATCAGACCAAGAAGAGATTTGAAAAAATTTGATATTGATCAGATTTTAGGAAAAATGGTTGATTCGAGAACTTCACATTCACTCGTACATATAAAATTATTTTTTAAATTTTTTTAAGCATTTCACCCCAAGCATAGCGGTAGTGCCACTAGTAAGTAGAGGGTTACAGAAAGTGAAAATGAGAGAAAAGACTGGGTATAGGGTTGGGATTGAGGAAAGGATAAAAGATGAACAGGGTTCAAGTCAACAGAGGATGGCGGTTGTCACTACATCTAAATTTTTGAAGATCGTAGTTATCAGGGAAGCAACTAAGAGGAAGGGAGTTCCACAGTTTGGAAGTGAGAGAAGAGAAACTGTTGGAGTAAAAGTGTCGGTTACATTTAACTATTTCAATAGTAAAAGGGTGGGACATTCTTAATTTCATGTAGTCGGGACAGTGCAGTTAAATGCATCAGAATAATTATGTTTCCAAATATTATTATATACAATAAGAATATTTCCCGGTCCACACTCCTTTCCCGCCTTTTGAACAGGAGTAGAGGTTTATCCTTTATTTCCTGTTTAGGATTATGTTTCTGATTTCATCTAATGTCTTTTCATTCCCTTTCACTCCCTGTAGCCTCTTACGTTTTAGTGTCATTATCGCCTTGCTTGGAGTGAAATAAGCTTTGCAAGATTTTCTATTATTTTTGCCAACCGATTATTGCTTAGATAAAATCCTATAAATATACCATCGGTATCTTTGCTTACTCCTAAATGCCTATATTAAGACATATTTCAATTGAGAAATACATTTTACTCATGTCTACGAAATTAATCAAAAATATTAATTACAAAGTAAACAAAATGCAAACACAAACTAATCCGATCATAGTTCTATCATTAACATTAAAAGTGTTTGAAGGCGTGAAGGGTCGATAACTTTTCAGCATTCTCTCTCTCTTATTTATTTTAAAATATGATTCCAACGCTACATAAGAGTTCTCATGTTTCAAAACAAGAGCCGAAAACTTCAATCTTGGTACTTTAATTCAATTTAATTCAAATAATTATATTGAAGTTTTCGGCTCTTGTTTTGAAACATGAGAACTCTTATGTAGCGTGTTGGAATCATATTTTTAAATAAATAATTATATTTATGCTCTACTTTTGTATGGAGCACTATTTTTTTTTAAATAATAACAAAAATACTACAGAACTTTGGATTATTTACCTAACGAGTTCTTTCCTATATTCTCTATACACACACACACACACACACACACACACACACACACACACACATATATATATATATATATATATATATATATATATATATATATATATATATATATTCTATTTATACGTTATTCTTATAGATACAAATATTTAAGAGTAACGTATAAACAGAAGATGTATTGAAACAATTGTCGGACTTAGTCCATTTCATAATATATATATATATATATATATATATATATATATATATATATATATATATATATATATATATATGTATGTATATGAAAAATTTCTCAGAGTTAACCTGTAGAAAAAGACAATATTTATAAATGTAAAAGACAATAGGAAAATTGTAATTGTTGCCGACGCCTTTTGTCCAAGGTCGACTTTTTCAAGGCAGAAACGAAATTCGTTGTGCACAAATTCGTTAATTTGTTTACGTTTCGGATACGAAACTGAACAGATATGCGTTTCGAGAAAAAAATTTGAACGAGTGAGTCTTTTCTCTTAGTTGGATGCTGAGAGAAAAGACATTTAAGGCAAGCAGTCGTTGCAAAAAAGTGCTCGATATCAGAAATAAAACATTAATAGAATTAATACAAATATAAAGTTTTGGAGGCACTTCAACCTAGTGTAATGGTTAGCAGTTACGACTAAATAGACTTCGATCCTTATTGGGTACCCCGTTCATTCGATTTTGTGCCACATCAAAGCTAGGCTTAGAATATCATCAAATATAAAGTTTGTCGCTTAGCTGATTGGGATCACCTTCAGTATCCCGACTCCAGAGTTTCGTAGGCGGAGCCTTCAGAAATCACCCCAGAGTCGGGATGCTGAAGGTTACACTAATCCGCTAAACTTTATATTTGTATTAATTATATATATATATATATATATATATATATATATATATATATATATATATGGGATTAATGCAAACATAAATTTTGCCACTTAGCTGATTGATGTTATATTCAGCAACCTGAATCCAGAGTTTCATAAACGAACCTTCTTTGTAATCGATCGGTCCACTTCTCGGTTTCAGCAATTAAAGCCAGAATAGACAAATGGATTGCCCGAAATTAACCAGCAGCTAGTTTAGTTTTATCTTTGTGTTTCATTTTTAGTTTGTTTTCTGGTTTCATCCTCCCACCCACATCATTTAATAAATCATGAAATTCATTTCATTGTCCATAAAGTTCGTTTATACGAACTTTATGGACAATGAAATGAAATTTTTATATTATGGGATGTTCTGTGAATATTCGGTATTATGGTATATGCAGGATTGAGAGATGGTGGATGAGTTCTTGCGGTGAATGGACAAATTGTAATGAATGAATTGGTCATGATTCTGATTATTTAAGATTAGGATAGCTAATGAAGACTAGACTCTATTCATTTTCCCTTCGGCTTTGTGCCACAATTTTGTATTTTTACAAAATAAATATTTTAACCAGCAGCTAAAACTAAAATATGAGCGTTTAATGCCAAATGATATGCTGACTTGAAACGTCATGTTCTTTCCTACAACAGAAACATTCCGCCCATGGATAACACTGAAACTGTGTGTCTCAATTGCCTATTTGTTAGCCAAACAAAGGCTGGTCTAGGAAGCCATTTGAACGCTCATGAAAAGGCCAAACAACGATTAAGTCGCCATTCTCGAAATCGAGTAGACAGCCCTCAAGTGTATATAAACAGGGTGATTGAAAAGTAACTCCCTGTTTTATGTATGGGTTGCCAGCCAGGAGTTACTTAAGACCCTGTGACCTTTTCTTTGGGGTTGGTTAAAGGAACGAGTCTACTATACCAAACCAAGACTTTGGAAGAACTTGAAGGGCGAATACAAGAAGTTATGTCTTCCATACCACAAGAGTTCCTGGTGAAATCAGTTGACGCGGTTCCTGGGCGGATTGAGGAGCTGGTAGCGAAATCTGGTGCCCATATCGAATTTTAAATAAAACTTCATGCTAAACGCTTTCCTCTTATATCCATTTCTTGTAAAAATTATAATTAATAAATAAATTATAAGTATTTTAAAATATTACATCTTTTTACCAGCTTATTTTTCACTTTTTTTCTTATTATATAGTTGTATATTTTAAAGATACATTTCTTATATCGCATTGAAATTTCCATGAGTGTTTTTGATTTGATCTTTATTATATCCTTTCAGGTGGTTTCAGATGTTGCTTTTGGTGACGCCAAAGATCTCTTCATGTCAGCTTTTGATGAGAATAATGATGGGAAAATTGATATCAGAGAGGTGAGAATTTCGATTTGTAGCTTTTTAAAAATTGTTGGAGGAGGAGATGAAGGAAAGAAAAAAAAGAAAAAAGAAATGATGCTATTATTATTATTTTAAAATTTTCTTTTTGACATGTATTTGTTTTATGCCGGGTCATAGTCCTAAAGCAAGCGAAGGATGTAATTTTATATTGTTTTCATTTAACTAAATACGAAGTCGGCTACTAACAACAACAACAACAACAACAACAAAAAAATGTAAATGGCCAAAGCTATTCACAAGCTATTTTCTGTGTTTGTTAGAATTATTATTAGTACTTTTCTTTTTTCCATTTCTCCGTCTTTTTATATTTTCTTTACTGAATAAGAATAACCAAAACGAAGGTTGGAAATGGAACGCTAATCTTTATAACAGGAACAACATACAAGATTTGCCAGCGGCATGTAGTAAGTGATCAACTGCTAGTGGTGAGCTAGAAGTGAATCCCAGTGAAGATATTCACTAACCTCTCCACGCGGTCACATGTGGCACAAGGCTGAATTTAATGTGGGGTAAACCGAACCCATAAGCTCGGGCAAAAATTCTCCGTAGACCCCGTATACACGGGATCGGGGAGCTGTCTACAATCCTCAGACGAGGCTCTGCCCTTCGACATAGCCTTGTCTGGGTTCCTGTCTGCCCGCAGGCAGAGACTTTGACAAGCACACTTGGAAGTGAATCCAACATACAGTATATTCCACTGTATTTATAAGGATTATAGTCCATAGATACGGTATAACACTAAGTTTTTCAAAATACTTCACAGAGATTTTTTGTCATTTAGTACGCTCGTTTCAATCAGTGTGCAAACCTTTTTCTTTTCTGTCTTTGGTAATAATATTTGGACGATTTGCTTGTATTGTTCGATCTGTGTTGATAGAAAAACCCCAAAGGAATGAAACATCTGCTTCCTCAACTACAGATGAAGCAGGATGATGTTCATGTCATTTTGCAGCTGTTTTTATCAAGTAGTGATGACGGATCCTCCAAACTAGATATATTGATTTTCTGAGCTTAGCTTATATGTGGCACAAGGCCAATGAGCATCGAACTCACTACTCAGTCATAATTGTTCAAGCAAGATAAGCTTGCTAACCATTACGCCGCGCCGAAGTGTCCCCTCAAAACTAGATATATCTACACATATTGTTCCTCCTTGGTGAACACTGCTAATAGAGTGGCCATGTTTACACTGTAAGAGCAACAAGAAAACTGTCGCGACTAAGCTCAAACTTCGATCACGTGACCACAATAGTACCAACTATAAGCACGCATGCGCATAAGGCAGTGTAACAAAGCTGAAGATAAACTTATGGTGAAAGTGTGGATTATTTCTGACTTACTCTCGTATATTTAAATAAAAGTAAAGAAAATGGGAAGGGAAAAGAAAAGAGAAAACACTTAATATAAAAAAAACTAAAACTAAGATGGTTCACAAGGGATTTTGTTGATTTGTTGTTGAGTTCCTTTCTTTATCAGACCCAAAGCTCCTACCACAACTGGAATAGTTTTTAAGTGTCATTTTTTTTCTATTTCCATCACCACTTGTTTGTATTTGCTTAGTTTTTCAAAAAGCTTCGCAGAGATTTTTCTGTCACTTGATACACTCATGTCAATTAGTGTGCAAGCCTTTTTCTTTTCTGTCCTTGATAATAATATCTGGGCGATTTGCTTGTATTGTTCGATCTGTGTTGATAGTAAAACCCCCAGAGGAGTGTAACAGCTGCTCCCTCAACTACAGATTCAGGACGATGTTCATGCCAGCTTGCAGCTGTTTTTATCAAGTAGTGATGACAGATCTTCCAATACAGATATTGATCTATTCTGTCATAACAAGTTTTGTGCCCATTGGGTGACAGTATTGAGCATTCTGAGATAAGGCGATCAATTGTTTCAGTGTATTGGCTACAGAACCTACATTTTAGGTCCATAGAGTTCCGAGTTCGAATTCTAGTCGGTTTCGTTACATTCAGTTACGCGCAAATACCCTTGGGAAAGGCAGATATCCACCCTCCACCAATTATGAATTAATTTGTAGGAGTTGTATCAGTAAAAAAAAAATTAACAGTCTTAAAAAATAATTTCTGGCTTTAAATAACCTGCAAAAGGTTGATAAGCCGTAAAATAAAAATCAACCAATCAATCATCTGTGAGGAAATTGTTCAGCATCCACTGCCGTATAGGAGAACTGTTATTACATAACATTTCAGTATTGTTTTTATTTGTAACAAAATGTTCCTGTTTCTTATTACTTTGTTTTGATTGGGTCCTATAGCCTTGGTTGTCAACCACTCTATTGCACTTACTGCGGAAGATTTTCTGCCTAGTCAGTCATGAATCGAAAGAGACATGATCGCCCAAGCGTGTATCACGTGATGGCACTTAACTGACTTTCTTTCACTGAAACGAAGTAATGTTTTTCCCCTCTTTCCATGCATTCAAATCGGAATAGTCTATTTTTTCATGAGGTATTCACAAGCGACATTAAACATTACTTATTTACTTTCTTTCTTTCTTTCTCTTTCTTTATATCATTCTCTTTCTTTATATCATTCTCTTTGTTTGTTTGTTTGTTTGTTTCTTTCTTTCTTTCTTTCTTTCTTTCTATCTTTGTTTCTTTCTTTGTTTGTTTCTTTCTTTCTTTTTCATTCATTCATTCACTGAAACGAAGTAATGTTTTTCCCCTCTTTCCATGCATTCAAATCGGAATAGTTTATTTTTTCATGAGGTATTCACAAGCGACATTAAACATTACTTATTTACTTTCTTTCTCTTTCTTTATATCATTCTCTTTCTTTGTTTCTTTCTTTGTTTGTTTCTATCTTTGTTTCTTTCTTTGTTTCTTTTTTTCTTTCTTTTTCATTCATTCATTCATTCACTGAAACGAAGTAATGCTTTTCCCACTTCTTTCCACGCATTCAAATCGGAATAGTCTATTCATGAGGTATAGGCAAGCGACATTAAACATTTCTTTCTTTCTTTCTTTCTTTCTTTCTTTCTTTCTTTCTTTCTTTCTTTATTAGGGTGAATATGTCTTCCTAATCAACACCAGAATGAGACTTTCCTCAAATTGCGCCGTTACCCAAGTCGTTTTATTGCCATTTTCTTTCGCCCTCGTAATGAGGATTTTCATTCGTTTTTTCAGATTTAATGATAGTTTTTTTCTTCTTCTTTTCTTTGCTTTCCAGCTGGCCCAACTACTTCCGATGGAGGAGAAGTTCTTGCTTCTATTCAGAAGAGAGCATCCATTGGAGTCAAGTGTTGAATTCATGCAGGTTAGTTTATCAACATCAAATGAACAATTCATAAAATTAATTTATAAGTCTACCATTCGCCCATACATTGAATATTGCTGTCAAATTTGGTCTGGTGCTTCTGCTATATATATATAGATTCTTGATAAAATACAAAGAAGAATACGCAATGTTATTTATGCTGACCTGGCATCTTGGCTTCACTCACTTTCCTATCTCCGTAACATAGTTTCCCTGTGCTTTTTCTAAAAAATATTTTCAGAGTAATTGTTTTGATGAGATTTCTACTCTGGTACCTAGATTTTATGAATGTAAGCGTACTATCTGGGAGACGCGAGTTCGAAGCCTGCTGGAATACGCAAATTTTTCTTTAAAAAATTTCTCGAACATTCAGGCCGCTACACGAAAATGAATGAATGGAACGTTTACTCAAATACGAGTATCTACTAAAAATAACGTTTAAAGCGATAATATATATATATATATATATATATATATATATATATATATATATATATATATATATATATATATATATATATATATATATATTGGGTGTATCAAAATACTTTTACAAATTTTGCGGGCGGGTTCCTCACACGAAAACAAGGTAAAATGTCCATATAAACATATGTCCAAAAGGCCATCGTTGTACCTTACCACAGCAACTTATAACAAATGTTCAAAATATCATATGCTTGCTTGTACACACATTTTAACCCGTCTGATCATTGACTGGCGGACCCTTTCTAATACTCCCACACGGTGCCAAATGATTTCGCAGACCCCCGTGACACGTTGATGAAGCGTCTCTGCATTATTAATGTCCGCTGCACAAACTAATTGTTTTAGGTGGTCCCACAGATAAAAATCTAAAAGATTGAGGTTGAGGGAACGTGCAGGCCATAAAACCGTTCCTTCCCTACCTATCCACCTTTCATGATAGATATCAGCTAATGAATCGTTAACAATGTGATTAAATGTGCTGTCCTCCCATCAAGCATGAACCACATGCGTCTTCATATTAGCAGGAGTACATCCTCTAGCAGGTCTGGAAGTGTGTTCGAAATAAAGTTCCTGTAGTTAGCTCCTGTAAGACGTGCTGGGAGAAGATATGGACCTACAAGACAGTCATCTACAATTCCAGCCCACACATTAAATGTAAAACTGCTGCTGGTGTCTAGCCTGTATTGTACTGTGGGGATCCCGATCCACCCACAAATGTTGGTCGTGTAAATTTGTTATTCCGACTCTTTCAAATGTTGCCTCATTCGTAAACAAGACTGAAAAGACAAACAACGGATCAGCAGTTTGTGCAATAAACCTTCGGCAAAAGTTCTCCCGTGGTGAGTGATCAGAGGGCAAAAGACCCTGCACACGTTGCAAAAGATACAAATACAGGAGATGCTCTTGAAGTACCCTCCATGAGGTACTATGAGATATACAACATACTAGGGCCACTTGACGTGTGCTGATATCTGGATCGCCTCCGACAGGCTGTAGAATGTGTTCTTGGTGGTCAGGTGTACGAGCGTATCTCAGTCTTCCTCGATCCATAGTTTGTGGAGCCACGGATCCTGTCTCGGCAACACGACAATAAACAGCTGCAAAGATTGGATTACACTGCTGCCTTCGGTCTGGAAACGCAATCTGATACAACTGTGCAGGCAGTCTCGCGTCCATTTACATTGGTGCGACCATATCTAAAAATCATATCTGCCTTCTCACGATATGAATATCCTGCCATTATTAAACGCAACACTTCTCGGTTAACTCATTAACACACAGGTTAAACGTTTCAGACAGACTAGCCACAAATGTACATGGATGACAAATGTAACGTAGCAATACAGCACCGTCTACCGTAAATTTTCTTTAAATTTAATAACTCTAAAACGAAGGATTTGCGGACATATGTTTATATGGACTTTTCTCCTTGTCTTGATGTGAGAAACCTGCCTCCAAAGTTTGTAAAAGTAGTTTTGATACACACTGTATATATGGGAGTGCATACGTAACAGTCATACTTCTAGGTAATAACTAAAATATCAATGAACTGTACCATAAAATGACTTTCTGCCGTTTCCTTCAACTTGTAAATTCCTATTACGTCAACCGACAACTACTTCACCTGATCATGCTGACCTATGCGTGAATCTCTCACACCGATCCCATCAAAAGCAGGCAGTTATCGTATAAATAACACTAATAAATTCGTCCCATATTATCATTTTCAATGTTTTTCTCAATGCAACATGTTGTAGAACTCTTTAGTTTTTATTAAAAGTTTTTTTTTTTTTAACATGAAGTGAATTGTTTTTGCCGATTTCATGTTTACACCTGAAGAAAGAATGAAAAAAACAAACAACCAAAAATGAAACAGATGTTAATGTGATGACGTCATGTTCACAAAATATCGTATGGGCAATTTAAAAATAAGGTTATTCGTTCAGCTGGCGCTTATGTGAAAATGTCAGCAACGATGTTTCGATCAGTATTTCTTTGTCATCGGGTGATAATGACCCCACCCAATTGTATTTTGCAGTTATTCGCTCAATTGACCTTTAGCAAGCATAAAAAAAATAGTATTTGTAACACGCATGCGCGTATTTAGAGGAAAAATGCCAATTTCCTTATTGTTCTTCTTGTTCATGTTCTTCCTCCCAGCTCTTATTGTTGTTGTTGTTGTTGTTGTTGTTATTATTCATATTCTTGTAATTGTTGTTGTCATTGTTATTGTTATTGTTATTGTTGCTCTTCTTCTTGTCCCTGTTTTTGTTTTTGTTCCTCTTGTTGTTGTTGTTGTTCTTCTTCTTCTTCTTAATCTTATTCTTGTTCCTCTTCTTCTTTGTGTTCTTGTTCCCGTGTGACACTCACCGGTGGTCGCGGTCGCAGTCGCAGTCCAGCGTCAATATGTGACGTCCACTGGTCGCGATGTCAATATATGACACTGCGCCGTCGGCGAGAGGTCAACTCCCAGTTGCGGCGCGAAACTGTAAGGTTTCTTCCACCAGCGTTTTGGGGTTGACTCCTTGTCGCTGCCACCAACCTGTGTCCCGGTCGATCTGGTCGTTTCCGGTTCGATACCAGCTTTGTCGTTCGCAGCTCGCCTCCAATGCTTGGTCACCGAAGTTACTGCTTTGATCTCAAGTCTAACCTACCCACGTTGTGACTTTGATCTTAGGTAGACGAAATCAATCAGGCGTCGGGCCGTAGTGCAAGCTGAATTCGGGGTAAAGGTGATACCGCACAAGCGTAAGTAAAAGAAAAATGATAAAACAAACTCAGGAGGTTCAAATATGTTGAGAAATAACAATTATCTTTATCTATCTGTTGAATACAGGAGTGTGTTTCTTTCCTGGCCCGTTTCTATGGATTCGTGACACTTTTTGCGTTTCTTAAGCGAGTTATGGTATCTTAAGTCGTTCGTCAATAAAAACTTGCTTTTGGTAGGAAGACTAAGTCGAAAAGGACGTGGAAATCTTTCGGTCAGCTTCTGCGAGGCAACACTCGGACTCTGTAACTCCGACCGTGTCTGGGACTCTGCCGAAGCTCTCTGATCTGCTGCCTCGAGATGTTTGTTTATATGGACACCGACCAACTCCGGGGTGGGGCCTGACGTGGTTTGGGCTCTTTGACAATTCTCAATTCCCATCAGGAATTCTCTTTGTCCTTAGGTCAGGAAAATTAATGCAGCTTCAGACATGACAGCAGTACCTCATTTTTGGTCTGATCTCTTTTTGCAAAGATAGATCATAGCAAGCGGTCTCAGTTACTTACTAGAGTAATAAAATAGTTAATCACATAATAATTAAATAATCACAAAACGGCTTCTGAATTTGTTAATGCTGGGGAGTAAGAAAGTAAGGACCGGGTAGCTTCAGACATGACATCATTACTCCATTTTTGGTCTGATCTATTTTTGTAAATAGCAGGAGGAATCAGAAACTCACTGGAGTTTTACATGATACCAACAATATTCCCAGCATCTTTAGCGATGATTTGTATTAATGTGTCCCACTTAAGGTTTGGGGTGGCTGACTCCCATTAGGCGTTCACTACAAGGCGCCTGATTGGGAGAACAACCATATCATAATGATAGGTGAAAGTTCTGACGCGCAAGACAGTCTTGAGCACGCGTTCAGTATCAGCGTATTCAATTTAAACTGCTGCATCATCGTTTTTCTGGGTAACAAACAATTTTTTTTTACTGATTTCCTGTGTAATTTATATAAGCACATTACTGTGAAGGCTTTCTTCACAATAATTTACATAATAATATAGATTAATCTTACTTATTATAAAACGCAGATTGTGTGTGTGTGTGTGTCTGTACGTTTATATATTGGATCGGATTTCCTACATTTTTCAACCGATTCCAACAAAACTTCACAGGACTACGTAAAATTACCTCGCGGTGTTTCTGACAGCGCCAAAAATTGGAAAAACACAAGTGTTTTTGCACGAAATCAATTTGAAAACACGATTAAGAGGCATTAATGAAAGGGGGACAACTCATATCGAGTTATACTTATTAATATCGAGTTATCGAGTTATACTTATTATAAAACCCAGGTTGGTTGTTTGTGTGTGTGTGTGTGTGTGTGTTCGCTTATATATGGGATCGGATTTTTCACATTTTTCAACCGATTTCAACAAAACTTCACCTTTTTTTGGCAGGTAGTGTTTCTTATTGTCTTGCACCCTTTTTTCTTTATTTTTGCATTCAGAATGCTTTAAAAATTCCATTTACAAGACAATTGTTTATAATAAAATTCTATTCAATCGGGATACTCATAACGACTGAAAACAATGTTTTTGTTTGAGTTTGGGTTTGACCAATTCGTAAAAAAAAAAAAAAAAAACTAATTAAGACATGCGTGTCCGTCAACCTTAAACAATAATCTTTGTCAATTTTATTTTTCAGTCTTTATGATGTTCGATACTTGATCTATCTCTTACTGTTACATTCCCAGGCAACGCCGGGCTCTACTGCTAGTATATAATAAAAAAAATGTAGCACATGGGAACATCAACAATCCCTGTTGTAGTTGGAGCCCTTGGATTGGTTGGAAAAGATTCCAGTAGACTTATTGACTCTTGAAAGCCAATGCCTTAAAGAAATACATCCCATATACTAAGAAAAGTGCTATCAATTAAATGTCAATTCTCCTATAGGGCCTAAGGACCATAGTTTAGACGCGGCTCTACAGGATACAAAGCAGGAAACATAACACACACACACACAAATAATAATAATAATAATAAAAAGCTATCAAAATCTTGAAATCGAAAATCTCAAAAATGTGGCACATGGGAGCATCAACAATCCCTGTTATAGTTGGAGCCCTAGGATTGTTTGGAAAAGATTCCAGTAGACCCATTGAAGGGATTCCTGGAAGCCCATGCCTTGAAGAAATACAAACAATTGTTCTCACGAGTACAGCCCACGCATTACGAAGGGCTTTATCTATGTAAAATATGTGTGTGTGTGTGTGTGTTTTTTTAATTGGTCAGTGGAAAATGTCATGATGCCATTTCTGACCTTAGGTGTCTGAGCGGGACCCAGAAAGAAATGTGTACACACCAGAAATCAATGGAATAATAATAATAATAATAATAATAATAATAATAATAATAATAATAATAATGTACATAATAATGGAAAATGGTAATGTGCTAGAACATGTGTGGGCAAGAATTCGGAATCAGCGTACTCGATTTAATCTACTACATCATCGTTTTTCTGGGTAACAAACAATTATTTTTGGTGCTGTCCTGCGAAATTTATATAAGACAATGTTATTATTATTATTTGTGTGTGTGTGTGTTATGTTTCCTGCTTTGTATCCTGTAGAGCCGCGTCTAAACTATGGTCCTTAGGCCTTATAGGAGAATTGACATTTAATTGATAGCACTTTTCTTAGTATATGGGATGTATTTCTTTAAGGCATTGGCTTTCAGGAGTTAATGAGTCTACTGGAATCTTTTCCAACCAATCCAAGGGCTCCAACTACAACAGGGATTGTTGATGTTCCCATGTGCTACATTTTTTTTATTATATACTAGCAGTAGAGCCCGGCGTTGCCTGGGAATGTAACAGTAAGAGATAGATCAAGTATCAACAATGTGCATAATGAAAAATTGGGATGTGCTCGAAAAATCATGGGCACGTATTCGTAATCAATTTAGTCTAACGCTTTTCCCTCGATAGAAAAATATTTTTGCCCAAATCCTGTTGCGCCTAGTGACATCATATTTAATCAATCCACTTTATAATTTTGTTAGTTTATGCAATGTGTATATCGCCTCGGATCATGACGAACTCAGTTCCAGACCAAACTATCAAAGAACTACTTGCAGGTTTGTCATAGAGGTTAATCCCAACCGTCGAATGAACGTGTACACAAACCTGAATCCTGTTTTGAAAGCGAGGGGAATATTTTTAATACACATGTTTATATAAGCAACCACTTCAGAGAAGATTGGGGTAGTTTCTCAAGTCGCAGACAGAATGTAAGGCCCACGTTTTGGATGAAGACCCGTGACCTCGCTTTCACGTACTGGTCGAAAGCAACTGACGAATTGTTATATAGAAATAAAGTGTCACTGCCGACACTTGAGTTTTGAACATAGATCACCAGTGAGCAAACAGGCAATCGTATTCTTGAATAAAGTGGATCACGTGACTATGGGAGAAACGCGTAAGTAGGTAGTAGCGTGACGTCTAAAGGAGCGCCATTTCTAGTCTATCCTCTATTACTATACGGATTGCTATTCTTTACTCTATTCACTATGCTATTTCTCTATTTGGATCACTATACGGATTACTATTCGAGCGAGTATTATCGAGCAAGTGCTATTAATGCGAGTGCCATTCGAAGGCGTCTGACACCAGTATTGTTCAACGGCGTACTATAGCTGTATCTGCGATTACAAAGTCTCTACTACAACGAGCATTACGAATGTGACAACACGTATTCATTGATATCACAAAACGAAGTGTTGAAACGAATAAAATATAAAATTAAATACAATTCAAGTCCCGTGTTCTCATTAACCATCACACCCACTTCCTTACATTTAAAATTTGCTTTCATAATGTTTCTCGTTCCTTTACTGTATTGCATTTTCTTTATATATATTTTTCTTCGGTTTACTTTAAGTCAATTCAAACATTTCATTGTTTCTTCTTCTTCTTCTTCTTCTTCTTTGTCTCTTTCTTATCTTGTCCTTCTCTTCTTTTTCCCTCCTTTCTTCTTTCCAATATACTTTCTGCTTGTTTAGGCCTTCAACTGTTAATTTATTTTCTTTATTTACGATTTAATAGCCGAATATATGTTTTTTTATAGACCTGGAAAAAATTCGATGCTGACCATAGCGGTTATATTGAAGCAGACGAACTGAAGGTAAGCATAAAAAAAGATGGACGACTGCGTCTACTCTGCCAACTTCATCTCTCCACTATCTGTCTTTCTCTCACACACTTGAGCATGTGTAATACATATATACAAATTTTCAGGTTATTTATTAAGTCGTCTGGCATAATGACAATAAATTTGCATCCAGACAGGGAAAGCAGGTTGCTTAGTTTGTGGACAAATTGCATTGATTCCAACAAAAATGATGTACAGACTATACAGACTTCAATACGCAATAAGCTGCAAATAAATCGATATAAGTAAGTCATCATTAAATGTCACCGCGGTCAGCTTCATTCATAGACCGCTAGGTGGCGGTTTATGAAATGCAATTTAGTCAGCGATTTTTTTTTCACGTATCAAGCTCTAAATCGTGAAATTACGTCTGATTTTGTTGAGACTTTCAAGCAAAAACTTGGTATATTTTATGATTCAAAAATTGGTAACTATTTTGGTATCAGTCTTAATTAGTTTGAATTTTACAGATAAAACATTTCATTATCGTTAACACATTAAGGCCCAGCTTAAGCCGGCTTATAAAAATGCGGTATTAATTATAAGCCTCTTCAAAATATGCTATTAATTATAGTGAGCTTATAAAAAAGCGGTATTAATTATAGGCCTCTTCAAAATATGGTATTAATTATAGTGGTCTTAAAATAAGTGGTATTAATTATAGATCTCTTTAAAATATGGTATTAATTATAGTCGCCTTATAAAAAGGTGACACTAATTATAGGCCTCGAAAAAATATGATATTAATTATAGTGGGCTTATAAAAAATTCTATATTAATTATAGGCTTGTACCTACAACTAAAAAATGGGATAGTGGCCATTAATAGGTTGAACTTTTATTAATTTTTCTTTCATTATACTTTTATTGTTTTTTATGGCTAGTTATAATGAATATGATAGTCTTACGTTGTCTGAGTCTATACTATACTGCCAAATGATTAAACTCAAAATTACCATGCCATCAAATAAAGGAGTAAACACTTCAATCCTATAGGCTATGGTATCGTGGGATAATCCTATGGCTAGACTCTAAATTGCAATACGAAAATAAGTCCTAAATAAGATATATGTCTAGACGTGAACAGCTAAACGAGAACTAACACCGTAGATTTAATAAAGTGTTCAGTTCGAAAATCCCCGAAGGTTAACCAGATCAACCAACACCTGAAGAAAGCAGGAGCAAACAACTGCCGAAACGTTGTGGCAGTAACAATAAAGATAAATATAATTTATTGTAAATAATGTAAATAATGATAACTCCTCTTCCTAGAATATCACACAGAAAGATATTGAAGAAATAAATGGATTTAAATCTGATATTATTTTTACTATAAATGTTATTTTATATTTGAATAGACGTTAATGTTTTTTCTTCCAAAGCGTTAAATAAATGTCTACCGGACTAAACATAAAAAGTCTTATTAAAAAAAATGTACATCTCGACAGGGGCCAAACCTTCCTTCACTTATCCCGGGAAACCATATTTTCTACGTTATTTTATTTTCCTTGCGTGAGAAAAAGAACGAGTATGTCTATTCAAACACGTGTAACCAGTAAATATAACGCTTTATAGTAATGAAAAATAATGTCGAATTAAAATCTAATTTAAATCTAGTTTAAATTACTATATTTACCTTTCGATAATCTAAATCAAGGGTCGGCAACCTACGGCCCACGTGCCGGATCCGGCCCGCGAAAGCATTTTGACCGGCCCGCGAGCCTGATTAACAATGACTATTTTTAACATAAGAGACGAAGCATTCGAATTCGACAAAAGGTCTGCTGTTATCTTCTGATCCACCCAACCGAATTTGAATACGATGACCGCAAAAACACGATCAAACCCCAATCACCTCCATTTCAGCGTAAAAGATAAAAAAAAATAAATATAAAACAAAAACTGAGAGCCGATTTGACCGACCGACCGGCGACAGCTTCAAAAGGGAGAATGTTGTCTCAGTTGGCTTTCTATTTCATTCCTCCAACAGCGACCCCCATCGCTTACCCCTGCTACCTACCCCATGCAAGTTGCTTCGTTTTTGTTTGATGTATGTGTGTATGTGTGGTTCGTTTGTGGAACAATTTTCAATAACAGTTTCAAACCTACACGTCATAATTTCATCCATTTCACTTCGGTTGATTTTTTTCACTTTGAAGTATTTTGACATTCCTTGAGGAAAAGTAATTTTTGTTAAGTGTTTTTTTAATTTTAGATTTTCTTTTGTTTTTCTGATTTCTCAATGTTTATTTTCATTATGGTTTTAAATATTTATGTTGACAGGGGTCTGCATATGTAATTTTCTTTAATTTTTCATTAATGTCCTTCGTCCGGCCCGCGACCCGTCATTATAACACGATCCGGCCCGCGGGGTCGAATGAGTTGCCGACCCCTGATCTAAATTGTAAAATGAACTTTTTATTCATTCAGCTTTTTATAGCTTTCATTTTTATCGTTATTATTTTTAGATGTCATATTTATTCGGTCGGAAGAAAAGTTCACAGCGTTCTTAAAGAAATTTTAAAGATAATATTTAGATACATATTCAACCTTGCTGTTGATCAATAAGTATCGGGACTGTTGCTATAGTAACGGATCTAAAGTAAGCTGAGTGAAGCCGCATGGCACTGATTGACCTTGAACTCTGTCGCGCATACATACTAAATTATAATAAATTATAACGTCATCGCTCACTTCCATTGTTTATAACAGTGCTTGGAATGAAAGTGTGCAGAGTGTGGTCATTTCAACCAACTAAAGAGAATCCATCAATGACCTGTGCAGCAGTTTTTAACCAAACAACATTCCCCAGGTCCGACAACCACCATATTCTCCAGATCTCGAAACCTTGCCACTTTTTCCTCTTCAAAAATCAAATCTCACTTGAAAGGAAGAAGATTTCAAGACGCCTAAGAAAATCTAATAGAATGCAGGGAGGCAGGTAGCCACTACCTCAAAAAATGAGTTCCAGGAATGCTTCATCAATGGAAACGACGCATGACAAAGTGTGTGGCTTCAGAAGCGGACTACTTCGAAGGAGATTAAATGCCGAATTGATACGTGCTGTAGTTTATAACACCAGTCCCGATACTTTTTGATCAGGCCCCGTATATGTCATTTTGTTCCACAAACTTTCGTCATCTTTGAGGAAGCTTCATGAATCCCCTCTCCTAGAAATTGATATCTTTCTGGGTGATGAACTGGGTTAAGTTTTTACAGGTTTCCGAAAAAGTTAATTTCTTCCCAAAAAGAGAATTTTGTATGGATCAAAATAAGTGGAAATCCGAAGTTGCAAGGTCAGGTGAGTATGGCGGGCATAGTAGGACATACTAGCCAAATTGTACCAATTTCTGCCGGGCCTGCAAACAGACGCGAGGTCTGGCGTTGTTAATCGGCCCATTTGGGAAAAAGTACTTGTCTGAAGTTAACTTTTCTGCAGAAGAAGCACGTAATATACAATGTCCTTCCAATCCCAACAGATACACAGCATCATCATCATCTTCGTATGCAGACTGGGTTTTGAAGTGGTTAATGATGGCTAATTTAATTTTACCCAGGACCGTTTTCCCTGTTGTAAACAATCTATTTCTAGTCATTCTTTTTTTTTTTTTTTTTTTTTTTTTTTTAAATGGGTCATTTTCTTGCATTTTCGTTAAATTGTGGGGCACCGAAACATCGAGCAGTTTAGGTATCTAAATATTTCCAAATACCAAATGAGATGCATTTTCAACCTCTGATGCTTTTTAATTTCTGGAAAGAAAAAAAAGAACATTGTATAAACAGAAAAAAGATGTATTCCGTTTTGGGAGATGGTGCCGTAACTAAGAGCACTGTTCGTAAGTCGTTTGCTAGGTTCAGTATTGGAAATTTTGATCTGAAATACCGAGAGCTCTCTTGTAGGACTTTAGTCGTTAGTAATGACCAAATGGAAACGCTGATTAAAAATAATCTCGGTCATACGACACGGAGCATCGCAGGGATACTCCACATATCGCATTATAAACATTCTAAGGCCGGATCAATCCTAATTGTGACTACCAATATAGATCAAAGCTAGAAATCATCAATGTCCGGTTTGTTGTCGTTGGACCTCCAAAGCTCTCAATTATATATTCTTTTGTTCCCTTTCGGTTAAGTGGGTACCGCTTAGAAGTTCCAGTTTCAAAGACCTCGTCCGCCGACTATAAAAATCACACCCTCTTCTTGGGGATGTCACAATCATAGTGCTACATAAACATTCTTTTGTTTTTCTTATACAATTCAATAATATCCTTTTGCTATCAGAAAAATTATTTTTCCTTGTGTTTTTTAAAAAAAATTTTTATTCATTTATTTTTGCATTTGTACGTCAGTAAATAAAATACGCCAAAACGTAAAAAGTTTTTATTTTACACAAATATGTTTTTCAACAAATTTACATCTCAGTTTTCATAAGGTAGTATTCATATAAAATACAAATTTTATAGTAACCTAATTATGTACAATAATGGATAATATGCAATATCAGTGAACAATTTAACTAGAAAAATTGAAAATAAATACAATGTATCTAAAATACAAATTAGAGACATGTCATAATAGATGAATCCATCTCAATTCCATCTTACATAAATATGTCATTTCCTATTGATGACATAGTTAGGGTTTATGAGCTGACATCACACATTATACTGAAGACATCCTGTACCATTCTACTAGACATACGAGGAATGGGCCAAGGGCCTCAAGCCCCACACCGAATCTATGATATGGGGGCCCTGACTCCTCAATTTTCATAAGGTAGTATTGATATAAAATACAAATTTTATTGTAACCTAATTATGTACAATAATGGATCATATGCAATATAGGTGAACAATTCAACTAGAAAAATTGAAAATAAATACAATGTATCTAAATACAAATTAGAGACATGTCATAATAGATCATTCCATCTTAAATAAATCAACAATGTTTTGCTGCAATTTTTAACATCAACTTGAGATTTTTCTTGTTAAATTTGAAGAATTTTAACACATTCAACATTATGGATAAAAAATAGTGAATTTTATATTGTTTCTTTTTTCAAGATTTAATATGAACGAAACACATTCGTGGATTTTGGCTAAAAAAAGATTCCAGAATGACGTCAAAATCTGCGAAAATGTTTCATCCTTTAATAGTCAGCTGTGCTTAGTTTAATTTGTAAAGTATATAAATGTAGGTAGTAAAAACAAATGTTGATAAGATAGCGATGGTCGCAAAGCATTTCCCGAGGCCCCAATCAGGCTTGAGTCTCCCTCAGCTGATCGGTGAGTTTGGGGGTAGTACGCAACCACCCCAAAAAGGCAAGGGCTTATTTTGTTACATTTATTTTTGTTTAATGTAGACCTGATGGTATCTCTGTAATAGTTATTAAGATATGTGCTCTCAACATGGCTCTTGTTCGATGGAAACCGTATAATAAATGTCTCGCTGTATCTAGTTTTCCTGCCCGATGGAAGTCTTCATCTGTTGTTCTAGTTTTTAAGAACTCGAATGAACTGTCCGATCCTTCCAACTATCGGCCTATTAGCTTCCTACCTCTTCTTGGGAAACTCTTACAGGCCTTAATCAATGGTGAATTGCTTAAGCATCTTACATAGCATTTCACCAAGTCAATTGCTGATGTTCTGACATTAATTTTGAAAGCAGCCTATGAAGCTCTAGGTAAGAATGTTGAAGCCGGGCTGTAGCTTTTGGACAAAGGTTTGGCATACAAGTTTTTTCACAAACTGAAAAGTTACGGTGTCTCCGGAGAAATTATTGAACGGATCCAGTTTTTTTTCTCAAATCAGGAAATGAAAGTGTTGTGGCCTTGTTAGGACCAGAAATAAGACACAAAGAGAGGAATTGAGTTAAACAAATATATTAACAGAAACAGTAATACAAACATATACAAACGAGAGTGTTACAGCACGAATGTTCGGTCTAACTATCAAAGCTGACTGCTGGAAACTTCCCTTTCCAAAAGGCAGTACCTGCTCCTATTTATAGTTGGGAGAGTCCATGCGTACGTGGGTAAATTAACATAACACTAAGTATATGCTATCTATCTATCTATCTATCTATCTATCTATCTAAGTGTTGTAACCTTGTTAGGGCCAGAAATAAAGGCACAAAGACAGGAATTGAGTTAAACAAATATATTAACAGAAACAGTAATATAAACATATACAAACAAGAGTGTTACAGCAAGAATGTTCGGTCTGACTGTCGGAGCCGACTATTGGAAACTTCCCTTTCCAAAAGGCAGTACCTGCTCCTATTTATAGCTGGCAGAGTTCATGCGTGCGTGGTTAAATTACCATAACAGAAAATTATCCTGAATGGCCACTCATCTAGATCCTTTCGTACTAATGATGATGTTTCCCAGGGATCCATTCTTGGGCCTACTTTGTTTTTCATTAATGACCTTCCCGATAGTGTCAGCTCTCAACTTGGTATCTACGCTGATGACAAAACCATTTACTCCTGTCTCGATGTCCAAAACTACTTTCAGTCTGTCGTTAACTGGGGCAAAAGATGGCTGGTTAATTTTAACTCCTCTAACACTAAACTGCTCTCTATTAATCATTCGAGAGACTCCTCCCTGAATTCCATCAGCATGGCTGATGCTAACCTCCAGAAAAGTGACACGTTGCGCCTTCTCGGGCTAACATTCTCGGATGGCATGAAGTTGAATCCATTGCTAGATCAACTGCTAAGAAAGTTGGTTCGCTGTATCGTACGAGACAATTTTTCACTCCAGAATCTATCTTACATATCTACAAGTCTACCATTCGTCCATGCTTAGAATATTGCTGCCACAAATGGCCCGATGCTTCTTCTATTTATCTAGAAATTCTTGATAAAATAAAAAGAAGAATATGCAATATTATTGGTCCTGATCTGGCATCTCGGCTTCAGTCGCTTTCCCAGCGCGGTAAGGTTGCCTCCCTGTGTATTTTCTTTAAGTATTTTCATGCTAATTGTTTGGATGAGCTCTTCGCCATGGTGCGTAAACTTTTTTTAAATTTAAGCGCAGTACTAGACTGGCGTCGAGATCGCATCAGTTTAAAGTTGAGCTTTCTAGATATAACCATAAATTCTGTTAACAGGTTTTTTTTTATCTCGCACTTCCCTCTTGTGGAACTCTTCCGTCTCTGTCAATGTCAATCGTTATCTTCTGTCCTTCCGATTATTATTCTATTGTTCCCGCTCATTAGTAATGTTTCTGTTCCTAATTCTTCCACGCCAAGTAACTCCTTGTGTCTTAATGGCTTTACTGCCTTGCAAAAATTTATATGCAATGTCAATCGCTATCTACTGCCCTCCTGATTACTCTTTCCTCTTCCCGCTCATTATTAATGTTTCTGTTCCTAATTCTTCCACACCCTGTAACCCCTTGTATTTTAGTGGCTCAATTGCCTTGGAAAAATTTAAATGCATTGTCAATCGCTATCTACTGTCCTCCTGATTACTCTTTTCTCTTACCGCTCATTATTAATGTTTCTATTCCTAATTCATCCACACCCTGTAACACCTTGTGTCTTAGTGGCTTTACTGCCTTTCTTGGGGTAAACTCGATTTGAAAAAAGCAATGAGTTAATTACTAGTACTTGTATCAGTGAGGCATTATTCTCCCACCGCAATACTTACAATCCAAAATATTTTATGTCTTTAAAAGGATTTATAAATGGTAAAAGACAAATCAATCAACCAACCAAAGCATTAACCTAAAAATTCGAGTCATGTTCTTGAATAGCCGCTTCAGATTGAAACTTACATATCGATGCCAGGCATGTAAGACTTGTATCAGTAAACAGTTATTATTTTTTTTTAATTATTAGAATCTAAAAATATTTTCTGGCTTTAAATAACCTGCAAAGAGTTGATAAGTCGTAGAAAACGAATCAATCAATGCATGAAATACTGATTAGCTACGCAAGTATGTCTTTTAGATTTAAATTCTCTGGAATATAAATGTATGGAAACTACCATGGCCACAAAGTGACGGATCAATTTATATAGTGATTGTAATATATAATTGATCCCCCACTTTATAACTACACTATAATTTCATGTTTGTTGATACGCCGCAGAAAATGAATGAATCCATCAATGAAATACTGATTAGCTACGCAGGCATGTCTTTCAGATTTAAATTCTCTGGAATATAAATGTATAGAAACTACCGTGGCCACAAAATGAGGGTTCCGTTTATATATTGAATATACTATAGAAATGATCCCCCATTTTATATCTACATTAAATTTTTTTGGTTTGTCTATCAAATACTTATTAGGTATGAATACACCTCTTCTGCCCTCATTTATGAGTTAATTAATAAGACATGTATTACTAAGCCATTATTATCTAAAAAATAAAATTCTCGTAATCTAAAAATATTTTCTGGCTTTCAATAACCTGCAAAGGGTTGATAGACCGTAGTTAAATGAATCAATCAAGGAATCAATAAAACCATTATGTATTCCTGTTCAGGATTGAGTTTCCGATTCCTTCTAAAATATATTTCATTCTCTCTCATTCTCAGTAATCCTTTCCGTCTTCGTGGCATTATCGCCTTGCTTGCAGTGAATTGACTAAAAAAATACATTAAAGCGGCTTTGTTTACATTGCAAAGATGCTTATATAGTTTTGCTCAGCAAGATCTGATCAAATCGTTCAAATTAGCAAGTACAAGTAACTTGACATTCTGATACAGGCATTTCTTTTTACATTGTCGTTTATATTTTTGAATAAAACATGTAACCTTGGGAAGCTGTAGAAAAAAAAGCAAAAGAAATATCAACAAAAATATATAGAACATGAATAAAATATAGTCCTGTATATTTTCTTTCTTTTATACTTATGTCTACTTTTACACTTATATTCACTTTTATACGTATTAATGTATGTTTCATTCAATAATATAGACAAGTTTTGTCTATTTTAAGTAAGTTCATTTAATATTGTCTGATAAGCTTAATAAAATTATCATTGAAAGACGAAAGGAAATCACCATACTGATACATGTTTAAATCCAATCTAAGCTTTCGGCTTACATATAAGCCATTATCAATATGAAAGGAACTTACTTAAAATAAATAGACAAAACTTGTCTATATTATTTAATGAAGCATGCATTAATGAAAAATTGCTACCTAAATATACACAATTTTCTACTTATATCTACATTTATATCAGGTTGGTGCAAAAATAATGACGTAAAAATGTCGTTTTTTTTTTTACCTTAAAAAATACGTCAAAAAACGACATTATTACGTCATTATTTTTGCACCAACCTAATACTTTTTTGTCCATACAAGTAATTAGCCTAAGACATACAGAATTGAAACGATGTTCAAAAATTGAGCGATCTTCTCCATTCTTTCATTCTTTCATTCTTTCATTCTTTCAAGCCTTCTTTTGTCCTATTCATTCTTGTAGAATTCCTTACATCTTTTCTCGCATTTCTTCCATCATTCCTTCTTTGCGTTCTTCCATATATCTTTCTTCCTTCCTTCCTTCATTTGTATCACTTCCTTCTTTCTGTTCTTCATCCTTTTTTACCCATCATTCTTTATTCTACATTTAAATTCTGATTATTTCCTTCCTCCCGTTCGTTTTTTCTGTCCTTCTGGTTATCATTACTTCTATTCTTCCAGCATTAATTTCCATCCTTTCTTCTTTTCTTCCTTCTGACATCCATGTTTCCATTATACTACTTTTCATTCAATTTCTCTTTCTTAGATCCTTCTTTGCTACATTCCTTTTTCCAGACTTCCTTCCATCATTCCTTCTTTCAGCTGTCATTCCCTATGAAAGAGAAAGATGGGAAGAAGGATTAAGAAAGGAATAAAAAAAAGAAGGAATAAAAAGAAAGAAGGATGGAAGGACCGATGAAGAAAGGAATGAAAGATTAAGGAAGGAAGGGAGATGAAAGAAAGAAAAAAGAAAGAAGAACAAAAAGAAAGAAGCAATAGAGGATGAAGAAAGGAAGGAAAGAAAGAAGAACGAAAAGAAGGAAACAGTAAAAGAAGGATACGGAAAGAAAGGAATGATAAAAAGGAAGGATGAGAGGAAGGAAGGATGGATGGAAAGACGGATGAAGAAAGAATAACGGAAGGAGGTTGAGATGTAGGAAGAAAGGAAAGAAACAAAGATAGAAAGGAAGAAGAATGAAGGGGAAGAAGGAAATTAGGAGAACAAAAGAAGGATAAGAGGAAGGAAAGAAAGAAGGCAGGAAAAAAGGGAAGAAAGAAAGATGAGAGAAATAAAGGAAAGAAAGAAAGAAGAATGAAAGGAAGGAAGGAAGGAAAGAAAGAAGGAAAGAAGAAAGGAAGGAAAGACTAATGAAGGAAGAATGAAAGAGGGGAATGAAGTATGAAAGGGAGGAAAGGGAGAAACAAGGATAAGGAAAGAAGGAAAGGAAAAAAAAGGAAAAGGAGGAGGAAGGAAAGAAAGAAAGAACGAAGAATGAAAGGAAGGAAGGAAGGAAAGAAGGAAGGAAGAAAGGAAGGAAGGAAAGACTAATGAAAGAAGAATGAAAGAGGGGAATGAAGTACGAAAGGGGGGAAAGGGAGAAACATGGATAAGGAAAGAAGGAAAGGAAAGAATGGTGGAAAAGAAGCAGAAAGGAAAGAAAGAAAAAAGAATGAAAGAAAGGAAGGAAGGAAGGAAAGAAGGAAGGAAGAAAGGAAGGAAAGTCTAATGAAGGAAGAATGAAAGAGGGAAATGAAGTACGAAAGGGAGAAACATGGATAAGGAAAGAAGGAAAAGAAAGAAAAAAGGAAAAAGATGAGGAAGGAAAGAAAGAACGAAGAATGAAAGGAAGGAAGGAAGGAGGGAAGGAAAGAAGGAAGGAAGAAAGGAAGGAAAGACTAATGAAGGAAGAATGAAAGAGGGGAATGAAGTACGAAAGGGGAGAAAGGGAGAAACATGGATAAGGAAAGAAGGAAAGGAAAGAATGGAGGAAAAGATGCAGGAAGGAAAGAAAGAAGAATGAAAGGAAGGAAGGAAAGAAGGAAAGAAGAAAGGAAGGAAAGACTAATGAAAGAAGAATGAAAGAGGGGAATGAAGTATGAAAGGGAGGAAAGGGAGAAACATGGATAAGGAAAGAAGGAAAGGAAAGGAAAGAATGGAGGAAAAGAAGCAGGAAGGAAACAAAGAAAAAAGAATGAAAGGAAGGAAGGAAAGAAAGAAGGAAGGAAGAAAGGAAGGAAGAATGAAAGAGGTGAATGAAGTACGAAAGGGAGGAAAGGGAGAAACATGGATAAGGAAAGAAGCAAAGGAAAGAAAAAAGGAAAAGGAGGAGGAAGGAAAGAAAGAACGAAGAATGAAAGGAAGGAAGGAAGGAAAGAAGGAAGGAAGAAAGGAAGGAAAGACTAATGAAGGAAGAATGAAAGAGGGGAATGAAGTACGAAAGGGAGGAAAGGGAGAAACATGGATAAAGAAAGAAGGAAAGGAAAGAAAAAAGGAAAAGGAGGAGGAAGGAAAGAAAGAACGAAGAATAAAAGGAAAGAAGGAAGGAAGAAAGGAAGGAAAGACTAATGAAGGAAGAATGAAAGAAGGGAATGAAGTACGAAAGGGAGGAAAGGGAGAAACATGGATAAGGAAAGAAGGAAAGGAAAGAATAAAGGAAAAGAAGGAGGAAGGAAAGAAAGAAGGAAGAATGAAAGGAAGGAAGGATGAAATGAAGGAAAGTTGGAAAGACAGATGGAGTAAGTAAAGAAAGAAGTGGAGATAGAAAAACAGCTGAAGATGGAATGAAAGAAGGAAGACGGTAAAGAAGAATGCGGAAAGGGAGGAAGAAAGGAGGGAAAGAAGATTTGAAGATTGTAGTTATC